>OX422140.1:241727519-242327519 GCA_949129095.1 Volucella bombylans
TTTCGCGTTGCTTTATTTCTTGAGCTAGGTCAGCATATTTTGCTATCTTTTCCCCAAATGTTCGACTCATGTTTGCTGTTGATGGAACCGTTATATCTATTACGTATCCAGGCCTATTCGTTTTGTTTATCCACATAATGTCAGGGCGGTTCGCAATAATTTTGTGGTCCGTACTTATTTCACGATCTCAATAAAGCTTAGAATTGTTGCTGGAAAGGACTTCATCAGATTGGTACTGGTAGTATAGGTTCTTTCAGCTCACAAGTTTCGTCCTCAAGGCGAGTTCTTGGTGAACAATCTTTGCAACATCGTTGTGGAGTTTATGGTATTCATGATTTACCAGCATTTGGCAACCATTTACAATGTTTTCAATTGACTCTATGGCTTGGTGGCATCGTCTGCACATATTGTTTATATCCTCGTGAAGAATAGCTCGACGGTACTGCCTCATTGCGACGACTCCATCTTGAATGGCCATGGCAAATCATTCTGTTTCGGGAAATAGCTGACTTCCTTGGAGCCATTGTGTTGAGCTCTTCTTATCAATTTCAATTGAATTCAGCTGGTAAGTATACTTTCCATGTATTGATTTGGCCTTCAATTGCTCGATGCGTTGATCTATCGACAAAATTTACGGCTGATATTCTGACTATCCTAGCTTTAACGGGGTATAATGATCGTCCATTCGCATCATAATTTGGTACTTTAGATTAGTGGTTTCACTCTCCATAAAATACTGCTTCAATTTTCCGATTTGTATGCTGTGCTGATTCAGTAAGTTTATTATTCTTTGGCCACCTTCACTCCTCGGTAAGGCTGTTCTCTAGATTGCCGATTGCGGGTTGTGAAATCTTTGCGATGTCATCACTACCCTTATTTGTCTTCCAGCTCAGTTTGACTCCACTTTATCAAACCAAAGGAGTATATCAGCATAGGTATTAACTGCCTTAGTTAAATGTTCAGTTTTGTGTTACACAATGTTTTCATTCTTTTAATAAAGCATTTTTTAAGTTGAGTCTTCGTTGTTGTATGTTGGTTACCACGCATTTCTTGGACTCCGAGATATTTATAATTTTCATTTTCATCTAAAGTTTGAATAGTACCATCTTCAAAGTTGAAATATTCAGTTCTTTCAATTCTACCACGTATCATTTCCAAATGCAAAGCAGTGGATCAAAACCAAAATTCATTTTGATACCGGAACTAAAATTTTTCACAATATTCAGAAGGCTCTGAAGATGTAGCCTGGAGCGTGCAAATAATTTTAAATCATCGATAAAGAGAAGGTGGGTGACACTCATTTGTCGTTCGAAGTTTCATTTAATATTATTTTACTAAGAGGTGCAAGGCTTAAACAGAATCTAGTGGACTAAAAGTATCTCCCTGGAACTTCTCACGCTCATCTCTCTTGTACTTGAACGTCCTACATATATTCTTGTTTTCCATTTACTCATAGCACTCATGAAAAATTTCACGATTTGTTTATCCACTCCATAGATATTCAAGGCTTCTACTAAATACGAATGAGGAACGCTATCGTAGGCTTTTTGGTAGTCTATATAGGTTACACTTAGATTGCGATTTTGATGAACAGAATTTAGTGCAATAATAGCGTTGACTGTTATCAACTCCTTACTTTGGAACCTCAGGCACATCAGTTTTGCTCGGTTGATATTAGATTGTTGGACTCACAGTGCTGCTAAACTCTATTGCTTATTATGGCAGTCGGAGCTTTATATAATGTTGTTAGACATGTAATTGGCCTGAATGTACTTGGGTCTTCAAAATGTGTGGTCTTGGGAATTAACAAAGTTCGCCCCCTTGTAAAAAAGTCTGGCATTCTTTGTTCTTTATTCATTATCTTGTTCAAATTAAGAACAATATGGAGATGCACGCTTGTAAATCTTTTTAGCCAGAAGTTCTGAAGTTCATCTGGACCTGGTGCTTTCCAGTTCTTGGCTCCGAAGGACTTCGGAGAGTTCTTCAACATTAATTGGGCTACTGTTTATTTGTGGAGTTTGAGGCAAAGTGGTTAGCCATGTTGCGTGAGTGTTGTGTGTCTGCGGTATCTCCCACACATTTGCCCAAAATGTCTCAAATGGAGCCACTTCATCTATTAATGGACAATTACTATTGTTACTTCTGTTGAGGCTTGAATAAAACTGTTTTGATTATTTTTAAAGACTTTGTTATCATATACCTCTTCAAACGAGCATTCAATACCTGCAGTTTTTGGGTAAGTCTATCAATCACCATATCCAAGTCTAAGTGATTAAGTTCTTTAGGAATTCTGGGTATCACTGTTTTTCTTATTTTTCGCAAAAGTTTTTGCGATCGTACTCCTTGTTTGAAAATAGTAAGTCGTCCAACATCTGCTCTGTACGCTGAAATGTTTCTCTCTAGCCTTGTCTGCCAAGTTGGTTTCCTTCGTTCTCTCTGTTATATGGTTCTTGTGTTTGATTGACTCTTAGTCCACTTATTCTTGCTACCGCTACCGCTGCACAAAATATAAAACTTTGCAGATGTGTTATATCGTGTCACTCTTGAAGTTGTGCAAGTAGTATGACATTCATATGACTAATAATGTTTTTTGTTTTCTCATTAACATGGACTTTTGGTATTCTGGGTCTTACTAAAGCATACATTCCTTCATATTCTATCAAAGCTTCCTGGAAATTGTCAAAAATCATTTGAAATAATACATCTCCAGATTCTAATAAAGCCCTATAGCTATTTGAATCATCTTTAGCTTGATTTGGTATTTCTGGCATCATCTGATCCACCTCAGATAGTCTATTATCTATGAAACTAATTCTATGACGTGGCCTCAGCTCCTCCAAAATTTCTTGCTCAAGCTCAGCTACTTGCAAAGTTGGCAAAAGTAGCCTTCTGGTAATTGCTCGGCATCCGTCGCAACATTTTGCTCAATTAATCGTTCACTGAGTTATGGATATAAAGCAATGAGAAGAGTGGGATCACTCCCGCTTTTCGTAGCTCTATAGCATCATCGTATAATGTCTTTATTCATATCTAGTGACCATGCTATGCGTTGTCTTTGTCTTCCAGCTTGTGTGGTCTCTGATATTTGGATCCTCGAAAGAGTCGAGGCTGGTGCAGATTCATGTGATGTTATTTCTCTGCTTCTTCTTCGCAGTTGTTCTGCATTTCGGGAAATTCCGGTGCGCACATCCGGCCCAGGTGCCCCCGCATGGCGGCATTTGAATAGTTTTATTTCTTAATGTTCTCTCCATGATTTTGGGTTTGGTTTACAGTTTTCCTTCCGACATGTATTTTAAAATTCCTTGCCGGCATACTAGGCAGTCAGGACAAAATTGATCTTTGGCGTGTCAAACCGTTTTTATTTCCGCAACCCAGGGTCGCCTCCTACGACAGGCATGCCTTACCCCGGGAATATTCTAACCCCTTTCCCGTAGGGGATTATTATTATTATTATTATTATTATTATAATATTAGGTGTGTTTTTTTTGGTATTCTATATAGGCTTAAAAAAGTACTTGCCAATAAAACGTCTGTCCAGGATAAGCAATTTCAACATATTAGTTTGGCAGCACCGCGAAATGACATTTCTGTTTACCATTTGGTTTTGTTTTGTGATTTGTAAATTTTTCTTATGGCTTTTAAATATACAGTGGCGAGCAAATCTGGATACACAATTGGTAATTTCATAATTTTTAAGCAATAAAACATTTTCTTCTAAATCAAATACTTTATGAGTTTGAAATTCAGTTTACTTATTATTACTCGTATTTAAAAAAATATTACAAAAAAATTAACAAATAATAATTAACAAAAGTCTTAATTCTTCCAAAATGTTGTATAACTCCATGTATCCACTTTTGCACGTTTTGGTAATAGTCCATTTTTATTCATTTTAATATTTGGTCCATAAACTTTTATTGTTGATGACACTTTTTATTCACTTTGGCATACTTTCAATAAAATTTTTCAATGATATCATTAGGAATATTTGCTCATTCGGTCCCTACTCTGACCCACAGCTAAAAAAAATTTAATATTAACGGTACACTAGACGAAAGACAAACTTAAGTACAAACGGGCAAAAGTGGATACATGGAGTTATAACAACATTTTGGAAGAATTAAGACTTATGTTAATTATTATTTGTTAATTTTTTAAATAATAATAAGAAAACTGAATTTCAAACTCTTAAAAGTATTTGATTTAGAAGAAAATGTTTTATTCCTTAAAAACTATGAAATGACCAATTGTGTATCCAGTTTTGCTCGTCACTGTACTAGCAAAATGATTTTTCTTATGACTGACGGTTCTCAGTTGTGTCACTTTTGACATATTCGATAGCATTTTTCGATAACAACTGGGGAAAAATGGTTTGGTAGCACAGTTTTTATCGCGGCTAAGGAAATAAGGCTGGATAGTTATCCAGATATCTTTATTCTATATAGGCAAAGTTTTTAGTGTAATTTACATGGAAAATATTTGTTAAGCCTATATAGATTACCAAAAAAACACGCCTATTATATATTATACTCGTAGTATTATACTGCTCCCCGGTTACGGATTCAAAATTTTTTCGGACCGGAGCTCTTAAACTTCGAAACGTACGTTCTATTTGAAGTTTTCGAATTTGGAGAGGTATGTAAACTTCATCAACCATCGTTATTCTTTGTTTTAGTCGTACGATATTGCCATTTGGTAAAAAATATTTCTATTGCGATGAAAGTTGGTTATCGTGTAGAATTCAATTCTTTTAGTCAACTACTATCTAATTTTCTTGGTAAAACCATTGTTTCAATGCATGATTTGCGACGGTGGACTTAATGTTTGGTGAGTGTGGTCCTTATTTTTTTCTGGATTGTCGAAAGATCTGTAGATCTTGTCCATTTCAGAATCGCGAAACTACAGATTTATACGGGGATAGGGTATGTGTTGATTGCTTTAATTAGATATTTGCCATTGAGATTTGTCTAGTTTCTGGATTCGTCCCAAGACTTCATTTATTAACCTCTTTTTCATATTTGTATGGTCTGTTCACATGCTTTGCGTCATTCTCAGATATTTATACAGCTGGACGTGTTTCATTTCTTGGATATCAAAAAAATCTTTTTCTTCTGTTGAATATTTGACCCTTATGAATTGCGATAGTCTTACATTTGTCAGTCCCGAAATTCATTTGGATGTTTTTACTAAAGGTGCGTACATCTTTATGTCGTCCATATGCAGACGGTGATTGGTTTTGTATTGTAGATTATTTGGTTATTGGTTATTTTCCTTTATCTTGTAGCCATATCGGGTTTCATTCAGCATTTTGCTTAATGGGTTTAATGCTGTGTGCCCCTGGACAAATCGACGTTGGATAGATATACTGTTGTTTTAGTTTTCTGCTTGAGCTACTTAACTCGACGGTTGTCTTTCAGAGTGGTATTTTTGATGATAGAAAATTGAGCAGGTAGGGATGGCCCTTGTGGATTCTGAGCTATTCTATAATCCATGAGCTTTTTATACTGTCTATTTTAAAATAATTGCTCTAAATAACTGACTAACTGACAGCTGTTCCGTATATCTCCTTGAACACCTGGCGCGTTTTGTTTGTTCGTCCGCAATTATCTTATTAACTAAGAGATGATCGTAAATTCGGTTGTTGATGCAAGCTCTTAGTATCTTATAGAGGGTCGAAAGGCAAATACTTGGTTGTGCTTTGGATGGGTCACCGATCATTGATGGTGTCTTGAGCAGTATATATGTATGTGACCCCTTTCGTCAGGAAAGGTGGTAATGTAATCTCACAGTATTCCCTTTTATAAACTGCTTAAAGAGAGAATGTGCGTAATACTTAACCATAGCTTCATCCAAAAATGTTTGTATGCATGAATCTAACTATTGGTGTCCTTGTGTCCTTGTCTGTTATCCAATACATTAAGTCTCTTGGCATTGAGTGGTATCTAAAGTCCTCAGATTGAAAGCAATGATCTTTATGCTACAAAGTAAAAAGCTGTGTTTGATTTGTAATAAGCTTTATGACATCTTCATCGAAAAGAGTCCCGAAAACTTTTACGGGACTCTTATATTCCAACTGTGTTTTCATGTTTTAAAAATTGTCCTCCGAATTAGTAGTAGCATTCGTTTCCACATTCACCGCAAAACAATGAATCAACAAAGCATCAACTGTTTCACCTGTTTCAATAGTGACTTACCTTTATGGTTTCAAATATATTTTATACTTTTTGATGGATTTGCCCTCGTACACACCCTCTTCACTGTTTCTAAACAGCACCAACACTCTGGCAAAAATGTATACTGCAAAATGCGAAGCAATTGCTCAAAATGCAAAAAGAAGCTACGCTGACTTAGGTGCTGTAGCATCGCTGAATCCGTTTTCCTTTTGCAGAAAGTGAACAACTGTAGAAAAATAACCTAAGTGGTAATATAAATCGTATAAATTAAAAAAAAATTAATTTTAAACAATTGGATTTGAAAGTTTGCAACAACCTTCAACATCATTTTGGTTTCCTAAAGTGCGTTAATGTATCACCAAATATATTCGCTCGTTTCTAGAATGTTGTTGCAATAAGAGCAGTGTGGGAAAGAAGGAAACTATTCTGGCACCCTTTAAATCTGTCCACTTATATCATTTAGGGTTCTTTGTTAAGAGCTTTCCTAGCTGTCCCTAAAGACCTCTTAACGGTAAGGGAAACCAATTCCACCAAATCCATAAGTTGGAGCCTATTTTTGGTATGTCTACCAAAATAATCAGATAGAGGGACTTCGTATACACTGAAAACTATTGAAAAATGCAGCGAAGAAAATGATATTAAGCACATTAAAAATACCGTTAGAATTATTAGGGCTAATAGATAAGTCGAACGCATCAATAGGACATTACTTAGTGCAGTAAACACAGTGACTATTATTATAATAGGACTACAAGGAGAAGCCCAAACCAAGTTCGTTTTGGTCCCAAACCAAGGGATATCTTGCACGACAAACATGTTTTGCGGCTTGGAGATATCCAAAAACTGTTAGCTTTTTCTAATAATAGTGTCTGATGAAGAAGATTAATCACGAAAACTGTGAGTGGAAGTTACACTACGATCACCAATTCAAGAAATTCATTAAGTACAACAGAAATGACTTACTTATCATCGAATTAGAGCACATTTTACCGGAGAATCTCGAGTCTGCCATTCTACCCAATTGAAGACATACCAGGTATGTAGAGGAAGAGTAACACATATTCTGTTTTTGCATTTGAAACATGGTGCCAAATTGATGCGGAGGCCGACAACATAAGTGCAAGTTGTTTCTAGAAGAGGATGGCCAATTGTCAATTGTCTCTTCGATGACTATGCGCAAGTTACGTACACCGCCGAATCAACCAGTTCGATGGCAACTTACATTATCACGCCAACACGTATAAACAACGAATGCAGCACGTCAACAGCATTCTCGTTTTGTTTCTCGGCGATTGGCAGAATCACGTTACACGATAAACTTAATTACAATTTTGATCGAAACACACAACAACCGTCATGCGGAGGGAGATATATTTTTTACATCGCTTGAGAAAATCTAGACATATCGCAGCATTTTTTGGCGTCAACGAATATGTGGTCATTCCAACGTGAGTTGTCGTTTACATACATACCGAGAATCAGACAGCATTATGCTTTGGAGCATTAAACTCCGCGCTGTTCATATTTTCCCAATTGGTTATGCTTAACACTCGCTACCGTTCACGTTCTACATCCGAAGAGCAGGGACGCGAGCCCGGAAATGAATATGAAAAGCAGAGAGTACTGTCATCAGCAAAGGAATATATTGGATTAGAAGTGGCAGACAAGAGATTAGTGATACAAATTGAAAAGAGTATTGGAGACAGAACGGAGCCCTGGGGTACACCAGTATTTGTTTTGTGAATATCAGACTAGAAACCGTCCAAGACACCTTGAATTGGAAGTTCCGAAGGATAGTTTCTGAACCATTGAAGAAGAGAGTCGTCAATCTCAAATGCACGTATTTTCGAAAAAAGAGGCTGATGCCAAACTCTTTCAAATGCCCTAGAATTATCAAGTGCAACTATCTTGCTTTCGCCAGCTTGATGTACGCTTTGGAGGAAAACAAAGAAAGAAAAAAGGGTGACCACGAAAGTAAATAACTAGCCGAATTTGTTACAAGTAATTTTGGCACCGTCATTTCTGGCCATTACAACTGCAATGTACCGCAGTAGATGTAATTTGCCGATTCTGGGACACATGGAGCATGGAGCATCATGACGTCACGTCAATGACCTTGAAGTGGGTAAGTGGGTCAATGGGTGTGTTGTGGTTGTGGTCAAAGTATATTTTTGTGGTTGTGTGGTTTAGTAAGTGTGTGGTGATAAGGGTAATATGCGTGTGAATGCATGGTGGCAGGTGCGGTTGATGAGGCATGCCAGTTGCCGGTGTGTGGGTTCTTGGTGGCATGTTGCCGGTGCGTGGATTCCTGGTGCCCACGTGTCGATGTGGATCCCTGGTGCCCGGTTGCATGAGTCGGGGGGTTGTTGGTGTCAGGTCAGTCAAAGTACAGTGGATCTTTTGTGGTTGTTGTTTTTGTGGTTTTGGAAGTGTGCTGTGACTTGAGGAGTGTGTGATAAGAAGTAAAATTTCGGGTGTTTGTGTGTTCGCATGAAGAATAAAAACAAAAAGACTTGTATGAAGGACATTGCTTTTGTGTGCATTGTCGTAGGTAGGGGCTGGTTTTCGTATTGTGGTTTTTGGAGTGTTTTATTGAAATGTGTATTCCGGGTCATTGTTCTGTAGTACATTAGTGGTGATAAGAGTTTCACCGATGTTTCAATGATGATGAATATTGTTTCAAGTGGGCTATAATATCAGCAGTAGCACCATTAAGTAGTGATCCTCAGAGAACGTCAAGCTATAATATTAGTGATATAAAAAATAGCACAATTTCGCTTGAAAATGGGCTGACTCTAAGATTTGAAGGTTTGAAATTCCCGTTAAAATTAAGTGATGTAAAAATATTTGGGCAAATGAATACAAATATCAGTGTTAATGTGTTCGGTTGTTGTATTACGCCCAGTAGTACCGTGCTTTCCACGTATCAATGTGGAGAAGAGTACACGAGCGGAGAGAAGAAAAGACTTTTTGTTGAACGTTATACTAATTTTTATTTAAATTTATAGTTATAGTTAAAGGCCCGCTGTGTAAACCAGGGCTGCGACCTTTACTATTTTTGAGTATTAAATTATTGACTGTTTTATAATACAATAAAGGCCCGCTGTGTAAACCAAGGGCTGCGACCTTTACTGTTTGTGTGTCTTAATCACTCTCTCTCTTGTCCTTCCTCTTCTCTTGTCCACTGCCTTTTATACTAAATTTTATTCAAATCTTATCTACTTACGCAATAGCTTCAGTACAAAATAATTCTCACGATGCATTTTCCCTTTATTGATAAGATTTCTTTTAATTGTTCCAAGTGTCCCAGTTATTACCCTTTCGTGTCAGCGCCCATGATCGTTCGCACGATCGGTCGGTAATTTGATCCGTTTGACATACAACGGCTTGCTGCCTGCCCTGTGTTGTTATAGTTGAGTCGGCGTTTTGGCTTTGACCCATATAAAACACTTCGTGAAGAATGCATTGAAGTACTTCATCACTTAAATGCCTGCACTGTGTTGTTATTGTTGAGTCAGCATTTTGCCTTTGACCCATATATCACACTTCGGGGTGAATGCATTGGATTGTTTACAATCGCTTGTGGCAGCGTAAAGTGGGTTCTCCACTGGGTTATGACGTTGGTATGGGAATCACTTATTCTGGACTTTGTATCATGATTATGAGTGTGAATTATAATATACTTGAAGCTATTGGAAGATGCGAGTAGTGCTTATGGGGTGGGAATATAGTAGTGTAGCGGAGTACTACACCCCATCCCCCTATTAAGAAGAAAATTACTACCTTGAAGAGGTTAATTTTCTGAAAAAGTGGCAGTGGGTGTGAAGGTTTTACGTTACAAAAGTTTCTCTTAATTTCTAGTATTTACATTATGCGATATTTTATATAATTACATGACAAATTTTTTTTTTTTGGTTTTATTTGTTTTAGACAATTCATTAGATTCCGGACTTTAATTATAACACCTGATAAGATTTTTTTATCTTATTTGATACTTTATATACTTTAATTACAGTAAGATTGTTTTTTGTTGTTTTTTTTTTTCTCATTTGATTTGATCTTCTAGTTATTCTAGAATTATAGTATAGTATATAATATATACTTTAATTGCAATATGTTTTTTTTTTTTTTGACATTTTACATATTTTACATGATAAATTGTTTTGGGTGTTTTGTTTTATATACATTTCATTCGATATCTTAATTATAGTAATTAATAAGGTTGTCTTTTTTTCCTTATTCATTTGATTTGATCTGATTTTTCTAATTATGAAATATCAAAAATGAATGGAAAATTGTGAATAATATTCTTAATAAAACTTCTGTTCGGAGTAAAACTTCTGCTATACGTGTTGATGGCTGTCTAGTGACTGGTAAACTAGTCATTGCGGATGCTTTTAACAGTTATTTTACAAACATATCAGAAAGTTATAAATTATCTGGTCAGCTTTTTCAACGGCCATGCTGCAATTCGGTATTACAGCCAGAACAAACGTGTTGCAACACTTTTGTATTTGAGCCAATAACTTCGCTTGAAATTCTAAAAACCATTGGCACGTTGAAAAACACAATCTCGAGCAGTGTTGATGGAGTTTCAAATATTGCCCTTAAAAAGATTGCATTCTTTATAATCGATGTCCTGTCCTATATTTTTAATCGGTGTATTCTAGAAGGTGTTTTTCCAGAAGAATTTAAGTGTGCTGACGTCGTACCGCTTTTTAAAAAGGGTTCCACGATAGAAATGAGCAATTATAGGCCAATATCATTACTTCCAGCAATAAGTAAAACTCTTGAGAAACTAGTTAAAACTCGAATGATTAGCTATCTTAAGATGACCAAATTTTTTCATTCGACGCAGTTCGGTTTCCAAAAAGGCAGGTCAACAGAAGATGCTCTTCTTGAGTTTTGTGGTAGAATCATGTCGAACCTGGACAAGAAAAAGTGTACAGCTGGGTTATTTATCGATATTTCGAAAGCTTTTGACATGATCGACCATGACACTCTTTTTCAAAAACTTGAAAAAGCAGGTTTTCGTGGATTCATGCTTCAATGGTTTAGGTCTTATCTTACAAATAGAACACAAAGGGTAAAAGTTGATGAAGTAAGGAGTGTTCCTCTTTCCCTTAATTTAGGAGTGCCCCAAGGCTCAGTCCTAGGGCCTATTTTATTCCTTATTTATATCAACTCCCTTTTCTCACTTAATTTTAAAGAAATTCCTACAGCTTTTGCAGATGATGTTGGTTTCTCATATGGCTCAATTAGCCGCCTTGACCTGTTATGAGAGTTGAATTCCGACCTTAGTATTTTAAGATGTTGGTTTGCTGCTCACAAATTGGTTATAAGCCCGAAAACCAAGATTATGTTTTTTAGTCTTTCGCCTGTTACTGACTGCAATGTTGATATTTTTTTTCATTCAACTGATTGCCAAAAATTCAAGCTTTCAACATGTGACTGTGCATCTGCTTCTTCTCCAATTACTTTTAATGATGACTTGAAATGCAGCGATATATGTTTTCCGATAGAAGTTGTCGACGAGTTCAAATATTTAGGCCTTATCATTGACGCAAACATGAGCTTCGGTAAACATATAGATGTTCTAAGAAAATATATCCGTTGTACGCTCAGACACTTCTTCTATTTGCGCAATATATGTTCGACAAAGTTGCTGAAAACCATTTACTATGGGCTTTTTCAGTCGATATTACAATATGGAATAGCTTGCTGGGGTGGTACATATAGGAATAAAGTACAATCTATTCTAACTCTTCAGAAATATTCCCTTAGAATAATATGCCGAAAACCTAGGAGACACCCTAGTTATCCTTTACACTGTGACTTAAAAATTCTTCCTGTTCGTCATTTGTATTGTTATAAAGTGTTAAAGGCTTTTTTTTTTAATTCCGGTAACCGGAATTTTAGATTAATCTCAAGCTACAGTTTACGTAAAAACTTTTTGTACATGGTAACTGTTCCCTCATTCCATACTACTGCATATCGTAACTTTTATGATAATTCTTCTCATCGTCTTTGCGATAAATTGCCTCATTCTATTAGAGCTATTAACGTTCCTCAAGAATTTTTTAAACGTGTAAGAACCTGGCTATTTAATTTTAATTTTGAAAGCATAGAACTCCTGGTTTCTAATAATCTGATGTGATGCAATTATATGAGTTACAATCTATAATCTTGCTTAATGGTATTAATTATGTTATTTTTTGCTATTGTTTAAAATGATGTTATGCACTTTTCAATTATTTTTATTCAGAATATTAAATTTCTAACTGTTCTAATGATCACCCCTCCTGAAATTTATTTTATATTGTTTAAAATCTACTAATTAAGCACTCAACACTATTTTAATACATTGTATGTAAATATCGAGTGCCTTTAAGATTCTTATTTTGATATTACTAATTTAAGTAAAATATTTGAATTATGTGAATTACTTAATATACATATGGAATTTTAATAAAGTAAAACTAACTAACTAACTAAAACTAAAATCTACATCCTTTTTTTAATAGTTTAGTTAATGGTTTTGCTATTGTAGAAAAATTTTGGATAAATCTCCTGTAGTAACCTACAAATCCTAAACACGATTTTATTCCCTTTACTGACCTAGGTATGGGGAATGTTTTAGCTGCTTTAATTTTCTCGGGATCTGGTCTGAGGCCATGTTCTGAAATGATATGTCGTAAATACATCAATTCTTTCTTTAGAAAATTGCATTTGTTGGGCTGGAGTTTTAGGTTATTTTGACGTAACCGATTAAAGACTCGAATTAGTTTGGCGTTGTGATCTTTCAAATTGTAACCGTACAAAACGATGTCGTCGACATATACGAAACAGTCGAATCCTTGTAGACCCGTCAGTACTGTATTCATCAGACGTTGAAAAGTTGCTGGGCCGTTTCTCAGGCCAAATGGCATACGATTGTACTCGTAATGTCCATAAGGGGTACTGAATGCCGTTTTGTATCTATCTTCTTTGTTCATACGGATTTGATGAAATCCGTTTGCCAAATCGAGGGTGCTAAAATATTTTGCCCTGCCAAGTTGGTCTAGTATATCCGTGATGTTGGGTATTGGGTATGCATCAGCAATCGTCAATTCGTTTAACCGACGAAAATCTACCACTACTCTCCAACGCTTGTTGCCTTCCTTGTCTGGTTTCTTGTGAACCAGAAGTAAAGGGGAGTTCCACGGGCTTGCACTAGGCTGGATTATTCCTTCCTCTAGCATTTCGTTCACCTGTCTGTGGATCTCGGTCCTGCTTGCATCAGGAAGTCGGTAAGGTTTCATGTATAATGGAGGCTTATATAGGTCAGTTATGATTCTATGACTTAAAGCTTCTGTACACGAGAGTTTGTCGCCTTCAAGAAAGAATAAGTCATTGAATTCTCTGCAAATTTTAAACACCGTTTCTTTTTCTTCCCGGTTGCAATGATCCAGGTCTATGACTGATTTGAGTTCGTCTAGTCTGCCTTTGATCTTGTCGTTAGATTTATCAGTTACCAAACTAAGATTGTCCAGAGTGTCCCACTCGATATTGAAGTCCTCTGTCTTTAGGACTTGTTCCTTGTCTAGGGTGTTCATCATTAGAACTTTGATGTTCGCATTGTGGGCTCGGGTCAGGCTCTCGCCGAGATAAATGCCCGGAAGAATTTGCTTTTTATGAATCAATATGTCTCTTTGGTTTATTTCATCAAATGGAATTTTTATTATATGTTGAGATCGGGATTTCAGCCTTATTGTTCGGCTGGTGACTCCCGTTTTTTCTGTTTTATTGTTAAATATGTGTTTTCTGTTAGTATCATCATCTGCCTCAGTCTTAACTGCTAAGCTCTCTCTTGACTTAGTCTTACTGTTGTATGCTGGGAGATTTTTATTATTCTCCTCGGTCCTAACTGCTAAGTTCTCCTTAGTCTTACTGCTGGCCGGGATTTTCTTCTTATCCTCCTCGGTCCTAACTGCTAAGTTCTTCTTAGTCTTACTGTTGGCCGGGAGTTTCTTCTTATTCTCCTCGGTCCTAACTGCTAAGTTCTTCTTAGTCTTACTGTTGGCCGGGAGTTTCTTATTATTCTCCTCGGTCCTAACTGCTAAGTTCTTCTTAGTCTTACTGTTGGCCGGGAGTTTCTTATTATTTTCCTCGGGGTCTGTTCCATTACAAGCGGTTGATTTACCAGTGGCTAGGTCCAGGCATGAATTCCGTGAATCACCAGATCCGGTCCGTAGACAGTCGGTATCGGGTATCGATTCCCATCGAGACTACATGTGTGCCACACTGATGCCTAGTTGACAGCCGGGGTTAATTGTGGAATCAACAAAGTTCGTATGGCCAGGCTCTGCACCGTTGCTTCTAGTGTTGATCAAATCGCTAGTATTAGGTATACCTAGGGTTCTTAATTTTACTTGTCGCTTGGGAAAATCGATGTGACATTGAAACTTGGTCAGGAAATCGTTTCCAAGTATGCATCGAATGATAGGTTTAGGTGGCTAGGTACCACCTGAAATGAATGCTCTAGTGGGATCGAGTATTCGTCAGTCCTTAGTTCAAAGGTTCCAACTATTTCCCCTATAGTTTGAACCGAATCACCCGCTATTGTGGCTAAAATACATTTATTAGAGTTTGAAATTTTGATCTTTGTTCTTGTTGATTTAATTATGCTGATGTCAGCGCCTGTGTTAAGCAAGAACGTTGCCGAATATTTGTCCCATGGACTAAATTTTACTCGTATCACTGGTTCTTGATATTCGTCACAGAATGATACGAGCGTTGTTAATTGGACTAGTGGATGTCGGCTTGGGTCTGTACTCGGGCTAGATTTTCGACTGCATCTACCCGAGTCGTCCGGTTCCCCATTATGGTCCCGTTTAGGAATTTCTGGTTACCGTACTTGCTGGTGGCGAATTGCCTAACGTCGTGGGGAGCGTTTTGAGAGTTATTCATTTGACCAGTATCAGGAGTGTTTTTCCGAAAGGGGTTTAGTTTGGGCAAAACTCCGATGTCTATCAGACGTGTCCTATATACGTCTTCGCGATGGTTAGGTTTTTTGCAATAGCTACATTTTAGGAGTTGTACCTCTTTCTTGATGTTCTGTGGAGCGAAATTTGGATAATTGGTATTTTGAAAACATGTGGCAGAAGTGTGCCCCACCTTGTTGCAAGTTTGCCAGACGGGTTTTTTGTGAACAACATTCGAGTTCCTAAAACAAGAAGGGGATGTGTGTCCTACCTTATTGCAGGTTTGACAAATAATTTTATTCGAAGGACTGGAAAAGTTTGGGTTGCTGTAACAGGTCGCCGATGTAGGTCCGACTTTATTACATGTCTGACAAACGGGCCTGGCAGAAGAATTTTCGGTTTTAGTGGACCTGTTGGTACCTGTTTGAGACGCAGTGGTCCATTCGAGCCGAGCCGAATGCTCCTCCGCGTAGGAGACTGCTCGTTTCAGGTCCTTTTCGCCGTGGGCTTGAACTATAAATTTGAGGTTCTGGTTCTTTAATCCGTCCTCGAAAACTTGGATGGCCAGACGATCATTTTCGTCGGCTAGGAACTGTCGGACAGCTTCGTCGTTGGTGGTGGCGAAAGTAGCAGAGTTCAAGGAGGTCAGTAATCGGCTGATGCGATCACCGTACGCTCTGATTGTTTCGTCTGCCCTTTGTTGAACCCTCAGCAACTCATTTTGTACAGATGACCGTGACTTCTCTTCCCTGAATTGTTTCTCCAATTCAGTTACTAAGTCATTCCATTTGTTAAATGACTTTAGTTGGACTAGTTCGAATGCTGGTCCTTGAAGTCTGGTTTTCACAAATTCTAAGAAGAGCTTGTGTTCTGGCTCTGTTTTTATTGATGTAAACAGTATATTGCCGCACGCGATGAATTTGTTTAACTCTTCCGGATCTCCGCTGAATGCCGGGATTAAATTATATATGTCGTTTAGACAGATTTTATATTCTGACATGTTGGTGTCAGGGTCTGAATATTCGTCGTTGGGAAAAGGCAAATTTTCAAAAAGCCGCAGGATAGCAGCCTGCTTACGGGTAGTAATTTTGGAAGGGGAAGGAGCAACAGCGTTGGTAGGTTCAAAGTTTAAAAGATTTCTTATAAAAATTTTCTTATGAATGTTAATACAAAAAAATTTTCTTATTACTAATATTTACTTTTAGAATTTTTCTTTGTTGAATGGTGAGGTCCTTTTATGATTTTTCCTTTTTGAATTGTGAAGTCCTTTTATAATTTTTCTTCTTCCTTTTTTTTTTTTTTGTGAAGTCCTTTTTACAGCTGTTCTGTCCTTGTCTGTTTTATCTTGCTCCGTCTTAAGGGTGAGCCGGGTAAGCTTCACGCCCTAAAGTTGGTGATTATGACCCGGTCTTTGACACTGCCCAAATTTTTGCCTACGGCGTCCGATGTGCAATTCGCCAGGTCTTGCTTTTATGGGACTTTTGCACTTTTTTTTTTCGCACAAAAAAAAATTTACTCCTGGTGTGTAGCCCCAGTACGCATCGAGTTCAGTTATGACTCGTCTTTGGTGGCAGGATCTTTTCGTTACGGGTATCGACTCGATCGTAGGATCCCACCGCTGCCACCAAATGTTGTATTACACCCAGTAGTGCCGTGCTTTCCACGTATCAATGTGGAGAAGAGTACACGAGCGGAGAGAAGAAAAGACTTTTTGTTGAACGTTATAATAATTTTTATTTAAATTTATAGTTATAGTTAAAGGCCCGCTGTGTAAACCAGGGCTGCGACCTTTACTATTTTTGAGTATTAAATTATTGACTGTTTTATAATACAATAAAGGCCCGCTGTGTAAACCAAGGGCTGCGACCTTTACTGTTTGTGTGTCTTAATCACTCTCTCTCTTGTCCTTCCTCTTCTCTTGTCCACTGCCTTTTATACTAAATTTTATTCAAATTTTATCTACTTACGCAATAGCTTCAGTACAAAATAATTCTCACGATGCATTTTCCCTTTATTGATAAGATTTCTTTAATTGTTCCAAGTGTCCCAGTTATTACCCTTTTGCGTCAGCGCCCATGATCGTTCGCACGATCGGTCGGTAATTTGATCCGTTTGACATACAACGGCTTGCTGCCTGCCCTGTGTTGTTATAGTCGAGTCGGCGTTTTGGCTTTGACCCATATAACACACTTCGTGAAGAATGCATTGAAGTACATCATCACTTAAATGCCTGCACTGTGTTGTTATTCTTGAGTCAGCATTTTGCCTTTGACCCATATATCACACTTCGGGGTGAATGCATTGGATTGTTTACAATCGCTTGTGGCAGCGTAAAGTGGGTTCTCCACTGGGTTTATTACGTTGGTATGGGAATCACTTATTCTGGACTTTGTATCTTGATTATGAGTGTGAATTATAATGTACTTGTAGCTATTGGAAGATGCGAGTAGTGCTTATGGGGTGGGAATATAGTAGTGTAGCGGAGTACTACAGGTTATGATGATGAAAATAAAAATATCATAGGTCCTTATTACATTACGTTGGATGAAAAACAAATCCACATAAATATGCTGCTTCTACAAGATAGTGAGAGATCCCATTATGTGTGGATCAAAAATATCTTAAAGTAAGTTAGTTTAGTTTTTCTTTGTTTAATTTGTTGCTTCTATATCTATCTATATCTTTTTTTGTAGACTATTAAATACGCAGACGAGAACGGATGGACACAGATTCTTCATATGAAACAGCTGCCTATAATATTTTGGCAATGAGCATAATTTTAATATTCATAAGTTAGAATGTAAGAAAATTGTAACAGAAATGCCCCCTGCTGATAAGTCTTACATAGAATTTACAAACTATGAGAGGCAGAGGGATGTACCATTCGCAATATTTGCAGATTTTGAATGCATTTAAAAAAATTTAGATACTTGATTACCACAATCATCTACCACAACAGTGCAAGTGCATGTCCCTTGCGCATTTAGTTATTATGTAAAGTGTTCCTTCAAGAACGACTTCAATGCTTGCAGAGTATATAAGGGTTTGGATGCATCAAAAATCTTTGTTGAAACCTTAATAAAAGATGTACAAGATATAAATGAAAACTACTTGTCTGTTTAGATACCGATGAATCCTCTTACAATAGATGAATTGCGATTTCACAGTGAATGTCAATTCTACCACATTTGCAAACAGACTTTGGACTATGATCGAGTAGCAGATCATTGTCATCTCACGGGCAAATACCGAGGTCCAGCCCATAATAAATGTAATTTAAAGTTTCAAGTTACGAAATTTGTTCCTGTCTTTTTTTCATAATTTTCAGGATATGATTTATCATTTCAGATTATTTGGAGTTGTACCTAAAAACCGATGTTTTATTACTTGCCGATATATTTGAGAATTTTAGAAAAGTCTGTAAAAGTATTTGTGGTCTGGATCCTTGTCAATATTATACATCACCAGGTTTATCGTGGGATGCCATGTTGATGGTGACGAAAGTAAAGCTTGAATTATTTACGGATATAAATATGTTCACTTTCATTCAGAGAGGTATTAAAGGTGGTCTTGTGCAGTGTTGTTGTAGACACACCAAGGCGAACAATAAATACATGAGTGACTTTAAAAATGACAGTCCATCTGAATATTTAGCGTACTTAGATGCTAATAATCTATATGGTTGAGCAATGTCACAGAATCTGCCCTATGGTCAGTTTGTTTGGATGGAAATTGATAATTTCGATATTTTAAATATATTATCAGACTCTCAAATTGGCTACATTTTGGAGGTAGACTTACAATATCCCGAATACCTTCACGATCAGCATAATGATTTACCTTTTTGTCCAGAGAATAAAAAACCACCAAATTCTAAATTTAATAAGCTCATAGCGGATTCAACTCATAAATCAAAATATATCATACGTTACAGAAATTTGCAGCAATGTGTTACACATGGTATGAAAACCTTAAAAATACATAGAATTTTGAAATTTAAGCAATCGTGTTGGTTAAAGGAATATATCGATTTAAATACACATCACCGTACATTGGCTAAAAATGAATTTGAAAAGAGCTTCTTTAAATTATTAAATAATGCTGTTTATGGTAAAACAATGAAAAATATAGACAAACGATAAGATGTGAAAATTGTTACAAATTGGGAGAGTTGTGGAAAAAGGGTAGGCGCTCGGGGTCTCATAGCAAAACCGAACTTTCACAGTTCAATGCAATTTACAGAAAACATGATAGCAATTCAAATGAGTAGTGTTCACGTAATATACAACAAATCAATTTACATAGGTTTCACTGTACTCGATCTATCAAAGTGGAAAATGTATGATTTCCACTATGAGTACGTGAAACCAAAGTATGGTAACAATATAAGATTAAATTATATGGATACTGATTCGTTTGTATATTCTATTCAAACTGAAAATTTTTATAATGATATAATGTCTGATATTGATGAACATTTCGACACATCAGCTTACCCTGTTGATAATATATATAACATACCAATAAAAACAAATAGGTAATTGGAATGATGAAAGATGAAATGAATGGAGGAATTTTAAGGGAATTTGTCGGTCTTCGTTCCAAGATGTATTCAATGGAAGTCGAAAATGATAACAAACAAATTAAAAAAGCTAAAGGAGTAAAGAAAACAGTGTTAGATGGTATGAATATTGATCATTACAGAGATTGTTTGTATAAAAAGAAACTATTTTATGATGATATGTTTATAATTAGATCTAAAATACATAATATTTATACGCAATCTGTAAATAAGCTAGCACTAAGTTATGTAGATGATAAGAGATATGTAATGAAAAATGGTGTTAATACTCTTGCATGGGGACATTACAGGCTAAAAAATTAGAAATAAAATATA
The DNA here is from genome assembly GCA_949129095.1 of Volucella bombylans. NCBI lineage: Eukaryota > Metazoa > Arthropoda > Insecta > Diptera > Syrphidae > Volucella > Volucella bombylans. Next base: position 241,747,553 of record OX422140.1, read on the forward strand.
TAAAATAAATCTTTGTCTTTCTTATTTTTGAAGAAGATCCCTTACAGTCTCAAAAGGGAAGAAAAAAGTGATTGCAAAAAGGATTAACCAAAATATTCAGCGAACAAAGCACAAGCAATCAAGCAATTCATATCAATTTACAATATCATATTGCAGCAATAGATAACAACAAAACCGCAATATGTCTTATATATTTACTGATATGAAACAACTGCAAACCGTGAAGAAAGGGTAGGGAAGGAAAATGGTATTTATTTCCGCCCTGGTGAAATGATTCAAAAGGATGATGAACTTCTCAAATCAATGTTTGAATATGAAGAAATAAACGTGGAAAACGAAGATATCTGCAAACAACAAAATTTTGTTGATGATAGTGAGATGATCTGCTCATTATACTGCGATGTAATCATTCCCCCTTCAGACAATGAGGACCCTGTCATAAATAAGTTAAAATTAGTAAAATCCACTAATGAAAAACCATTTGAAAAGAAGACTAAAAAGCTCATCATCTATGTCTTTGGCTACGCAGAATGAAAAGGGCTTTGAACATTGTATTTCCCAAAAACCTATGGTGGTACAGGCAAATGAGCAATGAATGGTGCAAAATAGCCTATTTTCAAATGAATGATTCGTTTGGTCACTTATATTTAAATGAGACACAAACGCACACAATTTTTTCACATGCATCAACAAATAGCTTAAAAGGGCAATAGCCACATCATATCATATATGTATTTGCAGTCACCCTAACCGAAATTAATAAATCAAAAATTCTATAAAATGTTCCAAACCATATTCTGTTTTATTACACATTTTGGTTTCGCGTTGCGCTCAAGCTTGCGCATCCAAGTTCTTCGTGATCAATGATAACATTGTTTGTTTTATTTCCAAGAATCTCTTTATTTCACTTTTTCTTTTCAGCTCCCTTCACATAAGGGTCATGTGGGTATGGATATGTCTTTTGAAAAATTTAACAATCTTTGTGACACATGCTGGAAGGCTAGTTATGGATTTGTTGTTACGAGTATTTTCAAAGTTTTTCCTATTGATAAAGGCCGATACGGAAAGGGATTTGATGTATTCATTCAGCTATAAACAATCAATTTTACCAGCTCTTTTACTTAGTATAGCATCGATTTTTTTTTTTCATGCTGTAATAGTACAAATCTGATCTGATAAAAGCCGAACTGATAAAAGCAGATCTGATAAAGGCAGATCTGTTAAAAGCGGATCTGATAATAACTGATCTGATAAAAGCAGATTAAAAGCTAATCTGATAAAGGATTTATAAAGGCGAATGGTTAATGCGTATATTGGGATGCTCCAAAGGAGTTAGTTGACAGAGACTGATTATTTCTTATCAATCAGCAGGTCATACAAATAATAATAACGAAATTGTTTCCCATCATTGAAGAACTAAGAGAAAGTTATAAAATAGTATAATTAACATTTGTTTCATTTACAAAATGAGTGTTGACAAGTTTGGGCACTCTCCCCATACCAATTTTCAAGATGAAAATAAGTTAAGAAAAGTGTTGGGATTTAATTTAGATCGTGAAAAGAACATAAACCTCCATAACAAACGTTTACAAAATCTAGGTTTGCCGATGGAGGACAATGATGCAGTTTCAAGAAAATTCGTTAGAGATGATATAAGTCATTTAGCACTGAAAATTCAAAAAGAAAACGCGATTGTCAAGAATATCCTTAGTATCTGTTTAAAACTAAACCAAGAAGCTCTGGATAAGGAAATACACATTTTAAATACAAAAATCGAAAGCTTAAAAGAAAATATCACACATATTGAAAATTATCTTTTTAATAAGGTAGCCAAAACGAAACCAGAAATACTTCCAAGACGACAAACTGGTAGATTTTCGTGAAGAAACAATATCTTTCAAACTTCACTTAAAACCAGATAAATAATGATTATTTTATGATGAAAATGACCAGCCCATCATGGATGCTGTGTACTTGAAAACGCATTACTTCTAAGAAAAGCTTTGAACGGTTTGGTATAAGCAACACAACACATTATTCAAGATTTTGTTAACAAATTTGAGCAATAAATAAAACGAAAAAGAAAAAGTCTATTTGTTTTCTCACTATTTATTTTGATTCTTAACATTATTTATTCCTTTGATTTACAACTTTTTAATTCGTACTTGCGAAGATCTTCCCAATGGGCCAAGATATGTCAAGGCATGCGCTGCCTTGTTAATTATACGAGTATTTAACGTTTCTTCACTTTCTTCACTCATGCTGCTATACCGCGATGGAAGAAAAACCTGTTATATGAAGATATAAATTAAAATTACATTTACTATTAAATAATAAAAAAAAACTTTATTATTTATTTTTTTGGGCAGAGGTTACCCTTACACGTGAGTACAAACTTAAGACTAAAAACTAACAAAATTTGCATAAGCTTAAATACTAATGGTGCAGTTGATAAGATTGTTACATCAGCGGATTCCTTCACGTACGTTCAGCGACACAGGTGTAATTGGAGCACTTGATGTCTGTGGGAATGGAATGTGTTGTTCGTTATTGAAATTGGATGTTCCTTTGGCGTGGGCATGCACTTGCAGTCTGGGGATTTGTTTTTGTTGTTAAGTGCAGTTGAGATGGATGTGCAGTTTGGAGATTTGGTGTCGTTGTTTGAATGTTATTCGTGTTAACTCCTCCCCTCTTAAATCAAAACGTCCTCGTTTTGTTATTTCCTAAAAAATTGGAATTTGGCTGATAGTGGTTATTCTTGGGGATATTTGTGGAGTTTCTTGTTTTTCTGCTTTGGTCGATACTTCTGGTGCTTCTGATTGCTTGTCTGCTGTTACATGGCTGATGATTTTATTGAACGTTACCCCTGGTAGGTGAGGTTTGTTTTTCCGCCAAGGTTTGATAATGCATATGGCGAGTATGATAATAACAGCTACAGACATGCCATATCCTCCAATATGCTTAATGTCATTTTCCGACTCAAGCAATTGAATAAAATTTGTTGTATTTGTATCATTTTCAGTGACAGGATTTTTTCGTATTCGGACTTGTTATAATAGGGCTGCAACAACGCTGGTAATGGTTTCACACTCACTTTCTGCATGGATAGATATTTCTTCCCCTCTGCTGTTATCGTTGTATTTTGGAACCGTATGACGTAAGTTCCAAGTAGACTCATCTTTTCGTCGTTTACGAATTGATTAAAAAAAAGGATTCCGCTTGCGATCTCTTCCACTGATGCTATGTGTTGATCGTTAATTTCTCTGCATGATGAAGGTTGACTAATAAGTAGCTTAGGGATACATAGAGAATTACTAATATCTATTACATCTTTGTCTGTGTATATTGACAACTTATTGAATGACTTATATTCTTTTATAATTCCAAAAATATTATTCTTGCATTTAACTATTTCCTTATAATCTATTTTATTTATAAGTATTCCTCTTTTTATTGGTCTTAATAAGATTTTAGTACATTCTTCGTAATGTACATTTATAACGTATATAATTGTTTTTTTATTCAACGCTATCCTTTCTTCGCTAAATTCTAACATTTCTTCTATACTTACATTTAACATGTTATCTTTTTCTAATACATCTTTTATAGTTTCCAACTCTGTTTCAGACAGAATAAAGGAGTTTATAACATTTGTTTTTGCCCATTGAATGGCATGGTTTACATTGTTTATTTTCTCTTTTACAATATTTATTTTATTTCTTATTACTAACAATTCTTCATTTTTAGTGATTTCACTTTTCTTAAGTGCTTTACTGATTCCGTTTGTGGATTCTACTATATGGTTTATCTTATTTATTATATCTCTATTTATTACTAACTGCCTATTATTCTTTTTAAGAACGTTGTTAATTTTACTTGAAATAATTTTAAAATCATCATGGTCAGGTGAACCGGCCACCCACTTCCAAGAACTTCCAATGAAGTTCAATGAGCGCTTTCTTCTTTGAGGTGTGAGTCTATTTATAGTGCCTTGTATCTGATCTAAATCATGGATTAGGAAGGGATATAATTGGTCTTGGGGTTTGTAGGTTTTCGCTAAGTACGAACGCGTTTCGTTTATAAAATTTTGATAAATGTCTAGGTCTATTATGTGTATTATCTTAAAGTTTCCGTCTTATAGTCTAGTTGTTCCAGTCTCCATCGTTAGTAGTTGGGCATTTGAATAGTCTAGGATTTGAACGCCAGCAGCGTGGGCTGTGACAAGGAATCTGAAAAGGAACGGTTTTAATTTTTAATGTGAGATTTATGCACAGTTTTGCCGCATTGCGTTAACACGGTGGTCGATTGATTAAGGGCTACTATTTTCTTTTTGTACCTCGAAGCTAGCTTTGAGCCTACTCGCTTATTTTGCTTAACGTAGATTATCTGACCAGGAGAATATTCTTTAATTGGATGTCGCTTTTTGTTATGAAATCTTAGGTCGGCTTCTTGTTTAGATTGGATTTTTTTAACGGTTTTTAATGGTGACTCTTTGTCCGAAAAACGCTTCTATCGGCTTTTTTCCAATAGTGGAATGAATTGAAAGGTTATACTCGTAAACGGCTCGCTCTATAAGTTCCGTGAAGGAACGGTGTAGTCCATCTGTCTTCAAACATCTCATTATCTCAATAAGAGTTGAATGAAAACGTTCTACTTGACCGTTTACCGTACTGGAATATGGGGGAGTAGTAAACATTTTTATTTTAAGTTCCTCCTCTGTCATAAAACTAATTGCCACTGAGTTAAAAGACTTCTCATTATCTATTACGACCGTTTCGGGAAGGCCAAATGCGAAAAGAATGTCCCTTAAAGGTTGTCTTATGTCCTCTACCGCCTTGGATCTTATGATCTTTGCTTGTGCATATTTGGAGAATTTATCTACAGAAGTAAGCACAAGTTTACCTTCTGTTGAGAAGATATCCAGGTGAACAATTTGTCCTTGGTATTGCGGTATTGGTGTTGGCTGTATGATAGGTTTATTCGGGTGTCTGTCGTATTTGCTTTCTTGACACACTGTGCATTGCTTTATAATCCTCTTAATTTTTTGGAACATTGAAGGGAAGTAAAAGTTCTGTAGTATTTGAGCCCTATTTTCGCGCTCATTTCTATGTGCACGTTTATGAGTTTTAATAACTATTTCGTCTTGTTCTGTGTCGTTTGTAACGTCCTGTACTTGTATTTGGGTAAATCGAATCTTATAGTTTGAAAAATGTAAAGGGTAGATTTTTTGCATTATTCCCATTATGTGTTCTTCTGCTTTAATGCCATTTATAACTGAGGGATTGAGGAATTTTTTTAGAATTCGTGTTAAATTTTCTTCATTAAATCCTATTTCATTTACTGTGTGCCTATGGAATGTCGGGAAAACGATGAAGTCCTGGGACGGATTCCTATCAACCTGGAGAAAGATTTGGTTCTTAAGTACATTTATTGGGGTTTCTATAGTTGGAATTAAATTTTGCGACGAACTTTCATCGCTATGTTGAGTTGTTGTAAGGATGTTTACGTCAGAGGATTGTGGATATCTGGAAAGCGCATCTGCGACCACGTTCGTTCTTCCGGGTTTGTATTTTAGCTCGTGGTTATACTCCTCAAGCGCAGCTTTCCATCTTTTCATTTTACTATTGTTGTTTTTGTTACTTAACGCAAAAGTTAGGGGTTGGTGATCGGTGTAAATTCGAACTCTAGCTGTACCGTAAAGGTAGTTCCGTAATGAGCCTAGTGCCCATACGATAGCCAACATTTCTTTCTCATTTGCTGCGTAATTTTCTTCTGTTTTACTCAGCGTACGAGAAATAAAAGTTATCGGTTTATTGTCCTGTTCTAGAACGGCACCCAGTGCATAGTTAGATGCATCTGTGGTGAGGTCAAATGGTTTACTATAATCAGGATAAGCCAGAATTATATCTTTAGATACGAGGGATTTTTTTATTTTATTAAACGATTCGAAGGCTTCTGAGGTGAGTTCTATTGTTATTCTGGAGGACATGGTTTTAGAAATTCGACCTTCATCTCCCCTTAATAGGGTTGTTAAAGGTTTAGCCAGTTTGGCGTAATCCTTAACAAAACGTCTGTAATATCCTGAAAGGCCAAGGAATGATCTTAAGTCCTTAAGGGTTTTTGGGACTGGAAAATTTAGAATTGACTCAACTTTGGCAGGATTAGTTCTAACGCCTTCAGACGAAATTAGGAAGCCAAGAAATTCAACTTGAGAACTGAAGAAGTTACATTTGTCTAATTGTACCTTCATATTTGCGTTGATTAATGTACTGAAAATTTGCTCTATGTGAATAGCGTGCTGTCTTTCATCGTGGCTGAAGATGATAATAGCACGATTTCCCAATGTGTTCACGAAGGATGTCATCAAGGGCTCGTTGGAAGATTGATGGTGCATTCTTCAACCCAAATGGCAATCTTGTGAATTCGTATTTTCCATGATTGATGGAAAAAGCGGTTTTTCCTATGTCTGCTTCCCTTAAGGGGATTTGGTGGAAGCCACTCTTTAAATCCAAGACTGTGAAAAATTTGTTTCTTCCCAATTGTGCAATGTCTTCACCAATATCGGGAATGGGATAACGATCGGATATGGTAACTGAATTTAGTTTTCGATAATCAATTACCATCCTGTATTGCTTGGTTCTAGTCGAGTCTGGTTTTTTTGGTACAATCCACATCGGTGAATTGTACGGGGACCGTGATGGTCTTATGACACCATCTTCCAGCAGTTTTTGTATCTGTTTTTCGACTTCTGACTTAAGGGATGCAGGGAAAGGGTAATAGCGTGTGTACACAGGATCATCGGTGGAGGTTCTAATTTCTGCTACAACTTTTGTGGTGTAAGTCAATTTTTCCTCTGACTCGGAGAATAGTTTTTGGTAACTACTTATTATTGAATTTAGAATAGTTTTTTGATTTAGTGTGAGGTGATCAGTTTTTAATGTTATTGAATTTACGTATTGTGACTTTAGCTGTTTAACATTTATTCGAATATTGTCTAATATGGTCAAGTAACTTTCTTTAGCGTGGATAACAGCTGATAACTGTTTCAGGCTGTCATTGCCTAGAATTCCGTCAAAGGTTTTTAGCGTAGGTAAGATAAAAAATTTCAAATTTATATTTTTTAGGCCGAAAAGATTTATTCTCATGTGGTGGCTGATTTCGATATCGCCAGCTATGGATTTGGCATAAAATATTTGCTCATTAGGAATTTTTCGTTTTACTAATTCAGGTTTAATATAATTTTTGCTAGAACCAGTGTCTATCAAAAATTTTAAAATTTCTCCGCTTTCGTTCTTGCATTCAAAATAGGGTAGCGAAGAATCCGCTAGCCTAAAAAATGAATGTCACTGTGTTCCAGTAACTGCTCGGTTGGTTGTTCGCATACTGCATCATTCGATTGACATTCGCCTGGATATTGATAGTTGAATTCCGTAAAGCTGTTCTGAATTTGTTCTTCATAAAATTGTGCATATTGCTCTTCATTCATTTGCTCGGTTACGGGGAGTTGATCAGAGGCTGTGGTATTGTTCGTTTCCGGATTAATATGAAAATTAGGCTGCCTCGTTTTCAGAGAAGATTGTTGATTAAAGGGTTTTGGTTTCATCATCTCAGTTGGCTTAAACTGGTGGCTGTGTCCTTGGGTCATAGCTTCTGTTTTCATGGGAGCTTGGTTAGGGAACTGGTTTCTAGTTTGGGAATTCTGATGGTAATTGGGATTAAAGTTTTGGAAGGGTTGAATATTATGATTCGGTTGTTGACCGAATGATTGAAACTGTTGCGGTTGGGAGTAGCTCGGGTAAGTACCGCCTTGCGGTGGTTTGTGGGCTAAGTGATGCAACGGTGGTTGGGGACGTTGGTCGAATATACTGAGCTCGGTAACTTTGGTTTTCATATTTCAAACATAGGTGCAGAGCTTGCGGCAGGTCTACTGGTTCTCTCATGCCTAACAAATCTGACAAGTTACCTCTCAACCCTCGGATAAACGTATCCAACGCTTTATCCCTATATGTCTGCGTTAGTAATTGCAGTGCTTCAGGCCCTACATACATACAGGAAATTCTATTTATAATTAGAGTAAGCTGTGCACAGACTCTCTGGTAAAATTGTTGGATGCTGCTATTACCCTGGACGAGGTTTGACAACTGGTATTCCAGTGTGGTCACGTCTCGCTTGTCCGCGTAATGCAGAGTGAGGCAATTTATGATACTATCCCAATTGAGCGGGGTATTATAGGATTCGAGTGCAGCATCAGCCGGACCTATTATTTTTATTTCGCACTACATTCAGGATTCCATAGTATTTGGGAGACCCTTTATGTGCTCATAAGTTTTGAGAACGCGCTCGACGCTTTTTCTCCATGACGAGAACTCGCTAGCGTCGCCTTAGAAATTCCTAAGGCATCGAACGGTGTCCGGAATTCTTTCTAAATCGTCGAGTTGGTTCCTATGCTCTGGGGCAATTGTCTGATCAGTACCAGAAAAACGGTGGGCGTTAGGGTTTAGCACGCTTTCGACTAGCTGCTTCCCTCGTTGTTCGAGGATGCGACTAACTATTGATGTAACAAGCATGTCTAATTCGGGGTGTGCTCTAACTTCCTGAACATCGACACTAGAAGAGGTCGATTGGTAAGAGGTATTAGGGTCTTGGGTTGTTGGTTGTGGTATAGTAGTCGGGGCCATGGTTGGTAATACACTTGGGGTATGGGTATCGTTATTACCTCTGGATCTTGTTGTAGGCATTTTGATTTCGATCTAGGCTTATACATAGAGAAAGGATAAAGAGACAGTAATACAAGGATCTTAGATATATTATGGGTAGGTATCTACGCTCGGTGTCCTGACAAACTTTTTAAAGTAATACACACGGATTTATACGGAAAAAGAATATTATTAAAAAGATATTAAATATTATTAAATGGGTTATTCCTAAAAACAATAATAATGGGTTTCACTGTTATTAATATTTTATAACTAAGTTGTTGAGGAAAAAAAAATAATAATTTTCCTTTTTTAACTAAATAAAATTGTAAATTTGTCACTATTAAATTATAGTATACCCGTAGGTTGTAACTTTTCTTACCTTCGTTTTTTTTTTTGATTTAATGTATTTTTCCATATATTTTTTGTTTAAAATTAATAACTAATTTCTTTTCTTAATATTATTCTTGTAGAGTAAATTCTTTTTTATATATATATTTTTCTATTATTATTCTTTACTTTAATTAAAAAATGTTTTCACTTTTTCTTCTTAACTCTAACTTAATGCTAACTTACAGGGTAAGTATCGGTAACATCCCTCGCTGGTGTTCCAGATGATTCCCTTTTCTCCGTCGTTGTCCGGTGACTCAGGATCCGGGTGACACACTTTAATATTTACGAGGTCCACTGAGGCGTTTCTACGGCCTTTTAGCGGGGTTACACTTTTTTTTTGGTTCACGGGACCCGAAATTTGCACTAAATTACTTTCTTTTTTTTTCGACCGGATTTTATATTTTCCACCGACGTGAACAGAACGCACTATACGCACTAGACTGTTCGTAACCGTAACTTTATGCACTTCGGGTCCCTGCTCGGGCGCCAATTAAAATTACATTTACTATTAAATAATAAAAAAAAACGTTATTATTTATTTTTTTGGGCAGAGGTTACCCTTATACGTAAGTACAAACTTAAGACTAAAAACTAACAAAATTTGCATAAGCTTAAATACTAATCGTGCAGTTGATAAGATTGTTACATCAGCGGATTCCTTCACGTACGTTCAGCGACACAGGTGTAATTGGAGCACTTGATGTCTGTGGGAATGGAATGTGTTGTTCGTTATTGAAATTGGATGTTCCTTTGGCGTGGGCATGCACTTCCAGTCTGGGGATTTGTTGTTGTTGTTAAGTGCAGTTGAGATGGATGTGCAGTTTGGAGATTGGGTGTCGTTGTTTCAATGTTATTCGCGTTAACTTATATATATATATATTTTTTTTTTTTTCATATGTACAGAATGTGTGTACTTACTTGAAAATCCACCAACTCGCACAGCATGCGCTTACCGTTTTTTGTTTTGCAAATTTTAATTTGTCTTATTTCATAAGGCTAATCTTTTTTCAATAATGAAACTTTTACTGTTACCTTAAAGTCACCAGCTTCGAGTTGGTTTCGTTCTTGTTCATAGTCCATTTGATCGAGTTAAGTAGTGTTTATTACACAAATATGGTTTCACATTTTATAGAATTTTTGATTTGTTAATTTTATTCAGGGTGACCGCAAATATAAGATATGGCTATTGCCATTTTAAGTTAGTTATAGGTCTATAGATAAACGGCTGTATATCAAACATTCAACACGATTACCACAAGTTCACGAAATTTATTTCCATAAACAACAACCATGTATCTGTATCATGTATCCCATGCCAAAAAAACTAATTCGCACCCCTAATATCTTTCTCATTAAATACAATTACTTTCATAGCTCAGTTTCGGTCAACAGACAGACGGTTACATAAAATAATCAAAACAATTACCACAAGCTCACGAAACTTATTTCCATAAATAAGAACCATGTATCATATCATTACCCATATCACTCACGCCTCCAAAAAACCAAAATTGCCGTCGTAAACCGCGATAATCAGACAATTATGATATTGTACTACACTGTACGTTCAGTTTTTTAATTTCTGCTATAAAAGCCTGTATAGATGAGTTATAGGGTATTAGTCTTCAAACAGAGCATTTAAAACTAATACTTAAAACTAACTAAGTTTAAAAATATTACAAGAGACGATAATTGCATTGATCTTCAGCAAAACATTGGGAAAAAAAATTAATAGAATCATCGAGCAGTACATCGCAGAGGTTGAGAAGAAGTGTTGGGATATTCCCAACCTTTTAATCAGACATCAGAACGAGGTCTCTGCACGGTTTGTGCAAACCGTCTTCAAGGAGATAGACGTCTATGTACATCAGTACGCCTACGAGGTTCCAGGTTTCTCTTGTGCTCCGATTTAATTTTAATTGCATCCGATGGATTCGCTTTTTTTTTATTTCATTTCCTCCACTTACTTTATTTTTTCCGTGGCTTCGGGTGTCAATTGAGCCACTAGATCCATAATTGTCTTTAATTGTTTTCATGTAATTTCATTGTTGTATATTTCATTTTCGGATTAGGCAGACTTCAACGTACATCAGACTGATCTGCCCTTGTCATGTAATCACTCTAACTGATTCTGCAGACATTGTTTGTTGTTTTCAAAGTACTTATAGAGTTTTCGATTTGTTTCTCTCTGGAAGTTGAACGCGTCCTATTGCATAGAACACGACTGCATACTTAGTTCACTATTCAGCGGCTGCTGAGATAACTATCCAAGGGCCCCACCTAGGCTGTATGCCAGCCTGAACTGTGGAGTTGAATCCATTAACCCACCCTAAGTGGCCCCGGCACCACAATATACATAACGATATATATATATATATCCATATACTATAATACATGTATATATACTAAACTAGTTGAAGTTTGAAAACTTGAGTTGAGAACTGTCAAATTCATTCGTCAAGTTGTCTATGGTTTACGAACAAAAGTGAACGAAAAATCAAGTATCAATAATTTTGTCATGCTTCTAAACGGACAAACGCGAAAAACAAAGAATATAATACACGGCGTTTCGGTGACACAGGGCATCATTTCAGGAGCCTGTATAAATTCGATTTTCATAATGTGGAATGGTTAAGCAATCAATTCCTTATCAATATTGCTGAAAAAGCCCGTGGTGGTGTAATACTAAGAGTTTTACTAAGGGATGACAATGGTAAGACTTAGCTCTTTTGAAGGTGTTACTGGTGACGGTGGAACACGGTGAAATACAATTTAACCGCTGAATGTTGACAAAAATGTCGTGACAACGTTTGGCATCTTCAGTGTCGGAGATCTTGCTTCTGCAGCGATTTGGTTAAGAAGACCTTGTTCGGAGGTCTTGATGTGTTGTAAGAATTCCTTTTCGAATTTTGTGGATTTAGCTGGGTCTTGTCCAAATGATCACGAGCACCGCAATAGATGACAGAATCTTGATCTTCAATGGACATTAGCACGTATTGTCCTTGTTTCAACAATTCAGTTAGACGAACACCATTATTCAACAATTGTTGAGCGGAAACATCCAAATCGGAACCGAATTGAGCTAAGGCAGCTACTTCACGGTATTGAGACAATTCCAATTTCATGGAACCGGCGACCTGTTTTATGACCTTGGTCTGAGCAGCTGAACCGACACGTGATACAGACAAACCGACGTTAATGATTCGTTGGATACCCTTGTAGAACAATTCTGTTTCCAAGATCTGACCGTCAGTGAAAGAAGTGACATTAGTTGGAATGTGGGCAGACACATCACCGGCTTGGGTTCTATTAACAGGCAAAGCAGTCAATGAGACAATGCCCATGGCTGGAGACATCTTGGCGGCACGTTCCAACAAACGTGAATGCAAGTAGAATACATCACCAGGGTAGGTTTCACGAGCTCATGGCTTGTTTGGCTTGCAGCTTGTTTGGACAAATCGTCATAGGTAACTAAGGCGTGCTTGCCCTTGTCACGGAAATACTCGTCCATGGCCAAATTATGAGACGAAGTACTACAATGGAGGAATGGAGCAGCATCAGAGGCAGTAGTGATACTATGACAGAGTATTCCATGGATGCATTATCAGTTAAACGCTTCAGAATCTGAGCGACACGACCAGTGGGTACCAAAGAATCGACAGTTTTGATACCAGTCTACACAGGTTCGCACACATACACACGTGGAATGATACCGGGAGCTTTGATACCCACACGGAAGTGATCCTTGGTATTGATTGGTCCTTTACCATCAATTGCGTTACCCAAACTATCAACAACACGACTCAAAATTTCATCACCAACTGGAACGTCGACGGTACGTTTGACAATATCACCTTGTTTGATCAGTTTGTCGTTACCGAAGACGACAACACCAACGGGTTCCAAATTCAAAGCCACACCCTTCAAACCCGAACAGAGTTCCACCATCTCGTCGACTTGGATGTTGTTCAAGCCATAGACACGAGCAATACCAATGCTCAATACACTACCAGTTTCTTCCAAATCAGCCTTTGGAGCAGCACCTAAGATTCTTTCTTCCAAAATGGAGGAGATCTCAGCGCTGCGCACGTGTGATGAGACATACAGTTTACGCGCAGCTGGAGAAGCAGCTGGGTAGGCGGCTTTGCAGGCAATCTATACAGTAGCCTTGGACAGTTTACGGGCCACGGAGGAGGTCAAACTTGCTGATAAAAATGGCATTTTTGCAAAATTATTGTGAAACAATTCCAACTGTTCACTTCTCTAGTATTTTTCAAAGATGGTTGCCAAGAAAAAAAAGATTTGAGAAGATGAAAGATCCATAGATCCACTGTATCGAAAACAGTTTGACAAGTATGTTGTTCTACATTTGCAAAAGTGAATCCCTTGATCAAATTTAAGTCATCGGTCGAGGAGATGAGAGAAGCTAATCCAAAATGGCAATCCAAATATTGTTTTCCCAGTGCAGTTTGCGCTGTAGATTGTACTCGTATTGAGATATATAGGCGACCTTTGCATAGCGATAAGTACCTGAATCGCAGTGTTTTTTTTTACTGAATGTGCAGGCCACGTGTTCTCATCGTTCGGACGGGAAACTCTAACTGGAACCATCGTTAAGTATTTCGTCAGAAGGATGTCCTGACGTTGGTCCAGTCGTCGTTGTTAAGTTTGTGGAGAAGTTACACCTCGCTGGAAACGCTCACTCTCCCGGCGGCATTGTACAGCTCTCAGCTCCATCATCAATTCACCATTGAGTCTCCAATAGCCTGGAATTTCAGGGGGCTGATCGCTTCGCTAATGGAGCTCCCGATGTGCTCGAATCTCGAGCCCGCGAAGAGAACAATATCCGCATCCTCTATTATTCTCTCACAGTTTGGGCAGTGAGGATCATCTTCGATTCGGAAGCGATGGAGATAGCCTCTAAAGCAGCCATGTCCACTGAAGGCTTGCGTGAGGTAGTAGTTTACCTCTCCATGCATACTCTCCAGGTATACGTCCATCTACCCTTTTGGGAACGACTCCATCTACTTTGCCATGCTAAATTGTATTACGCTGCGCATCCTCTTTTGGCAGGTTGTCCCATCGGCATTGCGGGGAGGATGCATGCAGCGTCATTAGAGACGGTCCTATATGTGCGCACCGCGCTCAGGCGGTGTGTGGAAGTTATTCTGGCCGCGTAAGAGCGCTTAGCCATTGCCGATGCCCAGATGGGAGTCGTGTTCAAAATCACTGAACTGGTGACCCTTGCTAGCAGTCTTCGCTTACTAGACCGGATGCTCGATTTATTTGCCATTATCCGAGACAGAGCCCTCGTGATCCTCTTGGTTTTACCTTTTATTTGCTTTAGCTTCTCTTTAAAGCAGATCCTTGCATCTAGGAGGACTCCCAGGTACCACAGGAAATGCTTCGATGTGACCGTAAAAACGCCACTCTGGGAGGAAAACATTTCTCTCTTTTTGCTTGTGATCAAGAGGACTGGTTCGGTCTTCTATGCCGCCAGGTCCAATCCGTTTCTTTGCAGCCAACTGACGACCACCTCCGTGCTAGTCGTAATTTCTTCAATAGTTTTGGCCACAACCACTACGGCGAGGTCAATCGTGCACCCCATGATCGTGCACTCCTCGAGTAGCGGAATCTCGAGCACGTTGTTGTACATCGCGTTCCAGTGGGGCCCAGCACTGAGCCTTAGAGGACACCGCATGTCTCTCTGTAACGCTGTACACTGACATCCGTTGTGTATTGCAGCCTTCTATCCCTGAAGTAATCGCGCACCATTCTTTGGAGGTAGTTAGGCACCCAAAGGGCCTCCAGTGCGTGTACGATACGGAAAGCGTTCTTCACGTCCAACGTGACTACAGCACAGTACCGCCTCTCCATCTTTCTATAGCCGTAGCGTCTCGAGCTATGCTGACCACCATCTCGATGGTAGATGATTCACGATGACGTCTTCGAATGTTTTTCCAAATTCTTCCAAGAGGCAGATTGGTCGATATCCCGAGATGGCTTGGGGATCAGGACCAAATTCTGCCTCACCCATGCCGTAAATAGCCTTGCAAAAAGGGCCGGGTTTACATTAAGCAGATTCAAAGCCATGAGGACTTCCACTATACTAACCTTCGGGATCGGTCCCTGTAGTTACGGGAGTGGTGCGAGATTCTGTCCACCGTCCTGGGGATCAGTGTGGTCACAATTTCTTTCATCAGGGGAGGGTCTCTAGGTTGCGGCCAGCTACCTCTTCTTACGGTGTTTACAACTATCTTGTAGGCCACCCCCCACGGGTCCATGTCCGCGCTTGCGCACAGCTCCTTAAAAGAGCGCAGCTTGTTACGCTTAATGGCTTTCTTTAAAGCATGTCTGCAGTCCACGTATATCTCATGGCGCTGCTGTAATAGGATTTCCTCCCTGGTGCGGTGTGCGTGACCTCTTGCCTTGATACACATGGATATTAGGCGAGCAATTTCCTCATTTCACCAATAAGCCGGTTTCCTCGTTGGTTTCCGAGTCACCCGTGGCATTGAAGCGCCGCAGGTCGTCACTATCTTAGACACAACCTACTGGACCATATTGCGGGCAATGTCCAGGAGTACGGTCTCTTCACTCCATATCATTTTGAAGACTTCAGTATGAAGTAGACGGTGTTTCCACGCTCTTCTGTGGAAGTGGCCTGACCTACTCTCAGCGGTTTGGGTCATTTCTAAGAGTATGTCCCAATGGTCACTATTCGAGAAAATACTTCCTACAGACAAAGAGGTACGTGGTGAAAGTGTATCGTGGACACTGTTGAGGTCGATCGCCGAACCGTTCCCCGTCCCGCTTCGAATGTGTGTTCTCCGTTGTTAAGAACAACCACGTTCAATGACGTGAAACATACCTGCAGCGATCTTCCTGTGGCATTCGTGAGTCTGCTGCCCTACATGGTCGACCAAGCGTTGAAGTCTCCCGCGATGACCATCGGTGACTTCGAACTGACTTCCGAAAGTGTTGATATCCTGTGGCCAGGGTCTGTATATAATTCAAAAATCGGACGAAATTCAGCTGTTTTTATTATTATTAATGATAATTCGGAGTTATTATTCTAGCAGACGGACGATATGGTTTAACACCTCGGATTATGACGCCCTTCAGGAATCCAGTCACAGAAGCCCAAAAAAACTATGATAAATTACATACTAAATTACATTACATCATTATTGAAAGTATGTTTAGACAAGTGAAATGAAGATTCCTTTTATTGCTGTTGCGAGTTAGACTAGCCACAGAATGAGTGCCTACAATTATAATAGCTTCTAACGCTACTCGCTTTTTAATTATCATGGCTAAAGTCTGGGTTTTTCGGGCAATCATGAATGAAATTGTACAATTTTGATGAATTCTTCTTCGTCCATACCAAATCTCTTCTTTTTCGAAGGCTTTTCTTCTGTTCGGTCAAGGTATTCTTCTTCCTAAAAAGTATTTTCCATTTCTAATTCCATTTAAGTTACCTTTTATGCACACTCAACTTCCTAAAGTATTCACTCGATAGATTCGAACTTTACTCAAACCAAAAAGGAGGGAACACTCAACTGTCAAAATATGTGTGTGGATGGTTTTCATTAAATTTAACGAAACCTATTTTTATTCACACCAAATGGAGTGGTCCCTCCGAAATGTTAATGAAACACTCACACTCAATTCTTATTCACACCACCCAATATCATACGTGCTAATTATTAATAACTAGTTCATTTAAACTCAACTGAAGTATATTATCAAATAAAATATACACTATTTAAAATATAACCTATTCCATTATTTCACTGGAACTCGCCCATTCGATTTGATGCATCAAAAGCAATTGCCATATTTGGAAAGAAAGAGAACCCTATCTTAAAGGAGGAAAGATGGAATAGGATACAACAAAACAGGGATGCAGTTCTAATCCAGAATTCAACTTCATGTGGTTAAAACTCCATCTCCGTAAGCATACGAGGGGCGTTCAACATATTCTCGGTATCGGGGTGAAGCTGTGGTTGTATATATAAATTGACTTCTTTATCAAGTAATAGTGCATTCATGTAAAATTTTATATAAATGTGATTATTAATTCGCGTTTTAAATCTAGTTAAACAGAATCATAATGGCAACTGAGACGATGATGGTGAAAATTGAGCATCGCGCTGTAATTAAATTTCTCACTAAGCAAGGAAAAAGTCAAAAAACTATTCATGAAGAGATGGTGGCTGTTTACCAGGGTTCCGCACCTTCATTATCAACTGTGCAAAAGTGTTCAAGTGAGTTCAAGAGAGGCAGAGAGAGCATTGAAGACGACCCCCGCTCCGGCGCCCCGGCTACTGCTTGTACGGGAGAAAACTTCAAAGAAGTCGAAAAACTTGTTCTTGAGGATGCCCGAATAGAGGTGAAAATGATGGCAGAGATCACCAAGCTTTCAATTGGTACCATTCACACCATTCTTCATGACCATCTTAACCTTTCAAAGGTCAGTGCAAGGTGGGTGCCACGAATGCTCACAGCGCCTCAGAAAAAAGTGAGAATCGCATGCTGTAGAGAGCTTTTGGAGATGTGTAGTGAGAACGCGGACGGTGTTATGGATCGAATTGTTACTGGGGACGAAACATGGGTCCACCACTATGACCCTGAAAGGAAACAAGAGTCCATGCAGTGGCGTAAAAAAGTAACAGACCCCCCGAAGAAGTTCAAAGTCACTCCGTCTGCCGGGAAGCTTGAGTACAAAACAAAAGGTGAAACCATCAACGCCACATCCTACGCTTCCACTTTGCATAATTTGCTGGAGGAAATTAAAAAGAAAAGACGGGGTAAACTCGCAGCGGGTGTGTTGCTTCTTCATGACAACGCTCCTGTTCACACGGCGCGAGTTTCCAAGGCTGCTGCGCGAGATTGTGGTTTCGAAGAAATCCAACACCCACCCTATAGTCCAGACCTTGCCCCTAGTGATTATTTTCTGTTTCCGGATTTGAAAAAATGTCTTCATGGAAAAAGATTTTCAGATGATGAAGAACTCAAGTCGGCAATAAATGGGTATTTTGCAGAGAAAGAGGAAATTTATTTTTTTGAGGGTTTAAAAAAGCTTATCTCAAGATGTAACAAATGCATTGATGTTAGGGGAGATTATATTGAAAAATAAAAATAATTTAAATTGAATTCGCATTTTCCTTCATATCGATACCGAGAATATATTGAACGCCCCTCGTATTATCCACTATTGCTTTATTTACAGAAGCCCCAAATTGGATAGCAATTCGACATTTAATGAGTTTGATGTGCTGTCTGACTCATTTTTCGAATCCAAAGTTCATGTGAGTGTCATTGCTAAAGTTTCTTACTATATTGGGCAGGCAAGAAGATGTTGTCTGCACCTTGCAAATAACTTTAAATCATCCTGAATGAGTCAACTTGGAAAATTCCTGTTTTTATGCAGATCTCCCTTGTTCTTAAACCTCCCACATTTACAGT
This sequence comes from Volucella bombylans, assembly GCA_949129095.1. Classification (NCBI taxonomy): domain Eukaryota; kingdom Metazoa; phylum Arthropoda; class Insecta; order Diptera; family Syrphidae; genus Volucella; species Volucella bombylans. The sequence continues at coordinate 241,766,113 of OX422140.1, forward strand.
AATCTTCCACTGGTTCATGGCATCTCCGAAGAAGGATATTAGTTTGTGCTCTACACCGTGAATCTTAAGAGTTTCTAATACGTAGGAAGGCGGGACACTATGAAACGCCTTTTTGTAGTCATTGTAAGCTAGACTGAAGTTACGCTGGTTATGAGTTGAGTTGTTAGCAACGATAGCGTTCATGGTGATCAACTCTTTGCATCCTCTGGAATTTCTGGCCCATCCATTCTGCTCGCTTGGAATGATGTTATGTGACTCGCTGTGCTGCCAAATCCGGTCAATGATGATGGATGTCAACGCCTAGTATAAGGTAGGCAAACAAGTTATCGGCCTGTAATTCGATGTATTGTCCGGTTCTCAATCCTTAAGGATTAGGCCGAGCTGACCACCGACGAGTGCATACGCGAACCAGTGCAGCCGTAAAAACTCGTGATATCCCTGATAACACTGACTGAGTGCATTTAACAGCTGATGAATAGCGGATTGTGAGTGTGAATTTGGTTGGTGCACAGCCTCTTATTGTTGTAAGGGCATAACACCCACAACAATTTGATTCGGTAAACCAAAGTTTGAATTTTCACTTCACAACCTTGCTTAGCATCGTCGGTGTCTGTGTATTTGGTGTTTGTTTTTTTATAATGACTAGCGAATTTATAATAGAACAGACGTAGCAAATATACGCGGGCTTCTCTGCGTATGTCTACGTCTGTAAATACAGACCAGCTGTTTTGACAATTAGTGAAACACAGGTAGATCCCCGCCCACACCTCTCGGATCACGCTGATATGAAGCTGCCTGGCTTTGAACTAGTGCCATTATTCTTTTTTCACCGCGGTCTCGCCATTCACGTGCATAGTGATGCTGCTTACCAAATTCCACCACAATGTAATCCTTGTTCCAATCCGGAATTCAACTCCATGAGGTTAAAATTCCATCTCCGTAAGCAAATTATCCACTATTGCTTTGTGTACAGAAGTCCCAAACTGGATAGCAATTCGACCTTTAACGAGTTCGATGCGCTGTCTGACTCCATACAAAGAATTGTACCACTGTATCCTCATACTAAAATCGTTATTGAGGGCGATTTCAATATACACAATTCTGTGTGGCTTCGACATTCTGGACGGATAACAGCCGAAGGACGGTGTGTTGAGATCTTCGCTGCGGATGATAACCCAGCTTGTAAACGAGCCCACGCGAATACCAAACGTTGATAGTCATACCGCCAATACCCTGGACTTGTTTTTAACTTGTTGGAGTTTTTGAGGACATTGGGATTTATAGATGAACTGTATCGAAAACAGTTTGGCAAGTATGTTGTGGTATATTTGCAAAAGCAAAAGTTCGAGGAGATGAGAGAAGCTAAAAAAGAATGGCCATCCAAATATTGTTTTGACAGTGCAATTGGCGTTCTAGATAGTACTCATATTATTAAAGCCTCCTTTGCATAGCGATGAGTATCTGACTTGCAAAGGTTTTTTTTTTGGCTGAATGTGCAGCCACGTGTAATGCTAAGGAATGTTTCACAAGTGTTGATGCGAAATTCAGCTGTTTTTATTATCATTAATAATAATTCGGCTGGAGCTATTATTCTTGCAGATGAAGGCTGTTGACATATGTGACGTCATCAATACGTGTTCACTTTACCAACGCGCCCACGCATCAATGCCCCACACAGCTGGCATTTATTTCACTTTGCTGTATAACATGTATGTTATATGTGTATGTAATTAAAATGAATGCTATACTGAACGTTACAGCTGTAAAAGAAATTTTTTTTTTCGATATTTTAACGTTGTGCCCATCCGTTGGTTAATTTTGATTAGTTTTACCTATCTTTTAGGTAAAGTTCAATTACCGAACATTTTGGTCCTTAGCGAACCTTCGTTTTTACCAAGTTTTTAAAACAGACAGTTATAATAAAACAGACAATTGTTAAAAGGCTCCTTTTGCGTAGCGTAAAAAAAAAATCCCGCGTCGTGAAATTTATTTTTCACTTGGAGCTGCAAGTTACGGAGTAACGGAATACCCAACGGAATGGAGCATCACGATAAGGAATATTTCCTGGAAGTAGTTCAGAGGATCATCACTTCATCAGATCAACAGTACACAGAGAGTCGAATAAGTGTGTGTTTGTGTTGGTTTTTTTTGGTTGAACAGTAAACATTTTTTTTAACAACCTAAAATGAGCAAAATGTTGTTAGAGGGGTTTTTGAATTAACTTAATAATGAACATAAAAATTTTCAAAAGACTGGGCCAGTCCGTCGAGCTTATAATGATCTCTCTGGCCGTTTGATGGTGCTGGAGAAATCCTGGGATTCAGTTACTGCAGCATGTGAGTAAATGTTGTCAGATGTGGGCGAAGAAGAGTCTGAGGATTTCGTAAAATCGGAATTAGTTTATGAGCAGGTACAGGAAATTTATTTCAATTACCGCGGGGATTTATTAGACGCGTCGGATAAGGTTAAACCTATGGCGGAATTTTCCAACACGCAAAGTGCAAACAATAGTAGTGGAACTGCACCGAATGAGTCAGGTAGCGTGGATCTCACCTTAGTATAGACAAGGACAATTACGAAAACGCGTGGTCAGTACTGAAAGATCGGTACGATCACATTAGGGTTTTAGTTACCATGGAATTGAAGATTTTTTTTTATCAACCGTCGATGCAACAGGAAAATGCTGAATATCTCAAACAGCTGCTCGATACGTCAACAGTTTAAAGAACTTAAAGGTCCCAGTACAACATTGGGACGTACTATTCGTTTTGTAGAAATTACCCGTCAAGACGCAGCACTTGTGGGGGGAACGTTTGGCGAGAAAGGAAAATTCGAAAGAACTACCAAGTTTCGCAGATTTTAGTCAATTTCTAGAAACGAGGTTCCGAACATTGGATTCAGTGAGTCACCAGCAATCCCATAGTACAGGTGGGGCTTCCAGATCAACAGTTTCTAAAATCAGTTTTTTTACGGCAACTAAAACGCCGAAGTTCTCTTGCAAGCTGTGCAACAAAGGTCAACATCCCATCAGGAAACGTGGAAAAGTTAGGTATTTTTAGTAACTATTTAGCTTACAGTCACTTGGCTGAACAATGCCCAATTGGTGTTATTATTGTCGCTTTTACACATCAATACAACAACTTCGCGTCAAACAGCCTTTGACTACTAACCAGGTTCATCACAACGAGCAGCACTGATCGTCGCTGCTCCCAGTTTTCAACCACACAACGTCGCGCAGCAGTCAAGCAGTTCGGCCATCAACACATTTCATTCCAGGTCAACTACAGCGATACAGTTGGTGCTAGCAACAGCGCTTGTTAAGGTGAAGACTTCAACAGGAGAAATGTTGTCATTTAGAGCGTTATTAGACTCTGGTTCGCAAGCAACGTTTATCACCGAATCGGCCGTACAAGTTTTGTGTCTAAAATCGCAATCTGCTCATTTAAATGTATCTGGGCTGGGTTTGGTCAGCAGCGACACTTGTCAAAGGGTTGTCGATGTAACACTTGCATCGCATCACTCATCCTTTGAGACATCTATGCAGGCCTTAGTTTTCAAGTTGCTGCCTGGGCATCTTCCGACCGAAAACCTTCCAGTATCACATTAGGTGCACCTAGAAAAACACGTTTTAGCAGATCCACAGTTTTATAAGCCAGCAAAGATAGACTTACTGTTAGGTAGCGATATCCTTGCTGAAATACTCATGCCAGAAATTGTCAAATCGAAGAAGGACATGCCCGTCACCCAGAAAACCAGATTGAGCTGGTTTTTATTTGGGAAGGCTCTAGTTCAGACTTCACTTCAAACAGTAGATATCGACGCTAATCTTCTCAGGTTTTGGGAGTTACAGAAGTCTGCATTTGAAATGCAAGAATCGTCCGAAAACGCAGACTACGAGAAGTACTTTATGAACACCGTACGACGAGTGGGGGATGGCAGATACGAAGTAACTCTTCCATTTAAAGGTTTCAGCCCTCCAATTTTAGGAAGTTCACGCGAAGGAGCGCTGCAGCGTTTCAGGAGCCTGGAAAGACGTTTGGTGCTGAATCGTCGTTTGAGAGAGCAATGTACTGCGTGCATAGAGGAATATGCAACTCTTGGGCATATGGAGGAAGTGAACGAAGACCGCATACCCGACAACAAGCACTATTTCTTACCTCATCATGCGGTGTTCAAAAAGGCTAGTTCAACCACAAATCTCAGGACTGTATTTAACGCTTCATTTAGAACATCCAATGAGGTTTCGCTGAACGATCAGCTGATGACAGGACCAAGATTGCAGCAAAACGTGATAGACATCATCTTGCGGTGGAGGTTCTACCGTTTTACATTCACCGCAGACATCGAGAAGTTGTATCGCCAAATTTGGGTCACGGAACGCGATTCGTATTTTCAGCTTATCTTCTGGCGGAAGGATCCTACGAAAGCTCTGAAGGTATAGCGTCTCAAGACCGCCACGTTCGTAACAGCGTCAGCCCCATACTTAGAAATTCGAACATTGAAGCAACTAGCAGATGAGTCCGGTCATCAATATCCTCGAGCAGCAACAATGGTGTATGAAGAAATGTACGTCGATGATCTCATTTGCGGCGCAGACACTATAAGGGAAGAGAAAACTAAAATAGATGAAATAAGGACAATGTTTTCAGCGGCAGGATTCGACTTCCGAAAATGGACAGCCAATTCAAGAGAGCTTCTTACTGGGATTCCGCCCAAAGGCCGTGAGTTCTCATTCTCGGTTCCACCAGAAGGGTTGGATCTGGTGAAAACAGTGGCTTCCAACTGCAGACGTCTTTTTCTTCCGCTACATTCCGTCAAGCACTCCGCGGCCAAAAAAAGATTTATCCAATCGACGATTGCTCGTTTATTCGACCCAATGGCGACTATTGCACCGTGCATACTTAAGGTTAAGTGTTTAGTGCAGCTCCTCTGACTACAGAAAAGCTCATGGGATGAAAACGTCAATACAGTCATACTAGAGGAATGGAACGCATTTTTCAAGGATCTCGTAATGATCAACGACATTCAGTTACCTAGGTGTATCCAAACGACCAGTGAAACAGATTTTGTTGAATTCCATGGTTTTCGTGCTGCTTTTGAAAAGGCGTAGTTACCTGCAGTCTATCTGCGCATGAAGGACAGTCAACACAATGCCCACATGCACCGCCTCCTGGCAAAATCTAAAGTGGCACCAATAAAACCAGTATCGCTTCCAAGGTTGGAATTTTGTCCAGCTGTTCTGCTGGCGAGGTTACTCCATTATACCGAGCGAGTGCTGAGAAGAGAAATAACAACTTATGCTTGGACTGACCCAACCATCACTCTTCACTGGATTCAATCATCGGCTAACAAATGGAAAACTTTCATGCGAAACAGGATGGGAGAAACTCATCGCTTAACAAAACCCGACATTTGGAAGCACATTCCATCTCAGGATAATGGTCCAACCCTTCTCCAGCAACAATGAACATTTGAACTCCCAACACAGCAGGCAGGATCCATCGCCCATTAAGAAGGTAAGGTCTAAGTCCACTTCGCTGATGGTCCGATAAGCCAACTACTCCATAAGTCATCCAACCTCACGTGACTCACAAGGAACGTAGCCTACTGTCTTCGTTTCGTCAACAATCTGCGCAAGGCCACTGATGGGTTTACCGGCACTCTCGGCCCGAAGGAACTCAACACAGCTACCAAGGCCGTTATTCATTGTGCCCAGCAGAAAATTTTCCTGGATGGTATCGGAAAATCCCGAGGAATGGCTTCTCTAGCCACCTGTATCGACGGCGAAGGGATCATGAGAGTGGGCGGACGGTTTAAAAACGCGGACATACCACCTAACCAACGTCACCCAACCATCATCGAGTCACGACACAACCTAGCTGCACTCATCTTACGCGACGCACCCCAGAGGACACTTCATGGAGGCCTTCAGCTGATTATCGCACACGTGTGCCTGACGTATTGGATCGTCAGTATAAAACGAGCCATGAAGAAACTTATTAATAGCTGTGTTACCTGTCATTGGTACAGTTGTAAGACGGCCCACCAACTCATGAGCAGTTTACCATTGCCTCGGATCACGTCCTCATGACAATTTTTGCACAGTGGGGTCGATTACGCTGGGCTAATCAGCATTCGTGCCTGGAAGGGTGGGGAAGCCAAAATGCTTAAAAGGTATTTTGCTGTATTTGTTTCTTTGTCAACTAAGGCGATTCATCCGGAGGCGGTGACGGACCTAACCATGCAAGCATTCTTGGCTGCTCTGCGGCGATTTGCATCACGACTAGGTGTCTTCAGATTTACAGCGACTGCGGGACCAATTTTGTTGGAGCTGAACCCGAACTACATCGACTTAAATAAAACGCCGGTCATGACTGGAAAGCAGTCGCTGAGGTCTTCGCCTCACAAGGAACAATGTGGAACTGCATTCCCCCAGCTTTTCTCCACTTCGGAGGATTGTGCGAAGTCGGAGTGAAAGGTGTTGGCGACACTTTAGAAGGATCGTCGGCGACGGGACCCTTACGTATGAGGTACTTTCCACGCTTCTGGCTCAAATTGAAGCGTGCCTCAATTCAAGGTATCATTTGAACGCAACGGTATCATTTGCAATGTACACAGCAATTGTAATGTTGTAATGTACCCAACAAGAGCACAGATTTATTTTGCCTTTGTGATCTGTTTTGAATGTTCGTTGTTGTTATGCTCATTAACTACTTTCTCTTTCCATGTACGAGCACCAATTTGCCAAGGTTCGAACATACTTACGTCCGCAATTCATGCCAAGAATCGCAAACGCTAGTGCAGCTGAGGACTTCGTCCACTGGGGGTAGGATGTTGATACATGTGACGTCATCAATACGTGTTCACTTTACCATCAATGGGGCATCAATGCCCCTCACAGCTGGCATTTATTTCAATTTTTTGTATATATGTATATATGTAATTAAAATGAATGTTATACTGAACGTTACAACTGTAAAATAAAACTTTTTTCAGTACTTAAACTTTGTGCTCATCGGATGTTTAATTACCTATCTTTTAAACAAAGTTCAATTGCGGAACAGAGGCTATGATTTAACACCTTGGATTACGACGCCTTCAGGAGTCCAGTCACAAAAGCCCAAACAAAATATAATAAATTACATACTCGGGAAAGAGTCATCATTGAGCGCATGTTTGAACAAGTAAAATGAAGATTCCCTTTATTGGCATCCCGAGTTAGACTAGCCACAGAATGAGTGCCTACAATTATAATAGCTTCTAACGCTATTCGCTTTTTAATTTTCATGGCAAAGTTTGGCTTTTTCCTGCAATCATGGATGAAATTGTAAAATTTTGATGAATTCTTCTTCGTCCATACCAAATCTTTTCCTTTTCGAGGGTTTTTCTTCCGTTCCGTCAAGGTATTCTTCTTCCTAAAAAGTATTTTCCATTTTTAATTCTATTTAAGTTACCTTTTATACACACTCAACTTCTTAAAGTGTTCACTCGATAGATTCATACTTTATTCATACCAAAATGGAGAGAACACTCAACTGTCAAAATATGTGTGTGGATGGTTTTCATTAAATTTAACGAAACCTATTTTTATATGCAAACGAACTACTTCGGGTTTTCAAACAGAGCGTTGCTTTTGCTTTTGCGGACGATACGGCAATTGTTGTTCGACACAGATGCCTAGAATCTGCCTTGAGAATGATGCAGGAAGAGTTTAATGCTGCTGTGAGATGGTGCCACGATAACGGTTTATTGATCAACGCTGAAAAAACAAAGATGATGCATATTCGAGGGCCTAGTTTCAAAACTACACCAAACAGAATCTACTACGAAAACGATGCACACCTTAGTACGCCCAGAAAAACTATAGACGTATTAGATAGCTATAAGTATCTTGGAGTCATCATTGACTGTCACTTTCTCTGGGACAAGCATGTTGAAAAGCTGCGTATGGACTTGAAGAAAGCATTATTTACGGTAGCTCATCTTCGACACCATGCTACTGTGCCTGCTCTGAAACAAGTCTACTATGCCTTAGTGGAGTCAAAGCTGCGGTATGGCATACTTGCGTGGGGAAACGCTTCGAAAACACACATTCAGAAGTTACAGAGGCTGCAAAATTCTGTACTGAAGCAAATTAACGTCAACACTCAACGGGCTCACTAAAGAAATTTCGATGTCCTTAAAGTCGACCAAATTTTCAAGATGACACTGGTTTTGGAGTATTTCGATAATAGCCATTTCATTCGCCCACTTGATCATGCGGTAAATACACGAAGTCGTGCCCATGGCATGCTGAAAGTACCCAGATCCTACAACAACTATGGTAGACGACAACTGTTGAACAGCGTTCCAACAACTTTAAAGGAACTACCTCGAGAAATCGTCAACATTCAAAACGCAACAATGAGAACAAAAAGCATTAAAAACTATTTTTTAAACTCAAATAACACTTAGTTACAAAAATTAAAAATTCTTAAAGTAAATTTCATTTCAAATTAAATAAATGAAAACCTAGAAAAAAAAAAATTATAATTTAAAATTAGCTTAAATAATTATCCTTATGTATCTAGAGCAGCTTACCTAGACTTTTTTAATATATTAGAAATACAATCTTCTGCAGACAAGCCACGGCTTCGCAGAAATATTTAAATATTGTTAAATCGCTTATGAAAAATAAAAAGCTCTTTGAATTGAATTGAATTGAATTGAATATTCACACCAAATGGAGTGTTCCCTCCAAAATGTTAATGGAACACTCACACTCCATTTTTATTCACACCACCCAACAACATTCGTGCTAACGATTAATAACTAGTTTATTTAAACTCAACTGAAGTGTATCGAGCTTATAATGATCTCTCTGGCCGTTTGATGGTGCTGGAGAAATCCTGGGATTCAGTTACTGCAGCATGTGAGTAAATGTTGTCAGATGTGGGCGAAGAAGAGTCTGAGGATTTCGTAAAATCGGAATTAGTTTATGAGCAGGTACAGGAAATTTATTTCAATTACCGCGGGGATTTATTAGACGCGTCGGATAAGGTTAAACCTATGGCGGAATTTTCCAACACGCAAAGTGCAAACAATAGTAGTGGAACTGCACCGAATGAGTCAGGTAGCGTGGATCTCACCTTAGTATAGACAAGGACAATTACGAAAACGCGTGGTCAGTACTGAAAGATCGGTACGATCACATTAGGGTTTTAGTTACCATGGAATTGAAGATTTTTTTTTATCAACCGTCGATGCAACAGGAAAATGCTGAATATCTCAAACAGCTGCTCGATACGTCAACAGTTTAAAGAACTTAAAGGTCCCAGTACAACATTGGGACGTACTATTCGTTTTGTAGAAATTACCCGTCAAGACGCAGCACTTGTGGGGGGAACGTTTGGCGAGAAAGGAAAATTCGAAAGAACTACCAAGTTTCGCAGATTTTAGTCAATTTCTAGAAACGAGGTTCCGAACATTGGATTCAGTGAGTCACCAGCAATCCCATAGTACAGGTGGGGCTTCCAGATCAACAGTTTCTAAAATCAGTTTTTTTACGGCAACTAAAACGCCGAAGTTCTCTTGCAAGCTGTGCAACAAAGGTCAACATCCCATCAGGAAACGTGGAAAAGTTAGGTATTTTTAGTAACTATTTAGCTTACAGTCACTTGGCTGAACAATGCCCAATTGGTGTTATTATTGTCGCTTTTACACATCAATACAACAACTTCGCGTCAAACAGCCTTTGACTACTAACCAGGTTCATCACAACGAGCAGCACTGATCGTCGCTGCTCCCAGTTTTCAACCACACAACGTCGCGCAGCAGTCAAGCAGTTCGGCCATCAACACATTTCATTCCAGGTCAACTACAGCGATACAGTTGGTGCTAGCAACAGCGCTTGTTAAGGTGAAGACTTCAACAGGAGAAATGTTGTCATTTAGAGCGTTATTAGACTCTGGTTCGCAAGCAACGTTTATCACCGAATCGGCCGTACAAGTTTTGTGTCTAAAATCGCAATCTGCTCATTTAAATGTATCTGGGCTGGGTTTGGTCAGCAGCGACACTTGTCAAAGGGTTGTCGATGTAACACTTGCATCGCATCACTCATCCTTTGAGACATCTATGCAGGCCTTAGTTTTCAAGTTGCTGCCTGGGCATCTTCCGACCGAAAACCTTCCAGTATCACATTAGGTGCACCTAGAAAAACACGTTTTAGCAGATCCACAGTTTTATAAGCCAGCAAAGATAGACTTACTGTTAGGTAGCGATATCCTTGCTGAAATACTCATGCCAGAAATTGTCAAATCGAAGAAGGACATGCCCGTCACCCAGAAAACCAGATTGAGCTGGTTTTTATTTGGGAAGGCTCTAGTTCAGACTTCACTTCAAACAGTAGATATCGACGCTAATCTTCTCAGGTTTTGGGAGTTACAGAAGTCTGCATTTGAAATGCAAGAATCGTCCGAAAACGCAGACTACGAGAAGTACTTTATGAACACCGTACGACGAGTGGGGGATGGCAGATACGAAGTAACTCTTCCATTTAAAGGTTTCAGCCCTCCAATTTTAGGAAGTTCACGCGAAGGAGCGCTGCAGCGTTTCAGGAGCCTGGAAAGACGTTTGGTGCTGAATCGTCGTTTGAGAGAGCAATGTACTGCGTGCATAGAGGAATATGCAACTCTTGGGCATATGGAGGAAGTGAACGAAGACCGCATACCCGACAACAAGCACTATTTCTTACCTCATCATGCGGTGTTCAAAAAGGCTAGTTCAACCACAAATCTCAGGACTGTATTTAACGCTTCATTTAGAACATCCAATGAGGTTTCGCTGAACGATCAGCTGATGACAGGACCAAGATTGCAGCAAAACGTGATAGACATCATCTTGCGGTGGAGGTTCTACCGTTTTACATTCACCGCAGACATCGAGAAGTTGTATCGCCAAATTTGGGTCACGGAACGCGATTCGTATTTTCAGCTTATCTTCTGGCGGAAGGATCCTACGAAAGCTCTGAAGGTATAGCGTCTCAAGACCGCCACGTTCGTAACAGCGTCAGCCCCATACTTAGAAATTCGAACATTGAAGCAACTAGCAGATGAGTCCGGTCATCAATATCCTCGAGCAGCAACAATGGTGTATGAAGAAATGTACGTCGATGATCTCATTTGCGGCGCAGACACTATAAGGGAAGAGAAAACTAAAATAGATGAAATAAGGACAATGTTTTCAGCGGCAGGATTCGACTTCCGAAAATGGACAGCCAATTCAAGAGAGCTTCTTACTGGGATTCCGCCCAAAGGCCGTGAGTTCTCATTCTCGGTTCCACCAGAAGGGTTGGATCTGGTGAAAACAGTGGCTTCCAACTGCAGACGTCTTTTTCTTCCGCTACATTCCGTCAAGCACTCCGCGGCCAAAAAAAGATTTATCCAATCGACGATTGCTCGTTTATTCGACCCAATGGCGACTATTGCACCGTGCATACTTAAGGTTAAGTGTTTAGTGCAGCTCCTCTGACTACAGAAAAGCTCATGGGATGAAAACGTCAATACAGTCATACTAGAGGAATGGAACGCATTTTTCAAGGATCTCGTAATGATCAACGACATTCAGTTACCTAGGTGTATCCAAACGACCAGTGAAACAGATTTTGTTGAATTCCATGGTTTTCGTGCTGCTTTTGAAAAGGCGTAGTTACCTGCAGTCTATCTGCGCATGAAGGACAGTCAACACAATGCCCACATGCACCGCCTCCTGGCAAAATCTAAAGTGGCACCAATAAAACCAGTATCGCTTCCAAGGTTGGAATTTTGTCCAGCTGTTCTGCTGGCGAGGTTACTCCATTATACCGAGCGAGTGCTGAGAAGAGAAATAACAACTTATGCTTGGACTGACCCAACCATCACTCTTCACTGGATTCAATCATCGGCTAACAAATGGAAAACTTTCATGCGAAACAGGATGGGAGAAACTCATCGCTTAACAAAACCCGACATTTGGAAGCACATTCCATCTCAGGATAATGGTCCAACCCTTCTCCAGCAACAATGAACATTTGAACTCCCAACACAGCAGGCAGGATCCATCGCCCATTAAGAAGGTAAGGTCTAAGTCCACTTCGCTGATGGTCCGATAAGCCAACTACTCCATAAGTCATCCAACCTCACGTGACTCACAAGGAACGTAGCCTACTGTCTTCGTTTCGTCAACAATCTGCGCAAGGCCACTGATGGGTTTACCGGCACTCTCGGCCCGAAGGAACTCAACACAGCTACCAAGGCCGTTATTCATTGTGCCCAGCAGAAAATTTTCCTGGATGGTATCGGAAAATCCCGAGGAATGGCTTCTCTAGCCACCTGTATCGACGGCGAAGGGATCATGAGAGTGGGCGGACGGTTTAAAAACGCGGACATACCACCTAACCAACGTCACCCAACCATCATCGAGTCACGACACAACCTAGCTGCACTCATCTTACGCGACGCACCCCAGAGGACACTTCATGGAGGCCTTCAGCTGATTATCGCACACGTGTGCCTGACGTATTGGATCGTCAGTATAAAACGAGCCATGAAGAAACTTATTAATAGCTGTGTTACCTGTCATTGGTACAGTTGTAAGACGGCCCACCAACTCATGAGCAGTTTACCATTGCCTCGGATCACGTCCTCATGACAATTTTTGCACAGTGGGGTCGATTACGCTGGGCTAATCAGCATTCGTGCCTGGAAGGGTGGGGAAGCCAAAATGCTTAAAAGGTATTTTGCTGTATTTGTTTCTTTGTCAACTAAGGCGATTCATCCGGAGGCGGTGACGGACCTAACCATGCAAGCATTCTTGGCTGCTCTGCGGCGATTTGCATCACGACTAGGTGTCTTCAGATTTACAGCGACTGCGGGACCAATTTTGTTGGAGCTGAACCCGAACTACATCGACTTAAATAAAACGCCGGTCATGACTGGAAAGCAGTCGCTGAGGTCTTCGCCTCACAAGGAACAATGTGGAACTGCATTCCCCCAGCTTTTCTCCACTTCGGAGGATTGTGCGAAGTCGGAGTGAAAGGTGTTGGCGACACTTTAGAAGGATCGTCGGCGACGGGACCCTTACGTATGAGGTACTTTCCACGCTTCTGGCTCAAATTGAAGCGTGCCTCAATTCAAGGTATCATTTGAACGCAACGGTATCATTTGCAATGTACACAGCAATTGTAATGTTGTAATGTACCCAACAAGAGCACAGATTTATTTTGCCTTTGTGATCTGTTTTGAATGTTCGTTGTTGTTATGCTCATTAACTACTTTCTCTTTCCATGTACGAGCACCAATTTGCCAAGGTTCGAACATACTTACGTCCGCAATTCATGCCAAGAATCGCAAACGCTAGTGCAGCTGAGGACTTCGTCCACTGGGGGTAGGATGTTGATACATGTGACGTCATCAATACGTGTTCACTTTACCATCAATGGGGCATCAATGCCCCTCACAGCTGGCATTTATTTCAATTTTTTGTATATATGTATATATGTAATTAAAATGAATGTTATACTGAACGTTACAACTGTAAAATAAAACTTTTTTCAGTACTTAAACTTTGTGCTCATCGGATGTTTAATTACCTATCTTTTAAACAAAGTTCAATTGCGGAACAGAGGCTATGATTTAACACCTTGGATTACGACGCCTTCAGGAGTCCAGTCACAAAAGCCCAAACAAAATATAATAAATTACATACTCGGGAAAGAGTCATCATTGAGCGCATGTTTGAACAAGTAAAATGAAGATTCCCTTTATTGGCATCCCGAGTTAGACTAGCCACAGAATGAGTGCCTACAATTATAATAGCTTCTAACGCTATTCGCTTTTTAATTTTCATGGCAAAGTTTGGCTTTTTCCTGCAATCATGGATGAAATTGTAAAATTTTGATGAATTCTTCTTCGTCCATACCAAATCTTTTCCTTTTCGAGGGTTTTTCTTCCGTTCCGTCAAGGTATTCTTCTTCCTAAAAAGTATTTTCCATTTTTAATTCTATTTAAGTTACCTTTTATACACACTCAACTTCTTAAAGTGTTCACTCGATAGATTCATACTTTATTCATACCAAAATGGAGAGAACACTCAACTGTCAAAATATGTGTGTGGATGGTTTTCATTAAATTTAACGAAACCTATTTTTATATGCAAACGAACTACTTCGGGTTTTCAAACAGAGCGTTGCTTTTGCTTTTGCGGACGATACGGCAATTGTTGTTCGACACAGATGCCTAGAATCTGCCTTGAGAATGATGCAGGAAGAGTTTAATGCTGCTGTGAGATGGTGCCACGATAACGGTTTATTGATCAACGCTGAAAAAACAAAGATGATGCATATTCGAGGGCCTAGTTTCAAAACTACACCAAACAGAATCTACTACGAAAACGATGCACACCTTAGTACGCCCAGAAAAACTATAGACGTATTAGATAGCTATAAGTATCTTGGAGTCATCATTGACTGTCACTTTCTCTGGGACAAGCATGTTGAAAAGCTGCGTATGGACTTGAAGAAAGCATTATTTACGGTAGCTCATCTTCGACACCATGCTACTGTGCCTGCTCTGAAACAAGTCTACTATGCCTTAGTGGAGTCAAAGCTGCGGTATGGCATACTTGCGTGGGGAAACGCTTCGAAAACACACATTCAGAAGTTACAGAGGCTGCAAAATTCTGTACTGAAGCAAATTAACGTCAACACTCAACGGGCTCACTAAAGAAATTTCGATGTCCTTAAAGTCGACCAAATTTTCAAGATGACACTGGTTTTGGAGTATTTCGATAATAGCCATTTCATTCGCCCACTTGATCATGCGGTAAATACACGAAGTCGTGCCCATGGCATGCTGAAAGTACCCAGATCCTACAACAACTATGGTAGACGACAACTGTTGAACAGCGTTCCAACAACTTTAAAGGAACTACCTCGAGAAATCGTCAACATTCAAAACGCAACAATGAGAACAAAAAGCATTAAAAACTATTTTTTAAACTCAAATAACACTTAGTTACAAAAATTAAAAATTCTTAAAGTAAATTTCATTTCAAATTAAATAAATGAAAACCTAGAAAAAAAAAAATTATAATTTAAAATTAGCTTAAATAATTATCCTTATGTATCTAGAGCAGCTTACCTAGACTTTTTTAATATATTAGAAATACAATCTTCTGCAGACAAGCCACGGCTTCGCAGAAATATTTAAATATTGTTAAATCGCTTATGAAAAATAAAAAGCTCTTTGAATTGAATTGAATTGAATTGAATATTCACACCAAATGGAGTGTTCCCTCCAAAATGTTAATGGAACACTCACACTCCATTTTTATTCACACCACCCAACAACATTCGTGCTAACGATTAATAACTAGTTTATTTAAACTCAACTGAAGTGTATCGACAAATAAAATAGACACAATTTAAAATATAATTGTTGAGTCGCGCCGTTTAAAAAATAAGATGCCTTTTCCAATATTTCAGCTATTGCTATTGTTTATTTAAAATTCAAGTTAGTTTTTTTTTTATACACATATAATATATACAGATAGTTACCTATTGCTAAATTATTTCTTTTTTTGGTATCCTCACCAGGCAGCGACTAACTTTGAAATGATTTGACAGTCAGTCGTTGCATTGACATATCTGAAGAGCTTAAGGTGCTAATGCAATACCTAGTGTAATGCAGCATTGCCAGGTTTGGTAACACTCCCCCCTGGTAAGCTGGTTGTATCTACCGGGTTACCACCTTCGCCAAACCGGTTGATGTCCAACACCGAAAGTCTTACCGTAGGCCTGGTATAGACTCCCGTTGCAGTTTGTATAACGGCAGACCTTGTTTGTCCATCTTTGCTAGAGTGAACGTCCAAAATTCTTCCCTTTGGCCAAGTGTTTCTTGGGCTATTGGCATCAACAATGATCACCACATCTCCTTTTTCTATGGGTTTAACGTGGTTGAACCATTTACTGCGTCTCGTGATCGATGGTAAATACTCCATAACCCACCGCTTCCAAAACATGTTGCCATATCTCTCACACATTATCCAATTCCTTCGAAGAGCTGAACCATCATCTTCTATCTGGCCAGAAAGCCTTACGCCATTCGATGACCTCACCAAGAAGTGGTTCGGCGTTAACGCTTCGTTACTGTCATTATCTAAAGGAACATAAGTCAAAGGTCTTGAATTAATAATATATTCAACTTCCGCCATCATAGTTATCGAAACCTCATCCTTAGGATTTTTGCTAAGATGGATTTGTGCTAGGGTCTGTTTTACTGACCTTATCAACCTCTCCCAACACCCCCCCATATGTGGTGACCTGACCATTTGGGTCACGGAACGCGATTCGTATTTTCAGCTTATCTTCTGGCGGAAGGATCCTACGAAAGCTCTGAAGGTATAGCGTCTCAAGACCGCCACGTTCGTAGCAGCGTCAGCCCCATACTTAGAAATTCGAACGTTGAAGCAACTAGCAGATGAGTCCGGTCATCAATATCCTCGAGCAGCAACAATGGTGTATGAAGAAATGTACGTCGACGATCTCATTTCCGGCGCAGACACTATAAGGGAAGAGAAAACTAAAATAGATTAAATAAGGACAATGTTTTCAGCGGCAGGATTCGACTTCCGAAAATGGACAGCCAATTCAAGAGAGCTTCTTACTGGGATTCCGCCCAAAGGCCGTGAGTTCTCATTCTCGGTTCCACCAGAAGGGTTGGATCTGGTGAAAACAGTGGCTTCCAACTGCAGACGTCTTTTTCTTCCGCTACATTCCGTCAAGCACTCCGCGGCCAAAAAAAGATTTATCCAATCGACGATTGCTCGTTTATTCGACCCAATGGCGACTATTGCACCGTGTATACTTAAGGTTAAGTGTTTAGTGCAGCTCCTCTGACTACAGAAAAGCTCATGGGATGAAAACGTCAATACAGTCATACTAGAGGAATGGAACGCATTTTTCAAGGATCTCGTAATGATCAACGACATTCAGTTACCTAGGTGTATCCAAACGACCAGTGAAACAGATTTTGTTGAATTCCATGGTTTTCATGCTGCTTTTGAAAAGGCGTAGTTACCTGCAGTCTATCTGCGCATGAAGGACAGTCAACACAATGCCCACATGCACCGCCTCCTGGCAAAATCTAAAGTGGCACCAATAAAACCAGTATCGCTTCCAAGGTTGGAATTTTGTCCAGCTGTTCTGCTGGCGAGGTTACTCCATTATACCGAGCGAGTGCTGAGAAGAGAAATAACAACTTATGCTTGGACTGACTCAACCATCACTCTTCACTGGATTCTATCATCGGCTAACAAATGGAAAACTTTCATGTGAAACAGGATGGGAGAAACTCATCGCTTAACAAAACCCGACATTTGGAAGCACATTCCATCTCAGGATAACCCAGCAGACCACGAGGAGTACTTCCGTCGGCATTGTTACATGTAACCCTGCGGTGGAATGGTCCAACCCTTCTCCAGCAACAATGAACATTTGAACTCCCAACACATCAGGCAGGATCCATCGCCCATGAAGAAGGTAAGGTCTAAGTCCACTTCGCTGATGGTCCGATAAGCCAACTACTCCATAAGTCATCCAACCTCACGTGACTCACAAGGAACGTAGCCTACTGTCTTCGTTTCGTCAATAATCTGCGCAAGGCCACTGATGGGTTTACCGGCACTCTCGGCCCGAAGGAACTCAACAGAGCTACCAAGGCCGTTATTCATTGTGCCCAGCAGAAAATTTTCCTGGATGGTATCGGAAAATCCCGAGGAATGGCTTCTCTAGCCACCTATATCGACGGCGAAGGGATCATGAGAGTGGGCGGACGGTTTAAAAACGCGGACAAACAAATAGGCGATTCATCCGGAGGCGGTGACGGACCTAACCATGCAAGCATTCTTGGCTGCTCTGCGGCGATTTGCATCACGACTAGGTGTCTTCAGATTTACAGCGACTGCGGGACCAATTTTGTTGGAGCTGAACCCGAGCTACATCGACTTAAATAAAACGCCGGTCATGACTGGAAGGCAGTCGCTGAGGTCTTCGCCTCACAAGAACAATGTGGAACTGCATTCCCCCAGCTTTCCTCCACTTCGGAGGATTGTGCGAAGTCGGAGTGAAAGGTGTTGGCGACACTTTAGAAGGATCGTCGGCGACGGGACCCTTACGTATGAGGTACTTTCCACGCTTCTGGCTCAAATTGAAGCGTGCCTCAATTCAAGGTATCATTTGAACGCAACGGTATCATTTGCAATGTACACAGCAATTGTAATGTTGTAATGTACCCAACAAGAGCACAGATTTGTTTTGCCTTTGTGATCTGTTTTGAATGTTCGTTGTTGTTATGCTCATTAACTACTTTCTCTTTCCATGTACGAGCACCAATTTGCCAAGGTTCGAACATACTTACGTCCGCAACTCATGCCAAGAATCGCAAACGCTAGTGCAGCTGAGGACTTCGTCCACTGGGAATAGGATGTTGATACATGTGACGTCATCAATACGTGTTCACTTTACCATCAATGGGGCATCAGTGCCCCTCACAGCTGGCATTTATTTCAATTTTTTGTATATATGTATATATGTAATTAAAATGAATGTTATACTGAACGTTACAACTGTAAAATAAAACTTTTTTCAATATTTAAACTTTGTGCTCATCGGATGTTTAATTACCTATCTTTTAAACAAAGTTCAATTGCTGAACAGAGGCTATGATTTAACACCTTGGATTACGACGCCTTCAGGAGTCCAGTCACAAAAGCCCAAACAAAATATAATAAATTACATACTCGGGAAAGAGTCATCATTGAGCGCATGTTTGAACAAGTAAAATGAAGATTCCCTTTATTGGCATCCCGAGTTAGACTAGCCACAGAATGAGTGCCTACAATTATAATAGCTTCTAACGCTATTCGCTTTTTAATTTTCGTGGCAAAGTTTGGCTTTTTCCTGCAATCATGGATGAAATTGTAAAATTTTGATGAATTCTTCTTCGTCCATACCAAATCTTTTCCTTTTCGAGGGTTTTTCTTCCGTTCCGTCAAGGTATTCTTCTTCCTAAAAAGTATTTTCCATTTTTAATTCTATTTAAGTTACCTTTTATACACACTCAACTTCTTAAAGTGTTCACTCGATAGATTCATACTTTATTCATACCAAAATGGAGAGAACACTCAACTGTCAAAATATGTGTGTGGATGGTTTTCATTAAATTTAACGAAACCTATTTTTATATGCAAACGAACTACTTCGGGTTTTCAAACAGAGCGTTGCTTTTGCTTTTACGGACGATACGGCAATTGTTGTTCGACACAGATGCCTAGAATCTGCCTTGAGAATGATGCAGGAAGAGTTTAATGCTGCTGTGAGATGGTGCCACGATAACGGTTTATTGATCAACGCTGAAAAAACAAAGATGATGCATATTCGAGGGCCTAGTTTCAAAACTACACCAAACAGAATCTACCACGAAAACGATGCACACCTTAGTACGCCCAGAAAAACTATAGACGTATTAGATAGCTATAAGTATCTTGGAGTCATCATTGACTGTCACTTTCTCTGGGACAAGCATGTTGAAAAGCTGCGTATGGACTTGAAGAAAGCATTATTTACGGTAGCTCATCTTCGACACCATGCTACTGTGCCTGCTCTGAAACAAGTCTACTATGCCTTAGTGGAGTCAAAGCTGCGGTATGGCATACTTGCGTGGGGAAACGCTTCGAAAACACACATTCAGAAGTTACAGAGGCTGCAAAATTCTGTACTGAAGCAAATTAACGTCAACACTCAACGGGCTCACGAAAGGAATTTCGATGTCCTTAAAGTCGACCAAATTTTCAAGATGACACTGGTTTTGGAGTATTTCGATAATAGCCATTTCATTCGCCCACTTGATCATGCGGTAAATACACGAAGTCGTGCCCATGGCATGCTGAAAGTACCCAGATCCTACAACAACTATGGTAGACGACAACTGTTGAACAGCGTTCCAACAACTTTAAACGAACTACCTCGAGAAATCGTCAACATTCAAAACGCAACAATGAGAACAAAAAGCATTAAAAACTATTTTTTAAACTCAAATAACACTTAGTTACAAAAATTAAAAATTCTTAAAGTAAATTTCATTTCAAATTAAATAAATGAAAACCTAGAAAAAAAAAATTATAATTTAAAATTAGCTTAAATAATTATCCTTATGTATCTAGAGCAGCTTACCTAGACTTTTTTAATATATTAGAAATACAATCTTCTGCAGACAAGCCACGGCTTCGCAGAAATATTTAAATATTGCTAAATCGCTTATGAAAAATAAAAAGCTCTTTGAATTGAATTGAATTGAATTGAATATTCACACCAAATGGAGTGTTCCCTCCAAAATGTTAATGGAACACTCACACTCCATTTTTATTCACACCACCCAACAAAATTCGTGCTAACGATTAATAACTAGTTTATTTAAACTCAACTGAAGTGTATCGACAAATAAAATAGACACAATTTAAAATATAATTGTTGAGTCGCGCCGTTTAAAAAATAAGATGCCTTTTCCAATATTTCAGCTATTGCTATTGTTTATTTAAAATTCAAGTTAGTTTTTTTTTAATACACATATAATATATACAGATAGTTACCTATTGCTAAATTATTTCTTTTTTTGGTATCCTCACCAGGCAGCGACTAACTTTGAAATGATTTGACAGTCAGTCGTTGCATTGACATACCTGAAGAGCTTAAGGTGCTAATGCAATACCTAGTGTAATGCAGCATTGCCAGGTTTGGTAACACTCCCCCCTGGTAAGCTGGTTGTATCTACCGGGTTACCACCTTCGCCAAACCGGTTGATGTCCAACACCGAAAGTCTTACCGTAGGCCTGGTATAGACTGCCGTTGCAGTTTGTATAACGGCAGACCTTGTTTGTCCATCTTTGCTAGAGTGAACGTCCAAAATTCTTCCCTTTGGCCAAGTGTTTCTTGGGCTATTGGCATCAACAATGATCACCACATCTCCTTTTTCTATGGGTTTAACGTGGTTGAACCATTTACTGCGTCTCGTGATCGATGGTAAATACTCCATAACCCACCGCTTCCAAAACATGTTGCCATATCTCTCACACATTATCCAATTCCTTCGAAGAGCTGAACCATCATCTTCTATCTGGCCAGAAAGCCTTACGCCATTCGATGACCTCACCAAGAAGTGGTTCGGCGTTAACGCTTCGTTACTGTCATTATCTAAAGGAACATAAGTCAAAGGTCTTGAATTAATAATATATTCAACTTCCGCCATCATAGTTATCGAAACCTCATCCTTAGGATTTTTGCTAAGATGGATTTGTGCTAGGGTCTGTTTTACTGACCTTATCAACCTCTCCCAACACCCCCCCATATGTGGTGACGCTGGTGGAATAAATTTCCACTTAATACCTTCACTCAGGCACATCTGTGAAACCTTATCAACGTCTAGCTGCTTCAAACTACTTATGAGCTCCTGACTTGCACCCCTAAAATTCGTCCCATTGTCGCTCCACATTTCCACTGGACTTCCTCTTCTCGCACAAAACCGTTGGACAGCCATTATACAAGAATCGCTAGATAAGCTCTGAACTATTTCGATGTGAATTGGCCCAAAATAGTCTACCCCTACGTAGGCGAACACCTGGGTAAACGACTTTAATCGTGCGGGAAGCAACTCCGCTATTGGTACCGGTGTCGCTTTGTTGATTTTGCATATTTGACAATTTTGTTGAATTTTTCTCAAGAGCATTCGAATAGTAGGAATATAATAAACTTGCCGTAGTTCGTTGATCACCGTTTCGAAATACTGATGCTTAAATCGTACATGATAGTCTTTTACAATAAGAAGATTAAGATAATGGGTCTTTGGCAGGATAATAGGTCTTTTGCAGTCGAAGGATGCGTGATTGGAAGCATCGATACGACCTTTAACTCGCATAACGCCATCTTCATCTAAGTAAGGACTGAACTTTGTCAATGGGCTAAACTTCCAAAACTTCATGGTACCGTTTGGCGCTTCCAAACATTTTAACTGTCTTATTTCATTCGGGTAACCTTCAGCTTGGCACATTCTGTACAGATATTTTTTGGCCTTTGCGATGTCTTCTAGCGTTAGTCCCTTATTTTCCTCTTGTTGTTTTCTCTTCAATGTTGTATTCAGAAAATGAAAAATCTATGCCATGGTTCTGTACAATCTTTTCCAGGAAGAAAATCGTAAGTATTTTATTACCGAACTATTTAAATTAAACCCAGTGTGTTTGAGTATGGTGTGTTCACTTCCCGAATCCGGATTATTGGTGTAGTTCGAGGGCCACTTTTCTCTGGGTTGATATAGAAAACTGGGTCCTTGAAACCAACGGCTTTCAGAAGATAAGTAAATTTTTGTATTCCATTTCGTTGCATCATCTGCTACATTATCCGCGCTGGGCAGCCACCTCCATTCCGCTTCACTAGAGCATTCAAGTATCTCCCCCACTCTGAAAATTACAAATTGATTAACTTTTCTGCTTTCGTTTTTCACCCAACACAACACCGATTTAGATTCAGCCCAAAAATACCGTTTATTGAATTTTATACTATGTCCTTTAACTATACTCTTTGCTATTCGAACGCCCAGTACAGCTGCTTGTAGCTCCATAAGTGGCACGGAAATTTGTCTTAGAGGACCAACCTTCGTTCTCGTGAATACCAGTGCACATTCAACGTGAGTACCTCTCTGGACCCGAATGTATGCCACCGCTGCGTACGCTGAAAGCCTAGCATCTACGAATATGTGCAGTTCTACCAAACATCCACTTTCGACCTTTAGATCTTTCAAATAAGATCTTCGAATTTGTATCTGCTTTACTGCTGGTAATAGTTTTAGCCACTCCTTCCATAATTTAAATTGATCAGCATGAATTTCTTCGTCCCATTGAGTCTGGTCTCGCCAAATTTCTTGTAAAAGAATTTTGAGCAGCACAAGAAAGTGCGCTAGAAGTCCAAGTGGATCAAAGATACTCATTAGGATTTTAAGAACCTGTCGTTTTGTTGGAGGGGACACTCCTGTCAACACTTCCATGCTTACTAGTCTAGTCTGATATAAAAATGAAAAATGATCAGTTGCAGGGCACCACCACATGCCCAAAATCTTTTCAGCATCGTATAAACCATCATGCACCTGAAAATTCTTGTTACTAACTGCGCTATCTCCCAGTTTTTTCATTATGTGCGCGGAATTTCTTAGAAAATTTCTTATTTCAAATCCTTCCTGTCGATGTATGTAGGTGGCTTCTTTCGCTAGCTTTAGAGCTTCTTCTTCGGTGTCTAGACTATCTAAGAAATCATCAACATAATGATTCTTTTTTATGGTTTCTACAGCTCTCGGGAACTGTACATCATATTCCAGTGCATTCTTAATTTTTATAAACTCTGCGCAACTTGGTGAGCATGTAGATCCGAAAGTCAAGACCTGCATAACATAATGTTCCATAACACCCGAACCTCTATTACGCCACAGAAACCTTTGAGCATCCTGTTCTACTTCTCGCACCCTTATCTGATGAAACATTTCTTTAATATCCGCACAAATGGCAACGCGTCTTTGCCTAAAACGAAACAACACTTCTGGAAGTAGAGGTAAATCATCAGGTCCAGATAATAGCATTGAGTTGAGAGATACTCCGTTGCATCGAGCTGCGGCGTCCCACACCATGCGCACTTTGGACGGTTTATTCGGGTTAACAACGGGAAAAATCCTTTTACTTCGGCTGTCGAGTATCTCTTTCTTGGTTAGCTTCCGTGCGTATCCCTTCCTTACATAGTCTTGAATTTGCTCTTGGAGGTTGGCTGCCAATGAACAGTCTCTTAAAAGCTTTTTTTCGAGGCATGCCAGTCTACGTTCCGCATACATTTTGCTGTCCGGTAATTCAATGTGTTCGCTCTTCCATAACAGCGGTACACTAAAACGATTTCCCACTCGGCGTGTATATTTTTCCAATAAAAGTTTAGCACGCTGATCTTCCATGTTCATCATTCGCCGTTTGTTCTTGCAGATACTGTTTTCTATAGCGAAGGACTATCGCACTAACTCATTGAAACTTGCATCTAAACTATCCTGGCATTCACATGCATGATGATTGTGATGTACTCTTGTTTTCGTTTTATATGCAGTACAGGCGCCGAAAACCGTCCACCCTAGCCGAATTTTGATTGCCGCTGGTTGATCATTTCTCCCTTCTCAATATTTGTGGGGACTCGTTAATGTCGCGTAATCTAAACCGATAAGCAGCCTTGGCTTGACGTTGTAGTATGGACTGAAAAGAATTCCAATTAAGTACGGAAAAAAGAACTTAATAACTTCAAAATCAACGGACTGCACTGGAAGATTTAAAGACTGTACACTGTACACTAGAGAGAAAATATTTCTTTTCCGAGCCAATCGCAGAAATTTGACAGCTTACCCTTTTTTATGATTCTTCTGTTCGACATATGTTTGATGTCCACTTCAGGCACAGTTTTTCCCTAGGACCTTTTAACTTTAAGGAGTCAGCCAATTCCTCGTCCATAAGCGTTATTGACGACCCGTTGTCCAAGAGTGCATAAATCTCCACTGTAATGTTGTTGTAGTGCATGGTTACTGGTAATATTTTAAATAATAATGCTGGTGCCAATGGTTGGTGCAAGCTGCAGTTATATCTTGACAATTCGATAGCCCAGCGTCCTTGTGCAAAGTTTTGTGATGCCTATAGTTGCAGCGATTTATGCCACATCTTTTGCTTGACGCGCATCTTTGACCGTGGTGTTTTATTACGCACGTACGACAAAGAGAATGCTTTTTGACCTCATCCCACCTTTGTCTTAGACTCAGTGCAGTGAACTGTGAGCAAACTTGGACCGATGGATATCCGTTGTTACAAATCAAACAGGACTCTAGATCTTGATGAATGTTAGCATGGTGACCGCTGACGTACACAGTGCTTTTTAGTCTTCTATCGGCTTTTCTATCGGCTTTTCCATCGTCAAATAAAGCAGGTGTTATTTCGGTCACTTCACAGCTTGGGCGGCTACGTGGTATAATCATGCACTAAATGTTGTTAAATTAGTTGTGTGGCAGCCCATCTTGAATATACCCCAGTTTAAACGAATGTGATGCGGGAGCTTGCCTGCCAGTTCTTTCTGCAGACTTGGATTATCAAGGTGTGCTAACAACCCAGTAGTTTCCATTGTAGCGACTATGTTTTGTACAGAGAGAGCAAAGTTCACCAGAGATTCTAACCTCTCAGCCTTAGGAGCCTATTCATTCCTTAGTTTCGTAATCAGTGAGTTGATTTCAGTTTCTGGCCGGCCGAATATCATTCTTAACGTTGATATGATGTTTTGCACCTGACTCGGGTACATTAGTCGTGCCCTCACTGCCTGTAAAGTTTTACCTTTAAGGCTTCTCTGTAGGCAGTATATGTTGTCATCGTTCGAGAACCTACAACACCGTGTAGAATTTTCGTAGCAGTTAATAAAATACGGTCACTCCTCCGGCAGACCAGAAAAACTCGGCAGCTCTTTGGGTACAATATGGCCACTCCCTAGTTGTTGACGATTCAGATCTGTTAATTCACTGTTGTACGGCGGCATGATGTGATCTTGGTTTTGTTGGTGGAAATGTTGAGCATTCCAAGGTGATTCAAGTACTCTGATTGATAAATTTTTTGTTAGTGATGTTAGTAAGATCCTACTTTATAGTCAGATTCAAGCTTCTGATTTCTCGAGACATGATCTCATTTATTTAACCTTAGATTTTAAAAACAGGCCAAAAGAGATCATCTTCCAGTTTCGTGACTTTAAGAACGCGAACTACAGTGAGTTGCTGTATGACATTCAGTGTACTGATTGGAATAGTCTGAGGTGCATGCAGTCTGTTAACGATAAAGTTGTGTTTTTTCAAGAGCAGATCAGATATCTTTTTAATAAACATATCCCACTAAAAACAAAAGTTATCCGTAGAACCTCGCCACCCTGGCTTAGCAGCGAAATTAAGAAGCTGATGCTGCAACGTAATACAGCCTATAGTCATTGGAGACGATATACAGTCGAACCGCTATATCGGGAGTACTGCCGTTTGCGGAACAAAGTGGTGCTAGACATAAGGTCCGCACAGACGCTTTACTATGAAAATAGGTTAAGCTAAAGTTGTTCGTCGAAAAATAAATGGAAAGCTGTTAAGGAACTTGGAGTTGGAAAAGAGATTCCAAAAATAGCTGATAACATTGACTGTGAACTCTTAAATGCTAAATTCGTCACAAAACCATCCCCTTTCACAAATGAAAACGTGTGTAATACCTATGATCCTTCAGACAACTCCGTCTCCAATGAATCGTTCGGTTTCATATGTATTAGTGATCAAGAGGTTGTCGAAGCGGTTCTATCAATAAAGTCAAACGCAACCGGAATCGACGGTGTTGATCCCAGGTTCGTAAAACTTCTCCTTCCTTACATTCTTCCTTCCATTACCCATATTTTCAACAGCATAATAACAGCTTCCGATTATCCACGTGAATGGAAGAGGGCAAAAGTTATCCCAATACCTAAAAAAGGAATGACGATTATAGCGTTCTCGTTTTTAAGTAAACTCTTGGAAAAAGTAATTTTGAAGCAAATGCAGGCATATTTGTCCATAAATAAGCTAGTAAGCAGTTGTCAGTCCGGTTTTCGTCCCAAACACAGTTGCAAAACAGCATTATTGTCAGTAGTCGATGACATTAGGAAGTCGTTGGACAAAAAATATGTTACTTTTCTAATTCTCTTAGACTTTTCAAAAGCGTTTGACACTGTTAACCATGTTCTTCTTTGCCGAAAACTTCAGACCATTTACAATTTCTTCAAAGAATCGGCAAAGCTTATGTACTCCTAGTAGATAGGCAGCAATGTGTTGTGGTCAACAATAAAACTTCGAGCTTTCTGAGGGTATCGAGTAGAGTTCCTCAAGGATCAATACTTGGACCTGTCCTTTTTTCTATGTACATCAATGACTTGTCACAAATTGTCCAACGGTGTTTGATCCACATGTATGCCGATGATGTCCAATTGGCTTTGAGTGGAAATGTCAATGCCTTAGATCAAGTCGCTGCTTCGATAAATGAAGAATTGGACAATATTTTTCTCTGGGCTCAACGTAACTTTCTGTGTTTGAAACCGGCAAAGTCGAGAGCTCTCGCGATTCATAGGAAAACACAGAACCTGCCTACCATCCCACCGATAAAACTTGGTGAAGAAATCGTCCCCTTTGTTCATACTGTAAGAAATCTCAGACTTATTTTTAATGACTCCCTAACATGGACTGACCAAATAAACACTACTATTGGCAATTTTTATGGAGGCCTTCGTATACTTTGGTCAACTCAGATGTTTTTACCTACAGCTATAAGAACTATGCTGACAAAAACGCTCATACTGCCAATTTTACTGTATGGGTGTGAGGTATTTGGCAAAGTTGAGTCAATTTCTAATAGGAAGCTTAATGTTGTATAGAACAATATTGCTGGTATATATATGGCCTCCGAAATTATGATCACGTGTCAGTTTACTCAAAGTCTATTGTCGGCTGCTCGTTCGATAACCTGCTAGCGCTTCGATCCTTATCATGTCTGCATGACATCATACAGACACATCAACCTGAGTATCTCTATAGCAGATTAGTTTTTCCCCGGTCGCAAAGGACTCTGACCTTAATGCAAACCCCACATTCTTGCCTAACATCGGAACGGCAATTCTTCGTTTATGCCACTCGCCTATGGAACTCTCTGCCCCGTGAACTAAGAGGAGTCAGAATCACAAAAAGATTTAGGAATTTACTTTTGAGGTACTTAGCCAGTGAGTATAATTAGCATATTCAATTAGCAATAAATTTAAATTGTTAGTTATTTATTTATTTTTTGTTTTTAGTTACAACAATTAAATTCTTAATTAACGGTCTTTTGTTAAATGCACATGTCTGTTATTTGAATCTTGTTTTCTTCTTTTATGCTTTTTTTCTCTTTTTTATTCAAATATGTATTTTTTGTTGTTCAACCATTTTCCTTTGTTGTTCTTATTCTTATTTTATTATGTTCAATTTGTACACTTAATTTTAAGGCTTTCACTATCTTATAAGATTTATCTTACTGTGATAAGCAATTTCAAATAAATCAATAAATACAAATAAATACAAATACAAATAAATACATTACCTACGCCATGGCGTGTGCTGCTATGAAGGCAGTCCTCGTGGATGTTTGAGTTGATTGTTGGCAGCTTAGCACCTATCCAGGTACCATTAAGATTAAGCGGTGGTTCATTTAAACGGACAGTGGCTTCTGCCTTCTTTTCCACATTTTTCGTCATAGCGCTTGGATGACCGATGGAATGAGCTTTGAAGTCTAGTTTATTACCTTTTGTCGACTGATCGCAAATCCACTGTCCTAATCTCCTTTCTTTTAACGATGTATGTTGCTCAACACTTTCAGCATCAGATGACTGCTCTTCTAGGATTTTGTACTTGGCGTCGAGGTACTCCTTGTCCCTTTTCTCCTTAGGAATTCTCTCCTCATCAAGTTTCTGGAGACGTAACCTCGCCGATTTGCTATTGGTTGTGGACCTAGGGCTAGCGCTGAACGCTGTTCTAGATAAAGTTGGTGACTTGGATCTGATCGCTTCGAGACGAATGTTTCGAATAGACTTGTCGTTGTTATTTGAAGACGCTCTTGCACGATTCTCAGCGCTATCAACGACTGCTGGTGTACCCTCGCTTGCCTAAAATTTTGGACAAAGCCAATCCTGACTTTCAACTTCTGATGTTACATTCACACACTGAAAATGATGCCATTCATCGCAGGCGTCGCACTGAACCATTTCGTCATTGTCTGGACCTGTGCACGATTTACAATGTTGTTGGGTTCTCGACGTTGAGGGAATAGCTTTGGATTGGGGGGAAGCTTTATGACGACTTTTTTTATTTAATGGCGGAGGGGAGTGTAATGTCTTGGCGGATTTATTGAATATATTATCATCAAGAGACATGACTTACCTGAGAGTAACGGCGTAGATGTGTGCTGGCTATTTAGATGGCTTCTTATGTTGAACAGATGTTGCAACAACGTTGGATGGGTCTCTAACCTCACTCTGGTGCAAGCACTTAGCACGTGCGTGAGATATATGGTATTTGTCCTTAAAGGTGTCACAGTGTAGTTGGATGTTAACGGCAGTTTGAAGTGGGTCTCTAACCTCACTCCTAAGTGCGAACGATGTGTGGGTCTCTAACCTCACTCTGGTACTGGCACATGGATGAACGCGAGGGTGTTTGCGTCTTTAAAAGGATGTGTTTTGGCATTTACTACACATTCACACACACCTTTGGCACTAATCAGCAACTATAAATCCTCTTTATTTGTAGATACCGCAAGATAGTAGGATAACAGCAGTTGCAGTGGGTCTCTAGGTTAGGTTAGGTTAGGTAAAAGTGGCTGTTGGAAATACCAACCCACTTAGGCCTATTGGCCCATTGTGATGCCACGTGGATCTATGATCTTCTTACTACTGGAACCAGTTTGAGCTTATAATAAAGCGTAGGAGACTGTTAACGTCTATTTTTTCTAGATCGTTTAGGTCGTTGTAGAAGAAAGCTCCTAGATGAAGCTTCATTCTCTGGGAGAGAGCTGGGCATGCGCAGAGTAGGTGGAGGATTGTCTCTTCCTCTTCCTCGTCCATGCAGCTTCTACAGAAATCATTAGTAAAAGCGCCAAGCCTTCTTGCGTGCTTGCCTATGAGGCAGTGTCCAGTAATGACACCTATTATGGCGCTGAGATGTTTCCTATCTAAAAGGATCAGACACTTAGAGCGACTCAGATCCAGCCTTGGCCAGATCTGTTTTGTCGCTAGACATGTTTGTCCAGCAGTCCACCTAAGGTCTGTTCTTTTATTGGCATCTAGCTTTAGTGTTAGTTTGCACGTAGCGATTGGTATACCTGTGGCCCGGAACCCAACAAAGGTGAATGTTGAACTGCTCTGCCATCTCCATGAGAGATGATCGGCATTCAAGGGCGGTTTTAGAATATAATGAGACCGAGTCCAGGGACTTGATGGCGGCCTGACTATCCGAAAATATGCGGATATCCTTTGCAGATATCACGTTTTTCTTCAGCCAGGACAGAGCTTCTTTATTCGCCAAAATTTCCGCCTGGAACACGCTACAGTGATTTGGAAGGCGGAAAGAGAAGCTTAGATTTAGCTTATCTGAGAAAACACCGCCACCAATTCCGCTATCGGTTTTAGATCCATCTGTGTAGAGATAGATTGACTTGTCCTCCATGAAAGCATCCTCCTCCCAGAATGATATAGAGGGGAAGCTTACATGGAAGTTTTTGTCAAACCAAAGTTCACGTATGGTGTCTCTTTAAGGCGAATAGCTGCAGTCGCAGCTACTTGCTTGCTAAAAATGTCGAGGGGTGTCAAGTGAAGCAGAATATCTAATGCCGCAGAGGGGGTAGACCGCAAGGCTCCGCTTGTGCATTGACATGCTGTTCTTTGGACTCTGCTTAGTTTAATGCGGTTGACTGCATTTTCCGATGCCGTCCACCAGACAACCACCCCGTAAGTAAGTATCGGTCTTATGACCGAGATGTATAGCCAGTGGGTTATGCGAGGTTGAAGGCCCCATTTGTTCCCAATGGCTTTTTTGCAAGAGAATAAAGCAATTGTAGCTTTATTGACTCTTTCTTGAATGTTAGGTTTCCAGTTTAGTTTCCTATCAAAAATGAGACCCAGATATTTTGCTGTATCGGAGAAAACTAAACTGGTACCGTTTATTGAAGGAGAGTCTATAATTGGAATTTTATATTTCCTAGAAAAGAGGACAAGATGAGTTTTATGGGGGTTTATTCCCAATCCACAGCGATCTGTCCAGCGGGTTAATCTGTTGAGATTTACTTGGAGGAGTTCTTTAATGGTATTTAGAGGTTTTCCTGAGACGGCTATGGCAACGTCATCCGCATAGGCAATCACTCTGCTACCACCCGCTTCCAGGTATATCAGTAGTTCGTTAACTACTAAGTTCCAGAGAAGGGGAGAGAGGACACCGCCTTGCGGCGTACCTCTACTGACATATCTTTTAGCAGAAGTCTCACCCAGTTTGGAGTTGATTATCCTGCTTGTTAGCATTAGACTGATCAGCTCCCCAAGTGAGCCGTCTACCTGAAGAGTTGACAGCGCAGTCGTGATTGCGGATGTGTTGACGTTGTTAAAGGCGCCGTCTATGTCTAGGAAAGCAACCATTGTGTACTCCTAATTTTGTAGGGATCGTTCGATGTGGCTAGTCAGAGATTGCAAAGCCGTTTCCACCAACTTTCCTTTACAGTAGGCATGTTAAGCCGTAGACAGAAGTCTTGGATCAACTTTAGCTCGAATATGGATATCAGTCAGTCGTTCTAAAGTTTTCAGAAGGAATGATGATAGACTTATAGGTCTGAGGTCTTTTGGGACTACATGAGAACATTTTCCAGCTTTGGGAATGAATACTACATTGACTTCTCTCCATAACAGTGGAATGTGGATAAGTTCTACACAGCTCCTCATAATATTTTCCAACACTGGTAGAATAATATCTGAGGACCTCTGTAGCTCGGCAGGTATAATACCGTCCGGACCAGCAGATTTGTATGGTTTGAAGCCATGCAGCGCCCAGAGCAGTTTGTCTCTCGTAATCAGACCATGAATTTTGGTCACGGTAGTAGTAGGCCTGTTTGAGAGCCAGAATAAATTCCCTGACTTTCATGTCAAGCTCATTGGTGTCACGCGGGGGACTTGATAGTTCAGAGGATAGCGTTTCTGACAGCATTCCCCTGTATTTTGGCCAATCAGTTTTCCGGTAATTCCGGAAAGTTAGTTGGCTGGGGGGGAGCATCACTCAGACTTAATTGGATGTATCTGTGGTCTGAAAAGGAGTGTTCAGACGATACCATCCAGTTCATTCGCCTTAGAGTGATGCTGTCGGAGACAAGAGTGATATCTAGCACTTCCTGTCGGTTTCTAGTTATAAAAGTGGGCTCATTGCCAATGTTGCAAATAAAGAGGTTAGTACTTAAAATATAGTCAAAAAGTAACTCACCTCTATCGTTGATGTCAGTACTTCCCCATACCGTGTGATGTGCGTTAGCGTTGCATCCGATTATGAGGCCAGTTTTTTGCCTTCCTGCTTCCAGTATCACCCTTTCTAGGTTATCACTGGTCAAGGTAAGCCGATGCCAGCCAGTAGGAGCCTTTGGCAGTCTCTAGTATGGCAACGGTTAAGTCGGGGTCACTGAGGTTGGGAAGTAGAAATACATTAAGGCTACGTTTCACTAATATACAAGTTCTAATCTTACCTTTGTCTCTTGTATACAGCGGAGCGTATGTGGGTGTCCTAAGTCCACGAACCACGCCTTCTACAATCCATGGTTCCTGGATAGGATTATGTCTTCTGCGTTTTTGGAAAGACGCAGAATGAGTGCGGCCGAAGCCTTTTTTAGTGGTGGAGATTAATCTGGAGAAACCGTATCATTGCCACAGTCTTCCAGAGTCGCCTCCACCACGGTGTTATTGAGGTCCTCCGATTCTGAAGATTTGCCCAAAAGCTCATCTTCTATCTCTGATCGTGTAGGACCTCTAATTGCTTCGTCATCGGTTTCCATTTCCGACAGTGTGTCAGAAGAGGAGACCGACGGCTTGATAGTCACCTCGGACAGATTGGAGTCGTCGCTATCCAAATCTGGAAAGGATATCGAAGCTCCAAGATCCGAGGTTGTGATGTCAGGTATTAAAGGAGGAGGAGGTTGCTTATCAGCATCCAGCTTATCCTTTTTGTACACCCTTAAATGAATGGACTTGAATCCGAACCGAATCATGCCTTTCTTCTGTGCCAGAGGATTAAGGGATTCCTTATTGATCACAATTAACGCGCATCTATAAGAACCCCTTAGTTCCTCCAGTTTCGCGACTTTCCAGTCATGAGTCGGAAGAGTCGGGTTACTGAGCCGGATGATTTCCAGAATATTTTCTGGAGAGGAAGGTTCGGCTGTAATCCAGGTACGAGTTCGAGGTCTACTAGGAATGTCTTCCTTAGACATGACCTCGAGTTTTGCACCTGGCCAAATCTCTCCTAAACCATCGATGGCCTTGGTGAAGAGATCGAGAAATCTCTGGTTGGAACAAGCGGTGAACTTGACATGGCCTTGGTGCCTGCCAGCGTCGCTTGTGATAGCAGGTGGTCCGAGGTTTTCCCGCATGATGACCAAGAAGTTGCTCGAAAGCTTCAGCTTGACCAGATGCCACCGTTCCGGTGTGATGGTATCGTGTCGGTATCGCTCCTGTCGATCACCGCGATCACCAATGCGTCCTTTAGGACTTCGTTGTAAGACCTCAGAGATGTGCTGTTGGATGGCCCAGGGGTTGTAGAACTATATGTTTTGGGCCTCTTGGAAACTGTAACGGTTTCCTCCAACGATCTCTGGCGCTTAGAGGAGTCTTTTGACGTTTTGGGAGCAGTGGAAGCAGTGGAAGCAGTGGGTAATCCGTCTTTTAGGATGTTTTTAGCCCACTCAACCTTGCTCTTTATTTCCGCACTTCTCTCAACCTCCGGAATGGATCCGAAGGTTTTGATGATGCGTGAAGCATTTCGGCGACTTATGTAGAGCGCCTTAGATGGAGCTTGCCGATGCGGCTGAACTCCAGATTCCTCCTTGGAGGGAGGAGTTTTGGTAGCAGCAACAAGTCCGTGGCCTGCCACAAACTTGCTGCTGCTAGGGGCGGAGGAAGTAATAGGACCATGGCTTGCACAGTCTTAACACTCCCTGAAGGAGTTTTGGTAGCAGCAACAAGTCCGTGGCCTGCCACAAACTTGCTGCTGCTAGGGGCGGAGGAAGTAATAGGACCATGGCTTGCACAGTCTTAACACTCCCTGAAGGAGTTTTGGTAGCAGCAACAAGTCCGTGGCCTACCACAAACTTGCTGCTGCTAAAGGTGGAGGAAGTGATAGGACCATGGCTTGCCACAGTCTTAACACTTCCTGAATTCTTATTTTTTGGCTCGTTCCGTTTGCCTTTAGAGGATGGCGCATCATGGCCTGCCACAGTTTTGCCTCTTCTCGGTAATGTAGGAGCCTTGCCGGTAGTCGGTGTAGTCACCGTTCCACCACCCGGTATTGAAGGAGTACCGGCCTCGGTTTTTGTTTTTTTGTTTTTTTTCATGAATGAAAGGGGTATCCATCTGTACAGAGATCCGCTGTATACAGATAAGGCTAGCTAATCCGGAGGTCACCAGGTATCCGGATACTCCGTTCGTGACTGAGCTATTTTTGGAGATACTGGGCCCTCAGCCAGGTTGATCTTCAGCACGGGTCGTATGACACGTTGATCCAGCCTAGGGGAAGGAGGGAGTGCTTTGGGTGTTGGGGTGGGTGGGGGGGGTAGCATCCTTTGGTTTCAGGACTCGTCTGGAGAGTTTCTTCTCGAGATTCATTGACTCTACTCAGCCTCTACAACTCGACAAGTTCGATGCTCGCGGTAGAAGAGTGGGTCTCTAACCTCACTCTGATGTGTGGACGCTGCGTGGGTCTCTAACCTCACTATCTCCCTAGCACAGATAGAAATAATTTATATGTATACTCGAAGAAATAATTTAGATGTATACTCGAAGAAATAATTTAGGTGTATACTCGAAAAAATAATTTAGGTGTTGAGTCGCGCCGAAAAGATGCCTTTTCCAATATTTCAGCTATTGCTATTGTTTATTTAAAATTCAAGTTAGTTTTTTTTAATACATATATAATATATACACATAGTTACCTACTGTTAATTTTTTTCTTTTTTGGCATCCTAGCCAGGCAGCGACTAACTTTGAAATGATTTGACAGTCAGTCGTTGCATTGACATACCTGAAGAGCTTAAGGTGCTAATGCAATACTTAGTGTAATGCAGCGTTGCCAGGTTTGGTAACAATAACCTATTCTATTATTTCACCTTTTGTAGTCATTGTAAGCTAGACTGAAGTTACGCTGGTTATGAGTTGAGTTGTTGGCAACGATAGCGTTCATGGTGATCAACTCTTTGCATCCTCTGGAATTTCTGGCGCATCCTCTCTG
Organism: Volucella bombylans; assembly: GCA_949129095.1. Taxonomy (NCBI): domain Eukaryota; kingdom Metazoa; phylum Arthropoda; class Insecta; order Diptera; family Syrphidae; genus Volucella; species Volucella bombylans. The sequence continues at coordinate 241,801,278 of OX422140.1, forward strand.
TTCGCTTTGAATGATATTATGTGACTCGCTGTGCTGCCAAATCCGGTCACTGATGATGGATGTCAACGCCTTGTATAAGGTTGGAATTCAACTCCATGAGGTTAAAATTCCATCTCCGTAAGCAAATTATCTTCTATTGCTTTATTTACAGAAGCCCCAAACTGGATAGCAATTTGACCTTTAACGAGTTCGATGCGCTGTTTGATTTCATACAAAGAATCGTATCCCTGTATCCTCTTACTAAAATCGTTATTGCGGACGATTTCAATATACACAATTCTGGCTTCGACATTCTGGACGTATAACACCCGAAGGACGGTGTGTTGAGATCTTAGCTGCTTAAAGTAACCTAACCCAGTTTGTAAACGAGCCCACGCGAATACCAGACATTGATAGTCATACCGAAAACACCCTGGATTTGCTGTTAACTTCTCACCCTGACATTGTGTCATAACAGCTAATTTCTCTTACACCACCACACAGTTAGAGGTAAGATTCCTAAAAGAACCGCACGGCAGTGCGAGAAAGCAAATTGGATCGGCCTGAATACAACTCTATAACTATTCTCTTTGGAATGAGATTCTGTATCCCTCACCGTATGAAGAGCATCAAGCCAAAAGAAAAGGCGTGGTACGACTCAAGCTGTAAAGAAGCTGTCAGAGTTAGAGAAATGTATTTTTAGTCCTACAAGGCCAACCCGACAGAGGAAACAACGAAAAAAGTTCTAACGAGCCAAAAATGACGGCAAAGCCTTTCCTAAGCATGTTAAATTCCAATAGGACCAATATTTGATTCAAAAAAATACAACAATGTCCCGAAGGTAGTAAGCATTTTTGGTCGATCGTCTAAAATATTAGAAATTCTGCCTCATCCTACATCCGAACGTTCATTTATAATGACATTCCTGCTATCTGCTCTTTGGACAAGGCCAATCTGCTTGCTGCATACTTTGCGGCCAGCTCAACACTACCAGATTGTGATTTGTTCCCGCCTACACTTGAGTGAGTAGAGTCTTCAATGGGACGAATCCTCTTTCGCAATCATGTAGTAGCAAGACTATGTATAGATCGTAGTATATATAAATCCGCTGGTCCAGATGATGTAACTCCCCTTCTTCCGAAGAGGTGGTCTTAGTCGCTGGTAAAACCGCTCCGTAAGCTATTTCATTAATCCTACTATTTAGGTCACTTTCCGCATTTGTCCAGCCCGTCCCTAAAAAGGCGAATCTTCCTCTCTCGCCCCTTCAGACCCATTGCATTTGCGTACTTTCTCTCCAAGGTCATGGGAACGCTGATAAATCGTCAGCTCATGAATTATCTCGAAACACGAAAACTTCTCAATGACCGGCAGTACGGTAGCAACATTTCCATTAATGATTTGATGGCATGTCTCTCCGAAAAATGGAAAGAAAGCGTAGATCAATGTGACGTAAACAAGATAGTTGCACTTGATAATTCTAAGGCATTTGGCAGGGTTTGGCATCAGGCTATTTTTTGGAAAATGCGTGCTTTTGGGACCGATGGCTCTTTTTTTCAATGGATTAGAATTTACCTTTCGAAACGTTCAGTTCAAGTTGACTTGGATGGTTTCAAGTCTGATATGCACAAAATAAATCTTGGTATGCCTCAGGGCTCCGTTCTGTCTCCGACACTCTTTTTCGTTTTCTTCAACGATCTCTTGCCTGCTACTTCTAATCCAATATATTCCTTAGCTGATGACTCTCTGATTTTTACCCCTTGCACTTCGGCATATTCGACACATTCGATGTCGCCAAAAATGCTGCGAAATGTCTAGGTTTCCTCAAGCGATGTAAGAAATATTTCACCCCCTCTGATCTGATCTCAATATTTAGGTCATTCATCAGCCCAAAATTGGAATACTATGCTCACATCTGCTCAGGTGGTCCTAAAACATCTCTGCACTTGCTAGACAGGATTCAAACCCATGCTTATCGCATAGGTGATACTAATGTCACTCAGTCAATTGACACGCTTGAACACCGACGTAATGTCTCCTGTCTCACATTGTTTAATAGCTATATCCACCACCAATGCTCCATTGAAATCGCCAGTAGCATCCCGCCTATTCTAACCTTCAAACGTAATACCCGACGCGCTATGAATGCTCATCAGTATACCCTCAAGCCCATTTTCCGACGTACTCAACAATAAAGTGATTCATTCTTAAGCTGTAAAACTCGCTTATGGAATACCCTGCCAAGCGCTCCATTTCCTGGTCGTTATAACCTGCAAACATTTAAAGACTGTGTATATCGGTACCTCTATTTTTTTCCTCCCTAAATTTTCTTCGTCTGCGCTGTGTACAAAGAGTCACTTGAGGGTGCGCTCATTAGAAAAAAAAAGAAAAAAAGTATGTACAGGGATGTTCAAGCCGTTGACAGTATTGACAATATACATTACGTATCATAGTTGCCTATAGCTTTACATTTTTAAAAGTCATTCAAAAAAAGAAAACCGTTTCTATGATATTTTCAAAAATATATATTAATAAGAAATAACAAGAACTTAAAATCATCTTAAATAGTTTTTTTGTACTAGGAGTTAAGTTTTCCAGGCATCCAGATTTACTTCGGGGATTTTTGCGCTATTACATGACAACTGTTCATTACTATTTGAAAAATTATTAGTTCTTATCTCACATGCATTATTAGAATATATTGTACTTACTCAAGGTAATCGGTTTGGATAAAAGCCGATCGAGATATTTCAAATATGCCTACGTGATCAGCATTATCACATATAATTCGTGCAAATGAGGATTTACGGATCTCATTAAGTTGCGTAAAAGTGAAAGCACCTGGATTTATTTGAGGGCCATTTTCATAAAAATACCGGTCACCATGTTTCAACCTTGCAAACTGATCCGCAATAATTTCAGCAAAAGTGGGCCCCACAATACCATCTGAAATATGTGGTTCTAACAATCCTCCAACCCAAAGATCGATGTCATCAGGGTGGCGATAGACGCGTTCCAGCTTATATGAAACCTTGTAATGTAAACATAATAAGTAAATTTATATGTCGCATTTAAAACTCAAAGCAATAGATATACATCTGGAGGAAATTGATTAAACCTGCGAATTCTGCTTCGACCACTAACTTCTAGATAATCATTGTAACTTCTAAGGGCATGATCGCGTCCACGTTGAATGTTTAAGGCTGCCAAATCTAGTCCAAATGGGTTTCTTCCACGAAATAAAAATCTGCTTAGCTGAAAATATTTATACATACATATGTATATTTAGTAATATATTTATCTTAATGCATCTATATACTAATTTGTTGTTCTCAACTAAATTGTTCTTCTTGTCCTTTGTGTATTCAAAACAAAGCTTAAGAAATGAAAGTGCATTGTCAAAAAATTTTAAGATTACTGAGACAGTTGGATTATGGGAAAACTTTCCAAAGCATTCCATGCCGAAGAATCTCATTCACCAGAGTAAAAGGGTTATTTGGATTACAAGAACTACTTGACCAAATGTTTGCTTTATATTTTGTTGGTAGCAATACTCGTATGTACGGATGCTTGTTTGGTCTTTCTATTCTATACTAGGTTATAGCATTGCAAAGGCCTCAGATGCTGGAAAACTTACCAGGGTCAACCTTTTTGAGCAATACAAAAATGTATATAATTGTGGTGTTCTAGTTGTGTCCCCTCCCTGTACCAAATCCAATAATTTGACCACTTTTCAAAAAGCAGACCTTTTATACTCACAACCTATTAATTTGACCTACCAATCTCTTTTTCCCAACTCTCAACAAAACCTGACTCTATCAAATTTCCCTCTATTTTCGAATTCAATCACGTTTCGACCACAGTGGCAAGGTCGAGGGATTTTTTTTCTTGTGTCAGGAGATTACAACGGCGATGTCGTTGGATTTTTTTTTTTGGTTGGTTCGAGGATACTGGTCGATACGATAGTTGGTGTCTGGAGATTATAGCGAAAGGCACACGTGTGATTTGAGTTTTTTTTTTGGTTCGAGCGGTGGGCGCGAAAAAATTTGTTTCCCACTTTGGATTTACGCGGACATACATATTACCTTTTAACAAACGTTGTATTGTACATCGAGTTTTCGATTTCTTTTTTTTTTTGGGAAAGAAAAAAAAATTTCTTGCTCATGTTATGTATTGTATTTGCTTATTATGTATGTATCATTTATTACTCGTACATTGTTACATCTCATGTACACTATATGTTATTTGCATAAACTATGCACTGTTACGAGTATCATGAATTCATACTCAGAATGTATTTACTTATACAATACTCTCGCATTCTGTAATAAATCATATCTACGAAAGGTTGTGTTTAACTATATTGAGTTTCATAGCTTTCCCTAGACCAATACATATCATTTGGCGACGAGCGGAAAGAACTCAAAAAAAATTTTTGAACACGTTTAATCGAATTTTTTTGATGAAGTCTTATTGTAATTAAATCCATCGTTTTTAAAGTATAAATTGATTCTTATCGAAATTGTATCACAGTCGTAATCGGTCATTATATTAAGAATAGTCAATTTACTGGGGATACATATATCATAGCACTGATAGGAAATATTGCACCATACGATCAATCAATGAACGATCTCAATACCTATTGCGATATTGTGGTAGTAGAAAGTCAATGGTCATTTGTGACTTTAATCGGAAGAAAATGACTAGACATCTTTTTTCCGAGTTGGAGAGATTTTTTGAGTCAGTCATCAACACAAGTAAATCTAATAGAGCAGTCATCGGTCATCATTAGTTGATAAAATCGTAAAAAAATTACCAAGCACGTATTCTTCAGTATTTTCAAAAGAGTCTACTATAATTAAAGGTTACACAGTGTCAGTGGCACTTAAGGAAGATGCATTGCCAATTTTTTGTAAGACATACCCAGTTCCTTATTCCCTTCGGAACAAGGTAGGATGTGAACTTCGTCGTCTTCAGGCAAATGGTATTCTAACCCCAGTAAAGCTCAAGTTCAGAAAAGGGGCCAGTTCACTTGTTGTTGTAGTCAAAAAGAACGGGGATATATGTCTGTGTGCAGATTTTAAGGTTTCTCTGAACAAAGTCACTGATATGGAGCATTATCCAATTCCAAATTTGTATGATATGATAGCATGTTTGGAGAAAGGCGCAGTATTCTGCGTTCTTGACCTTACTGGAGTGTTTCAGCAGCTTGAGATAGCACCAGAATCACAAGAACTTTTTACAGTAAATACCTATCTAGGCTTAATGCGATATAATAGATTAACATATGACCTGAGAAGTGCACCAGGTACTTTCCAAAAGACATGGATGACATTTTAAGAGGGACCGATTCGCTGTGCTCTATAGACGATATTTTTATTAAGGGAAGAACTTTCGAAGAACTTTGTAATTTTCGTAATTTTGTGGGAAACAACAGTCTAGATTTTATTTATGTCCATATATGTATGTATATATCTTCTTTCCATATCAAATACAAAAAAAAAAATACATAAAAAATATACCAAAAATTCATAAATAAAAAAGTAGAATTTGTTGTCAACTGCGACCTGTTGATAGCAGCTACAACAACTTTTGTCTATCCGCTCGCGAACCCAACTTCAATGTATCACTTTCCAGTCGATGTTTCTTTTTTTTTGTCTTACCTTTCTCTTTCCATGGTTTTTGCACAGGAGATCGACTCTGCACCCAAAATAAAAAAAATTACAAGTGAAACATGCGATTTCAAACCTCTATGAAGATTAGAAGAAAAAAACGGTACCGTAGAGAGTACGAAAGGATCATTCAGTACAACGGAGTTTGATTGATCTCAAAGAGATGTTTCGAGTGAGAAAACGCTGAAAAGAACAGTCAGTTAGTCTGGTGATAAAAAGGTGTGCGGTTGCGAATGTGAAAAAACATGGAGTGTTAACTAAGGAGTCAACGGACAAAACAAGGGGTAATGGCACACGATATCCACGGAACGCGTAGTTACCATGGTGTGAATAGCTATTCATGCTAGCCACTAAGGGGTGGGAATTTTCCGTAGGAGATCACATCAACCAGCTCTGTTCTCTTTTGGTGCGATTGGAGGTGGGAATTTAGTTTCAAACTGATTTCAACGGGAAGAAGTATAAGATAGTCGCTTAGGACGAATTCGAGTCCCTTTTTCTATACAAAAAAAAGAAAAGAGATCCGGTTTTGTGCAAGGTGTTAGAATTAGTAAGGAAGGTTGGGCAGATTATATTCAAGATCACATTTTAAAACAATACTTTATTCGAAGACATTCATTATCAGTCGAACAAGAATGTATTATATATTGAATCTGAGTCCTTGTTTCAACGTCTCTACGTTCTGAAATTCTGCAGCTGTTACATCAAGAGCACCCTGGAATTGTCAAAACACTTTTAGCTAGATCAATCTGTTGGTAGCCCAAAATTGATGAGAATATCTCAGAAATATGCACAGAATGTGTTCCTTGCCAAAGAGTGAGGAGTGCAAACAACCAAGAAAAGTCTTATTTAGGTTGGCCAAAACTAAAAAAAAGCTTGGGTTCGAATACATATCGACTTTTTTTTCTTCATTGGAAAACATTTTTATTGGTCGTCGAAGCTACATCCAAATGGATAGATGTCAATTATATGACCTCTACTACAGCTGATGCTGTTATTTTGAAGCTAAACCAGTTGTTCTCAACATTTTGACTACCAGAGCAACTAGTTTCTGATAACTGTCTTCCATTTACATCTGATCATTTTATTCGGTTCTTGAGAAGCAGATGAATAGAAGCTCTCAAAAGTCCTAAATATTATCCAGAAGCGAATCGAGTAGTCGAAATATTGGCGTAGGTGGTGAAAAAAAATATTAAAAAGAAGTTTGTTGAAGGAAAACCGTATTCACAACATGAAGCAGAATCTAACATTGCTGAATTAGTATTCCCTTACAGAAATTCGCCATGTTCTTCAAGAGCAAAGTATCCAGCTGAGTATCTTTTTAAGTCCACGCCACGAACAATTTTACGTCAAATTCAACCAACATTTGAAAAAGTAGTAAGCCTGAACAGAATAATTTGAACAGATCATTTTACAAAAAATGTATTTACTGTGTTGGAGAGAAGGTGTGGTTGTGAATATCAAAAACAAGGGTAAAAGCTACAGTTCTTCAAGGTATAAGCGGGAATCGATATCTTTTGAAGTATGAAAATAATATCCGAATCGCTCATCAATATCAAATGCGTCAGTGCTTAGAAAAACAAGTTATTCAAACTCGTGAGTCAAAAACTTGTAAAATGCCAACAAGTACTCGTATGCTTTCTTATCCTCCGGTATTATACGGCAAACAACAATATGACAATTCTAAAATTAATTTGGGAACAAAAACTGATACATCAGAGCCTGTAGTTGAAAACCATAAGCATACATAAATCATGCCAAGAAGAACAGAAAGAATACGACGTTCGCCAATAAGATTATCAGATGGAAAATGTAACTAAGTGAGATATGAATTTATATTAAAAACAGAAATTTGAATTTCGTACTTAATGAATTTACATAAAAACGATTTTATTTGAAATAATTGGCACGAGTACGATAACTTTGGCGCCAAGAATTGATAACGGTATTTTGTAGAGGAGTTAAAAACCAGCATTTTTTACTATCGTCCCGTTTAGGAGTTATGGGCAATTTAAAAATAAATGACTTAAGATGGGAAAAAAATTATTAAAAAATAACGGTAACACCTACAATAAAGTACTATACAGAATATGAAAACCCGAAACTTGTTCTTTAATATAAAATTTACATCAAATTATTCGTATGAATAGTTTTGAATAATTCACATTCAAACTCAAATACTTGGTAAAAAATTACAAAAAAAAAATTTAACAATATTACTCAAAATTGTGAAATAATGTGCCAAATTGGTTTTTTGTATTCAATGCGCGTATTAATTCTGAATCAAACACAAGAAACCGTATGGCTTTATGTCCTCTAGTTTTTGAGCAAATTGAAATTGAAATTACTACTTTAGTTTTGTTTTTTGGCATTTATGTACGTAGTCTTCCTTTGAATAAGTTAATGAGTATTATTTAAACATCTCGCAGACGCCTATATTAATAGTTTTCTTAATTAAGAGTACATGGGTGACCCGCTTCGCGGGATTAAAGGATTTCAACTCTCTTTCCGTAGGCGGCAGGTCCAGCTCACGCAATTTCGTTGCTCCGCTCGGGGTATGTGCTTTTCGTCAGGCAGGCGCCTATGTCATCAACACTCTTCATCCACAGTACTCATCACAAAATTACAAAGTTCCCGGTAATAAAAAATTTCACTAATTCGCATTATAGAAAATTCACATGTTCCAATATTGCAGTAAATTATTTACTTTGCGAAATATCTACATATGTTTGTACGTATATAATATGTAATGCACTTGAAATGATGCAAAAATATAACCGAACAAAGGTGTAGTTATTGATATTCACAAAGATCACTCTGTGTTCAACCGTAGTGCGAATCAAATGATATTTTTTGTGAATAGGCAATGATGGCTAAGCATCCTCTAATCCATCCTAAACTAAATATCTTCTCAGTGTTTTGTTCGTTCAGAGATTTGGTGTCGACCAACGAAAGAAGCATTGAATTTTTAGAAGAATCTGGTTTAATTCATTTAATTCTAAAACATCCATTCCCCCATTGTGTTGCGACTTACCTATGAAGGTAGAAAATTGTAGAAATGTAAAGTTCGGTTGGATGTGGCGATGCTCAAAGAAAATTTCTAAAAAAAAGATGACAAAAATTGTAGATATACAATCAACCCATCTATCGGTACATTTTTCCATGGACCTCAATGTCGGCTAGAGATTCGCGAGGTGCTTGCAACAATTATCGCTTTTGTTATCAAAATGCCTGTGAACACGGTTTTTCAGGTAAATTTATTAAACCTTAAGCTACAACCTAAGGACTTTTTACAAATATTATTACATGTATGTTATTATTTTAAAATTAGCATATAATTGCTTGGCGCAATCACGACAATAATAGTGAGCTTAGTAAAACTACTATAATAGATTACTATAACTATTGTCGTGAAATAGCCGAAATAATAGTATCTCACGTCGATGGTAGCTTTGGCGGCAAAGAAAAAACTGTACAAATCGACGAGACCTTTCTTACAAAAAGGAAATACCACAGAGGCCGTGTAACCGAACGAATGAAAATCGTAGTGTTGGGTTTATTTTGTAAAGAAGATAAGGTCGGACGCTTCTTTAAAGTGTAGTAGTAAAGAAGACTTGTGGCCTTATATACACAAATACGTTAACCCCAACAGCAGTGGTATTTGTACCGACAACGCACGTCAATATATAGGTATTGAGAAAATGTTCCCTACTTCTACGACTCGTGAAATTACAAACCACAGCAAAGGCGAATATGTTGACAAGACCGATGCAACCAATACTATAAATGATCTTGAGAATCAGAACAAGCTTCTGAAAAAATCAATTTTATGCCGCAATACAACGCAGCACTTTCACCAATATATGGCACTTTTCTTTTACCGGAAATACTGCCTTGAAAAAAATTATAAGGACGACATGGGCTCCCAAATCACGGAATTTTTAATTGACGTAAAAAAAGTGTACCCAGGTTTTGTCAAAGGTAAAGAAAGTATGGGTTTACAACTGAAAGACTTCGACCCTCCGACCGTTCACAATGAGCACTTAGAAGGTATTTTACCACCAAAATAACCTCGACTCTTCACCATCATCGACGAACTCAACGAAATCGACATTGACACCAGTACGGACGATGACTTCATTGACAAAACTTACATATCTTTTTAATATCTTTTTAATAATTTACATTGAACATTTGATTGACTCCTCTTAACTAAAACCTAACTTACTCACAAACTGATTGACTGGGACGTGGAATGCAATGCATATCTACCTCCTCGTGGTGCATTCTGGGTCACGCTAAATGATTTGCTGTACTTTACTTACAAAGATGACCCTATCATCAATATTAATTCTCAAAGTGAGATCACCATAAATACCAAAAAAAAACGTCTTATAAAAAATAGTTTTAGTAATTTTCAGTTTTCTCAAAAACTAGAAGATATAAAGCCATGTGGTTTTTTGTGTTCGATTCAGAATTGATATGCGCATTAACACAAAAAACCAATTAGCCACATCATCTCACAATTTTGAATAATATTGATTTAAAAAAAATGTTTTTTCATTTTTTACCAAAAATTTAAGTTTGAATGCGAATTATTCAAAAACTATTCACACGAATAATTTTATGTAAACTTTATATTAAAGAGCACATTTTAGGCTTTCAAATCCTGTATAGTACTATATTGTAAGTGTTGCCGTTGTTTTTTTTAAATAATTTCTTTCCCATTTTAAGTCATTTTTTTCTAAAATTGCCCCAAACTCCTAAACGGGGCGAGATATACCCCCCCCCCCCCCCCTTACATAATAGAAAATGCTGGTTTTTAACCCCTCTAAAAAATACTGTTATCAATTCTTGGCGCCAAAGTTATCGTACTCTCCTCAATTAATTATTCAAACGGGAAGTGAAGTTATGTATTTGCTTATTATGTATATGTTATTATGTTTATGCTAAGTGTATAATTTATTACATTGTTACATCTTATGTACACTATATATTATTTGCATAAGCTATGCACTGTTCTCATGAATTCATACTTAGAATGTGTTTACTTATACAATGCTCTCGAATTCTGTAATAAATCATATCCGCGAAAGGTTGTGTTTAACTATTATATATTAAATTTCATAATTTTCCTTAAACCAATATATGTATGTATGTATATCAGCCAACAGAATATTTATGAACGTTTTTATTGAGGCAAAACCTAACAATATTCATTAAATTAATTTAATATTGCAATTTCCTATAAACAAGTAAACAGAATACTTGAAATGTTGTGGAACAAAAGTCTACATATAGGTTATTACCACTATGCAAAATGCAGTTATCTTATTATTGTAGCTTACAGTTATATTTTGTTTGCTCGTTTTTCGTGTAGCACGTATTAGTTCAGTTCATTAGTTGTAGAAGTACTGTCTAGACAATCATAAAAAACTATGATGAAAGCGGAACTAATCAAAACAAGCTTCGTTCTTGAATTCCAAGAAAGCTATTCCACAGGGACAGTTTTGATCATCTCGCGGATTCATTAAAAAAAGTTGTTCACCCAATAGCCATTCGTACAGTCTTACATCGGACAAGCTTTAGAAGCTGAGTTCCATGGAAATAGACATTTATTTCTCAAAAAAACCAGGAACTGAGCTTTTGAAAATACCCATTTAAATGTAGGTCTTGAGTTCTGGACAAAGGTCACATTCACGCATGAGAGTACTGCAACAATCAAACAAATTTATCCTTTGTTGATGGTACAGTGGAAAAGTATAAATATATCAATATATTGAAATATAATCTGTCAACATCTCTGGATAGTTTAGGCCTGGGACAAGACTGGATTTTTCAGCAGGATAACGATCCAAAGCATACAGCTCCAGTTGTTAAAAAATGGTGGCTGTACTATATGCCAAAACAGTTCAATTCGGCGAAATTTAAACCTCATCGAGCACATATGAGACGAAGTGGAGAGAAAACATCGAAAATATGCCATAACTGGTCACGAAACTGTGAAAGAGGCACTGGGTTTGGTTATGTCAATGCCTCGACCTCTTCAAGCAGTTATCGATGCCTCTGGAGGGCGCACAGGATACTAAAAAGGAGCGTGCTTTTCTTTTTGCCTTATTTGCATGTAGTGTTTGTTCTGTGTGTCGACTTTTGTTCCATCACATTTGAAGTATTTTGTTTATTTTGTTTGTACTAAATAGTAATATTAAGTTAACTTAATTAATATTGTTAGGTTTTCCCTCATCAGTTTTGTTGTTTTACAATGGTGGAGTAAGGTTTAACGTAACTGGGGTGTTGATGGGCGGATTGACCGTCTTTCGATGGGGCCGACGGTAACCAGACGGACTTTCGCTAATTTCTTTTTACAGGTGGAGACTGGGAGGATCTTCGTTTAAGGGGCTACTATGCACAGTTCTGGCCAGAATGGTAGCAATTGGTCGCATTTAAGTTCGATAAGACTGGGTCGGCCATCTTCAGCCAATAACACCCGGCTTATTTCAGGTCGTGACGAGCCCTCATTGCTGTATAATACTTCGATATTTTATTCGGTGTAGGATATATAGGGTTAAATTAGCTTTAGGTTTAGTTATAATCCGTCAATTAGGTTTCCGTATTATGGGGTTTAGGTTTAGGTTTAGTCAGTTCTGGTATTGCTTAGTGGTGATGGCACTCAATGTGATCTTGCTGTTTTCTTTCGCCTTTTTCTATCATATTTCTCTCCTCTTTTCTTTTAAGGAGTTGCATACGTTTCTCCGCTCAAAAACGGAGCGTTTTTCAAGATTTTTTTTTGCTACGATATTAAATTAATATAAAAAAGTAAAATATACATTGTGTAAAGTATTCCTTGGCGAATACAAAACTTTATTGACAATTGAAGAAAAACAATTATAAAGTAAACATTTCGCCCATTTCCGGAAACCTCTCTTCAAAAACGTGCTGGGCGGTACCAGGAATATCTCTGGTAAGTTTCATTTGAAACAAAACAAAAAAAAAACTTTTAAAGTTGATGGGTAAAACTAGTCTCTATCATAGCCGTTTTCAAAAATTTTCATTTTTAACAAAATGGCAGCTTTTTTAACGTACGAGGCTATTTTTGACTAAAAAACGAGTCACATTTTTGTTTATAACAAATCTAAAAATTAAGATATCAAAAAAATCCTACGTAGAAGACTAGATAATGGTATTAAAAATAACCGTGAAATAGCACGCAAATCGGTCGAGTGGTTCAAGAGATATTTCTGAGAAAAACGCAAACGAAATGCAAAATCTGCAGTTGTCTTGCCGGCGTGGCTTCGAAAGCAAAACTGAAAATGTACTCGAGTAGTGCCTTCTGGAATATTCTGAATTCTAATATTCTTATACAAGGTTTAAATCTATTGCTAAGTAGGTATAAATATTTGCGAGGGCACTGACCCGTCATTAGAGAAGGTAGGAAGGCAGAGCAGGCACGCAGCTGCTCATGTCCGTAATGAGCGCTCCGCCCGGTCCGATGTCTAACGGTCACAACTTTCTTAATTATTGGAATTTTTGAAAAATATCATTTGAATTGCAAAAGAATATAGAATTTTTCCATGCAAAAAAAATAGATTTTTTTGAGCGGAGAAACGTATGTAACCCCTTAAGTCCGTCCGTTTAGTGAACATAAAGTAACGTAACTTTCTACAGTGAAAGAACCCATCCCATCCCACGATCTAGAGCCGAGCAACCTTAGGGGATGACGGGGGTCATCCGCCGATGCCGACCACAACCCCAGTGAACCTAAACAAACCCCGCCGTTAAGTATACTGCAGAGTGACCCAACAATACTTACAGCTCTGACGTATTCTGATCCTCTTCAACGGAAGACCCTACTCGTACACCAACGCATGGTGGAATAAAACGAAATGAGAAAGCGTATTTTCGGCGAAGAAGTTACAGTGGGGGATACAAGAAAATATAAAAAAATACAAAGGTTAAGGGAGAAATGTGCTATAAAAAGATGACGACTAAGAGAATGCTCGAATCTGTGATGATAACTATACGAGACGATATCAGACCATTCGCCAAAGTAAATATCGCTGGAGAGGATATCCTCGATCTGCTGGACAATTGAACATCAATTACTTGCATGGGAAAAGTGGCGCTAAACTTTTTGAAGAAACATAACTTTATCTTGACGAAAATGATGACGGACATACGGACAGCTGATCTCAACCCTCAGAAATTTCTTGGCCGATTTACTTCTCCTGTCTCATGGTATGGACAAGGACTTAGATATATTCGTGGTCGCAAATTTACAAAATTATATATAGGGGTAGACTTCTGGAAAAACTTATTGGTCACTCCTAACTTAATCTCCGGAATAGATTTGCCACTGCCGACCGAAAATGACTCTCCAACATAAGCTCACACCCAAACAAAAAACGGGCAGTTGAAGAGAGGGAAACAACTTTTTCCGTAGTTCTCAATCCTGGAGTTAAGCAGAACTATCGCGCCTATGACGGACTGCCTTAAGAAAGGGCGGACTTTTTCTGTGAAACAGGACACGCTAAATGCGTTTAACGAACTTAAGGCTACATTGGTGTCCACACCCATACTCTCAAATCCGTACTATAAGAGACGCTTTTGCATAAAATGCGACGCTTCGACGACTGGAGTGGGTAGTGTGCTATTCATGTCTCAGAAGCTAAATTGTGTGCAGCGGAATTATAGAATCACAGAGCTTGAATTCTATGCGGCTGTCTTGTCTGTGAAGAAGTTTAGAACCTATGTTGAGGGCTTACGCTTTACTATTATAACCGATGTCGGTAGTCTGAAATGGTTGATGACACAGAAGGACCTGTCTGGTCGTTCGGCCAGGTGGAGCCTGAAACTTCAAGTCTTCATATTTTTCGTCAGAGGAATAAGAAGAGTTGAAGAAGATCGTAACTTAAAATAAGGACCGACTTCGAAACACATACGTCTCAGACGGATTTGTGTACATACATATAAGCGAACTGATATACGAACAGGAGATCCGATACAAGATGACTTAGCCTGGAATCTCTGGATTCCGAAGGAGTTGTGTGAGAGCTTGGTGGCTACGGCACATACCGCATCGGCCACTGGACATGGCGGGATTCACAAGACTCTGGCTCGCCTGAGGCAGATGTACTTCTGGCCAGTTATGGTATCAGATGTCCAGAATCTCATTAGGTCTTGCGAGGTCTGTAAGTGCTGCAAGCCACCCAATACGGTTCTTAGACCGATGATGGGACAACAAGTTGTTACGGAGCGACCTTCCATGCGGCCCAAAGCAAATGCGGAACCAGGAGCTTATTTCCTGGACCTCACGACGTTCTCGTACACTTTCTTGCGATTTAGTCCAGGTTGTCGAAAAGAAAAACAAGAGGCCAAAGCCTCGGAGCCACTTACCAACAAGGCGGTTTACATGTTGACAGGGAATCTGGAAGTTTCCTGGAAAGAATCTAGCTCCCACCCCTCGGAAGATGAGAACTCGGTAAACACGAGCATCTATTATACAAGCAAACGTACCCCGATGAAAAGACAAGACGCGAGGTGTCAACCTACCTGACAGCACGAAGAGTATAAACATTGCGAGAGGCGATCAGGGGGGAGGCGAAGAACAGTCGACGAAGACGAAGACCACAACATACGTGGACAAAAATAGAAAGAGGACATCCAAATGACGTACAAAGGACAAGACGCAAGAGGACAACTTAATCTCGATGAAATGAGCGCCTTGATGGCAACGCTTCAAAAGAGCAAGCATGAGAGAAAAAAATCAGTTGTCTCGAGCTTTCGGTTGCCTGATTTTCTAAGGGTAACATGACGATGGCTAGTAGTACCCTTAAATAAGTATAATACCTGACCCAAACTTAGCTGCGTATTTACTGATCGGCAGGGAACGTCTAATCAAATTGACCTGATGGATGTAAAGCGGCGTTTTAGGATCTGTTTTGAATTTCCGAAACATGTATGAGATAATTACTTTCTGATATCTAGCATCTGCTTTTGAAAAAGAAATAATACCAGAATTCCAGAATTTACTTCACGACTGCCGCTGGTGATGATATCATTGCCGCAATAAAATCCGCAGTTTAAAGCAGCAGGATTTGATAGCCTTTTTGTTTTGAATGATAGGTAACCTACACTTTTAAGTAGAAGAAACCGATTCTCTCTCCCATTGTGGTCACCCTCGCATCAGAAGATTTGGCTTCATTTTTTTATTGGCAGCTACTCTCTTATGCAAAAAGTAGAGACCATATTCTAATTATCATTTAACACGCACGCATGAAAGAGAACATCTAAAGAAATGGCCTGTGCGAATCAAAGAAGCTAAGGCTAACTGGAACGCCTTTAGGTCATGGAAACACCTGCTTTCCACAGCTGTCCCTAGCCTAGCAATACTAAACAATAAGCCCCAAAAATTAAAAAAAAAATTATCAGTCAGCAAATTCAAGTCCAACAACCAAAGTGAACCAAAACAGTGTTAAACAGAATTAAATATTGTCTAATAAGAAAATTTTAATTTTAGTTAAAACCAAAAATATTGCGTTAAGAAAGCTCGAAGGTATCCAACAACTGAAATTTGCAATCGAAAATATTGCACCAAAGTTAAACAAGAGTCTATCCTAGCAAAGAGATCACAGCGGGAAAACTTCGATAATATAATAGACCCAGGCACTTGACCAAAAAAACTTTGTGGTATAGAATTAAATCTGTGCTATTTCCAAAGTCCATCCAAAATGTTCCTTATAGTTTTCAAGATGGCCCCTAACAAAACGACTCAGGGAAGACCCCAATATCTTTTAACTTCAGTAAACTTCCTGCAAAAGAAAACCTACTACATATACGTAGGTTAGCGAATATATGTCAACAATTGAGTTTGACTAGACCCTACAGATGCTGTTTGCCAATATAATATTTTTTATATTGGATTTTTATTTTCTTTATTTTAAGAATCAACTGTTAAGTATCACAATATAAATTCAATACAAATTCAAAATGATTTAATTTCTATGATTAATTAAAAGATGTGCAATTTATCAACCAACCGATCACCACCGTAGTCAGACAATAACAAAAAAATAAAACGAGCAACTTGCACTTAGAACCTGTGCAAGAGTTATAAAACGGTACGATTTATCGAAAGAGATCTATCGTATGATTATGAGGAGAAAGTGAACTTATGTAAAATTTACATACAGTGGTTATCGAAAGTAAGATATCATTATGAAAAAAAGCAAATATAAATTCAAGAATAATATTTTATAAGAATCAGAATAAGGTTTCTATTTAAGTTAAAATTAGTTTAAGTTTAAGTTTATTATTAAGTCTACGTTAAATATTGAACATACTCCCCACGTTGGAAGCTCATGCTTTCAAAACAAATATAATTTAACAATATTTCCCTAAATAGATATATGTATAAATATGTACAAGAATTCAATTAGTGTTTTCTTCAGGGCTGTTGATTGGAAGAATACATATTTTTGAGAGTGCCCTCTTTACCAATCCATCTTGGGTCTTAAGTTTCACGACTCTAACTCGTCCATCAGCGCCCGTATACGTTTCCACAACTCGAGCCAATGGCCATTTCATTGATGGCAGATTGTCGTCTTTAATTAAAACCAATGTTCCCACCACAATGTTTTTCGATGAAAAATACCATTTATGACGTTCTTGTAGAGTGTTGAGATACTCTTTGCTCCATCTGTTCCAAAAGTGTTGTTGTATGGACTGTCTTTGTTGCCAAGAAGCTAGTCGACCAATTTTTTGAGCAGTAAAATCTGGTTCCGGTATTGCAGTTATGGATGTGCCAACCAAAAAGTGTCCAGGGGTAAGGGCACTCAAATCATCAGGATCATCTGAAAGGGGACTGAGAGGACGAGAGTTAATAATAGCCTCTATTTGACATATGAGAGTGTGAAGATCATCGAAACTTAAAATTGTGTATCCAACGACTCGACGCAAATGGTGTTTAGCTATTTTAACCGAAGCTTCCCACAACCCGCCGAAGTGGGGGGACCGAGCCGGTATAAATTTCCAGTCGATGCCTTCATTCACGCACTCCTTGTGTATGAGCTCGAAGTTCCTTTGTTCCTTGTCAAATATCTCCTTCAACTCTTGCAATTGAGAATTCGCTCCTACGAAATTGGTGGCGTTGTCGGAGAAGATAGTATGTGGCTTTCCGCGTCTTGATGTGAATCTTCTAAATGTTGATAGAAATGCTGAAGTAGATAGGTCAGTGGCAAGTTCAAGATGAACCGCCTTAGTAGCCATGCAAATGAAAACGCAAACGTATGTTTTTATGGGGCCTTTACCACGCACTCCTGATTTAATATAGAAAGGACCACAAAAATCTATGCCACAATTATGAAAAGGCTTGGATGGTTGTATTCTGTGCGATGGTAAATCACCCATAAGCTGTCTGCACATGATCGGTCTAGCCTTAAAACATCTTAAGCATTTGTTAATAACCCTTCTAATAGTATGCCTACCTCCTAAAGGCCAAAAACGTGCTCTTAAGTAATGAGTGAGGGCTTGACAACCTGCATGTAAGTTTACTATGTGAAAGTGATTGATAATGGTTTGAGTAAATCTATGATATTTAGGCAAAATTATTTGATGCTTAGCATCGTAATTAAGTAATGAATTTTTTAGTCTTCCTCCAATGCGGATGAGTCCAAAGTCATCTAAAAATGGATTTAATGTCTTTAAGCAACTATCCTTTCTTATCTCCATAGCGCTTTGAAGCCGCTTGTACTCGTCAGGAAATGATGTCCTTTGTATCGATCTGATTAATAACTGTAGTCCAAAATCTAAATCAGATGCCGACAATGGTGTGCGTACTCGACCTCCCTTAGGCAATGAGGTATTCTTGATGAAACGATGAATGAAGGCAAAAGTTCTACGTATTCGATTGAAATCATTTATAAATTTACAATGCAATGCAATATCTGGTATTTTAGAAGATAATAAACATGTCTTGGATGTACGTCTTTCGGGAATGTCATAAATTGAATATGTGTCTAAAGTCGGCCAGGACACAGAGTCATCTTTTAGAAAAGTGGGTCCATTAAACCATAAATCAGACCTGCTTAGACTTAGAGGAGACATCCCTCGCGAGAGAATATCAGCTGGATTGTGATTAGTACGAATATGTCTCCATTCAAAGTTTTTTGAAAGATTTTGAATTTTTGTAACTCTATTGGCTACAAATGTATTCCACGTGCATGCTGGGGACGATATCCATGCTAGTACGATGGTAGAATCAGACCAACAAGTAACGCTTTTAAAGATGAGTGGAATCGTTTTCAAAACCCGATCAATAAGTTCAGTTAATAAAAGTGCTGCAGATAATTCCATCCTTGGGATTGAGACTGTGCTGATCGGGGCTACTCTCGATTTCGAACATAAAAGCCTGACTTGAACCTTTCCGTTTTGTTCAATACTTTTAATGTAAATGCAAGCGCCAAATGCGTCCATACTGGCATCAGCAAAGCCGTGCAATTGAAGAGTAGCTTTAGGTAACAATACATAGCGTGCTAATTTTATTGAATCTATGAGTGGAAGTTCATCGCAAAATTGTTTCCACTGTGTGTGAAGGTGAACAGGAAGCGTTTCATCCCAATTCAATTTCTGCTTCCAAAGGGTTTGAATAAATATTTTTGCTTGTAAAATAACTGGTCCTATAAATCCTAAGGGGTCATATAAACGAGCAATTTCTGACAAAACAATGCGTTTGGTGATTTTGCCTGCTGGGTGTGAATGTCGATGTGAGAAACAAAATTCGTCCAACTGAGGATTCCAAAAAAGACCAAGTGTTTTTGTAACCTTTCCGTTATTAATATGAAGAAAATCTTCCCTCTCCTCTAATGCGATATCTGATAGGATCTCCTTTGAATTGGAACACCATTTCCGCAAGTGAAAACCGCCCTTATGAAGCAAAGAATATATTTGGTTTCTGATTTCGATTAAATCATAAATTGTGTCAGCACCTGTTAGTAAATCATCGACGTAAAAATCTGACCTTGCCACCTTTGAGCCGATTGGGAAATTTTGTTCTTCGTCTAGTGCAAACTGATGCAGACTGCGTATGGCAAGAAATGATGCAGGTGCAATGCCGTAAGTCACAGTTTTTAATTTAAATATCTTTATATCTTCTGAGATATTATCGCGCCATAATATACAATGCAAATTATCATCAGGAGGTTGCATCTGTACACAACGATACATTTTTGCAATGTCTGCAGTGAGGGCTAATCGATGCATACGAAATCTTAACAGGATACTGAATAAATCAGCTTGAATTGTCGGCCCTACCATTAGTATGTCATTCAATGATATTCCGTTTGATGTTTTAGCAGATCCGTCGAAGACAACTCGAAGCTTAGTAGTGCTGCTGTTAGCCTTTAAAACGCAGTGATGAGGCAGGAAAAAGTGAGTTTCTTGAAGAATGTTAGGAGGTGCTAAGCTCATGTGGTTAAGCTGTTTATATTCTGACATAAAGTCAATGTATTGTTGCTTAATCTGTGGATTGCGATTGAGCTTGGACTCAAGATTGAAGAATCTCTTTTTTGCGGATTCATAAGATAATCCTAATTTTGTAGGGGAGATTTTAAATGGAAGTTTAACAGCATATTGTCCAGAAGGTAAGCGTATGTGCGTATTAACGAAGCTGTTTTCGCAGTCGAGTTCTTCTGGGGATTTTGTTTGACTGGGTGTTTCACAAGATTCCATTTCCCAAAAACATTTCAATAATTGATTTAAAGAATCGCTGTCTTCAATATTGTCGTTGTGGGTTTTCGAAGTAATATGGAGACAAGTGTCAGTAGAATTGCTGGAATCATAATTTCCGGAGACAATCCAACCCAAGCGGGTTTTTTGTAAAATAGGCATGTTGTCGCCAAGACGAATTTGGCCAATGGAGAGCAACTCGTAGAACAATGAGGCCCCAATTAACATATCAACTTGTTTTGCTTCGTAGAACAAGGGATCAGCTAGCTCTATGTTTTTGGGAAAGCAAAACGAATGGCAGTCAAAATTACGATTTGGTTGATTTTCGGTGATAGATGGAAGTACAAAGCAATCGAATGTGGTTGTATACTCATTTACACGGGACTGCAGCGTTATATTAATTTTTTGTTTAACAGAAGCGAATGTGGAGTTTATTCCACTAATTGGCAAATTGGCTGCAATTCGCTTGACTGCTAGAAGTTGAGCGAAACGCGAAGTTACAAAGTGTAGCTGCGAAGCAGAATCTAGTAAAGCTCTTCCTGGAATGAATTTCCCATATTTATCTTGAACAAGAACAATTGCAGTTGCGAGAAATACGAATCGATTTGAAGGAATTTTAATTTTATTTGAAATAGACGTTGAAGTGTCATTTAAAGTAGAAGTTAAAGCTGTATTAGTGGGATCTGGCTGGGAAGAAGTTTGATTGTATACAGGTGGTGACGAGTGTGCGGATTTGTTATTTAAAATATCACTTGAGTTATCGGCGCTACTGCCTAAATGCAATAAAGAATGATGGCGTCCTTTGCATTGTTTGCAACCTTTAGACCTACAGAACCTAGTTAAATGTCCCTTTCTGAGACAGTTAAGACAAAGACAAAGTCCCTTTGATTCAGATATACGCCTATCTATGGGAAGTTTTATAAAACTTTGACAACTGAATATATTGTGGCCGCTCGAATTACAAAATAAACAGGGATTGATAGAATTTGATATATTATTTGATGTAATGAGTACCTTACGTGAATTAGTTTTCTGTTGAAAGTTGTTGATGTTTCCCCTTTTGTTGCTAGTGTTCTGTAGGGTGCCTTCTAGATTCTCCAGCATTTGGCAGCGCTTACCCAGGAAAGATGACATTTCGTCCCACGATGGAATAAGGTTGTGTGAAGCGTCTTCTTCCCATTTACTTTGGGTTTGTACATCCAATTTATTACCAATCAGGAATATAAGTAAATTGTCCGCAATTTGCTCCTTGTTACCAAGAGATTGGAGGGCTCGGAGGTGCGAGTTGACCGAATCACTTAATTCCCTAAGTTTGATTGCACTTGGAGATGTTACAGCGTGAAGATTGAATAATTCTTTTATGTGTGCCTGAAAGATAAGTCTATTGTTATTGAATCTTGCCTTTAATAATTTCATAGCCTTGATGTAATTCTCAGATGATATCTCCAGTGACTCAATTGTTCGCAACGCAGAATCCGTTAGACATGATCGCAAATGCTGGAACTTTTCTATTGATGAGAGGTCTTCATCCGAGTCAACCAATGTCAGGAACATAGAATAAAAGTTGGGCCATTCTGTATATTGCCCGGAGAATTTTGTTAATTGAATTTTTGGTAAATGTGCGTTTTTGGTGCGAAGGACGGGAGTAACAAATGACTCATCGTGAGCCTGAGGTAGAACACGTGGCTTTTTGGCACCGATTGATGTTAAAATTTTAGTTTTCACCTCACAATAACCTTTGTCGAACTCATTCCGCTTGTCGCCTTCTAATTCCCTTTCGTCGAGAACTTCGAGATTTGTTTGATAGTCATCAAACTTTTCCGCCAAAGATTCCAACATACCAAGTCTAGTTTCCAGCTCAGGGGATGAAATCTCGTCATGTGCAGACAGAAAGAATGTTCTTAATTTTGTCAACCGACCGATAACCGACGCGCGCTTAGTTTTCAAGACTGAAATTTCCTTCTCACTTGACATCACGATAAAAAAGTTATATGTAAATGTATGTATATGAATTTGGACCTTAATAGTGTCCTGTCACGGTCGCCAATGTTTGCCAATATAATATTTTTTATATTGGATTTTTATTTTCTTTATTTTAAGAATCAACTGTTAAGTATCACAATATAAATTCAATACAAATTCAAAATGATTTAATTTCTATGATTAATTAAAAGATGTGCAATTTATCAACCAACCGATCACCACCGTAGTCAGACAATAACAAAAAAATAAAACGAGCAACTTGCACTTAGAACCTGTGCAAGAGTTATAAAACGGTACGATTTATCGAAAGAGATCTATCGTATGATTATGAGGAGAAAGTGAACTTATGTAAAATTTACATACAGTGGTTATCGAAAGTAAGATATCATTATGAAAAAAAGCAAATATAAATTCAAGAATAATATTTTATAAGAATCAGAATAAGGTTTCTATTTAAGTTAAAATTAGTTTAAGTTTAAGTTTATTATTAAGTCTACGTTAAATATTGAACAGATGCTAAAAGGAACTATCTCACATACAGTATAGTAAAATCAGTTGCTGATAGTCTTAAGAACCGATTTTTTGCGTTGTATAACAACGTTCTTCGTTTGGGCTCATTAATCGCTCTTTCCAAGATCTCTCGAAACTATCATGGTACATCGTTCGATATTACCTCTGCCTGTTCTCTAAGACTTTTTAAGAAATTAGTCGACATAGGATAGCCTTAGTGATGCTTTTAGACGGAATAGAGGTGTTCAATTACTTACTCATCTCGTGGAACACAAATTATTAAAAATCTTCAGTCTCCCGAATAAATGTTGTATGCCACACGTGGAGAGAAATAACCACTGAGCCCAAACATCTTTCTTTCTCAAAAAACCGGTGCTCCACCCTCCGAGACCGAGGCTTCGGCTTTGTCGGAAAAGCAAATGTACGACTACACCACTTGTTTTTTCCAACTCAACAGTCGCGCTCAAAAAGGAATTAAGAGTCACTGATGTAAATTTCAGTGGTACGAGTCATCTGAAATGGGATCTTCATATAAAAAGTACTACCAATCAATGCAAAAATCGAAACAATGCTTTGAAAATGATACGTCCCCGTCGAAAGAGTCCACATCAAGAAACGGCTCTTAAAATAACTTAAACTCTAGACACAGGCACTCAAAAGCTTGTGGAAATCAAAGAAAAACTTTAATAGAATTAAGATATCTATAAAAGAATGCTACCAAACATTCGCAGGAGCACTAAGCATAACACCAATTGAATCTCTTAGAATAAAACTGCTTACAGATTAATAACCAAAACTCGTACTGATATGACACATCAACAGCATACCTGTTTCACCAGGACCTGGTCAGATCTGTTAAGTGCATAAGGGCATTCTATACAGATGGATCCATTAAGGACAATAATTCAACATACGCAGTTATCGAACTCAAGGAAAATAATGAGAAATCTTCACATTATAAGGTCTTCTTCCAAATGCAGCAGGAGCTACTTAGCAGAGGTATCAGCACTGTTAAAATCACTGTCAATGGCACAATCTTGGGAAATAGACACACTGATACTGACTGACGGCTTAAGCATCTTTACCGGAATCAACAGCGCAATAAATAACTAACGCAACTACACTGCGTATATTCGAAGTATCCTTTATAACAATCACAACTTAATTTTAGCATGCATACAAGGAAATAAGTTAGCAGATACTGCAGCTAAAGATCAGATGGTTATCCTTATTTAAAGGAACTGACAAATGTCTCTCAGCTCATGCGAAAAGTTTTCATTGCTAATGAAAATGAAGAGCTTGAGCTCTTGACAAAAATAACAGAACTTTCTTCGAAACAGCTCATTCCACACATCTAAGAGCTACATGTAATAAAATCCTAACCAGAGAAGAATTTTTTTTTTCATAATAAGCGCGCGCTCAAGGGGTTTGAGTACCCTTAAGGTGATTGTACACAGCGCAGGGAAATGTATCCCTTTTTCGAATCAGAGTAAGTAAAATTATATTTAATTAATAGTTGACACTATTTTACAGAATAGCCTCAGAGGAGTGTGGAAACTGTAGGGAAATTTCCTAAATATGGCATATTTTTGCTGAATTTCTCGTCCGATAAATCGAGTAACCTGAAGAGAAGCGAAGCAGCTTGCAAAAATTCTAAAACCATCTGATGCTCGAACTATTCAACGCGTTAGAACAGAATTGACCAAATTTTGGGTAAAATTTGGCTTAATTTTTTCACTATCTGCGGTTAGAGCCCCTTTTATATCTGCCTTATTACGCTGTTTTGTTTTTCTCCAGAATATTCCAACTGTTTTCTATTTGATTAATGTCTGTGAATTGTGATGAAGTTGAAATCCATTTGGGGGTATTGTGTATCAGCCACATGTTAGTATTCCATGTTGTGTGATTAGGATTATTGTCATGAGTGAAAACTTAGTTTGCACTTTGTATAAGGTGGATCCGAAGATGTGTATGTAATATATGTGGTCTATTACAAAATCCATAAGATGGAAATTACCAACACATTTTACACACATATACCGCCATACCGTATGAACCTGCCACGCTTAAAAGTTGGCTTGCGGTTTTTTTCTTCTAATTCCGTGTTCTGCTGTCCGCAAACCATGATCTGATCCATAATAATATATTTACTCGTATCTGTAAATATAAAATTGTCCCAAAACGTATTTGGCTAATTTTTATAGGTTTAAACCTTTTCTTCTGTCTACTCTGCGATATTAACCGGCCTGATAGAGCACATTACGGACTAACACACTAACTTGCACCTCAAATGCATTTTGTATCTCATTGTGAATCTTTGCTGCACTTTTTTGTAGGGTCTTGTTTTATTTTTCTCATGATAGGACCCATTTCTCTTAAACTTGATATGGATGGTCAGCCTGAACGCGAAGCATTGGACACTTCATTACTAACAGAATATTTGTCTATTACACTTTGTATTGCGGAATACGAACTTTCCACCTATTTCAGATTCACTCAAGTATAAAATAATTTTTCGCTCGTCCACAGATGTCTCCTTTCTTTTTCGGCGTATTTTCACAAAATTTAGAAATAAATTTCTATCACACACAGAAGTCTCCAGTAAATTATGAAGTTATCAATAGCCAATCATGCCATTTGTCTATTGTGTAAATTGCAACCAACAAAAATTCCGTTTTTAAGTGATAAACTAAAGTGATCATTCACTGATCGAATACTTTTTAAATCTATTTTTTTTTAGTTAAATACTCGTACATTCTTTTTTTTTCTGTTAAATGATACGAGATCAAATTTACTTTTTTCTTAAGCTTTGTTTGTTATTATAAATATGCCTCGTCTTATATCCTTCTGCTTTATGATATAAATAGGTGAACGAATAATTTTTGTAATCATATAAATTTATATACAAATTTTAGACTAACTTATGTATAAATTTCCTAAACGTCATATACTCGTATGGTCTAGCTGCCCTAATGTCTTCAAAGTAAGTAATTTATATATTTATTTTGTATTTAGATTATTTTCGATAAATACATATGTATGTAAATAAATGAATAAATACATTTTAACTATCCGACATGCAAATACACGCATGTTTTCCTTCGCTGCGAGAAACCTGCATTCAGCAAGCTGACGAATAAACGACACAGTTTTTATAAACTATTGTTGATGATAGTAAATCACTAAATATCTAAGTACACCGATTAAAGCCCCTACATTTGGAGAAAAAAATAAACTTATACCCGTATACTTAAATAAGAACTATGCACTAAATACTAAAATACCGATATCAATGTTCTCAAATTTTGCGGAACGGGTTTTACTGCACATGAGTTTCAGGCATAATTTCAATCACAATGCAATCCCGAAGTAGTAGAATACTCAATGTATAAAGTATAACGCAATTCATAACATCATTGCAAGTCATTCAGCATTTAGTGAAAAATGAAGTTACGAGATTTTCTTGTCAATGGCTTCGTCAAATAAATCACCGAGCAAAGAGGCAAGTGTATGTCTTTACACATACCACCTTGATCTGAATTTATTCAGAAAATTAAAAATACAAGTTTATTGAACTAAATCTATATTGTCCCCTTCAAAGTAATCTTCATCGACTGCAACACACTTATGCCAGCGCTTGATACAATCCTCGAAACATTTTTTATATTCGGTTTTCGGTATGTCCATCAGTGCTTACTGCGATTTTTCCATTACTTTTTTTTTTTTTAAAAGAACTTAACACTCAAGTGGGTATTAATACACTTAAAATGCTTGAGCACGTGTTAAGTTTTTAGGAAAATGGGACAGAGAGAGAAAGAAAGATTTTTGGGCTCAGTGGTTATTTTGCTCCATGGGTGGCATCCAACATTTAATGGGGAGACTAAATTATTAGTATAATTGGACTTGTTATTGTATTAGAGGCAACCATTCGTCTTACGTTCAGGCAACTTAGAAAAAAAGAATGTCTTTCGGACGAGGCTGGGATTTGAACACCGAACCTTCCGATTTGGAAGCCAACACACTACCACTTGAGCCACGGCCACCCGGCTGCTGAAACGCATTCCCCGTAGTGGTTTTTTTTAACTCAATTGAACAGAAAGAAGTCACAGGGAACCAAATTAGGTTAATTCGGTGTCTGTTGGATGGTCTTTGTTGCATTTTTCGTCAAAAAATTACGAATAATGATGGCACTGTGCGACGGTGCGTTATCATGGTGCAAAATCCACGAGTTTTCTGCCCACAATTATGGTCTCTTTCGGCTAATTGCTTCACGCTAACGTCTCATAACGCCCAAATAATACTCTTTGTTTACTGTCTGGCCTTCTGGCAAAAATTCATGATGCACTACACCGTTGTAATCCATGAAAACCGTGAGCATTGCATTCTTTTTCGACTGAAAATGACGTTGTTTTTTGGTCTTGGCTCATTTAGTGAACGCCATTCATTTGCCTGATATCTGGATTGCGTGTCGTACCCAAAAACCCACGTCTCTTCTCCAGTAATGATCCTGTTGATGAATGTGGGATCGGATTCAGCCTCGCAAATCATATCTTTTACGACGTCAGACGGGAGCTCAAATCATTAACCAAAATATCTTGGACGGATCCGTAGGCAATGTTCAAGTCCTCCGCTATCTCTCTGATGGTTAATTTGCGGTTATTGACCATCATTTCTTTTACTCCATCAATGTTTTCTTCGGTTTTCGATATCAATGTTTTGCCACTGCGTTCATCATCTTCGATTGACTCACGGCCACTTTTGAACCGCTCTTGCCACTGGTAAACGACCGTTTTCTATAGAGAAAACGAAACACTTTTCCAACATTTCCAACGTTCACGCACCATTAAATCCATTTTTTACGCGAAATTTAATACAAGTACAAGTTGTTGCAAATTTAAATCCATTTCTAGAATTGTAAAAAATCGCCAACATACGCAGAGTTAGATGTGCTCTTGGCTAAGTAACTTTTGCAAATGTCAAGCTATGTTGCTAAGATTTAGCATGGAATGTCAACAACAGATTTACGAACTTAACAAAAAAACACAGAACTCAAATCGGAACAATGGAGAGCCACACGGTTGTTGTTCCGGGAACGTTTTGATCAAGGCGGTATTCCCTTATGAATTGAATCTTACCTTCTCTATCGAGATTCTTTTATTTTACCCAGGAAGTATATGGCGGCAACAGAATCTCCTTGATATAATTCAGTATATACTTTTTCATCCTGGGTCAATCATCCCTCGGCAAAAATTGCACACCACACTGTCGTTTTGAACAAAGTAGCGATTGTAGCGACACGCACATTCTGTTTATTCACATATCCATCGAAGTGGTAATATTTATATGCCTCGTCGCAATATGTTTCCAAAGCGTTCTTGCTATTCGGAAGGAGTGAGAAGAAAATACGGTCATGTGTACATAACATATACTCGTATGCATATAAAGTGTGTTTTTTAACTAGTTCATACGTTATTCTTTAAACAAAAAAAACAAAGAAATTAATTTGATGGCAATTAGTAATTTATTAAATCTATTTAAAAGACTATTTCATGTCATTAAATACTTAAAAATAGTCTGGGCATATGCCCACGATAGCTGAATCGTAGAAAACGCATTCCAGAAGTGCAATTCAGGGGCATATATCGCGTATTACTCGAAAAATATTTTATTCCAAAGCGTCAATCGTTGCTGGTTTTCGGCATAAACTAGTGACTGGACGTAATTTCACAGAAAATAATTCAAGGGAGTGAAATCGCACGGTGGGTCCATTTCCTGAAGTGACTCTATTGTCAAATCGTGTTTTCAATAAAGCGATGTTTTCGTTAGTAGTATGGGGTGGAGTACCACCCGCTTGGAACCACAGTTCTTCTAGATTAATGTCACGCAGATTTTGGAACAAATAATAGTTGATTATCGCTTCTGCCTTCCACTGCCGAGATGTTTTCTTCCTAACGCACTGCTCTCATTCTTTTTAGTCTGTGAGTATCCAATAGCGTGAATTAGGTGCGCAATTTTGGAAGTAAATTTCAACAATTTGAAATCGTTGTTATAGGTCAATATGTTCATGACGAAATAACAAACAGTACTGAAAGTAAATGAATCTTGCGAGCTTAATGTGACAGAAGATTTTATATTCAACCTCAATTGAAAAGTCTCACACCGCAAAAAAAAATTTCCAAAGAGTAATTTATGAAACATGTATAAACGTATATGAGCATTTACTTTGTTTTTTGACAAACTTCAAGTCTGTCATTTTCTTAGTTAGACAGTTTGACGACACGGTACGTCGTACATATTAAGTGAACATTTAATTACCTAAAAAACTATAACAAGTCACCAGTGACTTCTTGCTTTACGTGTAATTTTTGGTTCGATAGAAGACCAAATAAGCCAACAGTTACATAAGTGAATTGTACGGAGATTTTTGGAGAAACATACTCTCTTGGATAACTTCGTCAAAAATTGCAGTCGTAACTGAATTGTTGTCAGGCAGCTAAAGTTGTCTTATGGAAATCATTTTAAGCCTCATACATACAAAATTAAATTAGCACAACATCGAAATCCAACGTCTAATGAACAACGTTGTCGTATTTTGACAATTGTGTGAAAATCTTCAGTTTTCTCAGTTTTTGATCTTGATGCGCATTTCCAACTTGATGACTACTACGTTAACAAATAAAACTGAAGACATTGGTGTGTCGAAAATCCAATGAATATGCAACAAGCTACCCAGTATCCTGTTTGGTTTTTGGTGGGGTGCAGTAACTGGCCCTTATTTTTCCGAAGATGATGAAGGAAAAGCCATTACCGTCAGTTCTACCGTAGCGTCTCAATACCTACCAAGAACAAAGAGAGCTTATTGTTGCGCAAGTTTCGTTGGTGCATAGTCATTAAGTTTTAGATATACTACGTGCAAGGATATTGAACGTATATTTATGAATAGTGTTACAATTGGGGTGGCCGTGGTGTAGTGGTAGTAGCAAACGCTTCTCATTCGGAGGGTCCAGGTTCGAATCCTGCCCATGGCAAAATCAGTTTTTCATTGTATAATTGGAACTCAGACAAAAAAATTCTGCGTGTGAAGGCATAACACTGACATGTAGATTTGGCTGTTATAAGAAATTCAAGCAATGAAAAAAAAAAAAATACTGGGAATTATATCTCGAATCACTCTGAGTGAAGAAAAACTCTCCGTCCTATTCGGACTCCCACCCCTGGAGAGCAAACATAGAAACCAAACACACCTGAGTTTCAAACCACTACAAAAACAATTTTCCTTTCTCCTCCTTCTATCTTTCCGCCCGCGCCCTGGCAACAGTAAAAGGGTATCAACCGCTAAGGCGCGCGTAAATTATAAAAAAAAATAAAAAAAAATATGTTATAGTTATTTGTTTTACATATATGACTTATAAAAATATTTGATGTGCGGTAATTTCACAGAAAGGAGTAAGTAATATGTGTTGTATATTCTATTATAAATTATGCACGAAATTATTAATTTTGATGATTACTACTAGTCGTTGTTATTGTATATTTGGTATATAAACCGCCCTGCGGTTTTTTGTCACTTTTATTTGATGTCGGTAGAATATTTATTTTTATTTGTTTTGCTCTCCAGCATGGCCAAGAACAAATATACTCACTATTGTCCAACACAAGAGATAATGAAGACACCCTTTCTCCGAATGATTTTGGCAGTGAAGCTGAAGATATTTTAGAGACTGAAAGTGAAGGACCTACAGATGTTTCAAGTGATTCTGATGATGAACCTCTTCAAACGTCAAATCTAGCCGCCGCCGCTATCGTATCAATTCTTCCGATTCACAAGATAGTGAGCAGCTTCTTCATGAACAAGTGAATTCAGGCGAACGTCAACCAGTAGCTCGAATAATTATAATTTGAGAGGCAATAAGGGTCACAAGTGGTCAGCACAGCCACACTAACTAAGCTAAAACTAACCGAACCCAAGGAAGAAATATCATTCACATTGTTCAAGGACACAAAAATGAAGAAAACATGCAATTACTCCACTGGACCAATTCAAATTGTTCGCTTCCGATTCGATGGTGAACATCGTTGCACAAGACCAACCTAGCAAACTTTGTTCTTTCTGTTGTTAAAAAAAAGAAGGTGTGACCAGGTTAATCTGCGCCTCTTTTAAACGTGATATGTGCATGGAACATCGCAGGAGTTTGTGTCAAGATTGCTCTGAGTGAGAGAATTGCATTGTTTATACTTTCGTTCATTTAAAATAAACGTTCTTTAACTAACTTAAGTCCCTTTTTTGCATTAATTCGTATAGCTAACAAATTAGGGTACTTTGAAGTGAAGGTTTATCACAGACGTATGTTTATGAACGATGTAATAAAAAATATAGTTTATGAATCTAGGGTTAATAACCGAATTGATTGGAATTGTCTCGGGGAACATATTGCTACAAAAAATGCAACTACATGCTACACGTGACACCAAACAATAAATTTTTCCAAACGAAATTTTGAAATGGACAACACGAGTTGGCTTGCAAGTGTGTTTTAATGCCTTGTGATTTTTTTTTTTGGATTTTCTGAAGGATCGAGGTTATGTCAATGCTGGCCAAGCTACCGAAACATTAAACAGTAATATTCGGGCCGGTATTCATCTGAATACGCAAGTAATATGCAATTTTATTCATCTTTTGATTGTGTGTAAAACGAGTATGAATGCACACGTGCCCGAAGTTTTGTTGTACTTATAATGGTATTAAATATAACTTTCAAACTAAATAAACTTCATAACTTATAGCATACAGAATATGTGTTATTTTTATATTTTAAAATGTAAAAATGTTACATTCATAAAATTTTAGATCCATACTAATAATTATTTTATTAATTTTTAAAATTATATTAAAGAAATATGAGCTTTTTATTCGACTTACGTAGTGCTACAGTTATTATTTATTATTTGTTATTTGTTTATTTCTTATTCTCTTAAAATATAATAATATAAAACAATCGAAATTTCAGTATATATAGCTACTAGCAGGAACAAAAGAGAATAGCAGTGTCATTTTATATTTAAGAAAAAATAGTAATAAATGTCACATCAAAATTAAAAATAAATACTTCAAATATAGTGGGGTGTACAAAATTCATATCAAGCAATTTTTTTATAAATTCAGGTAATAATAGAGATCTAAATAATACAGCTTAACAAAACTTCAATTTCGTTGTGATCAAATATAAGAAGCCATGACCTAACACTTTTTAAAAATGAGAACAAATTCCTTATGATTCGAATTCCTTCAGGGAATATATTAAAAAGCTTACAAGAGACAATCGTATAAAAGCATTTAAAACATGTAGTGTGAAATGTAGGGATACTAACAACATGACTAGTTTGGCTACGCAAGTAATGCATATCAGAGGTAGGACTTTGAAGATATCCTCCTCTTATAAAAAAGATTTTTTAAACTTTGAAAAAATATAATTGCCTCACTGGCAGTATTTTCATGGTCTTAAACAAATCCATAGAATGTGTTAATCGATTAACTTTGCACATGTTTCTTACAGCACATTTTTGGAGGACAACTAGCTGCTGAAGTTTGGTGGGATAGGCATCTCCCCAGCAGCCAATGCCATACTGCAATTTCGAGTGAAATAGACCGTAGTAAACCATTTTCAATGTATTGATAGAAAAGAAATCCTTGAGACGATACAACCAACGAATAGATGATAGAAGGCACTGTCTTAAATTGGCAATGTTTTTGGATCAACTCATATTTTGGTCAATAATAACTCCTAGGTATTTATAGTCCACAACACTCTCAATTTTAAAACAATCTCCACTACAGCCAACTTCGGAATTGTAGTGTGTAAACCTTTGCTCAGACAACGTATCATTAATTAACGAAAACCTAGCGCAATCAGGTGCATGAAATATCACATCCAGGTCAGGCGGTACTTGCGTACCTATGCTAAAGTACATTAACTTAGTTTCATTGCTAATCATTAATTTATGTGTAGCAAATACCTACCTCAATAAGTGGACATCATTGTTTATGTTTGCAATTAAATTCAATGGGCTGGCCGACGTGTAAGCAATTCCAAGGTCATCTGCAAATGCTGTGATTTTACCCTCAAACGGTTGCGCAAATAAAGAATTAACATAATACTGTGGCCAAACACAGATCCTTGAGGCACACCTATATTAGTTACGCTGGAATTACTTACACAGTTTCCAATTTTGACTATATGAGTTCTATCCTTTAGATAGGACTATCCTTTGGATAGGACTCAAACCATTTAAACATGAATCTAAAGGATAGAACTATCCTTTGGATAGGACTCAAACCATTTAAACATGAAACTGCGAAAACCCACTTTAAAAAGTTTGTCGAGGAGGATGCTGTGGTTTACCATGTCGAAAGCTTTTTTAATATCAACAAAAATTCCGGCACACCTCTTTTTCTGATCCAGTCCCTCGAGAATTACTGAACAGTAATTTAACAATGCCTCCTCAGTAGAATGACCTGCTCTAAATCCATACTGCATTGGGCTAAAGAATTTAATTCTGTTAAGGTATGACAAATACGTACCTTAATTGTTTTCTCAAATACTTTAGAGATAGAAGATAATAATGATATGGGTCTATAATTCGCTTTGTCAGTCGTATCGCATTTTTTGAATAGAGGCATCGCAATTGCACATTTTAATTGATCAGGGAATATCCCAGAAATGGTACTTAAGTTAAATATCTACAATATTTAACGCAGTTCTTTTTAGCACTAAATTGGATATTTCATCGCCGCCACAGGAATTCCTTCAGGAGTTTATTATTTTGAGAAGTTCACAGCCCGATATTGCCTAAAAAAGAAGCTATTTCTGACGAAATTCTCCAGATCATCGGACTCTGTACAGGAGGAACAAGAAGAAGACAAGTAACACGGAGAAGATGACTGACAAACTGTGACAAAATAAGAACTAAATACATTAGCTACGGCTGTAGGACCCGAAATAGTTGAACTTTCACTTTTTAACGTGATCGATTTACATGTATCAAGAGTACTACGACCAGCAATGTTATTAATAACTTGCCATTCTTTATTCCGATTTCCATTCGCCATCCTTATCCTGTTCTGAAAGTAGATATCACGGCAACTGCGAATTTCTCTATTAACTTGTTTGCCTATACGAACGAGACAGTTTTTAGATTTGAATTTAGTGCATTTTTTCCCATTCTTTTGAAGTTTGTGCCTCAGCCTTATTTTCTTGAGTAGCGAGTAATTGATCCAAGGTTTAAGTCTAGTATTCGATTTTTTGTGCAGAACAGTAAAGCTAGAAGAACTAATATGTTTTTGGAATTTTCTTAGAAATGCGTCATATGCTAAAGAAGCATTGTCTATACTATAAACCTCAGCCCAATCTTCAAAACGCAGTTTATTATTCAAATCAAGGAAATCGATTTTAGCACATTTAGACGAGAAGTACCTTTTTTTATTGAGATTCCTTCAAGAAGAAGGCCAGTCATGCAATGGTCAAGATCAAGGTTAACACCAAAAACATTATTAGAAGGAATAAAATTAAATCGACCAAATACATGGTCGAGACATGTGCCCGAAGATGGTCTAGTGATACCATTTATAAAAGAAATGAGTCCATGCTCTGCAATCATTGCAAGATAAAAATCTGAAAAAGGGTTGGAAATTAAAATATCTAAGTTAAAATCATCTAGAATGACTAGATTACCCGCTCGTTGAATGCGCAGAAAATCAGAAAGTTCATCAATAAATAAGTTTACAGGTTGAGAATGAAGTCTATACACACAGAAAAAAATTATATTATAACTAAATATGGTGTAAGAAACTTGTATGATGTCTACACTTAAAAGTTTAATATACTTAATATCGCCATAAAATGAATCTCTTACAAAAACTCCCACTCCACCTGCAGAATAGGAATCATTAGGATTCGCAAAAAAGTTATAATTAGGAATTTTATATTCATCAATTTCATTGGAATAAATCAAAATTTCAGAAACAAATACTCGTATGATTTCAGCAAAAATTCAAAGGCTTCAAGATTTGCAACAAATAAATCAAAGTTTGCACGCAAACTACGAATATTCTGATGCACACCGAAAAAAGAGTGATTATTTGAAATACATTGGAAAACTCTACAACAAATGGAAATAAAGGTTTCAGTAGTGAGGTTGTTATTTGTGATATCAAAAACATCTTCCATGTTGTTGATATTAGATTGCTGTTAGATCACCAAACGATTTAATAACAACCTCACCATTATCGACTTTTTTCAACAATATTTGAGAATTTTGAAACCACAAGTATTTAAATTTATTCTCTATTTTGCATTTTTTCGCTGCCATGAAGAGTGCCCTAGTATATTTAGTAAAACGATGGTTAATGTAAATATTATTCTTACTGCCTTCGGCAAAAATACGAGTAGATGCATTAAGTTTCTTCTTAGCAACTCTTTTAGATTGAATTATTTTCTGCTTAGCTTCAAGTGAAGTGAGATGAACATATATGACGTCATTGTGTGATGCACTGGAATTGGGAGACGAAGAATTTTTTTTCTTAGTTCATTTCACGTAGCAATTTCTGATCTCCTCTGAAGGTAGGGGAACATTCAAAGCATCATTAAAAATTTTTTGTACACTCTCCTTTGCGTTGGAATTATTCACGCCTGGCACACCTACAATCTCGCTCTCCAATTCAGCTTACTTTCCAGGCTCACAACTTTCGATCGCAGAGAGTTGTTCTCCTCTTTCAACTGCCTGATTAAGTCTAGAAGTTCACTATCAATTTTGTTTTAAGCAAATGAATTCATCATATAACAGCTGAAGGGTTATTAAACTGCTGGGCGTCTGGGACAGCGAGTTAGTATGTTGGTGTTGGTGTAACGGAGATGTTGTACGCTGATTCTTGCTGATGCACGGTTTTGCTTGCTGTTTTGTTGTTGTTGTAAACTTTTCTGCTTTTCGCCAGACTGTTGATGTTTTGCTGCTGCAGCTGATGTCGATGGTTTAACTATAGGTTGTTGTTGTAGAGACAAACGGCGCAAAGCACTGCACTTATCACAACGATATTTAAAATTGTTTGTGAACATATAGTCAATGTCGGCTAGTTGGATATTCATACAGGGACCATGAAAAAAGAGTTTGCAGTCGCTACAATTGACTTTAATTGCGTCACCGCGATCTATTTTGTCTTGGCAAACTGAACACTTCATTTTAGTGATTTAATAGTGAATTATATGATACTTGATATAAAATCTTAGATTGAGAAAACGATGCGCGCCCCACGACACTCGATTCACAACTAGTTATTAGTTATTCTAATCGTATATTTGAATTGTATGAAAAACAATAGATCTAGTAACAGTTCATCGTATTAGTCGAGTCAATGAAGCCTAAAAATCGTTCAAACTTCTTAATTCTCAGAAACAGCTCCGATTTTGATTATTTTTTTTCTAAATGCTTGTGTTTTAATATTATTCAAAATCCGAAACATCCAAATTTCAGGAAATAATTTTTTATATTGTTTAAACAATAATAACTGAATTTACGGTAAAAATTATTTAAAATTCTTTTTTTCTCGCCATATTTATAGAAAAGTAAACTTTTTATATTGGCAACTATAGCTAAGATATATGGCCTCTTGTCATACAGGTATACAATACCCGGTGAAGGTACTGAAGGTTAAACACCAAGTATTCAATTAAATTTATATTCTTCCTGGCCAAATAACGCTCAGTACACGTACACATCTCGGGGAGAATGCCAGTGTTTAAAAATTATTCATGGATGTGAAGCGTAATTTTATTGTTTTATTGATATCAAACAATTATATTTTAATTACTGACAATAGTATACTGACAATACAATAATAATACTGACAATATTGCAAGAAAATAGCGATAGCACCATATAAGATAATTTGAAAATGCCGGAATGAGGAAAACTACAAAATCATCGTTATACGATATTTTTCAACAATCTAAAACGAATGTTAATGATGTTAATAAATTTTTCTGTATCATTGATGGCGGTATGTTATTTCACAGATTGAACTGGGACAAACATCAAAAATTTTTTTCCCTTTTGTCAAAATTACATCAAATATTTAAGTAACAACTATGGCTCTAATTTTAAAGTTGTATTTGATGGGTATAATACTGATGGTACTAAAGCGTTAGAAAGAAATTGTAGATATGTCGGTAATGCCTCGATTGATTATTTATTTGATGATGGTATGTCTTTACAATCAACTAAGGAACATTTTTTAGCTAACAGCAAGAATAAAAATAGATTTATTAATCTTCTTTATAAGAAGCTGATTGAAAATAATTTTGAATGTACTCAAGCAGAAGGTGATGCCGATCGTTTAGTTGTTCAAATAGCTCTAGATTGCCTTTCTCCTCATGTCGTTTTTGTAGCTGAAGACATTGATGTATTGGTATTATTAATGTCGTTATCGTCAGATAATAAGGAATTATTTTTTTTAGGCCACCGAAAAACAATATATTACCAAGAGTTTACTCATCAAAGGCAGGCTTAAACGATATTCCAAATATTAAAAAGGAGCATCTATTGTTTATTCACGCATTTACAGGGTGTGATACAACATCAGATTTTTATGGAAGAGGTAAAAATCATTTTGTAAACATTTTCAGTATTAATGTAAAGTTACGTGCCGCAGCAGAAGTATTTATGATTGAAAATTTTCAAATTGTGCATTTTGTATTCTCGCACTTTATGGTGCAAAAGCTTCAAAAACTTTAAATGAATTGAAGCATAAAATTTTTATAATGCTGGCTTGAAAAACGAAAAGCATTCAAATTGCATCACTTTCTCCAACAGAAGACGCAGTTCAGCAGCATATTAAAAGGGTTTATTTAAAAATACAGCACTGGAAAAATAATTCACTAATACATCCCTAAAAATGGGAGTGGGAGTGTGAGAATGAAAATGATTGAAATATACAATATCCAATCTAAGTGTGAGAATGAAAATGAAAATGATTGTCACACTGTGTCCAGAAGCTATAATGATCAACATGTTCTATGGCCTTATAAAGCTGTCTCAAAAGTGACACCACCGCCAAGAAAAGATGTGATATTTGTATACATGTAGGCCATACAGTTCAGTAGAACCATAGGTTCACTGCTACAAATGCAAAGCTCCGGGGTTTGTTCGATCAAACTGCCCAAATTAGAAGGGACTACCTAAAGAACAATAAACGGTTTCCTTTAATTGCCTAAAAACAACCATTAGAACGGGCTTACTTGCCATATCGATTGCTTTAGATGGAGAAACGGGTTTGGACTACCTCAACATCATCTACCTATTACCCAATTACTGCAACACCAATGCCAGAGGAACATATTGGAGCTGACCCACCTCAAAATTAAAGACGTACGAGCCATTATTCGCCACATTCAATCCAGCATATTTTCCGGAGTTCACTGAGGAACGATAAAGTGACGCCTGAATGAAAGCGGGAAAAAGAAAATTTTTTCCCAGCTCTAGTCCACGCCGAAGAAGAAGTTGAACTTGAGCCCTTTTTCATAGAGGTCCTGTCCATAGATATCCACCTCCGTGAGGAAGAAGTAATTGAGCTAACACCTATAGACAGAGATCGCTTGAATCAGCTACTGGTCAAAAAACAAATTGTGTTTGACGCCATAGCTGAACCTACACCATTTGCAATACACCGCAAAAACACTGGTGATCACATCCCAGTAGGAATAGCGCCATATCGATTTTGACCCACCAGGAAAATTCAGCTTAAAACTGAGTTAAAGAAAATACTTAAAGTGGACACTATGGAAGAATGCGAATCACCTTGGCCAGCACCAGTGTCAAAAAGGGACAGAAGCATACGTGTCTGTATTGACTATAGACAGCCCAACAGTCTTACTGTACCCGATCCGTATCCACTGCTAAGGGTTGATGATGCCACCAAGAAAACTCTATACAAACACTCGATCTACAATCTGGTTACCACCAAATTAAGATCTCAAATAAAGATATGGACAAGACCTCATTTATCACGCCCTATGGAATGCTTTTAGGCGTGAGAAACGTCTCAGCCACTTTTCATTGGCTTATGAATAGATTTCGGAATGGACTCACAAACATGTTGCTTCTGATATGCCTAGATGACCTCATCATATGTTTCAGCAGTTTTATGAGCACCTGATTCACTTAGAGTAAATTTAAAAGAAAAGTGCTCTGTTGAAATGATGTAAGGAAGAGCAGACTCCATTCGGCACCCTGAAATTCTTATTCGTGAGCGCTTCAATACTCCAAAAAGCTGTGGATGGCCAACCTTTTCGCCTGAAGACAGACGCCAGCAACTACGATATCGGTGCTGTTTTGGTGCAGGGGAAAAAAGCAGACGAATATCCCATCGAATACGCTTCTAAACTCCTTACTGCCGCCGATCGTAACTATTCAACGACAGAACGTGAAGCACTTGCTATGATCTGGTCAGTATATAAATTTCGCGGATATATCGAAGGAGAAGAAGCAACCCTAGCCAGCGATCAGAAACCGCTAAAGTGGCTTATGAGTTTCAAGTCACCAACTGGCATACTTGCTCGGTGGACATTCGAACTATAGCCTCTAGCGATTAAAAAATCGAATACGTGCCAAGAATGACAAACACAGTCGCTGATATGCTACAACGCCTTCTTGTGATAGTCAAGAGCATCAAGAAAATAACTGCGAAATGTTCAATTTTCACATAGCCATACCATTAAGAAGACCCAACGCAGTCCGTGAGTCGCAACTTCAAGATGATCAATTGAAAACAATTATCGAATCGTTTCAAAGTAATGATGAGAATATTTCAAGATGGCGCTCTCACGGTACACCTTAAAGGACGGGAAGTTCTATAGGTTTTCTACCAAATCCCATGCCGAAAATGGCCAACTCAAGGAACGACAAACGATTCCGAATAATTACAATGATGCTGCTAAAGCAGGACATTATGGAATCGACCGAACTTTGTTCAGAATCGCTTAGTGCTACTACTGGCCATGGATGCTAAATGATATTACCAAGCATATAGAAAAAATTCCATGTTGCCCTGTAACATGAAACCCACAGGATTATTTCAGACAGTTACAAGCAATCAACGCCTCGAGATATTATCAGTCGATCCAGTTGGTCCATTGCCTGCAACTGAAGAGCCTAGCGTTGCCATACGGCAACATGATTATCGGCTTATTTATCAGCTGTTTTTTGTTATTCACAGTTCGTAATTACATACATTGGTCGTTGATAAGAAACAACTCGTGGTGAGTGGTGCTTCAAGTTTGAGTGTAGTTGTGACGTCATTTGTTGGCTATCATACATTTTGAAGATATGGCGAAAATAAGAAAGTAAGTTTCAATTATTTTTGTTTCGTGGATTTATTTTGATTTCTTTACATAATATTATATTCATATATACCCTAAGTTTATTATAAGCATATAGAGAT
This sequence comes from Volucella bombylans, assembly GCA_949129095.1. Taxonomy (NCBI): domain Eukaryota; kingdom Metazoa; phylum Arthropoda; class Insecta; order Diptera; family Syrphidae; genus Volucella; species Volucella bombylans. The sequence continues at coordinate 241,841,628 of OX422140.1, forward strand.
AAAAGTTTGATATGTATAGTTGAAGTTACGAAGGTTTTTTTGCCTGTTGCCATATGGCAACTCTAGGCCGTTATTAGTACATTATTTCCTAAAAAAACGGTTTTTATTACTTTCAGCCTGAAGTTGCATCAGATTGCAGATTTACTAGAACAGACGATGGTGATTTACAAGACATTTATATTGAGTCTCCTGAAGTTGCAGAGCATACAGATAAGGATTCTGCTAATGAAGATTCTGGTGGATTGATAGAAAATTTGACAGGCAGACAACTTTTAGCGGACGCAGAAATAGTTTCGCGTAGAATGAAGAAGAAATTTAAGATTACGTAAGAGACGTAATGTAACTTACAAGTGGAAAAAGACTGATCTTCCTGACCTTCCTTCACCAGAGTTTTCTGCATCATTGTGACATGATTATAAAGACATGAAATGTGCGAAAATGTTTGAACTATTTTTTTATGAAAGCTTATGGGAAATTCTTATAGAACAGAGTATTGGTTATGCACTATTTTTGAACTGTCCAGACCCTCGCATTTTCTTGGGTGATCTTAAATGTTTTATTGCCATTTTGATTTTATCAGGATATAATAAGTTACCAAGTAAAAGATCCTGTCGGAATATTGGTGATGACATGCGGAATTCATTGGTCTATAATGCTATGCGACGGGACAGATTTATTCAGATTATACAATTCATTCATGCAGCTGATAATAATAACCTTGATAAAAAAGACAAAATGACGAAATTGCGATCTCTAATGAATAGGCTTAAACAAAAGTTTCTTGATCACATTGCTATTGAACAAAACCTTAACTATGATGAAAGCATGAGTGAACATTTTGGAAAATATGGGTGCAAACAATGTGTTCGTAACAAACCTATTCGGTTTGGTTATAAATGTTGGTGTTTAAATAATAATAGTGGATATTTGGCAAATTTTGAAGTTTACCAAGGTTCTATCCCAGGATCGAATATTGAAAATCAGCAAAAGTTTGGAAAAGCAACGGCACACATGCTTTCTATGGTTAGTGAATTACAGGAAACCATGAAAAAGCAGAAACTTCAGAAACTAAAAAGTTTGGGTTATGGAGGAACAGGTACACTTCGCCAGAACAGATTGGCAAAGAATATCCAATTACGAATGTTGAAACCATGAACAAAAGAGAAAGAGGGTCATACGAATATTCCTGTCTAGATGATGTCATTGGTGCCCGATGGATGAATAACTCTGTTGTAGCTGTTGCTTCTACAGATCACAGAGTAAATCGAATCGGATTGGCCGACCGGTATTCTAAGGAAAGCCAACAAAAAGTAAAAGTACCGAGACCCAATCTTATAGCTGTATATAATCAATACATGGGAGGTACAGACCTCATGGATGCAAGAAATGGTGGTGGACTACATATTTTTACATAGTTTTTAGATGTCGCCATAAATAACTCCTCGATACTAATGCGGAAATCAGGAAAAGATATTTCTCAATTAAATTTTCGCCGTGAGTTGGTCCAAATATATTTGAAAAATTATGGTATCCGCCCAAAATCTGTTGGTCGACAATCTACCTCCAAGTTTGGATCCAGAAATTTGGAAGGAATAAGATATGATGGAATAAATCACTTTCCAAAATCAATAGAAAATAAACGTAGATGTGCTGGAGTCGACTGTACAACTATTACGAGGGTAGCATGTTCAAAATGTGATGATTAGAATGATAGAAAATAGTATCAATATATGTACTTTTTATATATTCAACCAAATAAATAAATAAGTTAGTTTGTGCGTCTTATTTGTGTAAAACAAAAAAATCAAGTTTCTGTACTCCTTTTGACTTAGCGTTGCCATAGGGCAACAGCCCAAAACTCAAAATTGGGTATGCAAAAAAAATTTTTTTTCTCAGAGATATGTTACTTGATCATTATCCAATCCATATATAAATAAAAAATTATAAAGACACATTTTCAGAAACTCAGGGTCTAATGGGTAAATATCAGTACTAATGTAGCAACATATTTCCTGCAAGCCAATAGAGCGTAAGAACAGGGACATGAAAACTCAGCTCGCTATTCTAGTAGGCAACCACTATCCAACATGGGCTGACGATCTACCATCAATAAGGTTTGCCATGAATACCAAGTACCAAAACACTGGATACTCTGCATTCTATTTAACGTTTGGACGAGAGCTAACGACCATTGACGATGCACAACATGATTATAGAGCGATTATCCAATCAGAGAATTTCATCTCACAAATCACCTCAAAACTTATGGGCATAGCTCCCCGGCGTAAAATCCCGGACTTTATAAATTCATTTGTATCGATCCCTTAAAAAATAAATAAATAACTTATGCGACTTGCAGAGGTCATGCCAGAAACTAGACAAACGACAAAAAACCTATAAAGTCGAAAGACATAGTATAAGAATTTAGAGTGTGGGGCCAGTAAGTTAGTATAAGTTTGTTAAGTAATTTTAAGCTAGCATTTAAGCATTTTTTGTTAGTATGTAAGAGTTATTGATTAGAAAATAAAATGCGTTTAAAACTAAAACAAACGACAAAAAAAAAACCCAGGACCTTAATAAAAAGTATGCAGACAAGAAAAGGCAACCACAATGAAAGCTTTAGGTGGGAGATTTGGTACTCGTCACCACTCATGTACTAAGCAAATCATCGAAGCACATCACATCAAATTTCGTACCTCGACGAGAAGGGCCCTATGTAATTGTTCAACAACTTGGAGCATCCACGTACCAGGTTTTTGCTAAATATAACAACGTAATTGCTCCATTGGCAACCTACCACGTCTCCTCACTTACGAAATACATGCCTCCAAACCAAGATGAAGATGAAAAACCAATTCGAACCCTAAAAAGACGAGGAAGGCCACCGAAGACACCAAACACCGTTCCCGACTCTTCATCGAGACCATCAGAGCGCCAGAGCGCCAGAGCGCCAGAGCGCCAGAGCGGGAGATTGTAACAAACCCAAAATTTGTTTGAATTATTCGCTGAATTTTATATTAATAATTTCGTTAATTAGTTTTAAGTTTCAATATTGAATTAAGTAACGATTTCTGTTCTTACTCTACAATATGAGAAAGATTTATTTACTTTATTTTCGAGCATATGTCTAAGATGTGTGTGCACGAAAAATTTAAAAAGGGGAAGGAAATAAGTGTGAAAAAGCAATCTTAAAAAAAAATTCTACAAAATTACTTGGAAACAAACGTCAAAACATTTCTTGAAATATCGGATATATCCTTATCAGTTTAATACCGATTAGTTTTATTATGATTGGCTACGATTTTCTCTTGAAGGATAAGTGCTTCTATTCCAGGTATTAGTACTGCAACAAATTAAAAAAAAATAAGCCTCGGCATAACTAAAGTAAAAACAGTTATTGTTTTTTGACTCTATGCAAAACTATAAGCACGGTAAATTTACTAAGATGTAAGATATTGCCACAACTTATATATGCATAGTTGATTTAGTTAAGAATTAAGTAAGTAGTACATTAATTACCAGGATAATTCAATTGTCTGGAAAAAGATCAAAGTACTTACTCCATGCGTAATAGATCTATCAGCTTGTTGCATAGGATATTTTAGCATTGCATTAATTATATCGTCTAAAAACGATTGCTTCCGCATACGTATGGGATTAAACATTACATCAGGAATATTAATTATCTCATCAATTTCATTGTTTGAATGAAGTCGAAACTTCCCATCAACTGTGGAATGCCCGAATCGAAACGCCGCTCCTGTGAACTCGTTAGTAACACCTGCATTAAGATCCACGCTATATCCATCGGCAAACCCACTACTTTTCGTCGATAAACGGAAGCGCTTCATTTGACTTGTACCAATAAGAATAGGCAAATATTCGTTGTACACTATATATTGGAGCTCAGCTATGACTATTCTCCGCGCTTCTTGATACAGAATTTCATCGGTCCACTGAGAATTCATTTGCAGCAGTGTCTTTGCAACACGATTGTGTTCTCTTGCAAATAAAATATGTATTGCCACCAAAGAAATGATTTGATTTGTCCGACCATCACCTAAGATAATATGCATTGTATTAGTGTGTCCAGTTAGTATTAAGTTCAAAAAAAACGTTTACCTGACTTAAAACAAATATTTGTTGGTTCATTGCTTCCACATGCCTCTTTTTCGTTTGTTAAAGGGAGCAAATCTCGTCCAAAATCATCAAACATCTGAAGTCGCCCGCCATGAAACGTTCTTAGCATTTTTGCCATCTGAAGATTAGAGCCATATACCGGTGATGCGTCTATAAAGTGAGTAACCTTGCTTCTCTGTCTACCGTAGCCGACTTTACAATTGGAATTCGGTGAAAGTGAAAGGCGAACAAAATTCATACATCTCTGACCAAATTTAGAATAAAATTCGTCTTCTTGCTCTATAGAAATAGCCATGCATGCAAAATGACTTCGGTGAGGCGGTAGAAATCCGGAGCCGTCTGGTGTACAGCATTCAATAGCTTTTCCATTTTCTAAGAAATATCATTACACTTTGTTGGCAACTCAGTTGCATACTCTTATTTAATTTACTCTTACATGTTGTATATTGTATAAAGTTGCGTTATTTATCTTTCGCACTTTACTTATATTTATTATTATCCTATTCTTACTAATATTAGTACTACTTGAATTATAAATTATCTATGTCCCTTATATAATATACATATATATAATACACAAAATATAACTACATGACTTGTTAAAACTTGAAATAAAGAGTTAGTCGAATAAGTGCAGTCACTAACATATGTTCACATAGCATAACAGTGGCGACGGCGATAATTGCTTTGAACTATTATTAGTACCATGGAGAATGCGATAGAGGAGTTAAAATTAATTGCAGAACAGCAATTCAACATTATTCTGGAGATATAAATCAAGGTCTTCAAGCAAGACACGAAACCCTCTCCTGACATAGTGCGGTTTTCAGCCGAATACTCTCTTGAAGTACTGGGACAGAAAAGTCAAGAATTCCACTTCGATCCAGAAAATGGTATTATTTTTCAAAGATGATGTTCTGGTTATTCCGTACTATTATGACGGTATGAAGGTAAGGTTCCTGATGAGGAAACTCGACCTACAAGTACGTAAATTTAATTTTACCAAACAAACGTTTGCAGGTAAAGAGAATGGATGGAGACCAAGTTACGTTTGCGAGTGAAGTCAACAGGCAGTGTGAAAATGTTGAATTAAGTAAATTATTCCCCGATCAATTTAAATGCTTAATGTATATTAAAGGCCTTCAGCGACATAGTGAAGTTGATGTAAGGTTTAGAGTATTAGCACTCTTAAAAAAGGGAAGTGAGACCACACTGGATAAACTCATATCAGAATGTCATCGAATTGCAAACATTAAGTAAGATCACAGATAATAAATCTATACAGATGTCTCATTCATATGGGAAGTTTTATCCTATGAAAATGAAATTGAACTAAAAAAAGAGCTTTTTTAAAAAGCTGCAAGTTTTTACAAAGAGCAGAAAAATCATTTTATTTTTTTTCGCTCTTGCCACTTGCCATTCACAAATGCAAAATCGTTTATCTCCTATCGCACTCCTATGCAAAAACAATACGTGAACAAAAGAAATAAATAAAAAAACATACGATGACGTTTGCCCAGCATAACCGGTTTACTTGGGTTTATGTACACGTGCTTGTTATTTTGTTTGTAACTTGTTATGCAATGTAAATTAATGGGGGTAGGAATATAATTTTGAAGATCATGAGATCGTTGGTCCCCGATGTAGACGTGCAGGAGGGGGTGGGTATGACGTTGCACAACACTATAAAAGTGGTTGATATTTGAAGCACGAGGTGTTAAGGGCTAATACATGTTATGGGGTTGAAGATACACATATGTACATGAGCGCTAGAGCAATTTCCCGATTTTAATTTTTGTCAAATTTTGTGCTCAGGACATTAAGTGCATACAAAATTTGATAGATTTCCAAGCATTGAGCAACATCGAACTTATTCGGAAAAAGTATATTTACGAGTACATATTTGTTCCCTTTTCTTTAAAGTTATGTAAAAGTGAGTTTTTAAAACTGTACGCAAAATATTTGTATATAAAGATCGAAAATCTTTAATTCCAAGACTCGGGGACAACGCAGTAATGTATGGCTGAATATATGGTAGTTCGAACAAGTGGAAGGGGATCTCAACCAACTTGGAGTGTCGCACCGCTGGAAACAGCTGGCGAAAGATCGCGCCAGGTGGAAAGGCTTCCTGGTTGAGGTCCTGCTCCACCCCGGACTGTAGCGCCACCTAAGTAAGTAAGGAGAATATTGGAAATATTTTTCCGACAGCCATGAATGAGCCATATTTTAACTAGCAAAATCCAGTCGTTCGCAGATCTCCGCCGAGAATTGATGTGATTCGGCTTTTCTGATAGAAAAATAAAAATAGTGATTCCGTGTTCTTAAGCTAAATTAGTTGCAATACGGTTAATTGAATCAGTGGCCCGGCGGTTAGCGGCGCAGTGTTTGTCATCGAATTTTGGGACACGAGTTCGAATCCCGGACCAAACCAAGAACTTTTTTTTTTTTTTTTTTCTCAAATTGTGTGGTTTCAAAACAAAACGAACAAATAAAAGGAAATAAAAAATCACGTGATGGATGGTGGAGAGCCTTCCGCTCTTCCCATAGTGGAAGTTACAAAAGACAACAACAGTGTTGCCGGTGCCGTGGCGAAAGCCATTAAAAGGAGGAGGAGTTTAAAATCCCTCCTAAATTAACAAAAAAAAGAACAAATGCCGTTGTATCTGAGGATGATGAATATTACGAAGGGGGCAATAACAACTTTGCTTCTCTAGCGGCATCCGAATCGGAAGATAAGGATGAAATGTTGAAAGAAATTAGTAGCAGCATAAAAAAGCTGCAAGAGAAAATGCTTGCTGTTAAGCTAAAACAAACTGCACGCAGTCAGAGGGAGAAATTAGAGGCAGAAAGCGCCCAACAAAAAAAGCAACACGAGCAGCAACAACAAAACCAGCAGCAGCAGAAACAACCACTGCAGCTGACAAAACAGCAGCAGCAGAAACAGCAACAGCTGCAAAAACAACAACAGCTGAAACCACAGCAGCTGAAAAAACAGCAGCAGTAGCAGGAACAACAACAACAGCAGCAGCAGTAGCAGCAGCAGAAGAAGAAGAAGGAGAAGGTGCCTCCTATCAACACCTATAAATTAGAGGTAAATGAAACCAAGGACCTGTGTAAGTTGGTCATTGGTAATAATTTTAACATAAAAAGATTGTGGAACGATCGCCATGCCATCCACTGTAATACAGTGGAGGGCTACGCGAAAGTTAAAGAGCTCCTAAAAAAAACGACGACGGAGCACTACTCATACACACCGAAGTGTGAAAAGCGGCAATCGATGCTGCTGAAGGGGTTGGAACCGTCTTCTGATCCTGAGGAGATCCTAGCACTGCTCAAAGAGAAGGAGTGCGAAGGACTCAAGTTTGTGGGGATAAAGCCATTTACCACAGCTAGAGCCAGGCGGGAGAAACGGAGTCTGCTATTCTGTTGGTGCAGTTCAGATTCGAAAGCCGTCTGGATAGTCTAAGAATTATCAATGTCCTTTTTTTTTTTTTTTTTTTTTATAATTTACGCGCGCCTAAGGGGTTGATACCCTTTTACTGTTGCCAGGGCGCGGGCGGAAAGATAGAAGGAGGAGAAAGGAAAATTATTTTTGTAGTGGTTTGAAACTCACGTGTGTTTGGTTTCTATGTTTGCTCTCCAGGGGTGGGAGTCCGAATAGGACGGAGAGTTTTTCTTCACTCAGAGTGATTCGAGATATAATTCCCAGTATTTTTTTCATGCATTGAACTACCAGGTGGTTCACTGGAAAAAATTAAAAAGGAGCGAAGGCGTTATACAATGCGTTCGCTGCCAGAGGTTCGGGCACGCCGCGTCGAACTGCCAAATTCAGCCTCGATGCGTGAAGTGCGCAAAGAACCACAGTTCCGAGGAGTGTGCTCTGGGTAGGGACGGAGCATCCGATAGGACGCAGCTCTCGTGCGTGTTATCTGGGAACGTGGGACACACCGCAAACTATCGGGGTTGTCCTAAGTTCACCGACATTAAAAAAGCAAAATTGGCGCGGCAGCAGAAGGTGGAGGTCAAACGTTCACCTGTGAGGTTTCAAACACCAGCCGTCACGCCCCAAATTTCCTACGCCCAAATGGCGTCAGGTAGGGGGGCAACGGTACAGCAAGCGACTGTTGCTTCTCCGGCGCCGATGCCGAGAACAACGGAAGCTGCACCCAACATGCTAGCCATCTTGCACGCAATCCAAGGGCAGATGGCTCAGCTGCAAAAGCAGGTTCAAGAACAGGCCAAGCGGGTGGACCAGATCTACGCGTTGCTGCCGGGCCTAACGCATGCCGTAATGGGTATGCACATGGTGGAGCAAACTTTGAAGGTCCTTGCGGTGAATGTTAATTCTCTGATTAGGATCGAACGAAGAGCCGCGATGTTTAAATTGCTACAAGACCAAACTCCTGATGTGCTTTTCGCTAGCGAAACCAAGCTAACCGATAAGCACAAACTGGAGTACAATAATTATATTGTTAGAAGAAGAAATCGGCCCAGATCCAAACGTGGAGGCGGTGTCGCTATCTTCATTAAAGAAGGTATAAAATTTCACAGAGTGTACAAGGGAGTGTTGCGCAGGTTCCGGGTGTTGGAGGCAGTCGTCATTTACATACCGCTCCGCAGTGGAAAGCGGCTGTACTTGGCCTCTGTTTATGCACCTGAGGCTTCACAATCCACCCTATTCATTACAGAGCTCGACACGCTTTTTCGACTTCTGAGGCTGGAATCGGGGGAGAATTATTTTATAATCGGCGGGGATTTCAACGCTAGACACAGAGATTGGGGAAATAATTTGCCAAATACTAGAGGGAACCTACTACTCGATTGGTGGGGTCAGCACGATGTCATGTACAGACTCGGTCTTAAAGCGACGGATAACCCGTCGTTTCCCAGAGGCGGGTCTTATTCGGATCTACTGCTGTACGACGAACGTATACGACTGACAGGTACGAATTTACAAACATTAAACTGTCTACGCATATTTGTGTATGACAGCGACCATTGCGGTTTTAGCACCGAAATTACGGTTCCCAACGAAATTGCGGAATTGGAGGAGTTTGTCCAAAGATATTCTTACAACTACAGTAAGACTCGATGGACACGCTTCTCCGCAACCTTGACAAGAGCACTCTCCTCGAACACGCTCCACCCACAGTCCAATAGGAATTTGTCAAACGAGGAGATCGACAATTACATAAAACAAATGGACGAGACAATTAAACAAACTATGGACACTACAATACCGCAGTATCGACGTACGACTAACGAAGACCTGTTCCGCAATCCTACTATTGACGCACTGCACCGACAGAAAAGTAGACTTCTGACCAGACTTAAAAACTTGTACAGACAGTTAACTGACCGACAAGACCCGGAGATTAGGACACTGAAGTCGTCGATTAAAAATATCTAAACGCTAATAAAAGAAAATTACAGAATTTCTATAAGTTTGTATTGGAACAACAAGGTTCGGGCTGTAAACACCAGCAACCCGAATATGTTTCCGCAAATAAATAAACTATTTCGGAGAAAAGAAAGTCTCCTTCCGAATATCAGTAAGGTTTTTGAAAAAGTAATCAATAGAGCTCTGTCTAGGTGGGTTGAGGACAAACATATAGTTCCGGATAATCAATTCGGTTTTAAGGCGGGACATGATATCTCACATGCCGCGTCTAAACTGGTGTCCGATATCCAATGGAACAAAGGCAAGAAACAGTGCACTGGTGCCTGCCTTGTTGACTTGGAGAAGGCCTTCGACACCGTATGGTTAGAGGGTCTTTTCTATAAACTAACTAGGCTGGGGATCAGTAAACCACTCTTGTACATTCTTTATAATATGCTAACTAACAGACAGTTCATCGTGAAGAATGGTGATGTGACTTCTGTTGGAATATTTCAAATTAAAAATGGTCTTCAGCAAGGCGCGGTCAATTCGCCGATCCTATTTAACATTTATACAAGCGACTTGATAGGTGCACTTCCCCATACTATTGCGTACGCAGACGATTTGATAGCGTACAGAACAGGTCCAAAAATCGAGGTCATTAACACTCTCTTCCAGCGTGACTTCGATAAGATAAGACGATTTTGCGATGACTGGAAGTTGAAAATCAACTTTCAGAAGTCGGAAACCATTCTCTTTAGGACGCCGTTGTCTAGAGCCTCTAGGGATACCAGAAAAAATTGGAGAAAGTTCTCGATCATTGGACAACACGGACAGCCTCTTGCCTGTCGAAATGTAGTCAGATACCTTGGAATCTGGCTAGATCAGTTTCTGTATTTTGGCAAAAATGTAGATGCTGCTCTGGCCAGAGCTAAAGGTGCTTTTGCCCTTACAAAGAGACTGTTTTATAGCAGCCAACTCGATGCGAGGGTAAAGGTAATCTGCTACATGGCCCTTATCAGGCCCATGCTGGTATTTGGTTGTCCCGTGTGGTTCAATGTGCGAACAAGCTTAATGGAAAAGATTCGGGTGTTTGAGAGGGCTTGCCTTCGTTTGTACAGAACACCAGAGTCGGAGTACAAGAAATTTTATCCTAATGAGGTCCTTTACAACAGGGCGAACCTAATACGAGTGGACAACTTCGTAATTAAGCTGACTCGAAGGCACATTGCAAGAGCAATGACCTCGACGAATAACCTGATATCTGGGGCTTACTACCCCAATTACCTTTACCACGAGAATGTGCGCTCTGACGGCTTCGTTCCACCGGAAGCATTCCTCTACCTAGATCAGATAGGGTTGATATAGGATAGATCAGCGGTGCCGTTAATCTTCCATGTCGCTCGGACAGCTGGGGACAGGCGACTCAACTACATCAGAGACGTCGCACACGGCAGTGTGGATCGCCTCAGGTTCAGTAGGGCGGTGGGGAATCGCGATAAGAGGGATGTCATTCGGCAGCACCAGCATTTCTGGTGGTTAAATGATGGGGAAGATGTTTCGTCGTCGTTTCCGTCAATTACGGACCAGCCTCACTAATGAGGCAGAGCTGACCAATCTGTTTTCTCTGTGAATAGCGATGGCCAGCTTGCATAGGTTTAGGTAGCATTTAAGAAATATATATATATATTGGTATATACAAACGTATATGCTAATATATGTATATAATTGTGTATAATGTATATGTGTGTGTATGTTTGTATTGTGTATATAGGTTAGGTAGGCTAAGGTTTATTCTAAATTAGATATTAAGTTTTTATAAAAAATAAAAAATTATGTCCATATGCTAAGTTTTTCTTAAAAAATATTTTTTCTTAGCCTTAAGTATTCAAAATAAATAGTTCTAAGTAAAATGTAAATAAAGTCAAAAGACATAGTTATAAGAATTTAGAGTAGCTTAGAGCGCCTGTGTGGAGTAAGTTAGCATAAGATTATTATGTAATTGTAAGCTAGCATTTAAGCATTTTTTGTTAGAATGTAAGAGTTAGTGTTAAGAAAATAAAATGCATTTAAAACTAAAACTAAACTAACTAGCAAAATCAATACTATATAGAGAAGTAGAGATTTTGGATCCAATTTGTTAAACCAGTCTGAAGTAGCACCGGTTGCCAAGGTTTATTCTGGCCGTAATCTTCGAAAAGGTGTCATTTGTTCAGTTTGCATTAACCCAGAGGAAGAGGAAATCCTCTAAAGTAATGAGCATTTACAGTGACAAATTGTACGCTTTGGTAGATGACGGGGTTATCTTTGCTCGATAAAATATACTTTACAATGGTAGCAGATTTTGGCCACCCTGAAGTGTCTATATAAATGACGTGTCCCAACAGCTGGGCAGTGCTGTGCCTATACTTGCCTGCGGTTACATAATACGAGTATTTTAATATGAGATTGAAAAAAACATATTATGAGAGCGTATCTATTTGCCAGAATCCGGTGGAGGTTTGGAAAAATTCTGAGGTTTTGTTTCCAAGCTTTAAGGCGCATCGCAAATTTTCTAGTATGATGCGACATAACCGAATAAGTTTTCTTGGGACCCGAATTAGGCCATCGCATTATGAAGCCTAGTACAATGGAGGCTGTCATAAACATAGGTGGTAGGTATTGACTTGAAACTGGCTAGTTCTTTGCAAGATTTTCCAGGACGGAAGTCACACTGCTTTCGGTAAATTTTTGTGGACCAAAGAGGTTTTACGCGTTCACACAGTACACTGAATAGAATCATAATGCCGACATTAGGCAAACATATCAGTCAGAAGCGGGCGTTATCCATCGTCATCCTGCACAGACGGACGAGTTTGGCAGGGATGTCAAGACTAGACATTGCTCTATATAGCTCGTCTCTATAAATGCTGACATAAGCAGCCTTAAAATCGATAAGCAGGTGGTGGGTATCAATCTGGACTTCTTGGGTTTTCTCCAAGATCTGCCGGAGTGTGGAAATCTAATCGATTGTGGACTTTATTGGAGTGAAACCGCACTGATAGGGTCCAATCAGGTTGTTTACAATGGCTTCAGTCAAACCAATCCCAGAAGAAACATGTTTTTATCAGTGATTTTGTCAAATGAGTCCGGACTGGGCCCCGTGCGACTTTTTTTTATTCCCCAAATTCAAAACTTACCTTAAGAGTAAGTTGCCGCTTAATTGGGTATATCACGAAGATAATGACCCCAAGCACACCAGTAAATTGGCTAAAAATTGGTTTGAAATCAATGGGATTAATGTCATGGAGTGGTCTGCTCAGTCTCCAGATCTTAATATCATTGAAAACTGATGGGCTGATGTTAAACAAGAGGTTGTTAAGGCAGTACCAAAAAACGTTGGTGAATTATGGACTACAGTGCAATCTGCATGGGCAGGTATTTCGAGAGAGAGGTGCATGCGCTTAGTCGACTCTATGCTACTTCGTTGTACTGCAGTTCTGGCAAACAAAGGCCATTCAACTGAGTATTAAGCAAGTGCAACATATTCAATTTTAATTATTTTTTTAAACTAATTTTGCAACAATGAACTTGAATTAAATTTTGCGTAAAAAACGGATTTAATAGTGCCCGAACATTGGAAATGTTGGAAAAGTGTTTCGGCAACGATTCTCGTTTACCAGTGGCACGAGCGGTTCAATAGTGGTCGTGAGTCAATCGAAGATGATGAACGCAGTGGCAGACCATCGACGTCGAAAACCGACGAAAACATTTATGGAGTAAAAGAAATGTTTGTCAATGACCGCAAATTAACCATCAGAGAGATAGCGGAGGACTTGAACATTACCTATGGATCCGTCCAAGACATTTTGGTTAATAATTTGAGTTTCCGTCGTGTAGCAGCAAAGTTGGTGCCAAAAAACCTCAATTTCATCCAAAAAAGAGACTGTGTTGACGTCGCAAAAGAGATGATTTGCTAGGCTGAATCCGATCTCAGATTCATCAAAAGGATCATTACTGGAGATGAGACGTGTGTTTATGAGTACGACACGCAATCCAGACATCAGGCAAGTGAATGGCGTTCACCAAATGAGCCGGACAAAAAAAACACGTCGTTTTCAGTCAAAAAAGAGTATTATTTGGGCGTTATGAGACGTTTGCGTGAAGCAATTCGCCGAAAGAGACCAGAATTGTGGGCAGAAAACTCGTGGATTTTGCACCATGATAACGCACCGTCGCACAGTACGATCATTATTCGTAATTTTTTGTCGAAAAATGCAACATATATCATCCAACAGCCACCGAATTCACCTGATTTGGCTCCCTGTGACTTCTTTCTGTTCAATCGAGTTGAAAAACCACTACGGGGAACGCGTTTCAGCAGCCGAGAGGAAGTAATGGAAAAATCGCAGGAAGCACTAATGGCCTCGATTTTTGTCGGCTAGCCGACACTCGTCCAGCCGACACGAGCTTTCGGAATAATGTTAAGCTTTTTTATCTTCGCTCTTTCTTGCTTTGTTTACTGAGAAATTTTTTTTTTCTCTCACCACAAGTTGATGGCAGTGGCAAAAGGAATATGAAAAACAATTGCAAGGGGTTTGCGGGAAGGGGTATGAAGACTTGGCTGTTTGTTTTCATTCGACTGCAATAGGAAATTATGTAATTTTCCATGAATTGGTATTTTGTTTGAGCGTACGGGTGTGTATGTAAGAAAGAACAATTCAAAGGCGGGAAAAGTAGAATATTTCTTTACATTTTATAATTGAAGTTTGACGAGCAAAATATTATTCGTGTTATTAATATGCAGTGCATGTAAATAATAAGTAATTGAATTGAATTGAAGTGATGAAATGAAGTTTTCGGATATGAAATTTTTTCGTTTCCCTAAAAAAAGCACTGTTAAATATGATGAATGGTTAGCTTTGACGGAGGGGTCTCGTCAACATATAAAATGCCTTAAAAAACCTTACATTTGAAAATGCCTTTTTGGGACAAAAATATTTAAAAACAAACGCTGATCCCTCTCTCTTTTTAAAACGAAGCGAGAGTGTTCCGAACTCTGAAGACGGTCTGTTTGCTTTGATCCAGTCAAAGCTAAGATTACTTCTGAAAATTGTAAAGATTTAAAACTGAGTTCGAGTGAACCTACAATAGGGGAACTAAATTTGGCTTCTAAAAATTTATTAAGGACAAAATTCAATGATCACATTGAATTTGCTTGCGGCAATTGTGAGGCTTATGTAAAAAGGCAATCTTTTTACATTAGGAGAATTGAAAAGCTTAAGAAATTGAACAATGTCTTGAGAATAACTATTAAAAAAAATCGAAAATCGAAACCAAATTTATTAAAGAAAATTCGTCGTTTAAAAGAAGACAAGAAAAGGGTACAAGCGCGTGAAAAGCAAAACATTCAAGGGAAAATCGATTCATTGCTTGGTACTCATCATAATGCTATGACATTTTCGAAGCTCATCTTATCACAGGGTAAAAATGAATACACCGAAGAGGAGAAATGGATTTCGCAGTGCATCTTTTTTCGTTCAGCTGCCAGATACAACTTTTTGCGGGATCAACTTGAGATACACTTGCCGCATCCATCTTCATTGCACATGTGGATTAAAATTAAAAGTCTGTCCCCTGGCTTAAATAGAAATGTTATTCAGGAAATTAAGGAAATAACCTCGAAATTACCACCAAAAGAAAAAGAAGTTGTGGTTATATATAGAGCAGTGATCAATTATTATACAGGTATATATACGAGTATAGATAATACTATGTACATATATTGGAATATATACGTGGTGTGTCCCAAAAGTAATGAGAATAATTTTTTTAAAACACACGTATCAAACATAAAATGAATTGTCACCTTCAAAGTAGGTCCCTTAAGAGCGTACACAGCGATCCCAACGGTGCTGCCACTCTTCGTAGCAATGCTGGAAGGCAATTTCTAACACCGCCTTCAAAGCCTTGGTCGTGGCTTTTTACATTTTTCTACCTACATTTTCTACCGTGCGTTCCTTACTTTTAAGGTAAGTTTTGAGTTTGGGGAATAAAAAAAAGTAGCACGGGGCCAGGTCAGGGCTTTTGGGACACGTCATTGATATAGACACTTCAGGATGGCCAAAATCTACCGCCATTGTAAAATACATTTTGTCGAGCAAAGATAACCCCGTCGTCTACCAAATCGTACAATTTGTCACTGTAAACACTCATTGCTTTAGAGGTGCAACCAGTGCTTCTTCAGTCTGGTTTAACAAATTTAATCCAAAGTCTCTACTCCAAGGAACATTGATTTTGCTAGTTAAAATATGGCTCAGCCATTCATGACAGCCATGAATGTCGGAAAAATATTACCAATATTTTCCTTACTTACTTAGGTGGCGTTACAGTCCGGGGTGGACCAGGACCTCAACCAACAAGCCTTTCCACCTGGCGCGATCTTTCGCCAGCTGTTTCCAGCGGTGCTGCACTCCAAGTTGGTTGAGATCCCATTCCACTTGTTCGAACTACCATATATTCGGCCGTACATTACTGCGTCGTCCCCGAGTTACGGAATTGAAGATTTTCGTTCTTTACATACAAATATTTTGCGTACAGTTTTAAAAACTCCCTTTTACATAACTTGAAAGAAAAGGGAGCAAATATGTACTCGTAAATAACATATACATACATTTTCCGAATAAGTTCGATGTTGCTCAATGCTTGGAAATTTATCAAATTTTGTAATGTCCTGAGCACAAAATTAAAATCGGGAAATTGGTCAAGCGCTCATGTACATACGTATATCTTCAATCCCATAACATGCATTAGCCCTTAACACCTCGTGCTTCAAATATCAACCAATTTTATAGAGTGGTGCAACGTCATACCCACCCCCTGCAGCAGGTCCACATCGCGGACCATCGATCTCATGATCTTCAAAATTATATTCCTACCCCCATTTAATTTACATTGCATAACAAGTTACAAACAAAATAGCAAGTACACGTACATAAACCCAAGTAAGCCGGTTATGCTGGGCAACGTCAACGTATGTTTTTTTTATTTATTTCTTTCGTTCACGTATTGTTTTTGCACGATAAACGACTTTGCATGTGTGAGTGACAAGTGGCAAGAGCAAAAAGCGAAAAGAAATAAAATGATTTTTCTGCTCTTTGCACCTTTTTAAAAAAGCTTTTTTTTAGTTCGATTTCATTTTCATAGAACAAAACTTCCCATATGAATAAGACATCTGTATAGATTTATTATCTTTGGTTTAAGTATAGACTATATACTGACCATCTGCATGTGTATTCAATTCTGATTCTTATTCAGTCTATATCCTTTCATATACTTTATTGGTCCGGTCAGCTGAAGTTGAACGTCATCTGCATAGTGGTGCAATGAGTAATTTTTGCAAACAGATGACAGTTTATTTAAAAATATGCACACAAAATTGGTCCTAAATCGTTGCATTCTTACAGAGAGAAAACTTGAATCAGAATTACAATTCTGCTACTGAAGTCAAACAAATTTTTCATTTTTATGATTGGTCTTTGGAAAATCAGGTAGACATAGGCACGTCACTAAGTCCTTTTCGAAGTCTGGTATAATTCCTTCGAGTATGTTAGACGTTGTCGTGCAGCAGCTGTGGTTAGCTTGAAAACCGGATTGACTTGGGTTAAGTAGCTGATGACGTTACATGTATCTTAGGGTTTGTTTTGCTATAAGAGGCTGCGAAGTGCTCATTTGAAGCTGAACCCAGAAAAGTGTGCCTTATTCCGTCCGGAAGTAAAATATATGGGTCACATTATATCAGTGAAAAGTTGGCCTGTCCCAAAAGATAAACACCAACTGAGAGGTTTCCTGGAACTACAGAAGGTTTGCTGGCATTGCAAAGAGCTTTTATCAGCTTACGGAAAAAGGTCGACCTGGTCTGGAAGATGCCCCCATCTTGGATTACCTCACACCCGGAAAAATGTTCATCGTGGACGCAGATGCTAGCAATGTTGGGGTCGGAGCTCATAATGGTCATGAAAAAATGGTCGCATATTACAGCAAAGGACTCTCCAGCCCTGAAAGGAACTACTGCGTAACTCGGCGCTAGCCTCTGGCTTTAATTCTGGCTACGAAGTATTTCCACACATACCTTTACGGACAAAAGTTTATTCTTCGGAAATAACTACTCCAATTTAAGACCCCTGAAGGCCAAATTGCAAGATGGATCGAGCAATTGCAGGGCGACGAATTTGAAGTGCAACACTGCAAGGGAAAACTCCACTCAAAGGCTGATGCTCTCTCTCGTCGACCGTACGGAATGAAATGTGAACACTGCAACCGTAAAGAAGTGAAAGAACAGGCCGCTATCCAAATGATCAGGGCTGAGCCAATAGAGCGTTGGAGCATAGGCGAAATCCGCTCCTCCCAATAGGCAGACAATGACATCGAACCAATATTGGCCTGGAAGGAACACGATGAAAGACCAAGCTGGCAGTAGATATTGGACCGGAGCCAAACTCTGAAGGCATACTGGGCACAGTGGGACTCGCTTTGTGTGCAAGATGGATTGCTGAAGAGAAATTGGGAAATTGCAGGTGAGACAATATCTCGTATGCAGCTAATCGTGTCACGGTCCAGAGTCAGCCAAGTACTGCATGAAATACATGACGGAATCTCAGGAGCCCATTTAGGAATAAACATGACGTTGGAAAAGGTAAGGGAACGTTCCTATTGGCTAAGCGCTAAACAAGATGTCGAGAATTGGTGCAGAAAGTGCATAAGGTGTGCGGCTACCAAGGGTCCAAAAGTAAAGCCACAGGCACAAATGCAACAATACATTGTCGGAGCACCATTCAAACGATTGGCCATCGACATCGCTGCGATCGACACATACTCCTTTTCATAATGGCCTACCAAAACGCGGTCCATAGATCAACAGGACATACACCATCCGAGATCTTATTTGGTCAAGCTGTTCGGTTGCCAAGCGAAGCAAAATTTGGATCCCCACCTACAGAGCCCAAAGACTAGGTATTACATCAAGAAGACTAGGTATTACATCAAGGCGAAATGTTCCGGCTTCCACGAAGGAGATCTGGTCTGGTTGTGTAATCCTCAGCGTAAGAAAGGCAAAATTGCAACAGGACTGGGAAGGTTCATACAAGATGATAACCCGCATTAATGGCGTTGTCCACCCGATCCAGCGTGGGGATCGAGGAAAATTTAAGGTGGTCCATTTGGATAGAATGTATCATTTCAACGGAATGACAAATGATTGTTTAAACAATTCTTTTGTGGCTACAGGGGTTCCTCTATCCGAAGTGAAACTTCCCACTTTCAATGGAAATCATATCGAATGGCTAGCCTTCAAAGAAATATTTTTGGATCGAATTCACCGAAGTGAAAGATTAAGTAATTGACAACGATTTCATTTAAAATCAGCCTTAGTGGAGGATGCTGCGCAAGACATTCAACATATTAGCCTCGTCAATTAAAGTTACATGGAAGCATGAAATATGTTGTGTAAACAGTACGACAACAATCGCATTCCCTTACCCACTACATGGTCGTATTGGACCAGCAGGCAAATATACTACGAGATGACCCTACTTCACTCAAACGATTTACCAAAACGTGTCGCTCTTGCGTTAGTTCCAGTAAGAAGCTGGGTGTTTGTGGGGATGAACAAAATTCCGGGCTGGCGTACTTTCTTGTTAAAAAATTACCTCACTCTATTCGGAGTGAGTGGGATCGCTCTCTACGAAAGACACCCAGTATTTCAACCTTTACTGAGCTTTGTACCATTTAACATGCGGGAAGAGGGAACTTTAATCTGTGCACACGATAAAGAGAACGTCGACAGTAACATGCCCCGTTTGTGAGAAGGCCGATCATCCAGTGCGGGGGTGTCCAACATTTGCCGAAATGAGTGTAACAGAAAAACGAGCTGCGGTAGAAGCATTCAAACTTTGTTTTAATTGTCTAGGTTATAATCATCGATGGTCTAAATGTAGTAGCCGTCGAACTTGCGGTGAATGTGGTGCGAAGCATCATAAACTTATCCACATTGATCGAGTTTCCGCAACAACCGATCAGACAACTTCGTCTACGCATGTGCCGACTGAGGGAGGGATGGTACAAGAACAAGCTGGTGACAAACAAGCGGGATTATACGACGTACTTTTGCCAATGGCTGTCGTTCCTCTTAAGTCTGTTGCAGGGCAAGATTATCAATTTAGAGCATTGTTCGACCAGGGGTCATTTGTGATGGAATAGTAGTTCAACTGTTGGGTCTTCATAGGGAGTTTGCAATAACGTTAATGGCCTATCAGGATCTAAGGCCACTATTGGTCGTTATAGGGTCAATCTATCTGTTGGTTCAATGCTGGATCCGCTAATAAGATATGAAGTTTTGGCATATGTGTTGCCTAAGGTGAGTGGTGTTTTACCTGATAAAAGTGTTGTCATAACCAATTGTACGTATCTGCAACAATTAAGCCTTGAGAATCCAAAATTCTTCCAGCCACAATCTGTTGATATTTTGTTAGACAATGATATCTACGATGAGTGTATATTCGATGACACTCGGCGTGCAAGCAGTGGGTTCGTTATATCGGGAAAGAATACTAAACGGCTACCTTCATGCACAATATTGTTATCTTTGCATACCCAAATCGAAATAGATTTCCTTTTAAGGAAGTTCTGGGAATTCGAAAATATTGCTCAATAGTGTGAGGACTCTTACAAAAATACTCATGAGCGTTCGGAAAACGGCAAATATCTGGATATTAATTTATCTTGTTCTATTGGAAGGTCAAGGTTGATTGCTTTAAAGCGCTTTGAGCACTTAGAAAGGCATTTGCAAAAGGATAGCCAGTTAAAACAAGTTTATATCGAGTCTATCAATGAGTATTTAAAAATGGGACAAATGAAGCCGGTTCAGACTAGTTAAGATCAACACTGCATCGTGGAAAATAATAATGAACAGCAGTGTGGGCGCGGTAAATAAATATCCCTTGAAAATAAATATAAAAAAAAAATAATGAACAGCGATACATTTGTTGCTACCTTCCCCATCATGCAGTTGTGATGGAGTCATCAACGAGCACAAAGGTGCGAATTGTGTTCGATGCATCAACAAAAACTTCAAATGGAAGGTCGCACAATGATATTTTGATTACGGGACCACCACTTCAACAATATTCAGTACTCTGAAATATGTATTCATGGCAGACATAGAAAAAATGTTTCGTCGGATCGATATGCATGGCGACGATGAACAGTATCAGCGTATATTATGGAGGGAAAGTGCTAGCAATTCGATTTAGGAGTATTATTATTCCACTGTTATGTTTGGAACTGCCTCAGCTCCCTATATGGCAATCCATACTAATGGAACTCAACACATCAGATTATATCAAAGCGTTATTGATGTATTGGGAGCCAAACACTGATGAATTTAAGTGCAAAATCAATTTTAATATTACAACCGGTTCACCTACTAAACGGTTAATGATGTCAACTATCGCGCGTCTCTTTGACCCACTAGGCTTCCTCAATCCAGTTATAGTATCAGCGAAGATATTATTGCAACAATTATGGTTAAGTAAAATCGGCTGGGATGCGCAAGTACCGACACCAATTCAAAGGGGGCTTGGAAAGGATTTGGTGATGATCTTCCATCCATTATGCAGCTTCGAGTTCCACGATGGTTGGATAGCAATGGCGATTAGAGTAGCTGTGAATCACACATATTCTGCGATGCGTCAGTGCATGCTTACTCTGCTGTTGCGTGTCTTAGAATTTGCAAGGATGATGACATGTTTTCCAGTAATTTATTAATGGCAAAGTCTAAAGTAAGTCCCACAAAACCGAAAATAACTATTCCTCGAGCGGAATTGTGTGGAGCTGTTTTGGCTACTAAGGTTTTAAAATTTATAAAGCAACATTTGTGTATGGGTATTGGCTCTTCAAACACTTTCTCATGGACCGATTACTTCTATCGTTTTTAATTGGACCAGAGGAGACCCAAGCAGATGGCAACCTTTGGTTTAAATCGTATTCGCCAAATTATAGCTGAATCCTTTGGCGGCACGTGACTTCTGAAAATAATCCGGTCGATATTCCTAGTCGTGGGATAGCTCCATCCCTACTAGCAGATTGTAGTTTGTGGTGGCACGGTTCAATTCCTTCGTTTTTCTTTTATTTTTTTCGCTTCTAAGTAATCTCACTTTTTCCTTCTTATATTCCCCAGTATAATATCTTCAGAATTGGTAGGGTAATATGTGAATACAATTTATTGTAAAATGTTTGTGTGGGTAAAAACGATAAAACTTAATAAATAAAAATCGCTTTATTCAATATAGTTACAATTCACAATTTAATCGTTTATCTCTATACAATCCAATTTCTCAACCGCTTATACTTTTCTTATCTTTTACTTAAACAATTGACACTGCAAATTCAACTGATAAACTGACTGCATACCTTTTGGATGCTGATACTTATACTTGAATGACATATTTCGAGAACAATCCGCGGCATCCAGCGTCCTATACCATTTCCATTTTGCTAGAAAATTCGATGCCATTCTTCATTCGCCAATGTTTAAGTCTTTATTATTCAAGTATCGAATCTTCTGTATAGAAGTCTTCTGCTATATAAAACTCGAATCACTCTGAGTGAAGCAAAAACTCTCCGTCCTATTCGGACTCCCACCCCTGGAGAGTGAATATCGAAACCAAACACACCTGAGTTTCAAACCATTACAAAACAATTTTCCTTTCTCTTCCTTCTACTTTTCCGCCCGCGCCCTGGCAACAGTAAAAGGGTATCTAACCCCTTAGGCGCGCGTAAATTATATATATATAAAAAAAAGATGCCGCTGCTCACATTTAAATGGTTATCATAATATTGTTGTAAGTATTTATATATCAAAAATGAGTCAACTTTGGGCACCGCAGTATCAACTATTAAAGAAAGGTGAAAAATTGGCCGAATCGTCAAAGTGTGAAAATGGTTTTCGTGAATTCAAGAGCATACTTCATTCCGACCTTGCACGTACGCACTTCAACAATGAGTTCCTGTTAATTTTTTCAGCCGGTGCTTCAAAAGAAGGACGGAAGGTAGGCTTATCATACTGTTTTCCTGATGGCACAGTGAAAGCAGTCTATTATGTCTCGAAAATTCTTACTTTAGCGGCATAAAGCTACAGACAATTCGAGAAAGAAGATTTGGCTCTGGCTTTCTCTGTTACTAGATTCGGTAGGATGATTCTCTTTCGATAGTTCCTACTGGAGACGGATCACAAGCCCTTGCTCGTGTTATTTCGAGCTAACAAAGGCATAACCACACACTCAGCAAATCGTTTTAAAAAATGGGATTTACAAACATATGATTTTGACATAAAATTTGTTCCAACACAGGTATTCAGGAATGCAGACCTACTTACGCGATGAATTGGAACACGTCCAACTATATATATGTAGTCTCCCATCATCGTCCAATCCACTGCGTAAGGTTAGTTTATAAGCGTGTTGTATGGCTAAGGAAATAAACACTATATTTCAATGTGCGCATGAAAGTGGGCTTGAGGGTAAACTGATAAGCAATCATAGTTAAAGGTTTGAAAGTGCTGAATATACTGGTAATGTCAATGGTCCGCTGGCGATATGAAAAGGTGAGACAGGAGACGTTTCGTCAGTGTTCGAGGTTGTCAGTTGACTGGGTGATAAAATCGTTACCTATGAGTCTTATCACACGGTTTTGAATCCTGTATAGCATTTGCAGAGTGGTTTTAGGAACACCTGTCCAGATGTGGGCATTTTACTCCAATTTTCGCTGATAAGTGCTTAAATATTGAAGCCAGATCAGAGGGGATGAAATATTTCTTACATCGCTTAAGAAAATACGGACATTTCGCAGCATTTTGTTATAAGTTGTCATTGACACACATACTAAGAATGGAAAGTTTATCGGTTTTGACGATACAGGTGCCATTCATGGATAATGGCTGTGTACCACTGTTGGTGGTTCCCCATTTAGTGATGCTGTTTATATCGGAATTTTATGAGCTTAGCATACGCTGCCGTTCCTATTATACCGTTGAACAGCAGCGACGTGAGTGCGGGAACGAATATGAAAGCGGAGCGTACTGTATTCACCAAAGGCATATATTGGAATAGAAATATAAGTGTATTCATATCCACTTGTTAGTTAATGTCTTAAAAAAAAAAAAAAAAAAAAAAAAACTTAAAGAGGGAGGTGTTGGCAACTCAGTTGCAGTGTTTTATTATTTAATTTACTCTAATATACATTAAAAAACGGTATATCATCTATCTATGTATTGTACTTTACTTATATTATTACTTATAAAGTATCTACTTCCGTTATATCCATACTATGACTACGTGACGTCCTACTACACTACGATGTATAGTCGCTGTGTTCACATTTCATACTTACATAAGCACAACACACTTACATATTTATATGTACTTTTTTTTATAACTATGGACTTACCTAGCCGAACTGAAGCCGATTGTGTAATATCATGTGCAAGAAATTGTCCAAATTGCATAACTAATAGATTGTGCTTAGGATGGGGTCTGTTGGTGTCGACGAACAAAATTCTTGATATTTCTCTAGCTCCAGTTAGAAGTGAGCCATCAATCCCTTTGATTCTCGCCAACCATACACCATCTTCATAAGCAGGCGGTAAAAGTCTTTCCATTGGCTGACCAGAAGCCCCCCACATTGATCTCTGTGGTATTGGATTGTTACAAGTTCCATCAAGCGTTCTATACCTGACATTTACTCTTAAACACATTGGTGGTGGTGGACAATGCTGTCCCAATGAAGATGACGCAAAATCAATATCGATATTGTTTGTTTCAATTTCTTCCATCGAAATATGGCCTCTATAGAGGGAATGCATAAATATTAGTATTAAAATGAGTATAAATTACACTACAACACAAACTGTTCTTGGTTGCAGTTTTGGTTTTTTGGTTAAAGAGTATATCAAAATATTAATTGCTATATTTATAATAATTATGCAATGCGTGAAAAAGTTCGTTAAAAAATGAATACCAAAAGCAAAAAGTACGAGCGATTTTTAAAATTTTTCTCCATTTGCCCAAGAATGATTATTTAAATTACAAATACATAAAAGTATTATACGTACATACAAAACAATGTTACGTAAGAAAAATGTAATAGCTTTCATAAATTACAATAGTAGCGGGACTTCGAACAGTAATTCCAGAGGCGGCCTTATTAGGTGTTTTTTTTTGGCATCGGTATCAACGGTTATTTCCAATTTATACGTGTAAATTACACTAACAACTTAACGTATACTCGCTGTCTTAATGCAATGTATTTATCGCTATTTATCGTTATCGTATTTATCGTTAACATGGATGGGCCAGCGCACACTGGATAAATTTTTTCCGGGGTATCTTTTATTTCAACCGCACACTGGATGAATAATGCGGGGTAAAATTGTGTATACATGAACCGATTTTGATTGTAGTGATATTTCTGATAATTTTTCTTACCCTTTCAAATTGACAACTCATGTGTGTATTGATTTTCCTCCGATGTTGAACCGTTTCAATACTGGTTGAATATTTACCCAGTTTTTTGATTTACACTTTATCTCCCTCTTCGGTAAAATCAGTTTTACCCCGTGGTAATTAGTCCAGTGTGCGCTGACCCTATAGCAACAATACTTCCTGACCTTCTTTTCCATGATAGTGATAACTTGTATGGGAGCACCAAAAGATGTGTTTTTTTTTCAACAAATAAAATTCTAGTGCGGCCAAATTAACGCCGATAGCAGTTTTTTTGCGCTCTGAAAATTAAGCGTTGATACAAATGGCAAAAGAAAAACACCTATCATAGACTTTTTTTTTGCACATTCGCTTCCGCTAAAAAAATAATTACAATAATAACATAGTGATGTAGGCTAAGCTAATCTACTTAGCGGTTATAAAAGAGTGCTTCCAAATACTATTTTTTTCGTCTGCGATGAACATTCTAACGAATATTCAGAAATGTCAAACATTTGTCACTAAATTTTTTTCAAAACAAATTAAATTTATGTACCAACTGACAGATGAACTGCCATTAAATGCCATAGATATATATATGCTACCAAGTTTTTATGATGACCTCTTAATGTCAAATCCGGGATTTACTGAAAAAAAATTGATTTACGATAGGTGGTTCCATCAAAATTTAAGATTTATATTGACGTTTGGTGTCAGATCATCACAGCTCGTAATTACAAATTTCAAGAAATGGGCGCAACCGATGTAAAACTATTATTTGTGAAAGTGATAACACGTGCATTGAATGGGAGGTCTACCACAAGAGAAAACGGCAGCAGTTTACAAACTGCTGCAATGGAGAAGAAAAAGATTTGCAATAATCAAATCAGCAAGTGCCTGTGGTATCTTTGTATTGAATTCTCTCACTCTCACGATGTTTGATGGCATAAAAATAATTATTTGATTTGGGTCGCATGAGGATTTAAGTGAGATTTTTTATAAACCTCGGATTTAGATGAGATTCATAGACATCAAATCGTATAGTAAATCCTCGGGATTTAGTGAAGTTTCAGGTGGATTTAGCTAAATCCTGAATACTCCATAAAGATTATTTGATACGGGATATGTCAACATAACAGCCCGACAACTTCCTCTTTATAAATTAACTGAATAATTTATTGGACTTTTAGAAAAGGGTAAACAAATTAACTTGCGCTATGCATCTGCCCATCAGTTAATCAGATAAAGGAATAGTTAAATCTGTAAATTTATTTGAAAATATTCATCAAACATCATATATAGAGACCATTTTCTTTTGATATTGACTGCAGGTTATAATAAAAGAATTCTTTGACAAATGCAGTGTTCTTTACGGATTCTTAAAATGAGTTCAGTGTATCACGCTGCATTTGTCAAACCTTCTCGATATACATTTTGTCTACATATTTTTTAGTGCGAAACCAAGTTAGAGTGCGAGACAAATTTACATAATTTTGGTGTAGCTCTAGTCCATAAACAAGAAGACATACACAATAGGAGATGAAAAAATGAGGATGTTTTCTCGCTAATACTGGCAATATACGAGCACAAAAACGAAAACTAGTTACAATATGTTATAAATTTAGTGCTGTAAAACATATACAAAATGACAAATTTTTACTTTGGATCGTTTTGCGAATTTTTTCGATGGTTTACCTTTTGTTATGTAAATGCTCGAATAGGGCATGGACAGCGTTGGAAAGGTGAACGGATGGTAAATGTTAATGCACGTCGTATCCCCAAAATTACTGTAGTAGTAACTTCAGAACAAGTTCAAAATATTCAATTCGATCAGGAACGCGATAAGAATGTGAAGTCAATTCGAAGCAAATAAGAGATGAAAAGCCCAGTCGTTCGCCAATCTCCGGTGAGAACAGACGTTTTTCGGCTTCTCGTAGAGTAAAAAAAGGAAAAACTAATAACTCAGTTACAAATATAATCAGTTGCAGTGTTGCTAATTGACTCGGTAGTCCAGCGGCTAGCGGCGCCAGTCAACTAACCGTGGAACACCGGTTCGAATCCCGGTTGAAAGTCAGAAGTTTTTTTTTTTTTTTTTTTCTTTTTTTTTTTTTTTTCCTCAAACTGTGTGCACATATCAAAACCAACAAGCAATAGGAAAACAAACAAAAAAAAAAAAAATCACGTGATGGATGGTGGAGAGCACCCCGCTCTTCCCATAACCGTGGCGAAAGCCAGCAAAAGGAGGAAGAGACTGAATACCCCTCCTAATCTGTCAAAAAAAAAATAAGTGCTGTTTCCACAGCTGAAGAAGATAAAGAGGAGGGGGGCTCCAACAGCTTCGCCTCTCTGGCGTCATCAGAGTCGGAAGACGAAGATGACGAAATTAACATCATAAAAAGCAGCATACAAAAGCTGGAGCAAGACATGCTTGCTATTAAACAGCGGCAAATTGCACGAAGGCAGAGGGAGCAATCAGAAGAGAGCTCCCTAAAACAACAACAACAAGAGCAGAAACAGCAACTGCAGCAACAACAAAAACATCAGCAGCCGAAGCAACAACTGCAGCGAAAGCAACAGCGGCAAGAACACCAACAACAACAAAAACAACAACAACAACAACATAAACAACAACAACAACAACAGCAGCAGCAGCAGAAGAAGAAGAAAGAGAAGGTGCCTCCGATCAACACCTACAAACTGGAGGTAAGTGCAACCAAGGACCTGTGTAAGTTGGTCATTGGTAATAATTTTAATATAAAGAGATTGGGGAACGATCGCCATGTCATCCACTGTAATACAGTGGAGGGCTACGCAAAAGTGAAAGAGCTGCTAAAAAAAACGACGACGGAGCACTACTCGTACACACCGAAGTGTGAAAAGCGGCAATCGATGCTGCTGAAGGGGTTGGAACCGTCTTCTGATCCTGAGGAGATCCTGGCACTGCTCAAAGAGAAGGAGTGCGAAGGACTCAAGTTTGTGGGGGTAAAGCCATTTACCACAGCTAGAGCCAGGCGGGAGAAACGGAGTCTGCCGTTCTTCCTGGTGCAGCTCAGTCCCGAAAGCCGTCTGGATAGTCTAAGGAGTATCAATGTCCTAGACTACCAGGTGGTTCACTGGGAAAAACTAAAAAGGAGCGAAGGCGTTATACAATGCGTTCGCTGCCAAAGGTTCGGGCACGCCGCGTCGAACTGCCAAATGCAGCCTCGATGCGTGAAGTGCGCTAAGAACCACAGTTCCGAGGAGTGTCCTCTGGGTGTTGACGGAGCATCCGATAGATCGAAGCTCTCGTGCGTGTTATGTGGAAACGTGGGACACACCGCAAACTATCGGGGTTGTCCTAAGTTCGCGGACATTAAGAAAGCAAAAATGGCTCGGCAGCAGAAGGTGGAGGTCAAATGTTCACCTCTTAGAATTCAAACACCAGCCGTCACGTCCCAAATTTCCTACGCCCAAATGGCGTCAGGTAGGGGGTTACGGTACAGGAAGCGACTGTTGCTTCTCCGGCGCCAATGCCGAGAACAACGGAAGCTGCACCTAACATGCTAGCTATCTTGCTCGCAATCCAAGGGCAGATGGCTCAGCTGCAAAAGCAGGTGCAAGAACAGGCCAAGCGGGTGGACCAGATTTACGCGCTGCTGCCGGGCCTAACGCAACACATGTCGTAATGGGTACGCACATGGTGGAGCAAACTTTGAAGGTCCTTGTGGTGAATGTTAATTCACTGATTAGGATCGAACGAAGAGCCGCGATGTTTAAATTGCTACAAGACCAAACTCCTGATGTGCTTTTCGCTAGCGAAACCAAGCTAACCGATAATCACAAACTGGAGTACAATAATTATATTGTTAGAAGAAGAAACCGGCCCAGATCCAAACGTGGAGGTGGTGTCGCGATCTTCATTAAAGAAGGTATAAAATTTCACAGAGTGTACAAGGGAGTGTTGCGCAGGTTCCGGGTGTTGGAGGCAGTTGTCATTTACATCCCGCTTCGCAGTGGAAAGCGGCTGTACTTGGCCTCTGTTTATGCACCTGAGGCTTCACAATCCACCCTATTTATTACAGAGCTCGACACGCTTTTTCGACTTCTGAGGCTGGAATCGGGGGAGAATTATTTTATAATCGGCGGGGATTTCAACGCTAGACACAGAGATTGGGGAAATAATTTGCCAAATACTAGAGGGAACCTACTACTCGATTGGTGGGGTCAGCACGATGTCATGTACAGACTCGGTCTTAAAGCGACGGATAACCCGTCGTTTCCCAGAGGCGGGTCTTATTTGGATCTACTGCTGTACGACGAACGTATACGACTGACAGGTACGAATTTACAAACGCTTAACTGTCTGCGCACATTCGTGTATGACAGCGACCATTGCGGTTTTAGCACCGAAATTACAGTTCCCAACGAAATTGCGGAATTGGAGGAGTTTGTCCAAAGATATTCTTACAACTACAGTAAGACTCGATGGACGAGCTTCTCCGCAACCTTGAACAGAGCGCTCTCCTCGAACACGCTCCACCCACCGTCCAATAGGAATTTGTCAAACGAGGAGATCGACAATTACCTAAAACAGATGGACGAGACAATTAAACAAACTATGGACACTACAATACCGCGGTATCGACGTACAACTAACGAAGACCTGTTCCGCAATCCTACTATTGACGCACTGCACCGACAGAAAAGTAGACTTCTGTCAAGACTCAAAAACTTGTACAGACAGTTAACTGACCGACAAGATCCGGAGATTAGGACGCTGAAGTCGTCGATTAAAAATGTGCAAAAGTTGATAAAAGAAAATTACAGAATTGCTGTAAGCTCATATTGGAACAACAAGGTTCGGGCTGTAAACACCAGCAACCCGAACATGTTTCCGCAAATCAATAAACTATTTCGGAGAAAAAAACAAAACGACCTTCAGTGTCTTAAAATAGCCCGGACAACAGACAACGAACGGTTACTGACAATAGCAGGTATTGATCCAAATGAAGCCGCTGACGATGACGACTTCTTTGTGATCGAGGATCCACAGGAGAAGGTTGAGGCCATTGGGGCGACTTTCCAGGAAGTATACAAGGCCACTGATACCACTGGCCCTAATTACGACCTGGACAGTCGCGTCTTTGTGCACGACTTCTGCGTTCGAAATGAAATAGAGAACTGGCAATCCGAGGGCTCTGGTTTCACCCGGTTTAGCGACGAAAATATGGCAAATAACGTCGTTGCCAGAGAGGGTGGCCTACCCCCATTCATTTCGAAGGAAGGACTCCATGAGATCTTCGACACAATCAGAGCAAAGAAATCAGTGGGGACCGATGGTATTCCGAATATCGTGCTTCGACATCTTCCTCTAGAAGCGGTGGACATTTACACCATCCTGTTTAATAATGCAATGAATAATGCACATTATCCAGCGCATTGGAAAACGGCGGTGGTCCAACCTATCCCCAAAAAGGGAAAGGATATATCCAATCCGGCGAATCTCCGGTCGATAAGTCTCCTTCCGAATATCAGTAAGGTTTTTGAGAAAGTAATCAATAGAGCTCTGTCTAGGTGGGTTGAGGACAAACATATAGTTCCGGATAATCAATTCGGTTTTAAGGCGGGACATGATATCTCACATGCCGCGTCTAAACTGGTTTCTGATATCCAATGGAACAAAGGCAAGAAACAGTGCACTGGTGCCTGCCTTGCTGACTTGGAGAAGGCCTTCGACACCGTATGGTTAGAGGGTCTTTTCTATAAGCTGACTAGGCTGGGGATTAGCAAACCACTCTTGTACATTCTTTATAATATGCTAACCAACAGACAGTTCATCGTGAAAAATGGCGATGTGACTTCTGTTGGAATATTTAAAATTAAAAATGGTCTTCAGCAAGGCGCGGTCAATTCGCCGATCCTATTTAACATTTATACAAGCGACTTGATAGGTTCACTTCCCCATACTATTGCGTACGCAGACGATTTGGTAGCGTACAGAACAGGTCCAAAAATCGAGGTCATTAATACTCTCTTGCAGCGTGACTTCGATAAGATAAGACGATTTTGCGATGACTGGAAGTTGAAAATCAACTTTCAGAAGTCGGAAACCATTCTCTTTAGGACGCCGTTGTCTGGAGCCTCTAGGGATACCAGAAAAAATTGGCGAAAGTTCTCAATCATTGGACAGCACGGACAGCCTCTTGCCTGTCGAAATGTAGTCAGATACCTTGGGATCTGGCTGGATCAGTTTCTGTATTTTGGCAAAAATGTAGATGCTGCTCTGGCCAGGGCTAAAGGTGCTTTTGCCCTTAGAAAGAGACTGTTTTATAGCAGCCAACTCGATGTGAGGGTAAAGGTAATCTGCTACATGGCCCTTATTAGGCCCATGCTGGTATTTGGTTGTCCCGTGTGGTTCAATGTACGAGCAAGCTTAATGGAAAAGATTCGGGTGTTTGAGAGGGCTTGCCTTAGGGCTTGTCTTCGCTTGTACAGAACACCAGAGTCGGAGTACAAGAAATTTTATCCTAATGAGGTCCTTTACAATAGGGCGAACCTAATACGAGTGGACAATTTCGTAATTAAGCTGACTCGAAGGCACATTGCAAGAGCAATGACCTCGATGAATAACCTGATATCTGGGGCTTACTACCCCAATTACCTTTACCACGAGAGTGTGCGATCTGACGGCTTCGTTCCACCGGAAGCATTCCTCTACCTAGATCAGAAAGGGTTGATCGAGGATATATCAGCGGTCCCGTTAATCTTCCATGTCGCTCGGACAGCTGGGGACAGGCGACTCAACTACAACAGAGACGTCGCACATGGCAGTGTGGATCGACTCAGGTTCAGTAGGGCGGTGGGGAATCGCGATAAGAGGGATGTCGTTCGGCAGCACCAGCATTTCTGGTGGTTGAATGATGGAGAAGATGCTTCGTCGTCGTTTCCGTCAATTACGGACCAGCCGCACTAATGAGGCAGAGCTGACCAATCTATTTGCCCAGTAAATAGCGATGGCCAGCTTACATAGGTTTAGGTTAGCATTTAAGAAATATATACATATACTGGTATATATAAAGGTATATACTAGTATATGTATATTATTGTGCATAATGTCTTTGTGTCTGTATGTGTGTATTGTGTATATAGGTTAAGTAGACTAAGGTTTATTTTAAGTTAGATATTAAGTTTTTATAAAAAATAAAAAATTACATCCATAGGCTAAGTTTTTTGTTAACAATATTTTTTCTTAGCTTTAAGTATAGTAAATAAATATCCATAAAGAAAATGTTAATAAAGTTGAAAGACATAGTATAAGAATTTAGAGTAGCTTAGAGTGCCTGTGTGGGGCCAGTAAGTTAGTATAAGTTTGTTAAGTAATTTTAAGCTAGCATTTAAGCATTTTTTGTTAGTATGTAAGAGTTATTGATTAGAAAATAAAATGCGTTTAAAACTAAACTAAACTAAGAGATGAAAAGCTGCCAGGTTATATTTCAGAAAATGGCTAAGTTTTTTGTGGTGGGTCGACTATATTAGACGATAAGAAATATGTAAAATACGGATATATGTGAGTCTTCTTCGAACATTTGTTCATGATCATTCTACTTACAGTAGAAATGATCAATGTTCGATAATCTAAATTATTATTTAAACTCTGAGTCGCTTTTGCTGAGATTTATTATTGGGGTTGAATGAAGTTTCGTTTTTGGAAATTAATTCGGATGGTGTCTGTCAGGGTCAACTACTATTCCTGATCGTATATATCTTTTATGATGTGATGAGATTCCCGGTTCTTAACAATTCGTAACAATTCATCACAGTTCGTCGATTTGTCACAAGCACTTATTTCTTATATATATCATTATATTCATGCTGCCATTCAGGCCTCAGAAAATATGTATGGAATTTGTGAAGCCGAAAGTATTGTGTATTGTAAGATAAAGCCATTAAGTAAAAATAAACTCATTAAACAATGTAAAAACTGTCTAGTCAAAAATGTGGTGGCAAAGATCTGACATATGTTGAATGCTCAGGTAATCAATACACCAAAGACTGTAACACATCATTTAATGAGCTGCCAAAGTGTATACACTGCGGGTAGGTACACCCAGCCAGATATAGAGGGTAGCTGAGCAGATACAACAGATGAGGTCAAATAACACGAAGAAGTTAGCTCAAAAATAAACCCTTACGAACGAAAACAAACATCATAAAAATCTTGCAAATACAGAAGAAAAAGCAAATGATCCAATTACTATATTTTAAAGATGAAATTAGCACAACATATGCTTGCCCATTGAGCATTGCTACAACAACTGTCCAATCCCGACACAAAAGTAAGACAAATTGAGAGAGATGCTAACAGACTTGCCTGGATACCTGTATGCAAGTGGCACTCAAGCATGCTGCCGGTCCCAAGCCCGGGTAAAGGAGGAAAGGCGTCCCAGTGGGGACAGAAGGAGTCAATCTCGGTAAAAGATCCCCAATCCAGTGGTGGAACAGCAAGAGCCGATGGATGCGTGGCTAAGAGGGTGCTTAGTCGCTAGTTTGCGAACTTTGGATACCAGGCGACTTCCGACTTAAAGATAACCTTCCTGTGATTAGACTTGCAGACCACGGGCAGATTATCTGGCTCACTTGTGGGAATAAAAATTAATAATATCACCTCAAAAAACACAGAGGCCTATGCCTCTACAATTGCATTATCAGGTGGGGATATTTTAAAACTCCATCGATGTCGACATGAGATCTGCCAATCGGGCGGAGTTATCAAGCATTGTATCGGAGATGGAGGACCTAGAAGAGTATCTAATTAGCGCATCGGTGTCAGAAACCAGTACTTTGTGAAACAGTGTACTATCGGACGAATTACATCCATATGGGACAGACGTACACAAGACCTCTGGCAAAGTGGCTTAGACTGAGTCAAAATATGTCATTTTTACGCCAGCCTCGCATGTGATCCGAGGACAACACCCCTCCCCAATCCAAAGCGAAACGGGTTCGGAAAAGAAACCAGCAACTATATCGGTACCTACCTTTGCTCCTCCCTAATTTTCCTTCGCCTACGCTGTTTTCAAACATTTTAAGGGAACCTTAACTCCTTGATCGTGCGCTATTTAAAAAAAAATAAAAAATTCAGCGGTGCGACCTTTAAATCCGGTTGAATTTTGAACCTCTGTGCGAGTGCCTCCAGTCCAGAGTGGATGAAGAACAACTTCGATAAACTTCAAGAGCAATATGGGTTATAGGTGATGCTTCTCGAGGAGGAAAATCTTCCAAAATCGCATGTCATCAGAGGGTTCTTTCCACAAAGTACCGGGGCAGCCAGCGTAAGAGTACTGGCAATTCTTGGTGGCCAAAACAAGGAACTCAACACATGAACGTGGATAGTTCTGTAAAGATCAAACGATAGGGATATCGCCCACCTGGTTCTTTCAATGAACGAATCGACGTCTCGTACCGATTTGGTCAGACCATGCTCATCCTCAAAAGCTCGGACAAGAAAAATCAGAGGTCCAGAACACGACGAGCACGATGTCAGTGGGAGCTGGCAGAAGAGTGAGCGATATCCCACCTAGGGCTAGGTGACCCCACTGCAAACGCTGTAGCACTTAAAAGCTGCACCCGCATCTCCAGCAACTACAGTACCGCATGGTAGCACGGCGAAAACCAGTAACTCTACCAATGAGAACCTTTTCAGGCAAAATTCGCCGAAGAATCGAGAAGGTGGTCAGAAAAATAGAGGATATATCAACGGTCCAAGATGTAGAAGAGATGGTCCCTCTCAAGAGGGTGCCGTAGAACGTAGAGGTGATAAAACAATCTACATATCACGGAACCTTGATTATGCAAGGAAGAAATGACATCCGTTCTGAGCTTGATGCAGGCAAACCTGCACCGAGCTATATGTGCCTTGGACTTCTGTAGCCAGTGATATGCTGAAGATATCGCTATTGGACTTACCCAAAAGTCATGGGCAAATCATGGTAGAACTTTTGGTTTAAAAAGCAAAGAAGAGAGAGTTTTTGCCAAAGGTCTGTTTAGACCGAGGGTAGCCCTTTTTATTACGGAAGATATAAAATCCTTTTTCGTTCCAAGTTTCATAACTAGGGATCTGGTGGCAGTACAAATTGAACGCCACAACGGCCGTGAACTGCATAGGTTCCTATGAGCACTGGTGTAGTTTACGGGAGACACTGAGGAAGTGCCTTCTACACCAGTACGGGAACTTGTCCGGTACCGTAAAAACAAGTAAGTATACCTTATCATCGGTTGCGATGCCAAAGCACACAATACGATTTAGGGCAGCTGCTATACAAACAAAAGAGTTGAGTCAGTTTTAGAATTTCTATATAGCAAAAACCAAGTCATACTAAATAAGGGAAACAAACACACATTTAAAAACTCTAGAAGAGAGGAAGTCCCAGACCTCAATCTCTAGTCTCCATTTCTACAAAATATGGTGGAATGCACATTGCGTTCAAAATAAGATCAACGGACACGCGCTGGTCCGGTATAACAACAATTTCCGAACTGAACCACATATCGCGAAAAATTAGCAATCAAAGCTATATTGTTGCCACCCGCGCCGCTAATAACAGTGGTTGTAATGCGGTAAGATGATGCCATGGTGGAATAAGAACCTAGAAGCTATTCGAAAAAGAGTGAGGAAGCATTTCAATCAATCTAAACGCACCGGGACTTGGGAAATATATAGATCCCTTTTAACTTACTACAACCAAGAGTTGCGAAGATCAAAGAGAGCCTCCAGGCGTGCTTACTGCGAGAAACAGGCGCAAGGCTCTGCCCGCAAGAAGGCGTACTATCGGCCCTCCTGTGGTCTTTGGTCATAGATGATCTGCTCAACAAATTAGGTTATAACACAATTGGTTATGCCGATGACCTAGTCATCATCATTAGGAGCATAGAGACTAACGAAGTAACTGCGTATGTGCAAAACGCCCTTAAGACAGACTTAGACTGGTGCACCAGTGAGAATCTCTTCATAAACCCAAATAAGACCGTCATAAAAGAAGAAACATAAACATATTTATAGTTTCACTTAACGATACAATCGTTTAGTACTCGGACGCGGTTAAATATCTGCGAGTAATCCTAGACAAAAAACTCAATTGGAGCTCTCACTTAAGCAAATAGAATATAAGCAAACATAACTAAAGCAACTAACGCTTTGTGGGCCTGCCGTCGCATGAATGCCAACAATGGCAGCACATGGGGGATATCGCCAAAGATAACTTACTGGATCTATACAATGAGGGTCAAGCTTATCATAACATGTGCTTCTATAGTATTGTAAAATGTTTGTGTGGGTATAAATGATAGAACTTATTCTTTTCAATACAATCGCTTTATTCAATATAGTAACTATTCATAATTTAATCGTTTATTTCAATACAATTTTATTTATCAACCGCTTATACTTTTCTTATCTTTTACTTAAATCACTTAATCACTTCTCTTAATTCACACTTCAAATTCAACAGATGAACCGACTCGCATACTTTGGGGATGCTGATATTTATATTCGAGTGACATTTCGAGAACAATCTGCACCATCCAGCGTTCTATACCATTTTCATTTTGCTAGAAAACTCGATTCCATTCACCAATGATTGATGCTTCTGCTATTCAAGTATAGAAATCTTCTGCTATTCAAGTATCGAAATCTTCTGCTATGGAAATATAACATATATCACACTGCTTCTTCCCTAAAGTTATTGGTCCCAAAGAAGTTCGTCATTCGTCGTTCCGTTGCAATGCCACATTTTATCCAAATGGATCACTTCTATTTTCCTCGATCCCCACGCTGGATCCGGTAGACAACGTCATTAATGCGGATTATATCCTTGTATCGGCCTTCCTAATCCTGTTGCAATTATGGTGATTTGCCTTTCTTACTTTGAGGATTATACTAGCAGACCAGATCCCCTTCGTTGAAGCCGGAAGATTTCGCCTTGATGTCGTACCTAGTCTTCAAGCGGCTGCTCGTTAGCTTCATCTTTTCTCTTATGTTTTCATGCAATTTACGAATCCTGCTGCGCAAGTCATCCACATAGTCGTTTATCTCTTTGGGCTCTTATTATTATTATTGGCCCGAGTCTACGCCGGACAACTTTATTACGCTTATTAACAAGCAAAAACATAAAGCTAGGCTTAAAAACTTACAAAGATATAGTTAACCCAATGGGGCGAGGAGAAATGGTGGACGGGGGAGATGTTAAGGGAGTGGCATATAGAGAAGTGCTTTTTTTAATTCTTGTTTGCTGCTATTTACTTCAAAAACGTCGGCGTAGTTGTTCGTTATACGCAACATTCTAGATATGGATTCAAAGAAGGGACCGTAGTTGGTGTGGTGAGTTCGGATCAGGAAGAGTGGGACAGATCTTAGATTACGGGGATTGGAAGTGGATGCAATATTTTGGGTTATTCTCGGGCAGTCGATATTTCCCGTCAGTAACTGGTGGACTAAAAATTCATCAGCGACTTCGGCTGGATCGGCTCAAGGTAGAACACAAAATGTAAAACTGATA
This sequence comes from Volucella bombylans, assembly GCA_949129095.1. NCBI lineage: Eukaryota > Metazoa > Arthropoda > Insecta > Diptera > Syrphidae > Volucella > Volucella bombylans. Next base: position 241,879,193 of record OX422140.1, read on the forward strand.
AACCTGCGTTGGACTGCGTCTATTTTTTGAATGTGTATTAGTTTATAGGGTGACCAAACTTGGCTGCAATATTCGACTAGCGGCAAGAGTAATTTACAGGGGCTTTGCAACGTAAGGGTTAGAAAATTCTTTTGACCAGCGTTTGATAAAGCCAAGTGCAGAGTTAGCTTTATTTATAATGCTGTCAATATGTGAGTCGAAATTCAATTTTCTGTCACAAATTATTCCTAGATCCCGTACTTGGGTAGTGGAAGGAATAGGCTCATCGCAGTTGAACTAGTTTCTTGGAGGGGAAGGTAGACGTTTACGGGAATTGGTTATCGCTTGGTATTTTTTGACATTAAGCTCAAAAAACTTTTGCTTGCACCATACCGAAAACATATTCAAGTCATCTTGAGGGCAATGGGAGTCAGCAGGCAATGAGATGACTTTGGAAATTCTCATGTCATCGGCGAAAATATTTAGAAAGATTAGAATTCGTTAAAATGAGATTTATGTCGTTAATTGTGAGGATAAAGGTGATTGGACCAAGGTGACTACCCTGAGGGACACCAGATGTTGCTTTAATGGGTCGGATATTGAAGATCTGAAGATGAACCTGTATTCTCGGTCTTCTAAATAGGATTTGGTCCATGCCACAAAATGAGGGAAAAAGCTAAGTTTTTTTAGTTTAAAAGTGATAAGTTGGTGAGAAATTTTATGGAATTCCTTGCTGAAATCAATGGAAATTGAATCGCCTTCATCACCGTCTTCTAAAGTATGAAACCGTGCTTATTTGTGCAGATAGTTGGACTACAGTACGGAAGCAGTTGTTGATAGACTAGAGTTTGGGTATGCAGGAGAGTTTTGCCATGGGCCTATAATTATCAACTTCGGCCTTACTTCCTTTTTATGAATAGGGATGATATAAGATTCCTCCCATAGGAAATGGAAAGTACCTGTTGAGACGGACAAGTTACATAGGGCAGCAAGGGGAGGACCGAGATGGGTAAAACACTCTTTTATTACAGTAGCCGGAAGGTCATCAGGGCCAGACGAAAAATCCTCTTTAAGTTTGGTAACGTTTTCGGATATCAAAGTTGTTGTTATATTTAGCGAGATGGATGATGTCTCAGGATAGTTTCTCATATAGCTAAAGTAACTATGATCGGGTTCATCTGTTTTCTTAGAAAAGGATTTGTTGAAATGACAGGCAAAGAAATTCGCAATGGTTTTTGGATCGGCAGAAGACTCACTAAGAAATTTAAGAGTAGATGGGTAGCCGTCTGACTTTCTTTTGGTATTAACAGACTGGTAGAAGCGTTTAAGGTCCGAGACTAAGCTAAATTGCATGCGGTAGATGTACTCAAGATAAAGAGACTCACAAAGCTCAGACAAACGATTGCATACCAATCGATAATTACTGTAGTCGGAATCAGATCGAGTTCTTAAGAATTTGTGCCACAACTTGTTTCTCTTATTACGGAGAGAGCAGAACTCCTTGTTGTACCAGGGAGGAGCTGACAGGCAGTCCTTTCGGAAGGTATATGGAACCGATTGTGTAAAGAAGAAGAAAATTAAGGAATAGAAAGTTGATAGGGCAAGATCAATGTTGGTTGTCTCAGCAATAAAGTCAAAGCTAATATTGCTGATGAGGTTTTTAAGTTTGTTAAAGTCGGATCTTCGGAAGTTAAATGAAAATGAATTTCCGAATCGACACATGTGTTGCCATTTTCATATGAGTACATAATTGACAAGGGGGGATGAAGGCGGTCTAGGGTAGAAAGATGATGATCCCTCTTATAAACGACACAGTTATCTGAATTGGATGTGAAGACGAGGTCGAGTTGTCTGTCCATTAATATTTCTATTTCAGAGGACGAATTAAGAGAGACGAAATGAGACGAATCATCGGAACGCTCCCATTTAAGGTGAAGGAGGTTGAAATCTCCTACTACTTAGAACAATGTAATCTTCAGGTTGTGCATCATCAGTCAAAAAATCCACTGCGTGAAAGTCACGTATCCGGTAACGCATACTAGACGATCCCCGAAACTCAACACAGTTTCCAGTTGATTCATACTTTTTTTTCTTTTCGCACAATGCATGTGCATTCTCAGCACTTTTAACTTGCTTTGTCCAATACACGCGCGTCGAACAAAATGAAAAATGCTGAGCTAATAATATAGAACTAATAAAAGGGACTGACAAACACGCCCGGTCTTGTAACAACAAACAGTGTATTCAGTAGCACTAAGAGTAAAAGCGAATAAAATTATATTTTTTTATCGCGAAACTGGGACTAAAAATATCAGTTGAACTACAGGTCGATAAGACTTAATTGGTTGAGATGGGTGAATGTTACAACAAAGTACGTAAATACAGTGTTTGGGGAGCGTAATGTTGACACATACTAACTCAAAGTTGTCAGTGTGGGTAATATCGACAGGAGTTGTCATGGTTTTTGATGTCAGCAATTAGATTTGTTTCAGTAAGAACAATTATGTCATTGGGAAACTTTGGAGAATTGAGATATACGGAGAAGATTTTAGAGCGCAAACCTCTTATATTTTGGTAATAAATGGACAGGCATTTTGGACGGGAGGATACATAATTCAGTTTGTTAGGAACTGTAATAGCTTTTAAAATTTGAACGAGTTCTTTGCAAGTGGGAAAGACGTTTAGAGCTGACATGGGAAGAGAGCGGAGAAAGATCATTATGAACTTCGTCTGAAGAGATGACGAAACTCTCATGGTTGCGAACGAAAATTTGCATCAGTTCCACTGGCTGAATAGGAAGACCTTCTCGTTGAATCGAAACCATAATGTTGGTTTTGGTTATGCCATCATTGAAAACGGAGTTGGGTTTGTCGTGCAAGTAGGCAAGGTAGAGCCGAACATTTTCATAAATTCGGAAGTCTCTCAAACGAGATTCTACATAACGACTTTCAACATTCATATCAGACTATTTTTAGGCTAGTTTGACAGTTTGTGGAAAGAGTGGTATCAAGGTATTTCGGGTGAGAATCGGGGGCAGTCGAATTAAGAGAACGAGCGCATGAAGATGGGATAGGTTGGTCTAGCACCCCGAAACTTGAATCTTGACTAGTGAGGGGGTTGGATCAGGGGGATTGGTAGATGAATATGAGGAAGGGGTGGTTGGGTTTAGTATATGGGAGCTAATAAATTTAGGATATTTGTCTAATGGGGCAATGATAGTCGGAACTTGGGTAGAAGGCGCAGGAGGCAAGGTTAAATGAAACTCAAGCAGCTTTAAAGGTTTGGTGAGGGGAGTGAGAGGTGTCGAGACTCTGGTGTTCTTTTTGGATGGTGCAAAGGGGGGAAGGAGTGAAGAGAATCTTGGAAAGATTTGGGTCTTAAATGACCAGTTTGTGTCGGGATGTTGATGGGATGGAGCAGAATTGTGGGGGCTATCTTTTCTTTTATTAGTAAACTTATTATCTACCATATACTTCCGTTGGGTGATGACCATCTTTTCCGAGATTGGTATACCGTCCGATGATTTGAACATCCAATCGTACTTAGTGGGTATACGTATAACAAAACACTGGCCGCTTTTTCTTCTTTTCTTTTCCGTTCTTGATTTTGTCAACTTATATACATTGTCTTGTATACCAGATTTCTTGCTAAAAAGGGCTTTGATCGAGGACGGGCTTGCGTGAAGTGGGGCAGCTTTGAGGAAGAAAGTAGACAATTCCGGTTTTTTGGTTACTTTAAAATTAATTTTATTTAATTTTTTAGCGGCTACTAAATGAGTTGGGGCTGAAGTGGTTGAGGGTGATGTATATAGCTCGTCGATTAAGGATGTGTTACACAGGCTTACTGCAGATGGAGGTGCATCCGGCTTACTAGAGATGTGTTTTAATTCCTGCAATACCTACATCGTGGTTGATCTAGTGGATGCAGCTTCCTCACTAAGAAAATTGAGGTTATGTTGAATGGATCCGATGTTTTCGGTATGTTCAGCATGCTTGAGATGTAGAAGAGTGGATTGGTCAGCCTACGTTGACATACATTTTCCCAACTGAATTGAAGTTGACTGAATCGCTGGTAATGTGTTTGAACAGTGAGACTTATCAGAATCTACTAATTTAGTGATTTTAGAGTGCAGGGATTGAACAGCTGATTTTATGGTGGTTACGAGTATGTTGTTATCGATCGAACAGTTTAGATTGCCATGGCTCTCGGAAATGAGTTTGTTTATATTTTTACCACTGAATTGAACTTCGTATTTCAGCCCTGCAATCGAGTCTGCAAGCCCAATTAGTCGCTGGTTATTACATTTTATAGCCAGCATTATATGTGCCAGGGAGGTGGTCCGGCAGTCTACACAGAAAAAGCAGAATATGCGCATATACTCTTCGAGATGAGTTTTAGCGTTTCTGCTCAAACCAATGCATATGGGATGAAATTTCTTTCCACATATCCCATAGCATGTAACCATTTCCACTGTGGCACAGCGCAGTCGGCAAATCCACAGGAAGACATGGTTAAATTAGATCAGAATATTAGCAAGTAAGTTATTAATTATTTTTTTCTTTTTTTAAAAGAAAACACAACACACTGTGTTTTGATGACACTGAGAAAATACAAAGTCACTGTGTTTGACGACACTGAAAAATTATGGTGTAAGCGGTATATAGTTCAACAGGAAACACAACATTTGAGATCTTATTTGGTCAAACACTCTGGTTGCTAAGTGAAGCAAAATTCCCCCACCCCACCTACGGAGCCCAAAGTGGTGAACGACTACGTGGATGGGTTGTTTAGCAGGATTTGCAAATTGCATGAATACCACCCGAGAAAAGATGACGCTAGCGAGCAGCCGCTTGAAGACTAGGTACAACATCAAAGCGAAATTTTCCGGTTTCAACGACGGAGACGTGGTCTGCTTGTATAATCCTCAGCGTAAGAATGGCAAATCACCAAAATTTCAACAGGATTGGGAAGGTCGATACAAGGTGATAACCAGCATTAATGACACTGGATCCAGCGTGGGGATCGAGTAAAATTGAACGTGGTCCATTTGGATAGAATGTGTCATTTCAATGGAACGATAAATGACGAAGTTGTTCGGGACGAACAACTTTACGGAGGGAGCAGTGTGATATCCATTTAAATGTAAGCAGCGTCATTTATATTTCCATGGTAGAAAGTTTCGATACTTGAAAAGCATAGACTCAACCATTGGTGAACGGTGGATGGATTCGAATTTTCTAGCAAAATAGAAATTGTATGGGACGCTGGATGGCGAGTATAGCGTCTTGCATGTCTGGGCATTTCCAGAGCTTTCAGGACCTGCCCCACAGCTGCGATATAAAAAATAATAGGACTAACCTCCCTACACTTATATTATATATAAATAAAGTGGCATTACGCAGAGCAGCAAGTCTGGTACAAATAAAGAGTTATGCTTAGCGAGCACCCGGACCTAAGGACCGAATTCTCCGAAACACCGGAGCTTGATATAATCTGGGCGGTAACAGACCGCCTTCAAAAAACATTATGCTTCAATAAAGACTTCTCCAGAGAGATTCCCAGCAAAGAAGCATGGGTAAGAAATAATGGCTTACAGAGGTGGACGGATTGTTCTACAATGGAATTGGGAGAGGGAGCTGAAATACACGGACCTAACCTAAATATAACCGTAGATATTGGCAAAAGTCCCGGTGTATTTCAATCAGAACTCCACGCCAATCAAGTGCCACCATGATAACAACTCTGTTATCAAAGTCGCAAAGATTCGTATATTCGCAGACAGTCCAGCAGCTATAAATGCACTAGCTCGCAAACCACTGTCTCCAAATTAGTCATGTACTGCTTCGAAACCCTCCAAAAACTAAGCTCTTGGTACAAAACCAATCTGTGGTGGGTTCCTAGTCAGTGAGGACTTGATGCGAATGAAAGTCTGACGATCTGGCTAGTCAGGGCTCAAAAACTCCCTTGAATAAACCCTTCACTGCACTCCTAAATCAACAATCAATTTAACTATTAATAGCTGACAACATTCCAGATGCATCACAAAATGCCAATATATGTCTAAATTTAAGTTGGCACGAAATCAAAAACTTTGTGGGTTATCTCGCACGACATCACGGTTTCAACAAAATGAATCTAGTCGACTCAGTGCCGAGTTTACCTTGAAGAAGACGAAACATCTGAACATATATTATCTGAATATCCAGCCCTCAACGGGATTAGACGTTAAAGCGCTTTACTTCGCAATTGGCAAGTCAGAAAATTAAAAAAATAAAAAATAGAGTTGCCCCAAAATCAAATTAGATTAATGATAAATCACCGAGAATAATGACATTGAATTTAAATAGACTGTTGCTATATCACTGAGTGTACAATATACATGAATAAAATAGACATTTGTCTCGTTTCCGAAACCCATTTCACCAAAGAATCATTTATAAGATTTCGATATTCAGAATATCCAGATATCTTCGATCAATTGGGACACAAGTTTATCATCGAGGGAGACCTTAATGTTAAAAATACATATTGGACATCAAAGCTAACGACAACCAAGGGAATTGCTTAAGGCAATAAATGCGAAAGGGTGGGAGCTGCTACCTATTGGCCAATTGATCCTGCAATTCCCGATCTAATTGACTAATTCGTAGTTAAAAATATCGCAAGGAACTTTCTGCAGATGGAAGAAATTTAAAAGATGACAACTGCTCAAAACCTCAAGCAGCTCCCAAAAAAACATCTTACATGCTGCGCTTAAATTAAAATACTTTCAACAGCTACGGAAAGTAGCTGAAATTATCATGATAGCCAAACCGGGGAAACTATCTCACGAAGAATCATCCTATAGGCCAATATTTTTCTTGCCAATAATGTAAAAACTTCCTGGACGACTGCTACTTACTATAGAACGGAAGGTTTTTATTTCTAACCACCAATTTGTACTTTGAGTACTTCAACCGTTGATTAGATATACCGAATACCAAAAATAGCCATGAGAGATTAGTCTGCAAACTAAAAACGATACTACTACTCAATCCAAATCATACAACGGTTTCAAAACAAGGTGCCGGCAAATATTGTAAATGCACCTTATTAAGCTAAGAACGATTGCATTCACAGAGACCTGGGCGCGGAATATGTATAGAATAAAATAAGTTACTTAGCGCTACCTAGGTAGCGCCGCAGTTCGGGGTTAATATGGTCCTCAACTAAGAAGCCTCTCCAGGTAGCTCGGTCTTTGGCTACCTGCATTCCTTTGGGCACTCCAAGTCGGTTGAAGTTCACTTCTACCTGTGCGCGCCACCTAAGGTGGGGAATCCACTGCGTAGTTCCTCCGGATTAGATTCGAAGTCTCAACGGCCGAAGAATTGGTGTCCATTTGCACTACATGCAATATCCATCTCAGGCGCCCAATGAACAGTGTTCTGACTAGGTTGATGTCGCTGTACAGCTCGTATAGTCCATCGTTGAACCTTCTCTTCGAACGATAAAATAATTTTTGGAAGGTTTTCTCTAGAAACGACTGAGGTTATCTTCATCAGCCATCGGTAGAGTCCATGCTACAGCGCTATAAAGTAGGACTGGGATGATTAAGGTATTATACTCGTATAGAGAATTTTGGAATAGGGCCCTACTACTCAATTGCCTTCTGAGCCTAAAGAAACACTGATTGATGATGTATTGTTGGCAGAATTTATAGCAGGCCCATTGTAGAAAAAGTTCCTAACTACCTCGAAATTATAACCGTCGACTGTGACATACTGATCAGTTCATCGGTTTGACAGCATATACTTGGTTTTGTACTTATTTACCGCTAAACCCGCTTTAGCAGTTTCGGTAACACTCCGTTGAGTTCTCCCAATTATATCGATATCATCGACCTACGTATATCATAACAAAAAAATGATAGACAAAAAAATGCTTAAAAATTAGCCTAAATAACTTACAAATAATCTTATTTTAACTTACTGGCCCCATGCGGGCGCTCTAAGCTAAACCTAACACTTAAAATATGTCTTTCGACGAATCTTACATTCTAATTTTATATTCAATTTAACATTACTTAATACTAAGAGAATAAACTAAGAAAATAAATTTTAACTAAAAACTTAGTAAATGGACTGTTTTTTTATATTATAAAACCTTAAAACTAAAAACTTATAGACTACCTAACCTACTTACATCTAATACATACACACACATACATATACATATACATATTATGGATGTATATACATGTATGATATTAAAGAAGTCACTGCATATCACTTTGTCTAAAACAGTTTTTGTTTTGACGGATCTTGACGGAGCAGCGTGCGTTCTCAATCGTCCTTCTGCACAGACGGACGAGCTTCGCCCAAGCCTGAGATATGAATTGGTGTGTGCTCTCCACAAAGCCATTTTCAGTAGCTTTGAATACCTCTATTCTACCTGACGACGCGACGGAGTGATGAGATTCTTCACTATTGCATAGTCTACAGAAAAAGTTTTTCCATATTCTCAACAACCGCCGCGTGTGCAAGGAAGACGAAGAAACAGAAGAGCATATCCTTCGCTGCTCTAACCGCTTGGGTAGAACACGTCTACGTCTCGTAGGTAGCTATACCTATGGTCAAACTTGAGGAAATTGCAACAGGCCTAACCTGGTCGCAGTGATAAGGGTACATACGAGTAGTTCCACCTCCCCACCTAATCTAATAGAATCTACCATTCTTTGCTGAAATTTTCAAAGAGTGTGCACTTTATCTGCACTCAACCATCTGTAGTGGTTTAAATACTAACTTACTTAGATATGTCTAAGACTGTCTAATAAAACATTTAGTGTCCTCGGCAGGAATGGAGATAGTGAATATTATAATACTATCCCAATATGTTTTGCTGATAATCGACTAAATTGTCATCTCAATATATTCTTTGTTTCTAATCCGTTGCTTGTTCTTCTGTGTGGATCAAATATAGATTATGTTTTTAAGCGCAACCTACTCTTTTGCTAGACATCTTTGGATAGACATCCATCTAGTACTTCTATTCAAGATATTTAATACTATAGATCTAAATATACTTCAAAATGCAATTCGTTTAGCCCCGGGAGCAATCCCGATTATGCGCTGGTCATACGAGTAACTAATAGAGTAGTAGTAACTAATAGAGGACAAATTGGTTCAGTCAATTTGTTCAACACGTATCAACGAAAATAAGAAATTAAGCAAATTATGTTCTTGTTGCATAAAAATATGAACAAATTATACAGCAGCGAACATCTTCTAACGCTAACTGGTTTGAGTAGTTACTTATCCTCTATGCATTTCAAAAAAACGCGGAGACGAGTCAAATATTTGCACCTCTAAGTGCATATAGGAGTAGTAGAACAGAAAATTAAAATGTCCAATGATGTACGGTTGTTAAATCTATTTTAATAGCTAAACGTTACATAACAATAAATTTTATCAAACTTTTTTTTTACCAAAAATTGTCTCTCATCTATATATGTATGTAGTTAATTGTTGCATATCAACTCTACTTTTCCTAAGATTTAAAAAATTAAGAGAAGTTTCCTTTCATCGCAAATCATCTTCAGTCACGAAGCTCATTTTTGGCTCAATGGGTTCATCAATAAGCAAAATATGCGTTATTGGTCGGGTGAAAATCCACATGTGCTTTATGAATCACCACTTCATCCACAAAAAATAACTGTTTGGTGCGGTTTGCATGCCGGCGGCGTTATTGCGCCATGATCACAGATTATTTTTGGCCCGAATTCGAAGATATGGACTTGGACGGCATGTGGTTTCAACAGGATGATGCCACAAGCCACACAGCACACTCTACAGTCGATTTATTGAAGAGTAAGTATGATGAGAGTGTTATCTCAAGAAATGGGCCAGTCGATTGGCCGCCTCGTTCGTGCGATTTAACGCCGCTTGACTATTTTCTATGGGGCTACGTTACGAGTAAGTCATTGGTTTATGCCAACACGCCGACGACGTTGGTAGAGCTCAGAGCCAACGTGGCCATATGAACGAAGTCGAGTTCCATTCATAAATGTTTTGATTGTACTTCAAGCCGATAATAAGGTTTTTGAAATATCTCAAATGGTTTGCGCTTTATAGTATTTAAAAAAAAGTTGTTCTTTTCCCGCTTGTCGTTAAAGGTGACTAAATGATGAAGGATCATGTTCCGGCAGTTGAACACCTAAAATGAGCCTGAGGTGCGTTAACATGTTATGACACTTCTTAAAGACTGTAGAAAAAGTATTACGGCAACGTAAACTTGATATACGCGTAATATGCGTTCAAGAAACCAATTGGCGAAATTTCCTCTACTTCAACTTGCAAACGAAAGCTTACAAAATTAGTTATTATGGAAAGGCGCAAAATAATAATAAGAAATAAGGAGGAATTGCCATCATATTGAAAGTAGAGACAGCCTATCAAAAATTAGCTACCGAATTATAGCAATGAAACTGAAAACTGATCACGAAATATTGAATATTGTTGGGTATATTTTGGCGCGATTTTGATGAGTCATTAAATGGGATGGTAAAAGGGAAAATGCTTATGATCGGTGCTGTTTAGACAAGCACGTTGGAAAGTCGAGCTCTGAGTACGAAGACTGCCATGAAGAAAATAGTTTCGGAATACGATAAACTAAGCCTACGTACACCACATGGTCTTATCACTTACGCTACTTATTAAGCAACAACGGTACACGATTACGTAGGTAAATTATCATCTATGCCAGAATTACGCAAAACGGAGTGTAAAAGTTTCTATGATCTTAGATGAACCACAGATCTTTACGGACATTTTCCTCCATGGAAACACCATTAATGTGCAAAAGTAATTAAGTAACTTAAAGTAATTAAGCATCTCGTTGGCAAATAGAATTAGAATTGTTGGAATATCGAAAATATTTCTTCATTACTTTTGTAACACCATCTAGCGACTAATGCCTGTCATCCACATGCCCTAGCATTTCTATTTCATTTTTTTTTACTCACTTGCCACCAGCCACCTTAGTACGTTGTTAAGGCTCCGGCCCATAGAATCCGTTGCGTCCGTTACGATGCCGGATAGGTTGACGTTAATGTATTTGACGGAAATGACAGTCCCATAGAATCCGTGGCATACGTTGCCAGAATAACGAACGAAACGAAACAAAAGAATTTAAATGTCATTTAATCTCAATATTTTCTTTCAAGCTATGACAATTTCTCTTCATTCTCTCAATGTCTCCACCAATGAAAGTGGTTACTCTCAATTTGTGAATGCGTGAACTTCAATATGTGAAAGTATGGTCCTCAATGTGTGAATGTGTGAACTACCAACGGATTGAAAAGTAGAAATTAAATCTACTTTATCCGTCCGTTCCGTCATATCCTTTGTTTATGGGCCTGCTTCCATAACAACGTGTATATTCTATCGAACTGCCAGTCGACGCAATTCACGCAACGGACGCAACGGATTCTATGGGTCTTGGCCTTTAGTTCTCCTAAGTTATGTTAATAAACTGAATTTGTACATAATTAAAAGTGTGTTTCAATTAAAATCATGATTTAAAACCTGATAGCAGAGCGTAGTTAGCTAACGAAATACTATACTCATAGATAAAAAAAATAATCGTGCGTTTTAAATAAAAAAAAGTGCAAAACAAAAAATAGAATTGCGAATTGTGGTGAAATTCGCGCATACCATTTTTGGTGGAATAGGTGGAGAACATCCGATTTAAATAACGGTTTCAGTGTACATGCAAACGAAAAACGAACTCGGGATGTTTGCGAAAATTGACGAAATCGGTATTCCAATTTTTAATGGTGACAATTTGGAAATTCAGATTGATGAATATTCTGGAATACAAGGAGTGTAAAGATCCAGCTATGAGAGCAAAACCAGTTCAGGATGATGAGCTTTTATGGAACAAAATGGATCTTAAAGCCAAAACCATTCTGATAAGTACAATTAGTGACAAACAGCTTGAATATTTGTGTAACTGTACAACAACTCTAGACATGATGCATAAGTTTGAAAGTATGTACTCTACAAAGTCCACTGCCTTACAAATAATTTGCAGAGGCAAATTGGAAGAAGTAACACTAAGTAACTACAGTTTAGTTGAAGATTTCTTTGTTGATTTCGAAGAGGCAACAAACGAATTCAAGGCAGCTGGAGGAAAAATGGACGAGCAAGAAAAAATTAGGTATTTATTAAGAGCTTTACCGCCAAGTTATAGTTACATAGGCGACTTCATCGACGTTATATAAGAAGATCAAAGAACTGTGGACTACGTGAAATCAGAAATTAAAGAAAAAATTTTTGGAAAGTAAAAAAGACAATCGAAGCAATGTTAGTACATTCAACACACAAACAAAAGGACAGTGTTTTAATTGCTACAGGACTGGTCACTACAAAAAGGATTGTTAGCAATGCATACAACAAAATCAGGGCCGAGGAAATCGAAATAATTTGGTAGAGGTGCATCACAAAGAGGAAATTTTCAAGGAAGAAGTTATCGTGGTCAACAGAGGGGCTACGCAAGAGGTGGAACACACAGAGACAGTCATCGAGGAAGAGGTACGAATCTAGCAAGGGAAGAAACATCTGGCGAGCATCACCAAGACACATTAGTTGAGGTATGGGTGACTTATGTAAATAGTCACAAGGTAAACCAGGCAAGTCAATATTTATATAATAACAATAAGGAAATAAACTGCTTTTAGATAGTGGCCACAGACCACATAATTAAAGGCGATAAATTATTTACTGATTTTATTGATTTAAAAAATCCAATAGATGTTAAGTTAGCTGATGGCAAAAAATTTAAAGCAACGAAATTAGGTATTGTAAATATTAATTTTGAAAATTTTAATCTTAAAAGAGAAGTTAGTTTAAAAAATGTCTACTATGTGGAGAACATAAGACAAAATTTACTTAGTCTTTCTAAGATAACTAAAAATTGCACAATAGTAGCTAGAAACAAAAAAGCCAAAATTTATAATAAATCTAGGGAATTAATAGCTTTGGCTAATAAAGTTGACGAATTATATTACATGAAAAGCTTTAACTGATAGGAAAAGTAATGTAGTGTACGTTAATGTAGTTAAGTTAACTAACAAAGATAAATGGCATAGAGCCTTAGGGCATGTAAATTTTCAATACTTAAATAAACTTGTAAGCAATAATTTATTGGAGGGTTTGCCAAACACATTAGAAAAATGTGACATGAAATGTACAAAGTGCATAGAAAGTAAGATGGCAAATATATCTTTTAAAAACAAAAGAACTAAGTCTACTGAAATTTTGGAACTAATTCACACTGATTTAAATGGTCCCACATACCACTACCGGTGGAGAAAAATATTTTTTAACTTTTGTAGATGATTATAGTAAGCTACTAAAATTTATTGCATTAAAAATAAATCAGAAACTGCCAGTTGCTTTATAGAATATGTGAATTTAGTTGAAAATAAATTTAATAAAAGGATAAAACAATTACAATGTGATAATGGCAAGGAGTATTTGAACAGTGAAATCTTTAATTTTGCTAAATATAAAGGTATTGAATTATTACCATGTCCACCTTATGTTCATGAACTAAATGGAGTAGCTATAATAGGTCTGCTATGGACATAGGTATATGTTTAATGAGTGAAGCCTGAAGTTATGAAAACTGTTTCTTTTTTGAAAAATCGTACAATTGCCAATACAACAGAAAATAAGAACCCATATGAAATACTTTTTAACAAAAAGCCTGATGTAAAATATTTACAAATTTATGGCAGTAGAGTGTTTGTAAGTATTCCAGAAGTTTTAAGGAAAACTATCCCATTTAGTATCCATAAAGCCAAATCAGGAGAATTAGTTGAAGAAGGAACTGAATTGATTTGCTCAGAGAAAATTTATAACATTATGTCCTACCAAGTGAAAGATATGGCGGCGGCAAGTGGACTTGAAATTGTAAATAATTCCTATCCTACATGTTTCCGTCCAGGTGCACCACCGAGCCTTTTAGACCTTGTTATTGTATCTGATTCACTTTCTGTCTTACTGTTTGATCAGATTTCTTTTGAAGTTGTCAGCGAACATGATCTCCTATTCTGTACTTACAATGTTGTCTTTAACCACAATTCTTCTTCAAGCTCCTTTGTTTATAGGGATTACTCATCAATAAATCATGAAGCACTAACGACCGCAGCAAACTCGGTCCCATGGTTGAATTGCAGAATGGTTGCCGATCCAAATGAAAAGCTAATCATTTTCCAGAAGCTTGTAATGCAATTATTCAATGATCATGTACCAATAAAAACCGTCGCGATCCGAAACAGTGCGTGTCCCTGGTTCATGGAAGGGGTAGTTGGTGTTCTAAAGAAGCGAAACAGACTGTACAGTAAGTGGAAGCGTAGACAAAACGCGATTAACTGGAACAGGTACGAAGTTGCTCGTAATGCTGCAACCGATGCTGTTCGTGCATCTAAACGACACTACTATTCATCTAAACTGAGCACTTCTTTACCCTCCAAGGAACTGTGGAGAAATCTACGCCAAGTTGGCATTGGTGTAAGTAGTGACAGGAGCTGTACTATTGATTTAGATGAAATGAATGACTATTTTGTTTCAAATGATGTTGCTGCCGATTGTTTCGAGTATGACGTTGTCTCCAGCAGAGGCCTTGAACAGGAAATTGATTTTGAAGTAGTTACGGAGGTTGATGTCCTTTGTATTATTAAAAGTTTAAAATAAAATGCTATTGGTGAAGACGGCTTGCCACTTCGTTTCCTAAAACTTATTTTGCCGCACGTCATAGGCCATCTAACACATATAATCAATTCCTGTATAGCAGCATCTACTACTCCTCTGATATGGAAATGTGCTAAGGTTGTACCTGTTCCTAAAAATACTACTGCTTCCGATGCTTCTGACTACAGACCTGTCAGTATCTTACCTTGCCTGTCTAAGGTCTTTGAAAAGGTAATAGAGTCACAAATTCAGAAACACTTGGCTGAAAATTCCCTGTTGAGCCCATTCCAATCGAGCTTTAGCAAGAGCCATAGCTGTCCTTACGCCATCTTGGATGATATCAGGCAAGATTTTGACAAAGAATTTGTGACGCTGCTCTGACTGCTTGATATCTCTAAGGCTTTTGACAGAGTGAATCATTCCATTCTTTGTTGGAAACTGCACCATTACTATGGTTTTAGTGAAAGAGCTGTAAGGCACATTCGAAACTTTTTATGTGGACGGTCACAAATAGTCGTAGTTGGTAACAATCGCTCAGGTTTCCGGTCAGTTTCTCAAGGGGTTCCGCAGGGATCAATATTGGGCCCAATTTTGTTCTGCATGTACATAAATGACTTAGCATCGATTTGTAAGCACGCGCTGATTCATTCCTATGCAGACGAGACGATGTAAAACTTTACCTATCTCATCCGGTTAATAAAATAGGTGAACTAGTGTCACTACTAAATGAGGATCTTGCTTCTATTGTTGAATGGGCAACTAAAAATGGACTAGCTTTGAACTCAAAAAAATCCCAAGTGCTTCCAATATCAAACAAGTCTTTTGAGTTAAGTCTAGTTTCTGATGTTTGCTTAGCCGGTAGTAAGATTAGGTTAGTTGAGGTGGCTACAAAATTTTTGAATAATAGAAAAGCTTTGAAATTGATGTAAAATATTTATAAGTTGAATTAAGATTAAATGAAAATACGAAATGTAAAGTTGAATCATAAGTAACTTTAAGAAATCTTTAATATGAAAATTTAAAATTGCTAATACATAGTTTAAAGGAAATGTATAAATAGAAAAAGAACAATGCTTAAACAAAATAATGTAGAAAATTTAAAGAGGTGTGTTGGAATATCGTAAATATTTCTTCATTACTTTTGTAACATCATCTAGCAACCAATGCCTGTCATCCACATGCTCTCGCATTTCTATTTCATATTTTTTTTTCTTACTTGCCTTTCGCCAGCCACCTGAGAACAACGTACTAAGTTATCTTAATAAACTGAATTTGTACATAATTAAAAGTGTGTTTCAATTAAAACCATGATTTAAAACAAGAATTATGTTATGAAAGTTAGTTACGAAGAATTTATGTTAAAGAGATTATGTTAAGCACATTATGAGTATTATATGAAGGAAGACAGTAAATTACGTGCTGCCCTAGGAAAAGGGAATACTGAATATTATACATAGGTCAATAGCCTAATATATTAAGTATGAAATATCACTATAGAAAGCACACAGTACGAATTATGAAACGGTAAATAAAAATGATTATTTTCCGATTGACCTAAGGCATGCCACCGAATCTTCTGGGTAGCCAACATTGAGTCGGATCACTAATTTCAAGCAAGAGATACAGGATTAACATTGGCCTCTCAAGGCGAAGAAAAAAGACCACAATAAGCGTGCGGTCGAAAATAATGATAGTTTGTTCTCAGGAAGAACGTAGTGAAGTTTTACCAATAGGTGAAAGAACATGTTAAGACACCACGACCCGTTGAATTGACCATTCCAGTTAGGCGATGTTAGCCAAATCTTCCGTCAGCCTGACCAAAACGAAGTAACGATTGCAATATCTAAGCTTAAATCCAACAGAGCTGCCGGATGTGATGGCTTAACGGCCGGGGTATTCGAAGCTGCAGAAAGTGAGGTTGTGGGGAGCTTACACATACACACCTTTACGGAGAGCATACATCATACACTTATTTCTCCAATCAGGTCCGAAGAGTGTCTGTCTGATTCATTTGATTTCAGTCTCGTTTTTCCGGTTCACAAAAAAGGATACCCCCACAATTGCGCCAACTATATTGGTATAAGACTAAAACAATCCTGCTTTGTCTCTTGGACTTTGAAAAAGCTTTTGATACAGTGAATCACAACAAACTTTATCGGAAACATTATTCAAATTTCGGATTAGACAAAAGAGGTGTTGAACTGATCCGGAACTACCTCAGCGAAAGATTTAGACGGAGTTGCTTCTACCATGCTGGGACTTTGTAAAGGCGTTCCACAAGGCTCAATCCTTGGACATCTGCTCTTCGTTTTATACATTAATGACCTCCCCTAAGTTTGTAAGCATACTTCGATATACTTATATTCTGATGATGTCCCAATATACTTTTCGACTTCGCGGTGACAAATTGGTAATTGTCTTAGTAAACTGATTGGGGACGTACAATTAAAAAATCTCTGGGCAGGCTCGAATAGTCTTTTACTTAATACCAAAAGTTGCTATGATTACCCATACAGAAAAACACCCGGATTGTTGACGATAACCCTGAAGTTTACTTATCTATAGAGAAGATTCCTTCCTCTGAGACGGTAAACAATTTTGGAATCATTTTATACAAACGTCTGTTTGCTGTTGTGGTCTGTGACCACATAAACCTACTTGTAAGAAATATTTATATGGTGTTGCTCATGCTGTGAACTTCTGCTTGCTGCACAACAGTAAACTTTCAGCAGAAACTTATTGAGATTTGCATTGGAACATTAAAGTAATGAAACAAGATTTCATAAACGCACCCACTTACTTGTCATTTTTGTTTGTTCAATTTCTATTCTTGTGCGAATCATCTAATACTCAACATCAACAAAGTGAAATATTCTGTGCAAAGTGGTTTAACTTTTTTTCGTCTTTTTCTGGGAAACCTTAAATAATTCTAAAAAAGTACCAGGAAATAACCTGGTATTAGTGGTATTATTACACTTAAAATAGGAAAATGGGACAGAGAGAGAAAGAAAGATTTTTGCGCTCCGTGACTATTTCGCTCCATGGGTTGGATGCCACCCACATTTAATGAGTAGACTAAATTATATGTGCAATTGGACCTGTTGTTGTATTGTAGGCAACCATTCGTTTTACGTGAATTATGTTGCCTGAATGTCTTTCGGGCGAGGCTGGGATTCGAACCCCAAACCTTCCGATTTGAAAGCCAATACACTACCAATTAAACCACGTCCACCCGGCTGTTTAGTCTACTGTTCTCTTACCTCGCTTTCTTTTTGAAAATCAGATCATGCTTTCAACGTTACGATATGCTATGTTTTCGATTTACGAAAGTTCGATCATATTTCAACGTTCAGTTGGTCAATCTTAGAGTGTTCGTTTCAACAATACTTGAACTATTGCCTATTTCTTGCAAATTTAATAACCTATTAGAGACTCAATTACTTATAATTTCGGCTGCAATTTCGTAGATCTTAAACGACAGGTACAAGACATTTTGGGTATTTTCTCTTTAATCATTTTACTAACCCATGAGGCAAATAGTGGCTAAAATAATCAACAAAATGACTTTTAGATAAATTTATTTCAAAATATTATGGTTACTTGATAAAATGTTACAAAGTCTCTACTTGTATCGTGCTTGTATTCTTGTTATTTTTCCTTTTATACTTTATATTATATTTTTCTTTTTTTAACTTTATTAGTTCATACCCTCAAATTATCATGAAATACGAGTATGCACTTGTTATGAAGCCTAACTCTAATTGTACAATCCACTAATTTGCAATAAGCTTGAAACTTAAAACTTATAAGCCCACAAACGAATAAACTTTCACATTCCGAGAGATCCTGGAAAAAACTCAGGCCGCATATGATAGCACTTATTGAACAGAGGTATATAGAGCCATGTCTAGTTTTGGCATTTATGCCAAACTCGTCCATCTATGCAGAATGAAGACAGAGAACGCTCGCTACACCACTAGGCAACGACTTAACCGAGACCTTTGATGTTAAAAAGCTTTTAGACAAGGTGACACTCTGTCATTTAACTTCTTTAACATCATAATTAAAAGAATTGTGCGGGACTCACAAGCGATCACCAGAAGCACAATCTTTCAATAGGGAATGTAACTACTAGTGCATGACAGTGATATTGACATGATTGGCGGAACTCAGCGATCTGTCATTAGTGCATTCGCTAGTATTGAAGCGCAAATCCCCAAAATGCGTTAGACATTAAATACATTCAGGAATATGAAGGGACACACAACATACATTAATTGGACTGAACGTCAGAATCGACGGCTATAACTTCGAAGTAATAAGGGACCGGCCAATTTTGTCGCCACCTCAGTAGAAATAAAATAAAGAATCACTCTTGCCAATCGCTGTTTATTTGGCGGATTGAGTAGAAAGGCGCTGTCCCGAATAAAAAAGGAGATTCTGTATAGGTCTTCGATCATCACAGTCCTACTTTATGGCGCTGAAGCATGGACTCTATCGAAAGCGGATGAAGATATCTTCGGTGCCAGAGAGAATTCTTCCTGAAATAATCGGTCCTGTTTCCGTTGGCGGGCTTTGGAAGAGTAGACGAAATATACGAGCTGTACGGCGTTTACCACGGTCGCGGCAATGGGTGGTTAACGTGAATTACCATTGATCTTAATTTAATTAACGCCCGACAGAATCGGCGGTCTGCTAAATATCAAATTCCTCTTATTATCATGCTTTAAGTTGGGAAAAATTAATGGGATCGAACGCGTACTGCAATAAATGCGCTGCCAGTTGATCGCAATATGTATCATAGGTGCGACAAGGAACACAAATATAGAGAATATCTTTTAGGTAATGATAGAATACTGGATATGGGGTAAACTCTTCTGAGAACTCAGCAGGAGCTAAGGGGATTTTGTCAATTTGCGAAGCTATCCTAGGTTCCTGGAGCTGAAAAAAGTTCAGGCTCGAAAACAGTTAATAGCAGAAGAAAAACGTAAAGAGCGTCGTGCTTTCTCTAACTTTGTCCCACCTGAATAACAGCTAGATCGGATATGGCCACGATGACAACAAAAAATATGCCAACGGTAGCCGAAAAGGGACAGGAAGCGGATCTAGATTTGAAAGCCATCCTTCTGGCCCTGTTCAGAAAAATTGATTATTTTAAGAAACTATTATCATCTAGTCATCTATATGACCTTGTTTTAAGGTCTGGCGCGTTTATATAATGTCGGTTGAGTAAGGTTAATCTAAAGATCCCTGCGTCAAATGCGAACTCACTAGTCATAATCGAGATAAGAACCAACCTCCATAATCCGTTGTTAATTCAACACCCAGATCTGCTTTTAAAATAAATAAGCTACGCCAAAATCACAAAATTGTGTAGTTGGTATCTTATTGCGTCACATGCAGCGGGGATGGGTGGTAGTCTGGATAATATGCATTCCTGTTCATAGTCTAAGGCGAGTTTATGGCACGCCCGTTTATACACCTGGAGCATCAAAACCCATTCAATTTTTAACTGAGGTCAAATACTTTGGCGCTGCCTTCAGCTTCAATCGACAGAAAATTATTGTTTTCTGGTCGAACATTTTAACGCCAGGCATGCGGCATGGAAAAATAGTCCGCCGAACACTAGGTGCAACTGGTTTTATAAATGGCGGGGTATATATATGATTGATAAACTTAAGATGTACGCTGCGAATATCGAATATTTCCCATTAGCTGGTTATTCTTGGACTTGGCTCTAATAGAGAGTAGACAAGAACTAACAAACGCGGATCGAATCACATGGAACTGGCCATTATTGTCCAGCATGGACTGTGATTGGCGGTGAGAAGGGTAGTAGATACCTTGTATCTGGTTCGATAAGTATTTGTATACTGACAAACACATAAATGCTTTTCTGGCAGAGCACCAAAAATACATTAGCCTGCAACGAAATTCACCTTCAAGTAAAAGCATCATGGATATGAAGATATGAATGTACTTAATCTACTACTTTCTGCTGTCACGTATATATTTATATATTTTTTAAATTGCTGCAAACTCAAAATTTGTTATGTTTCATTCTTGCGTTTCCTATACTTTCATCTATTTAGATAGTCCATATACAAATAAAATCAGTTCGAACAGAAAGGAATATATCGCCTAGCGTTGTTTTTACACTAGTTCTCGATGTGACTTTGTGGTGCTCAGTTCTCGTTGTATAGTGTTTGTTCCTGTATTATACCTGATATTTTGAGAAGTTTTGCACAAAATTTATACATGTAGTGAAATTTTATGTTCATTATCAACCACCGAGCAAAAAAGAAACATATTAGGGACATCAAAATGGTTTCATAGCTAATTTTATTTAGTTTTAGATACAAAATGTAAATACAATAAGTTGCAAAAATTATGCAGACTTGGCTTGCAACGCTAACTACAAGCGTGGTAAAATCTCAATGAAATGCAATAACTCCTCTAGTCAACAGAGCTGATCGACTTTACTTTGGGTTTCCAGTCGATGAAAGAGACAAATATTGGCTGCTGGAAATATAATATACTGCAAGAGTTGCTCAAGAACTTTAAGGGTGTGGCCCTAAGGAAGTCCGCCCATGATTTGGAATGAACCACAAAACCATGAAAACGATTGTTGTTTTTGTATGACTTTGACGCGAGGACTTAGCAAAAAAAAGAATATAATTACATAAACGAACACGAAGAACGAAGTATGTTTTATCTCCAGTACCTCCTAAGTTTAGTTTAGTTTTATTTTGCAATCACATTAAGACATAAATTATCTTATAAACTAGTGAAGCCTTAATACGAGGGCGGGTCAATAAGTCCGTGACTTTTGGAATAAAACACAGATTTTTTGATAAAAAAATAATTTTATTTTTCAACGTAGTCTCCCTTGAGCTCTATACACTTTGTCCAACGCTTCTCCAATTTTTTTATCACTTCCAAAAAAAATTATTTGTCGAGGTCCTCAAAATAGGCCTTTGTTTGCGAGATGACTTCATCATTGGAGTCAAATCTTTTTCCACCAAGCCATTTCTTCAGGTTTGGGAACAAGAAGTAGTCGCTCGGAGCCAAATCTGGAGAATAGGGTGGATGAGGGAGCAATTCATAGCCCAATTCATGGATTTTTGCCATGGCAACTGCATATGTGTGCACCCTTGCATTGTCTTGGTGGAAAAGAACTTTTTTCTTGGCCAAATGAGGTCGGTTTTTTTTTTAAATCGTCATTGAATCGGTCCAATAAGTTGGCATAATATTCCCCATTGATTGTTTTTCCCTTTTGAAGGTAGTCAATGTGGATTATCCCGCGTGCATCCCAAAAAACAGTCGCCATAACTTTATTGGCTGACAAACCCACCTTGGCCTTCTTTGGCGCCGATTCACCCTTAGAAACCCACTGTTTTGACTGTTGTTTGTTCTCTGGTGTGTTCTGATGGATCCATGTTTCGTCCACGGTTACAAAACGGCGCAAAAACTCCTCCATATTGCGATTAAACAACGCCAAACCTTAATGCTTAATAAGCACACGAAATTCACTTTTTTCCATTTACTCCTCAAATTAGTGAGTAGTCTGATAAAAATAGCTGTCAAACACAAACTAACTGACGCAGCAAGTTAAAATTTTGACAGGAGTCAACTGACAAATGCCTGTTGACAGGAGCAGTGTTGCTGTTTCAGTAAAGTGGTCAGAAATTCAAAAAGTCACGGACTTATTGACCCGCCCTCGTATGTTCAATACAAATTTAGATTTAATTTCAAGCTAAAAAAAAACGATTAAGGTAATATTATTACTAAAAAATAATGGTTATTTATATATACAATATTATAATCTCAGCTACGTACATGTATGAATATCTCCAAATAAAATTGTGCAATTTTCTAAGCATGAGTATACAAACAAAGGAAAAAAAAATCAAAGTATTAGGTGTTATTGTTCAAGTAGAAGGACTTAAGTTCATTCCTAAACCTGCTGGTGCTACAAGACCTTCGGACAAGCCGTGGTAAGGAGTTCAACAGGCGCTACGATAAATTGTCGCTCAGATGTTAGGCATAAGTAACGAGGGTGAATGATTTGTCGAGACCTTTCAGACGTGGTAAATCTTACTGGATGATTCTTGGCCAACTGAGTTTGCTTGCTTTCTTAATTTTAGTTAAGATGATATGGTATTTGTAGCTGAGCAGTTGTCAGCAGTTTGTTACGGATGTTAGTATGGTTAACTGCGTCGGATAGTTTCAAAAAATCTTAAATACTATAAAAGATACTTTGTCTTCATCCTCCCTTCAACGCCTCCTATATATCGTCTACAACTTTAATTATGGCCGTTGTACAGCTATTGTCTTTCCTAAATCCAGATTGCATTGGAGAGAGCAAGTTTTTGGAATGGATATATGAGTTCATTTGCCTTTGACGTACCCTCTCAAATATCTTAGAGAAGTAAGGCAGTATGGATATCGGCTGATCTTCCTTACTATTGGAACTCATATGTATAGGAATTATTTTGGCACATTTCCATTGAGAAGAGTAAATGCCGGTTGTTATTATTAGGTCGAAGATATAGACCAGAGATCGAAGAATAACTGGAAGATTATTTTCACAAATTTCGGATGGATCTCATCGAAACCTACAGCAATTGATTTGACTGACAACAAACAAGCAGCCATTTCAGTATCCTCTATACAGGAAAATTCAAAAGCACTGTCAGGCAAGTTAAAATCGAGCGGATTTATGGGAACAGCATTAATATCAGGAAAAGGGAGGGTAACAAAACTTGTATTCAGGGAATTTAGATCCAAGTCGGAATCAATATGATTAATGTTTCCACGTATTCCAAATTTGTGGTTATTTTTCTACAGTTGGCGACCTGCTGTTGATTGGTAAAATTTGGCCAACAAACTGACCAAACCAAGGACATTGGCCAAAACGGATACATTTGGTTCTTAGAGGAACATGATTATTAAAAAGGGTGCATATATTTTCATTTAAGAACTCAACTTGGTCATCAGAGGAAGACATAAAATACACAAGATCCCAATCAATATGCCGAGAATCTATCTCCAGTTAGTGGTAATCGATGTTGTTGAAATCTCTGAACGCGAAGGTTGTAACTGTATATTCAAATGCAAAATCGAAGATCAGAAATAGCAAGTAATATCTAGAAAAAGCAGGTACGGACAACTGGTCATACATGAGAGCGTCATTGAGATTATTCACAAAGAAAACATCTAAAAGGGTACTTGTTTCATCGGAAAAGTGTGTAGCATTACTTGTATTGACTGGGAGCAAATTAAGTGAGTACATACTATCAATGATATCATTGTCAACTAAAAGGTTGCTGTTTAAATCACGGCCTACTAAAACTATTTGGTAGTGAACTGAGATGGATTCAAACACAGAGAATATCGGAGATGGATCAATATATTTGTTTGACCTATAAATAGATCCAATGAGAAGTTTCCCTATGGTAGATATTAGCTCCTCGAACACGTATTCAATTTGACTATCGGCAGGACACTTCAACATCGGGTAGCACCTCAAACCAATTTTGGCATATATGGCAGCACCTCCACCTGATCTACCTATCCTATCTCCTCGAAAAAGCCTGTATCCATCAATGTTGTACACCTCATCCCCTATACTATCCTTAAGCCGTGGTGTAGTGGTAGTAGCAAACGCTTCTCACTCGGAGGGTCCAGGTTCGAATCCTGCCCATGGCAAAAAATCAGTTTTTCATTGTAGAATTGGAACTCAGACAAAAAAATTCTGCGTGTGAAGGCATAACACTGACACGTAGATTTGGCTGTTATAAGAGCTTCAAGCAATGAAAAAAATACTGGGAATTATATCTCGAATCACTCTGAGTGAAGAAAAACTCTCCGTCCTATTCGGACTCCCACCCCTGGAGAGCAAACATAGAAACCAAACACACCTGAGTTTCAAACCACTACAAAAACAATTTTCCTTTCTCCCCCTTCTATCTTTCCGCCCGCGCCCTGGCAACAGTAAAAGGGTATCAACCCCTTAGGCGCGCGTAAATTATAAAAAAAAAAAAAAAAAAGCCACGATTCTGTAATGCAGACAATATCAACCTTGGAACCTATTAGCAAGTCTCCTAGCCCATCAAGCTCGGGAAACAGACTTTGCGCGTTTAAATGACACACAGGTAGACTATCTGTTGCGCGTTGTCCAACATCTAGGACACTTATCGCTCCTGCTACTTTCCTTTGTCCAGCACCTAGGACGAGTAAAAAACGGTTGAGGCTAACTTCCAGAGAGGGATGACAAAAAACACGTCCATTTAGTTCTATTGGCTTCTTTATTATGATCAATTGGCAATTATTCAAATTTCATTTCATATTTACATGAGTGCGGAAAAGGCTGCTACTTTAGCACATTTTAGGAGCGAACACTATCTATCCGGTTAAACAGAACATTAATCATTGAGCGATAGATTTCAGTATAACCCTCGCCAGTGGGACTCAATACGTTAGAAGTCAGAAACATTAGAAATCCCGCATCATCTTCCATCCCAACGCTCATGTACAATGACATTCCAGCTGTCAGCTCTTTGGATAAGGCCAATCTGCTTGATGCATGCTTTGCGGCTAGCTCAACACTCCCAGCTTTGCCTACGCCTACATTTAAGTGCGTCGAATCTTCAATAGGACGAACCTACTTTCGCACTCGTGTAATAGCAAGGGTACTTAAAGATCTCAACATACATAAATCCGCTGGTCCAGATGGTATATCTCCCCTTTTTCTGAAGGGGTGTTCTTACACGCTGGCAAAACCACTGCGTAAGCTTTTTTTATCAATCCTACTCTTTAGGACTCTTCCCGAGCAGATTGAAAACAGAATTTGTCCAGCCCGTCCCTAAAAAAGGCGAATCATCTTCTCTCTTCTCCTACTGACCCATTGCCCTTACGCCCCTTCTTTCCATGATCATGGAAACGCTAA
Organism: Volucella bombylans; assembly: GCA_949129095.1. Lineage (NCBI taxonomy): Eukaryota > Metazoa > Arthropoda > Insecta > Diptera > Syrphidae > Volucella > Volucella bombylans. The sequence continues at coordinate 241,904,855 of OX422140.1, forward strand.
TAAATCGTCAAATCATAAAATATTTCGAAACACGAAAACTTCTCAATGACCAGCAATACGGTTTTCGTAGCAACAGGTCCACTGGTGATTTGATGGCATATCTCACCGAAAAGGGGAACCAAAGTGTACATCAATCTGGTGAAAGCAAGATAGTTGCACTTGATATTTCTAAGGCATTTGACAGAGTTTGGCATCAAGCTCTTTTGTCGAAAATGCGTACATTTGGGATCGTCGACTCTCTTCTTCAATGGATTAGAAATTACCTTTCGGAACGTTCAATTCAAGTTGTCTTGGGCGGTTTCAAGTATGATATTCACAAAATAAATTCTGGTGTGCCCCAGGGCTCTGCTCTGTCTCCGACACTATTTTTATTTTCCATTAATGATCTCTTGTCTGCTACTTCTAATCCAATATATTCCTTTGCTTATGACAGTACTCTCTGCTTTTCATATTCGTTTCCGGACTCACGGCCCTCCTCTTCGGCTGTAGAACGAGAACGGCAGCGTATGCTAGGCTCAATAAATTCCGATATCAACAGCATAACCAATTGGGGAACTATCAACAGAGTGGAATTTAATGCTTCCAAAACACAATGCTGTCTGCTGTCGTTAAAGCGAAATTTAAACACCCAGCCGTTATCTATGAATGGCACTTGCATCGTCGAGACCGAAAAACTTTCCATTCTCGGTATGTGTGTCAATGACAACTTACGTTGGAATGACCACATATTTAATATCGTCAAAAATGCTGCGAAATGTCTAGGTTTCCTCAAGCGATGTAAGAAATATTTTACCCCCTCTGATCTGGCCTCAATATATAAGGCATTCATCCGCCCAAAATTGGAGTACAATGGCCACATCTGGTCAGGTGCTCCTAAAACATCTCTGCACCTGCTAGATAGGATTCAAAACCGTGCGATAAAACTTATTGATGATACTAATACCAGACAATCAATTGACACGCTCGAACACCGACGTAATGTCTCCTGTCTCACTTTGTTTTATCGCTATTTCCACCACCAGTGCTCCACTGAAATCGCCAGTAGCATTCCGCCCATTCAAACTTTCAACCGTAACACCCGTCTCGCTATGAATGCTCATTAGTATACCCTCAATCCCATTTTCGGACGTACTCTAAAATACTGTGATTCGTTCCTAAGCCGTACAACTCGCTTATGGAATGCCCTGATGATCTCTGTATTTCCTGGTCGTTATAACTTGCAAACATTTAAAAGTAATGTACATCGGTACCTCTCTTTTCTTCCTCCCTAAATTTCCTTTGCCCGCGCTGTGAACAATCACCTTAAGGGTACACAAACCCCTTGAGCGCGCGCTCATTATAAAAAAAAAGAAAGAAAAAATCTGTCTTCATTCTTATTAGGTATCTCAGTTCTTATAATGGAATCGGTCTCATTAGGTTGAATTTTCGCTGCAAAGCAGATCAATATATGTGCGTGTGGTAGGCCTCTTTTTTGCCATTCGATGGACAGCATTTTATCTCCCCGAAAATATGATTTTTATGAATAAAAAGTATCAGTTTTTTATATTTAAGGTGAAAAACCCGCGCAACTATGTCATGCCTGTCAATAGATCTCTGGCCCGAAAAAATCTCAGCTTTGATTTCCGGCCACTCTGGATTGCATGCCCTAGTAATGAATAGATCTAGGCGACCGTGTTTTCTGACATGTGTCATTGCATCTTGAGTTTTTTCATGCAGGTATTTTGGTGATCCAGTGAACGTAGGTGGCAAAATTATATGTTGACCTATATTCCGAGGATTAATGTTAACATCATTGCTTACAGCATCTCTGAGATCAATATAATTATCAGCTCATAGAGTCTGATTATGAGTTCTTATGAAAGTAAGTCTCTCTGTTACAATTTTAGCTGCCATATCCACCACAAACTGACTCAAAAGCTTGCGAAATAGAAGTAAACAAGTCTTGTATTCACAAAATACACTAAATGATGGTGTGCCCCAGGGCTATGTTCTGTCTCCGAAACTCTTTTTAATTTTCATTAATGATCTCTTGCATGCTGCTTCTAATCCAATATATTCCTTTGCTGATGACAGTACTTTCTGCTTTTCATATTCGTTCCCCGACTCACGGCGCTGTTCTTCGTCTGGAGAACGAGAACGAGAAAGGCAGCGTATGCTAATCTCATTAAATTCCAAAAAAACAATGCTGTCTGCTGTCGTTAAAGCGAAATTTAAACACCCAGCCATTATCCATGAATGGCACTTGCATCGTCGAAACCGAAAAACTTTCCATTCTCGGTATGTGTGTCAGTGACAACTTACATTGGAATGACCACATATTCGATGTCGTCAAAAATGCTGCGAAATGTCTAGGTGTTCTCAAGCGACGTAAGAAATAATTCACCCCCTCTGATCTGGCCTCAATATATAAGACATTTATCCGCCCAAAATTGAAGTACAATGCCCATATCTGGTCCGGTGCTCCCAAAACATCTCTGCACCTACTAGATAGGATTCAAAATCGTGCTATAAAACTTATTGATGACACTAATACCAGTCAATTAATTGACACCCTCCAACACCGACGTAATGTTTCCTGTCCCACTTTGTTTTATCCCTATTTCCACCACCAGTGCTCCACTGAAATCGCCAGTAGCATTCCGCCTATTCAAACTTTCAACCGTAACACCCGTCTCGCTATGAATGCTCACCAGTATACCCTCAATCCAATTTTCGTGATTCGTTCCTAAACCGTACAACTCGCTTATGGAATGCCATTCGGATCTCTGTATTTCCTGGTCGTTATAATTTGCAAACATTTAAAAACAATGTACATCGGTACCTCTCTTTTCTTCCTCCCAAAATTTCCTTTGAACGCGCTGTGAACAATCACCTTAAGGGTACACAAACCCCTTGAGCGCGCGATCATTATAAAAAAAAAAAAGTCGGCCACATATTTAGTGTAAATTAATAAAAACAATTGGAAGGGCTTGTAATAAAGGGTCCGCCATCTAACGTTTTTTTTTTTCAACTAGTGCTTATTTCGTGAATGGTAACACTTAGCTTCTATCTAATTTGACAAATAATTATTTTTGTCCTTCCGGTTCATAACGGAAAATAATTTCATTCAAATGGCTGCCTCGGCTGGCCATGCAGTAGCTTACACGATCGGTCCAATTTTTAAGCACATTATCGATTGTGTGCAGCTGTATTTCACCAATGGCTTCACGAATATTGTCCTTTAAAGCGTCAATTGTCTCTGGCTTGTCGGCGTAACACTTATCTTTTACGGCACCCCACAAATAATAGTCCAACGGTGTCAAATCGCAGCTCCTAGGTGGCCAAACGACATCAGCTCTGAGGCTGATAATGCGATCTTCAAAAACAGGGCGCAAATTATCGAGTGTAGCTTCGGCTGTGTGGCACGTAGCACCGTCCTGTTGAAACCAAATGTTGCCAATATCCTCCTCTTCAATTTTTGTGAACAAAAATTCGTTCAACATGGCCCGATAACGAACGCCATTTACTGTAACGGCCACTCCTTGCTCATTTTCGAAGAAAAATTTCCCAATTATGCCTCTGGACCAAAATCCGCACCAAACAGTTACTCGTTTTGGGTATATCGGCTTTTTAATGTATGCGTGCGGGTTTTCTGTGCCCCAAATGGGACAATTTTGCTTGTTTACATACCCGCCAAGATCAAAATGAGCTTCATCTGAAAAGATGATTTTTTTTGGCAAAATCGGCATCTTCTCTAAGTCGATCGCAGGCCCACTTAGCGAAGCGAAAACGCATTGGATGGTCAGTTGGCTTCAACTCCTGAACCAATTGGACTTTGTATGGCGTCATACCAAGGTTTTTATGCAAAATTCGTCTCAATGATGTCTCTGAAATGTTCAATTGTTGAGAACGACGGTGAATTGATGTTGATGGCGCTTCACGCACACTTTCTGCCACAGCAGCAATATTCTCGGGTGTACGCACTGTTTTTGGCTTTTCACGCTTTGGTTTATCGATGAGGATGCCAGTTTCTTTCGCTTTTTTCACAAGGTAACGAACATACGGAGCTGACGGTGCTTCTCTTCTTCCAAAATCCGTACGCAATTTTCGCACACATTCTGCAACATTACCATGATTTTCAAAGTAATGTCGCAATATTTCTCATCGTTGTTCAAGCATATACAAAACCATATTCGTTCAGCGGAAGGATAAAACTAATTATCTGTCAAATCAGGCATGAGCTAAGTGTTACCATTCACGAAATAAGCACTAGTTGAAAAAAAAACGTTAGATGGCGGACCCTTTATAATAACATATAATAACATCTTCCATCAAGTTCTTCAAAAATTTATTAGAACAAAAATAAAAAACACACAATAACAATTGGAGATCGTTAAAATGTTGAAAAGTAAGCAAATTTACATACAATTCCTTAAGATTTCAGAACTTACAAAAGAAATAATAAAATAGGAAAAGAGAAAAAAAAAATAAAGATATATATAAATAATGTATTTAGGGCCTGGAAATGCTATGCAATTTAGCGATGTTATTAATTTCCATAGCTTCATCAATGGGTTGACGTTTAGCAAACACGTAAAAACGTAAAAACTGATGAGAGTTGTTTTTGTTTCTTTAGTTGGAGAGCACAATGCAGTAAATTATTGTTGGATTTCGATAGACACTCACGCAGGTAGACATTTGAATGCGAGTTTAATCTTGTTGTTTTGTCGGTATTTGGAGACCGAGGTTAGTACGAAGTTCCTACCATAAGCAGACCGCAACTTAATAATAATCGCAGAGGTGTCATTATTTGGTCGGGGGCGTGTGCGAAAAATATCATTTCAAATTTGCTGTTTTACATTAATAACGTCTCATAAATGATTGAAATAGTTTTTGATGTTTTCATTTTCAGTGATAAATATCCCGAATAAAACAGCGTCACGTGAAACATTTTTGTTTTCAAATTCCTGAGCGGATTTTAATTCAGTGATCTGTGATCGTAGGTCAGTAATTACAGTTTGGTTGTCAGGGTTAACATTAGACATTGATTTGTCTATTGCTATTGATTTGTTTAATTCGGCGAAGTGAGAATCAATTTTGGACATTAGTTTATCATTGTTTTACTGAATTTTTGATGAAATAAGTGATATTATTAACTCACTTTGGGACTTAAGTTTCTCATCCATTTTATTCAACAAGGCATGATCATCCAAGGCTAGTTTCTTTGGGCCTTTGGTGTGAAGAAGTCAGTTGATGTTCGAGGGGAGCTTACAGTTGTCGTATCAGTTTTTGAGTTTGACCGGTACCGTTTAGAGTTGGACATACTAAGGTGGGTATTCAGTAAGGGTTCGAAGTATGGAGCAAGAGAAACAGTGAAAAATGTCAAAGGCAAATGATTGGCACAAAACTGAACAAATTAGGAATAACAACTATTTAATTAGTCTCAATATCACTTGTGAATTGAAATCAAATTATATTGTATGTAAAAGGCGTTCTGAGTTTTATGGAATAAAAATAAAACAAAGCCAGGTTAATTAAATTTTATTTGAGAAAAGTGAAGATTAGCCGGCCGAAAAAACACGTCTATTCACTATCTTGAATCATACTAATAGTAAAGAAATGGTAGATAATGAAAACGCCCTTTATCAACAAGGTCAATCGAGCAACTACTCTGTAAGTACGCCTTCATTTTTATATTCAAGTCCACCAAAAGAACCTCATCTCGTTAGATAATCCAATTTGAATGATCTCGTTCGAGGTTTAGGTCTGTCAAAAACTAAGGTTCAACTTCTTGGATCGAGATTATAATAACGGCATTTGTTAGATGAAAATACGAGAGTCTGATATTTTCATCCTAGACAAGAAGTTTTTATGAATTACTTTAACGAAAACGGGGATTTGGTGTTTTATAATAATGATGCAAACTTCTACGAGAATTGGGTTACCTGAAAGATCAGAGTAATGGCGAATTTTTATTAATTCGTCCAAGGTCAGTTTTGAAAGATATTTTGCTTTACAATGGCAATCAGTCCCCTCGCTTTTGAAGCCAACATAAAAGAAAACTATGGAAATATGAAGTTGTTACTAGAAAAAATTAAATATACAGAGTACCCGTAGAATATTTATGCTGATTTAAAAATTGTAGACATTTTTTTTTTAAAGCACTCAAGTGGGCATGACTACACTTATTATGCCAAAGCATGTGTTAAGTTTTTCGGAAAATGGGACAGAAAGAGAAAGAAAGATGTTTGGGTTCAGTGGTTATTTCGCTCAATGGGTGGCATCCAACATTTATTGGGGAGACTAAATTATAAGTGTAAGTTGACTTGATGTTGTATTTAGGCAATCGTTCATATCACGAGATTTTAATTGCTTTAAAAAAAAGTCTTTCGGTCACGGCTGGCTGAAGCCAATACACTGCCACTTGAGCCACGGTAATGTTAACCGAACTGCACGGAGGATATACCAAGTTTTGTTATTTTCTATGCAAATGGGACAGTCGCATAAGAGATAAACACTACGTAGTAAAAAACTGTTCAAGAAGAGCAAGTTCAACTCCTGGAGTCAAAAATGTATCTGAAGAACATTTAGTGCAAAGTGAAAAAATTTTCGGTCGGCTTTCCATATGTTGGGTGTAATGAGCCAATTTTTTTAAGGCAGTGAGCAATGATGGGCAAGGCTTCCAGTACCTTAAAACAAAATTGCCGCAAATCAGCGACGTAAAATTGAAAGAAGAAATGTTAGTAGGCCCGCAATTGCGAGAGCTTACGAAGGACGCAAATTTCAATCTGCAGTTGAATAAAACAGGAATAAGGGCTGGGACTACTTTTATAGAAGTTTGTCATAGTTTTCTTGTAAACAAGAACGTTGACAACTAACAGACAATTGCCCAAAATCTTCTTTCTGCTTATAAAACTTTGAAATGTAAAATGTCTCTTAAAATTCGCTTTTTGAATTCGAGACTTAGATTTCTCTCCCGAAACATGGTGAAAAGTGTCGTAAAGACATATTTTATATAGAGAGAAAATACAACGGAAAATGGTCAGAAGGAATTTTGTTGGTTGATTAGACCGAAATATGAAGAGAAAAAAACCACAATGGAATGCTAATAGGTATTATACACGAAGCTAAATTGTGTTGATAATTTTAATGTTTTGAAATGAGTATAACTATTTTTTTATAAACTTTGTGGCTATCATTAATATTTGACCATAATATGTGAGGAAATATAGGGTTTTATTAAAAAAAATCTATAACGTAAATAATAAACGTATTATATATTTTTTATTACAATATTTTGGCTCAAAAGCATTAAATATATTATAATCGTGCTTAATAATAGTATAGAGTAACATAAAACAAAATGTTTGCAGACCAGTGATCCCAAAAAAGCCCTTTACGATGGGATTCATCTGAATAAGATTGATAATTCCCTGATTAAAGTGATTCCAAAACAGGTTGCAAGGCAAGAACTAACGATAATAGCCTGATCTTTGCGACTGTTTTTTTTTTTTAAGAAGAACTTAACACTCGAGATGGCTTTACTACTCTTAAAATGGAGGACCACGTGTGAAGTTTTTTTGGAAAATTGGATAGAGAGAGGGAGAGAGAAAGATGTTTGACTCAGTTGGTTGGTATATGGGTGGCATCCAAAATTTAATGGGAAGACTAAATTATTAATGTAAATGACCTAGTTGTTGTATTTTAGGCAACCATTCATCTCACTTGATTTTAGTTGTCTGAAAAAAAAAAATGTATGGGCACAGCTGGTATTGGAACCCGGACCGTCCGATTGGGAAGCCAATACACTTCAATTTGAGCCACGGCCACCCTTATTTACTTATCACCTGAATAAAAGGTACTACGGGAGCTCACCCCTGTTAGGAATTATCCCGCCAGATGCTTTTCTCCATATTGATGTTAAAGGGTTAGTGCAAGATGGGGATGGTATGGCTGTAGTATAGCATTGCCATAGCGATGAGTTACAAAGCGCTGTCCCTCACGAAGAGCAAGTGGCAGATTTTACGGAAGCCGAAGTTAGCGCAGTTTAGTTTAGTTTTAAATGCATTTTATTTTCTTAATCATTAACTCTTACATACTAACAAAAAATGCTTAAATGCTAGCTTAAAATTACTTAACAATCTTATACTATACTGGCCCCACACAGGCACTCTAAGCTACTCTAAATTCTTATATCTATGTCTTTCGACTTTTTTTACATTTTACTTAGAAATATTTATTTTGTATACTTAAAGCTAAGAAAAAACAATTTGTAAACAAAAAACTTAGCATATGGACATTTTTTTATTTTTTATAAAAACTCAATATCTAACTTAAAATAAACCTTAGCCTACCTAACCTACATACACAATACACACATACACACACATGGACATTATAAACAATTATATACATACATATATTAGTATACCTTTGTATATACCAATATATGTATATATTTCTTAAATGCTAGCCTAAACCTATGTAAGCTGGCCATCGCTATTTACAGAGAAAACAGATTGGTCAGCTCTGCCTCATTAATTGACGGAAACGACGACAAAACATCTTCCCCATCATTCTACAACCAGAAATGCTGGTGCTGCCGAACAACATACCTCTTACCTCGCGATTCCCCACCGACCTACTGAACCTGAGACGATCCAAACTGCCGTGTGCGACGTCTCTGTTGTAGTTGAGTCGCCTTTCCTCAGCTGTCCGAGCGACATGGAAGATTAATAGGACCGCTGAACTATCCTTTCCCACCACCGTTTTCCAATGCGCTGGATAATGTGCATTATTCATTGCATTATTAAACAGGGTGGTGTAAATGTCCACCGCTTCTAGAGGAAGATGTCGAAGCACGATGTTCGGAATACCATCGGTCCCCACTGATTTCTTAGCCCTGATTGTGTCGAAGATCTCATGGAGTTCTTCCCCCGAAATGAACGGGGGTAGGTCGCCCTCTCTGGCAATGACATTATTTGCCAGAGCCAAACCAGAGCCCTCGGATCGCCAGTTCACTCTTTCATTTCGAATGCAGAAGTCGTGCACCAAGACGTGATTGTCCAGATCATAATTATGGCCAATGGTATCAGTGGCCTTGTATACTTCCTAGAAAGTCGCCCCTATGGTCTCAACCTTCTCCTGTGGATCCTCGATCACAAAGAAGTCGTCATCGTCAGCGGCTTCATTTGGATCAATACCTGCTATTGCCAGTAACCGTTCGTTGTCTGTTGTCCGTGCTATTTTAAGACGCTGAAGGGTGTTTTGATTTTTTCTCCGAAATAGTTGACAGAAGTCTAATTTTCTGTCGGTGCAGTGCGTCAAAAGTAGGATTGTGGAACAGGTCTTCGTTCGTCGAATGTCGATATCGCGGTATTGTGGTGTCCATAGTTTGTTTAATTGTCTCGTCCATTTGTTGTAGTTAATTGTCAATCTCCTCGTTTTACAACTTCCTATTGGGCGGTGGGTGGAGCGTGTTCGAGGAGAAAAACTCCTCAAATTCCGCAATTTCGTTGGGAACTGTAATTGCGGTGCTAAAACCGCAATGGTGGCTCTCATACACGAATGTGCGAAGACTGTTTAATGTTTGTAAATTCGTACTTGTCAGTTGTATACGTTCGTCGTACAGCAGTATATCCAAATAAGACCCGCCTCTGGGAAACGACGGGTTATCCGTCGCTTTACGACCGAGTCTGTACATGACATCGTGCTGACCCCCAAAACCAGTCGAGTAGTAGGTTCCCTCTAGTATTTGGCAAATTATTTCCCCAAACTCTGTGTTTAGCGTTGAAATCGCCGATTATAAAATAATTCTCCTCCGATTCCAGCCTCAGAAGTCGAAAAAGCGTGTCGAGCTCTGTAATTGTGAAGGGTCAGGTGCATAAACAGAGGCCAAGTACAGCCGCTTTACAATGGGGAGCGGGATGTAAGTGATGACTGCTTCCAACACCCCGAACCTGCGCAACACTCCCTTGTACACTCTGTGATACTGTGATAATTTTATACCTTCTTTAATGAAGGTCGCGACACCGCACCTACGCTTGGATCTGGGCCGGTTTTTGCTTCTAACAATATAATTATTGTACTCCAGTTTGTGCTTATCGGTTAGATTGGTTTTGCTAGCGAAAAGCACATCAGAACGTTGGTCTTGTAGCAATTTAAACATTGCGGCTCTTCGTTCAATCCTAAGCAGTGAATTAACATTCACCGCAAGGACCTTCAAAGTTTGCTCCACCATGTGCGTACCCATTACGACATGTGCTGCGTGAGGCCCGGTAGCAGCGCGTAGATCTGGTCCACCCGCTTAGCCTGTTCTTGCACCTGCTTTTGCAGCTGAGCCATCTGCCCTTGGATTGCGAGCAAGATGGCCAGCATGTTAGGTGCAGCTTCCTACCAGACGCCATTTGGGCGTAGGAAATTTGAGACGTGACGGCTGGTGTTTGAAACCTAACAGGTGAACGTTTGACCTCCACCTTCTGCTGCCGAGCCAGTTTTGCTTTCTTAATGTAAGGAAACAACCCCGATAGTTTGCGGTGTGTCCCACGTTTTCATATAACACGCACGAGAGCTGCGTCCTATCGGATGCTCCGTCCCTACCCAGAGCACACTCCTCGGAACTGTGGTTCTTTGCGCACTTCACGCATCGAGGCTGCATTTGGCAGTTCAACCCGTCGTGCCCGAACCTCTGGCAGCGAACGCATTGTATAACGCCTTCGCTCCTTTTTAATTTTTTCCAGTGAACCACCTGGTAGTCTAGGACATTGATACTTCTTAGACTATCCAGACGGCTTTCGAAACTGAACTGCACCAACAGAATAGCAGACTCCGTTTCTCCCGCCTGGCTCTAGCTGTGGTAAATGGCTTTACCCCCACAAACCTGAGTCCTTCGCACTCCTTCTCTTTGAGCAGTGCCAGGATCACCTCAGGATCAGAAGACGGTTCCAACCCCTTCAGCAGCATCGATTGCCGCTTTTCACACTTTGGTGTGAATGAGTAGTGTTCCGTCGTCGTTTCTCTTAGGAGCTCTTTCACTTTCGCGTAGTCCTCCACTATATTACGGTGGATGGAATGGTGATCGTTCCCCAAACTCATAATTTTAAAGTTATTACCAATGGCCGACTTACAAAGGTCCTTGGTTGCATTTACCTCAAATTTATAGGTGTTGATAGGAGGCACATTCTCCTTTTTTTCTTCTTCTGCTGTTGTTGTTGCTGCTGCTGCTGTTGTTGTTGCTGCTAATGCTTTTTTTTAGCTGCAGTTGTTTCAGCTGTTTCTGCTGCTGCAGTTGTTTCTGCTGCTGCAGTTGTTTCTGCTGCTGCAGTTGTTGTTTCTGCTGCTGCTAGCTTTGTTGTTTGTGTTTCTGGGAGCTTTCTAATTCTAGTTGCTCCCTCTGCCTGCGTGCAGTTTGTCTTTGCTTAATAGCAAGCACTTTTTCATTCAGCTTTTGTATGCTGCTGGTAAGGTCTTTTAATTCTTCATCCTCATCTTCAGACTCAGATGCCGCTAGAGAGGCAAAGTTGTTGTTGCCTCCCTTATAATACATATCATCAGAGATGTACATCGGCGCATCATCTGATTGTTTTTTTATTTGTTGTCTTGTTTTTACTGTGACAGCTGCTAAAGCAGCACTCATTTTCATTTTTGTTAAATTACTCGTAGGAGTGGTTTTTAACATCCTCCGCCTTTTAATGGCTTTCTCCACTGCACCGGCAACAGTATTGTTGCCTTTGGCAAGTACCGTTGTGGGAAGAGCGGAGCGCTCTCCACCATCCATCACGTGACCTCCTTATCACTTTTTGGTTTGTTTACACACAATTTAAGAGCAACAAAAAAATACACAAAAAAAGTTCCAAGTTCCGGGATCGAACCCGTATCCCAGGATTTGCTTATCGACGAAGCTAACCTCTTGGCTATCGAGTCAGATAACAGAACTGCAACCCATTACTACGATAACTGTATTACTATTTTTTTTTCACTCTGGGAAAAGCCGAAACACGATTATTCTCTGTGGAGATCTTCGAACGACTGAGAAGTTAGCGCAGCCTTAAAAAAAGAATGAACATAATTGTCGGGAGGAGGCTCTGCTGGTTCGGAAAATTGGTAATACAGATATGGGTTGGTTTACTGCAACTTTAACATCGAATCTCCAGGTTATTCCCGCTGTGCATTTAACTGTCTTTTTATCGTAATCGCGATATATGTTTTTAAATGTGTTTTGGCAACCGCATTTTTACATCGTTTTTGCAACGCTCGTAATTTAACTCAAGATAAAGTTTTTCATGGTTCCACCGCCACATGTGGTGGTTTTTATGTATGTGGAACCGACTTTTTGAAATACCAAGCAGAGTTGATGCATTGCTCATATATTTTTCTTCGAAGATGTTCCACATACCTTGTGCCATAATTCTTCTTTTAGGGTTTGACATTTTTTGAAACATTTTCGTCAGTTAAGCGCCCAATACTGGGCTCTTTGGTTACTGAAATTTTGCCAGTGCAGTTTTTCTATTGGAGCCGATTTTCAGTAGTTGTTTTTGTTATTCGACGTTTAGTGTTATTCCAGTATTGATCGCAATCTATCTGCATTTTTGTGTTCACGGCTGTAGCATTTTTTTGTATTTTATATGCATTGCATTATTTAATTATATTCATTTACACTTAAAAGCTAGACAAAAATGTGTTGAAACATTAGCTTAATTAACTTATACTATCCTACGATAACTTACTGCCCCCATGCGGGTGCTCTAAGTTAAATCTTACTCTTATACTATGTCTTTCGAGATTTCTTACAAAAAATATAGTACATGAACCATTTGCTTTTTTTTTGAATAGATAAAGCTTAAAAATTATCATAAACGCAAACCTTAAGCTACTTAAAAACTAGCTTATTATATAAACTATATTTTTTTGCATAGGTATCTATTATAATTTGTTACCTCTCTTTGTTCTTTTATACTTTTTTTTATTAGTTTTATTTTTTTTTGTTATTTTTTATTTTGTCTTAAAATCTATCGTAATTCTACCTATATTATGTAAGCCGACAATGGCTTGAATGCCAATCAAGCCGACCTAGCCGTCAAAAGGCTACCTAAAATTGAAGAAAATGAGAAAGGAGAATCCTCTCCTTTCACTAAGCCACAAAAATTATTGTTACTACTTAGCACAATCCCTCATATCGCGACTCCATACCACCCTACTAAGCCGGAGACGATCTGCACTGCCATGTGCGATGTCTCTGTTATAGTTGAGTCGTCTGTCCACAGCTGTTCGAGCGACGTGGAAGATTAGCAGTACTGATAATTTGTCCTGGATCAGCTGTTTCTTTTTTTTTCTAAAAAGTGGAAGCACAAAGCCGTTAATATATGGAGAGTATATCAGCAAGAATGTAAAGCAGTGGTTTACTTATGTCCAGCCTGTTCAGCTTGAAGAATAGTCCGTCTAACCATACGGTGTCGAACGCCTTCTAAACGTCAATTACTTTCTTGCTTTTGTTCAACTTAAACTTGATATCAGATACTAGTTTGGACGCGTCCCGCCTTAAAACCGAATTGATAATCCGGAGCTATATTTTTGTCCGCTACCCACTTAGTCAGGACTCTATTGATCACCTTTTCGAATACCTTACTGATGTTGGGAAAGAGACTTATCAACCGAAGATTCGCCGGATTGGAAGTGTCTTTATCCTTTTTTTGAATCCGATACACCACATCTGTCCTTTGGGATAGTGGGAATTATTCAACGCATTATTAAACAGGGTGGTATATATGTCCACCGGTTCCATTGGGAGGTATCGTAGCACAATGTTCGGAATTCCATCGGTTCCCACTGATGCCTTATTTCTCAATGATTCGGAGATCGCATGGAGCTCTTCCTTCGAAATAAACGGGGGCGATGATATTATTTGCCATATTTTCGTTATTGAACTCAGTGAACCTTGAGTTCCCGAATCTCCAATTCTCCATATCATGTCGAAAGTAGGAATTATGCTAAATGACCTGATTTTTCGGGTCGCGAATCTAGCCAACGACTTCATACGCCTTTTACACTTCTTGGAAAAACGCTCTTATGGCCTCTACCTTCGACCACAGAGAAGTTCTCATCATCAGCTGCTTCTTCTCGATTAATGCCTGCTGCTAACAGTAATTGTTCGTTGTTCGGCGATGGTGTTTATAGCCAGAATTTTGTTGTTCCAATAAAAACTTACGGAACCATGACTTGAGAGTCATGATCTACGGGTTATGTTTGTCAAAAAACTGTCTGTATAAGGCTTTTAGTCTCGACAGTCTCTGGTGTCAATGAATTTGATCAATTGTTGCGTTGCGAAATGAGGCTTCGTCAGTAAATCGATACCGAGGTACGGTACTGCCATCGTTCGTTTTGTTATATTATTATATTATTTTAGAATTTATTTGAGGCGCCTGTCAATCTCTCCATTGGGGAAATTCCTATTAGATGGTGGATAGAGCGAGTTTGAGGACAGTGCAATGCTCCGGAGAAGCATATCCAACGTACCCCATTGTAATTGTAGGAATACCTATGCACAAACACTTCCAATTTCGCAATTTCGTTGGGAACAGTTACTTCAGCACTGAGACCGCAATGGTCATAAAAGTGCGTAGATATTTTATAGTATGTTGGTTTATGCTTGCCAGTTGTGCACGTGTGTCGAACAACAGGAGGTCCAGATAGGAACCGTGCCTGGGAAAAAGACTGCGTCGAACCGTTGCAGCATACTCGTAGTAAGGCCATGCGATTGTCATGGGCTTAGATTATCTTCTCATTCAGGAAACGCTTTCTCTATGGCAAATTGTTGTATCCGAAGTTCGATTCTGCAACATTTCCGTTTTAATCTGCATCGATGAAAAACATTTCCGAGCTTGATATTCGATTTAATATCTCATCAAAATCGGGTCAGAATATATGTTCACTTCCCACGTCTGTAGGCGCTAACAATTTTTCATATTTCGCGTTCAATTTCGCTCCATAATAATCCTATTTCTAATAGTAGAAGTCGCCGGTTCCGTTTCCGGAATTTCCGCCATTTGGTGTCCGGGAGGTGCGGAGGTGCTCGCCTGGGTGGTGTATTCATATAGGTTCGTCAATGCGGCGGCATGAGTGAATGTATGAATGTATGTATTATCCGAATACTTTAACCCGCCAGTAATTTCCAGATGTAGGAACCCCATTACGCAAACAGTTTTGGTGTACTCTTAATAGATATTAATACGCATCAGGCTCATCTTAGGTTTAAAGTTGCCGGATTTTCCGTCATTTAGTCGCCGTTGCTGTGTAGCAGCTAACATTAATTATTTATAACATTAATTATTGTATGTTATACATTTCGTTACATTCTTTTAAATAAAATCTATTTGTTTCCCTAAAGAACTGTGTAGTTTTATTAAACAAATTTAAGTGACGCAATCAGTAGCATCAAGTCCAAAAAAAAATACAAGCACTGAATTAAATCCGTAGTAAAATAGAAACTAAAGTCCTTCAAGAAGAAATTCTTCGACAGCAAGCGGTTTTTCTCCAAGAATAAAAATTGCAACAGCATCAACACTAGATGTTAACACATTTATAGTAAGATATTACAAAAAATTTACGGGAACATTATAGCACATATTGAACAAAATGTGTTAAGTAAAATATGAACATGAACAACATTTAAATAATTTAACTCCTTCTCTTCAAAATGAATGTATAACACTTTACTATTGTGTATGTATATCATAAAAGATAAAGTTGAATAAAAGATTAAGTTCTGATTATCACCTCAAAGCAGTCGGTCGTGTTTTTTATTTGCTAAAATTAACAGGTTATGGGCCCAGATCGCGCTATTTTCTAACGGATAAGTGAAAGTCATATTGTACATTACAATAGCTTAAATCCATAGTTCCGTAAACCCTTTCTTTTTTTTTATCCAAATGGAGAATGAAACATTTAAGGTCGACAAACTATAAAATTCTGAGCATTGTCTGTATCGGCCGGTTAAGGCTGAATCTGAAGCGGATGCTATTTTATTAAAGGCGAATGTGCATATATTATTGCAACGGTTATATTCATTTGAGATGGAACCTAAAGATAATATAGCAACGCATATCTCGAAGTTGGTTACACAAAGCAAGATAATCACCATCATTTTGATGACAGTTCCAGAAACCAGTTCCAGCAAACTTTGGAGAATTTGACGTCACGTTTAGTTGTGGAAGGAACACGAATGCTGTCGAGCTCATCGGTTCCAAGCACGAGTACTTCAGCTTTAATAGTCAAACAAAGACATTGGAAGCAGCAAAAGACTAGCACTTTCAAACCTGGAAAGTGCTTCAGATGTAATGAAGTGGTACATTAGAAGAGAGAGTGTCAAAAAAAGCTTGCTTATCACAAAAAGGCTGGCAAAGGTGGAGCAATTGGAGATGCACTTATGTGCAAAATTATTTTTAATTTTGTTCCCTATAAACAACAACTAACAGATATTTTAACAAAAGCTCTGAGTAAAGAAAAATTTCGGAATTTAAGATTACTTATTGGAATAAAAAATAAAAAATTATAATTTTATACATATACACATACATAATTTTATATTCATTCTGAATAAAAGATTGATTTCTGACTACCACCTAAAAGGAGTCGGTCGTTTCTTTTATTTGCTAAAGTTAACAAAATGCAAGTACGATAGATATATAAGGTGTTCCGGATAATGTGTCGAAAACGTTAAGGTGCCATTCCTTCTACTCGCATATATTGTATGGATACAAATTTCAAATTTATGCGTGTATGGTAACAAATTGGGTATCTTATTTCAAAATACATCTTAACCTAAAATTAATTTAAAAAAAATCTGTGAACAACGAACAAGAGCAGACGTATTAGTTGGCGATCCAAAATAAAGTGTAAAATTACAAGAACATTTAAAGTTTACATTAAGAAGAATAACCAACGTCTTAAAATTGGACATAAGTGGTGCATTTCTGTCGACATTTGCTTCAAAAATAATGCGCGAGTGTTATAAATACAAAAATTTGATTTGAGAAGAATCGGGAATATCATGCGCGGGTGTGTGCGGCAAAAACTTCCACCTTACGTTAAAGTGTAGCGGTATTGAACAATGCAGCAGCGGTATTCTTGATTCAAATCCAATGATTAAATTTATATGTGAAGAATGTATTTTATATATCCACAATGTGGATATAGTGCTAAAGGACTTTCAAGAAACTGTAAATAAACATGGCAACTACCTAAAAGTATACAAAAATGAATTTGAAGATTCCCTAAAACAACATGAAATCGAAATAAAATCATTACTCGAAGCAATTGAAGAAAGATATAATGAGAGACTAAGAGAAATGATAACAGCACAAGAAAGCTGTGAAAAGAGTGTACTAGAAATAAAAACAATTAATGTTTATAGTGAAAATTTTCAATCACATAGTGAGAAAATATGCAGTAATGTTAAAGAAGAAAGTAGTAAAGTATGCGAAAGTGTGAAAGAAAGAAAGACGAAATCAGGAACGAAGAGAAAAAAATAAAACAAACAACAAAACCGAACACAGAAACAAAAATGAGTTATGCAGAACAACTAAAACAAACCGTTTACATCAAGTCAAAATCAAAACAACAAAACGCAAAAACAACAAAAGAAATAAAAGAACAAATTGACCCATCATTACTCTCTCTTAAAGTGGACAGAATAAGTAATAGAAATGAAGGAGCAATTGATATTAAGTGCACTGGTGAAGAGTCGGAAAATAGAATGCGAAGCGAAACAAAAACTAGGAGAAAAATATGACGTTAAGACATTAGCAAAAAGAAAACCGCAAACTATGATAACGGATATCAGTGAAATGTGGAAAAATGAAGAATTAAGTAGCAGTCAGGAAACAAAACAATTTAAACGGTACGGTAAAATGCGTAAAATGTTTTAAAAACAAAAATAGATATGTGCAATTAGAGATGAGTAATTACAAAGAAATAATCGATAATCGAAAAATTAATATCGGGTGGCAAAAATGTCGAGTATTCGAATATTTAAACGTAAATAGATGCTTCAACTGTAATGGATACCGCCATAGCTCAAAATTGTGCAAATAGTATCATTTATGTCAAATGTGGAGATAGGCATGATACTAGAGAATGTTCCGCTACAATTCTGAAATGCGCAAATTGTGTACGCTACAATGAAAAATTCAAGTTAAACCTAGATATAAACCACGATTGTAGAGACGCGAACTGTGCAGTATATAAAAGATTACTACAATCAGAAAAGAACAATTAGCAATTAAAAAACATTCGCGGTTTATATTCGAATATACAAGGCTTAACAGGAAATCTAACTGACCTTCAACAAAGTTGCGCAGATTCAAACCTCGACTTTTTAATAATAACGGAAACGCATACAACTAAAAAAATTGAGGACGCCGAAATCCTTGTCGATGGATTCCAAAATCCGTTCTGCTGTGATAGTGAATCCAGACATACAGGCGGTGTCTGTATTTATGTAAAAAATGGTTTTGGAGTAAGCGATATTCAAAAATGTATGGAAGATAGGATATGGTGGCTGAAGCGTAAGATACCTTTAACAATTACTCAGTGTATTTAGTTGCAATTTATCGTGCGCATACCTCCTCCAAACATGAATTCTGTGATAAAATGAAAATACTACTCGAAGACCTAATAGAGACAAATAAACGATTTATTATTGCCGGGGATATAAATATTAATTGGTTAGATGAAACAGATCCATACAGAAATATATTAAAAATAATATAGAAATAGAAAATCGGTGCAAACAAGTCCTGCTTGAACCTACACGGACAACAAATAGCCGCAAAACACCGATCGACTATATAATAACGGAATCGGGAAGTAATGTAAAGGCTAAAGTAAATATTGATATGAAAATTAGTGCCAATGAAACATTAGTAATACAATTATTCTCTCTAGAAAAGCATACAAACAAAAATATATTAAATACAATTAAGATCCTCAAATATATAAAACCACTTTTTTTTATCAAAACTAAGGAACAGTACCGCAATACAGAGCTTATATAACACTCAAGACCCAAGTTTAATAGGTAGAATACTTGAGAATGAACTTTTAAAAATAACGAACATGTTAGTAGTAAAAAATGACCCAAACGACTGGTTTAGTATAATGTTATGGAACATGAAACGGGATAAATTTGATAAATATCAAAGGTGTCGATTCTCAACTAGTGAGGAATTATGGAATGACTATCGAGAATGTAGAAATAGGTACAAAATACAAATAGTGAAAGCAAAAAATGAAAACATAAAACGAAATTTCTAAGTGTACGTGATCGAAAACCTATGTGGAGAACTATCGGTGATGTCATTGTGCGTATTATAAATCGTTCTTTGCTAACCGGTGTGTTTCCCGAAACCTGGAAAGAGTCTGTTATAACACCTATTGAAAAAATCCCACGTACCGTCCCGTTAATGCACTTCCTGTACATGAAAAAATTTTAGAAAAAGTAGTCAAAATACAATTAAAGGAGTATTTTGAATCAAATAATCTATTCCTTGAAAGTCAATCTGGATTTAGACGAAGGCACCCCTATGAATCAGCGCTGAATAATGTCATAATAAACTGGAAAGAGGAAATCGCGGAAAACAATTTTGTCATACCGGTTTTTCTTGACCTCAAAAAAGCGTTCGAGACTATCGACAGAACTATCTGTCTCTTGTCTAATCTTGTCTCTCTTTTCTAAATTAAAAAGTTATGGCATTATTAGCAATGAATTAAATTGGTTTGAGTTATTCCTGAGTGGCCGTACCCAACGAACCGTTGTAAATTGTAAATGGCGTGTCTTCCGAAAAAGCTGAAACAAATGTTGGGGTTCAAGGTTCAATCCCAGGTGCACTCCTTTTCATAATTTACATCAACGACATAAAAAGTATATTAAAGCACTCAAAGATAGTACTATTTGCGGACGAAGCCCTTCTTTTTATATCGGGAAAAGTGTGAACAAAAGATACTACATGACCTCTTTAATCTAAACAGATGGCTTAAGATAATCAAACTAAAGTTGAATGTGTCAAAATCGAAATGTATGTTATTTAATTGTAGTCATAGTCTTAACTTAAAGGTAAAAAGCCAATTATTGGAACAAGTCAAAGAGATTAAATATTTAGGTGTTATTATTGATAATGGATTAAAGTTTAATTTGCATATTAATTATATTATCAAAAAAGTATCAAAAAAAATATACTTCTTAAGTAGAATACGTAATAAGATTTAAACACTAAGTACAATAAATATATTTAATGTAATGATCAAGCCACATTTTGAGTACTGTTCGTCAATTTTATTCTTGTGTAGTGATAACTTGTTACTAAATATACAGAGATTACAAAATAAAGCAATGGGGATAATTTTAAAACTTAGCAGATATACATCGGTATCTTTTATGTTAAATATGCTAAAATGGTTAAGTGTCACGCAAAGAATTTTTGTCAATGTTTTATGTTTTATATTCAAAATAAAATTTAATATGCTACCTTTTTACTTAAAAAAATACATGCGATATGTTCGAGAATCACAACCATACTATTTACGAAATGAAAATTACTTACGATTGCCACATTACCGTTCAAATGCTACACAAAATAGTATTGTATATAAAGGCTTTAATCTTTTTAACTCAATGCCAGATTGAATGAAATGAATTTTGCCACATACAAAAGAAAAGTGATTCATTTTGTAAAATACAATTTTCCTTATAGATAAATATAAGTTTTATTTTTTATTTTTGATTGTTCTTTTCCTAAGTATAAAACTAGATGTAAGTTCTATGTAATTTTTGTAAATTCTAATGAATTTAAATGGTGGATTATCCACTAAATAAAATATAAATAAAAAAGGTATTGAGCTTTTTCCCCTTCTCTACCTACCCATCCACTCCTTTTTTCCCCTGGGCCCACCATTCCCAAAAATAGCTCTATCGCGAACAAAGTATTTGGATACAAGGTGAACTCCAGATTAGCTAGACTTATTTGTATACAGCGGATCTCTGTACAGATGGGCCAACCTTTCTCCGCTACTCGTGTGATGTAATTATGGACAAAACTGAAAAAAAAAAAACAAAACCCGAGGCCGGTACTGCTTTAACACTGGTACTTCTTTATGACTGCACCGACTACCGGTAAGGCTCCTGCATTATCAAGCGGAGGTAAAACTATGGCAGGCCGTTCTACGCGACGAGCGTAGAACTAAATTTTCAGCGGTGATAAAAATGTGGCAAGCCATTGTCCTATCCTACATCCCTAGCAGCAGAAAGTTTGTAGTAGGTCACCTCCTTACTGCTGCTACTAAAATTCCTCCCTCGAAGAAGGAAACAGGGGCTCAGCCATATCGGCAAACTCCATCTAAGGCACTCTATATAAGACACGGAAATGCTTTACACATTCTCAAAACCTTCGGATCCATATTGGAGGTTGAGAGAAGTGCGGACATAAAGAGCAGGATTGAGTGGGCTAACAACATCCTAAAAGATGGATTACCCACTGCTCCCAAAACGATAAACGACTCCTCCAAGCACCAGAGATCGTTGGAGCAAACCGTCCTGGTTCCCAACAGGTCCAAAACTTAAACCCATGGGATTTCCAACAGTACACCTCTTCAGTCTTAAACTGAACGTTTAAATAATAATCATTCAATATTTATTTGTATTTAACATTTATGTATTACCCTATGTTTGTTTGAATTATGCTCTCTCATGAGTAATATACCACTAGGTTTAATTTACTTTTAATAAGTATGCTAGTAGGTTTTCATATTTCCCCACATATGTATATATGAATATGTATTTACTTGTATCGCTCTCAGCAGCACTATTGTAAAACGGTAAATTTAACATTCTCTATGAAAATGTATTCTTGGTGAAGCACTTGCTGTTTGCACCTCGATCAGTGAACAATAAAAATAAAATTCAAGGGAAAATCAAAGATTTTTTATTTCCTAACAAACACTGCATCCAATTGGCTTTGGAGCATACATTGGTGACCCCGACGTGATCTAGGGAAATAATCTAGATTACGATTTAATTAAAATCCCAATCGCTTGGACAACAGCACCTTTAATAAAACGGATCATCGCATTGGAAACTGCACCTCAGGCGTGGGCTAGATAGGCACACTTCGCCGAACTGCGGATTTAACAGGTGGGCTAACATATTATTTTATCTCGTCTTGTGCAGCAATTATATACATATATGCGCTAATCATTGAAATTTCAACGTTTAATTTGCAAAAACAAATTTACGAGAACATTTTCAAAACGGTATTTCATCACTGCAATCGCTATAAGGCACACATACACACTAACGTCTGGTCGCTAGTTACGCTTGGACAGCTATACATAACGCTACTACAGATAGCTTGCATACTTCTCAAGATCATTCGTTTTAGCTGTTCACCAACATCATCAACTGTCTACAAGTTCGTGAAACAAAATAGCGGACAAATCACCATAACAGCATCACCATCAGCATCGCCGGACGAAAGAAAAACGGAGAAAACATTTGGTAACTGTATAGTTAATTTTTAATACGCTTAAACAGTTAAGATTATATTATACATATGATTAAGTGATTACCCCGCGTACGTACATATTTATATTGACATAGTTGATTTTTTCGAAACCGCAATCAGCATATAAATAGAGTTTATCCAATCATACTACCACCGAAAAATTTTTGAGCAGTATCAATTTTTATTTAAAATGTTTGAAGCTAAACTAGAAAAGCTAAAAACAAGACGCCAAGTCGTTATAGGTCAGTTAGGCAGAATACGGGAATTTGTTACCACGCGCTCTTCAAGTGCAATGATTGCTGAACTAGAGACTCGCTTAGAGGCTTTAGAAAGAGCGAAGGAGGACTTCGAAGCAATTCAACTAAAGATTGAGGAGGCAGATTCCAACGAAGTTACATCCTCCGTTCGGGCCGAATTCGAAGAATCTTACTTTACTTTGCGCCCTTCTCTTCGGACAAGCACCAAGGATGCTAGTCCTCAATTGAAAATTCCGGCTCAAGACTCTTGTTTACTCGACACAATAATCAGTGGTACCTCGTTAAGGCTTCCAAAGTTGTCTTTACCAAATTTTTCCGGCGATTACGCGAAATGGACAACCTTTTACGAAACATTTGTTGCATTGGTTCACAAAAATCCTGCCTTGGACAATGTCACCCGCCTTCACTATCTACGTTCATCCCTTAGTGAACAGGCATTCAAGTGCATTCAGTCCATTGAAGTAACAGAGACCAACTACGATGTAGCTCTAAAAACACTTATTGACCGATACGAAAAGAAGCAGGTAATAGCACACGAACACCTTAAGCTGATATTCAACTTCCCACAGGTGGCACGAAACTCTCCAAAAGAACTTCGTGAATTCTTGGACAATATTAACATCCACTTGAGTGCACTTGATTCGCTTGGCCGACCCACAGTCCACTGGGACGACTTAATCATTTATATTATTTGTTCTAAGCTTGACAGTCTGTCATTAGACAAGTGGAACGACGAACGTTCCCAGGATCGTTTTCCAACTCTCGACGAATTAAAATGGTTTCTAGAGAAACGTGCGCACAATTTAGAGAGAAAGACTTGCCTTATTCCAATTTCGTCCAGCAGCACCAAGGTTGCCGCCACACAAAACTCATACAAACATTTGAGAAGAGAACAACAACCACATCCCACTGCATTCACTGCAACTACACACAAGTTTTGTAATTACTGCTCAGGTTCGCATCACAACATCTATAGATGTAAACAGTTTCTACAACTAAGCCCTACAGAACGCTACAAGTCAGCCACAGAATTGCAATTGTGCACAAATTGTCTTAAGCAAGGACATTCCACCGCATCTTGCACTGCCGAAAAATGCAAAACGTGTAATAAACAACATCATACCTCGATACATTTGCTTTCCACTAAAACGCGTTCTATTGTCTCAAACACACCAAAGGCCTAGCAACTACAGTTAGCTACAACTACCAGTAGCTCTCCGCACTCAGCGCTTAACACAGCATCATCAGCAAACAGTAAAACTCCCAAATCATCTTAGCCACGGCTCTTGTCAAAATTTTCGACAAATACGGCCAACCTCTCTTATGCAGAGCATTCTTAGATTCAGGGTCGCAATTAAATTTCATAGCCGAGTCTTGTGCGATGCAGCTTGGCATCGAGCGTCTAAGAACAAATCTAACCATAAACGGTATCGGCAACTTGCCCACGACAATACGTCATATTGTCTCGGTATCAATCCATTCGCGGTTTGAAAATTTTGCAGCAGCTATTGACCTTCATGTTTTGCCTCAAATTAGTGGTAACCACCCTGAAACATTCATCAACATCAATGAATGGCAGACTTTAAAGAGCCTCAATCTCGCGGATCCAAGATTTTACCACCCAAACAAAATTGATATCCTCGTAGGGGCAGAACTGCTTTTTAAACTTTTGATACAAGAACAGTATCGGCTCTCTGAAAATCTCCCCATTTTGCAAAACACGTATTTGGGTTGGATAATCACCGGCAAGCTTCAATCCACAGCACAGCCACGCTTTCAATGCTGCATCGCAACTAACTCGCCCAGCCTCTCCACTTTAGAGAAACTTATCCACAGATTCTGGGCCCTAGAAGACTACAAATCTCCCACCAAGACTTTCACAGAAGAAGAGGAAAACTGTGAAAGGCACTTCAAGGATACCTTTTCACGCACAATTTCAGGACGCTTCGTAGTACGCCTACCATTTCGACAAAATCCGTCGCTTTTAGGAGAATCGCTCAGCACAGCAACTAGAAGATTCAAGATGCTAGAGCGTAAATTGAATGCCAATCCTGAACTTAAGGAAGCTTACACAGCCTTCATCAACGAATATCAAGCTCTTAACCATATGCAAGAAGTAAGAAGCATACCTTCCGAAAATTATTTTCTCCCGCATCATTCTGTCCTCACACCGGATAGTTCAACGACAAAACTCCGCGTGGTATTTGACGCATCCGCAAAAACTACATCCGGCTTGTCATTGAATGATTTGCTGATGGTAGGACCAACAATCCAATCCGACTTATTTACAGTCTTGACACGATCGTATGCCTACGTGTTCACCGGCGATATACGCCAAATGTTTCGGCAAATGCTGGTCCACGAGGACGACCAAAAATATCAAATGATAGTTTGGCGCGATAACACCAGTGAGCGACTACGCTACTTCCAGTTAAACACGATAACTTATGGCACATCTTGTGCACCGTTCTTAGCCACCCGATGCTTGACTCAACTAGCAACCGACGAAGAGACTAATTTTCCCAAAGCAGCGAAGGCGCTTTTAGCGGACGTCTATGTAGATGATTGCATGACAGGATCCAATGACCTCCTTGAGGCTCAGCAATTAAAAAGGGACATAATGTCAATACTGGCGAGGGGACAATTTGAGCTTAGGAAAATATGTTCCAATCATGAGCATATTCTTAAGGACACACCAGAAGCACATAGGCAAAGTTTCATTAAAATTAATGATAACGCAACGGTAAAGACGCTTGGTTTAATCTGGCAACCGCATCAAGATCTATTTCAATTCAACTATATTCCCGAATTTCATCACCAGGCCTCTAAAAGAACAGTCCTATCTGACTTAGGAAAAAGCTTCGACCCACTCGGTCTAATTGGTCAAATCGTGGTTAAGGGAAAGCTCTTCATGCAGCAACTACGGAAGTCCAACCTCTCCTGGGATTCACCATTAACTGAAGACATTAGGAGTGATTGGGATCGCTATATTCAGCAACTTCACCTGGTCAAATACTTATCCTGCTCTCGCCATCTCCTGAGCAAGAACGAGTCCATAAGTATTCAACTTCACGCATTTTCCGACAGTAGCGAGGTTGCATACGGAGCGTGCTGTTATCTGCGCTCCCTTGATCGATTGGGAGAAACAACTTGTCAACTCATTTGTTCCAAATCTCGTGTAGCTCCAATCAAGTCGACAACACTACCAAGATTAGAGCTGCAAGCAGCCGTCATGATGGTTGAATTAGCTGACAGACTCATAAAGGACATTCTACCATTCCAAATAAATGAAGTTTACTTCCATACGGATTCAAAAATTGTCTTGGCATGGATTGCCAAGCCATCCTTTACTTGGACTACATTTGTAGCGAATAGAGTAGCCAGGATTCAAGAACTTTCCAGCTCAGAACAGTGGAGGCATGTACCAGGAAACCAAAACCCCGCTGACTTGATATCCAGAGGTTGCAACGCTAACGTGCTGCTCGAATCCCCATTCTGGTTCCAAGGTCCATCGTTCTTGCACTCCTTAGAGGAAATTTGGAAAATTCCTCCTCCTTTAGCTCACTTCGAAGCAATTCCAGAAGAAAGATCCCCAAAGAACGCCCTGTATGTGGCTAATTCGCAAGTGTACTGCATCATGACGACGATCAAATATAATAACTCTCTTCCCAACTTCCCAATCCAACGTACCGTCCGTAGAAGAGAGCACACAAGGTTTGAACGGTATAATTCGAAATGTGCAATTAATCGAATTCAAATGTGAATACGCTTGCCTGCAGAAGAACGAGGAACTCAAAAAATCCAGTCGTATACGTAATCTATCCCCGTTTATTGGGACAGATGGCTTGCTTCGAGTGGGCGGTCGTCTCTCAAATGCGCAACTAGATTTCGAGTCTAAACATCAAATAATACTGCCTAAGAACAATGAATTAACTTCTCTAATCTTTTCTTTTTTTCATTTAAAGTCTCTCCACGCAGCTCCTCAAGCACTTCTTGGTATAACACGACAGAAATATTGGGCTTTAGACGGCAAAAATCTTGCTCGGAAAACGTTCAACAAATGTGTCCGATGCTTCCATATGAAGCCAAAACGAATAGAGCAGTATATGGGCAATCTTCCGAAGGAACGACTACAGTCAGGAACACCATTCCTCACTACTGGAGTAGATTTTTGTGGCCCTTTCAAACTGCGCTACCAACCCAGATCCCGAACAACGGTGAAAGGATATATTGCCGTCTTTATCTGCTTCGCCACCAGGGCAATACACTTAGAAGTCGTAAGTAACCTTTCAAGCGCTGCGTTCATTGCAGCACTCCGACGCTTTATCGCCCGGCGCGGCATGTGTCGAACAATCTTTTGCGATAACGCCACCAATTTTATCAGTGCCCGAAACGAGCTGAACGAGTTAGCTAAATTATTTGAGGCCGAAAACCAGGAACAAATTCAGGAGCTTTGTCGATCCGACAGAATTGAATGGCGTCTGATACCACCTAATTCACCCCATTTCGGCGGCCTTTGGGAAGCTGCAGTTAAGGCAGCCAAGCATCATCTAGTTCGAATAGCAGCACACGCAACGCTTACCTACGAGGAACTCACCACGCTCACCGCTCAAATCGAAGCTATTCTGAATTCACGTCCAATGACCACAATTTCAGCATCGCCCGAGGATCCGGAACCATTAACTCCAGGTCATTTTCTGATTGGACGCCAATTAACATCTACAATAGAACCGTGTCTAATTGACGAAAACACATCACGACTTCCCAGGTTCAGACGTCTACAACAAATGCAACAACATTTTTGGAAACGTTGGTCTCGGGACTACCTTGCACAGAAAACAGCTGTTTTCTGTTTCCACTAAACATGGATCTGTCATCGTTAGAGAATGCAGAAATGGGAGCTACATCAAAATAGAAGACGAAGAAGCACTAAATGCTGTTGTCGCACGAAGTCAACCATTTGTACTCAATGATGACCACTCACAACCACAAGCGTAAAAAAAATTATTATTATACTCGTAATAGATTTTAATATTTGTCATTTAAATGCTCAAAGTTTGAGAAACAAAATTGACGACTTAAGATATGTGTTTAATGATGGGAAGGTTGATGTGTTATGTGTCTCGGAAACTTGGTTAGAAACGGAAATGTGTGATAATTTATTTAACTTAACTTGTAGGAGGATTTTTCGCAGCGATAGGCAGCGTAAAGAAGGGGGCGGTGTTGCAATTTATATGAAAAGGTGCTATAATTTCCAATTTCTGAAGAAATCAGCACCCACTGATCTTGTGGAATACGTTTTCATTGAGGTGAAGAATAGTACTGAAAAATGTCTGATTGGTTGCATATACATGGCCCCTGATATAGCAAATTATAGACTGATAAGTGACCTACTTGAAGACTTTGCACCCAAATACTCGAAAATCGTTATATGTGGTGACCTCAACCTTAATATTTTAGGAAACAAAAATACAGCTTTTAAGGAAATGATTGATTTGTAAGTTTTGCTAACATTACACAACCTACACATTTTGTGTCAGATCGCATACCAACACTACTTGATGTTGCCATAGTTTCCGACCCCGACTTGATTATGCATTATGACCAGATTTTCGCACCCGGGTTCTCTCATCATGATATAATCTTTCTGACAGTGGATTTCCATCACTTGAAACTGAGACGAATTTCAGATTATACCAATACTCTCGAATTAATTTAGAAAACCTTTTTAATGACTGCCTGGCTTTGAATTGGTCTCCAATTTATAACTCAAATAACGCCAATTATCAAGTAGACTTCCTTATCAAAAATATTAAATTCCTTCTAAATAAACATGTGCGTGGAATAAAAAACACCAAAATAAAATCACCATGGTTCACACAGGAAGTATGTAACTTAATCGCAGCTCGGAACTTACTCTATGCTAGATGAAGGCGTTACAAATGCTTGGAAATTTATAGGGAATTTAAATTTGTTCGTAACTCTGTAACCCGTCTCATTAGAAAAAACAAAATCGCTTTTTATAAAAATAAATTGGACTCATGTTCTTCTAGTTCTGATTTTTGAAAGAGTATTCGTCAGATAGGACTGGATTCACAAAAAACATCGGTTCCCAACAGTTTGGATGTAGAAGGACTAAATGTTAACTTTGTGTCTGTTTGCAAAGAGTCTAATAATCTAAGTTCCCCGGTTTTGAACATCAGTGTCACCTATTCCGAATCAACTTTTTCACTTACATGTGTAGACGAAACTACGGTAGGTAATATTATATTAAGTGTCAAGTCAAATGCCGTAGGTTCGGATAATATTGCCCCTAAGTTTGTAAAAATTCTGCATCCTGTTATTTTGCACCAAATCACCCACATTTTAAATACAATTTTAACAACTTCAATTTTTCCGGATAGCTGGAAAACTGCGAAGGTTGTACCCCTACCAAAAGCACCAAACGGAGCTTCCGTAGAATATCGGCCTATTGCGATTTTACCGTTTTTAAGTAAAGTCTTTGAAATTATAGTAAGTGGTCAAATAAAAACATATCTAAGAGCTCTCCAAGGACTTTGTCCCACTACAAGTTACCTTCCAACCAAAACAAAATTAAAACTTGTTAATGCATTTATCCTTCCAATCATACTATATGGTTGTGAAATATTTGCAAACATGGATCAAGAGTCCGCCAGAAAGTTAACAGTTGCATACAATTCCTGCGCGAGATACATTTTTAATATCAAAAGACACGAACACATTTCCGCCTATACCAAACAAATTGCCGGCTGCTCTCTGATTGCTCTTATGAAATATCGAACCATGCTGTATTTTCACAAAATTTTAACCAAGAAAGTACCAGAATATTTACTTGAGATAGTAAAATTTCCAACAAATCAAAAAACTTGGCAACTGATAGCACCTAGGTGCAAGTATTTAAACACGTCTCGACAATTTTTCATACATGGGATTCAGCTATGGAATCGGTTGCCCTTAAGGATAAAACGTATGAGCAACACAAACAGTTTCAATAAAGAAGTATTTAAATATTGTTCAGAAAATTTTTAATGAATTTCCTCTTGTATCCCTAAACTTCATTCTCCTTTGTATCATCTATTTTCCCTTTTTTTCTTCAACTATTCTTTCTTTTTTCTTCTTCTTCTTTTTCTTTGTACTTCCTACTCTAAGAACTTCTTTTTTTTTTTATTAATAATAATTATTTGTTAAATTTTAATTAATTAATTGTTAAAATATTGAAATTATGTAAAGCTTGTTCTTTTCTCAAAAGATGTATTATTCTTATGTGAACAATTGAATTTAAATAAATTAAATTAAAAAAAATAAATTTGCAATTACCAACAAATCACAATGACAAGCCTGGCGTTTACCTGTCAAGTTGTGAAAATTTTAAGTTCTCTTTAAAAAAGAAATAAATATAAAAAAAAAGGATCGAAAAATATTAATATATGTGAACAACAAACAGGAAAACATATATAAGCAAAAAATTGCACAAATCGTCCTTCAAATCGTAAGTCTTAGTTAGGTTAGGTTACTTTTGTAACCCTATGAGTAAATGAGTAAAAGGAACATTGAGCAATCATCAACTGAAACAATACGAGTGTGTATCCCGAAAAGATACCTTCAGTCAAAAATGCTTAGAGATGCTGATGCGGGAGCCCTGGGGCTGCGATTTGTCACCGACATTCTTTTTAATTTTCATCAACGATCTCTTGTCTGCTACTTCTACAATAATCCAATATATTCCTTTGATTTGATTTGAGGCCCGGGTCAACCCCGGACAGTTTATTGGAAATATTTAATACAAACATATAACTTAACAAACTAAACTTAAAACTATGACTTATAACTACTATTTCTACTTAAGCTAAGGTCTATAGACGGGAAAAATGGTTATTTAGGGAATTTCGAAGGGCTGGGCTGCTGTAGTGAAAATCGAACACTTGACGTACCCGATTTGTTTCACGTAGCATACGACACAGTGGCTCGTTGAGACCATAAGTTGTCCTGTGATTATTCGGACGGAAAAGGTAGACAGATCTTAAATGACACGGGTTGGTATTGATTGGGATTTGGGAGAGTATTGTGGGACAGTCAATGATACCAGTTAAGAGTTTGTGTATGAAGAGAATATCGGCGGACTCCCGACGTTTTTCCAAAGACAGAATACCGAGTAGTTTTAATCGCTTTACATAGGACGTTGGACAGCTTCGATGCGCAGAATATGTACATCATAGTAAGGAGACCATATTTCGCTGGCGTACTCGAGAAGTGGACGAACAAAGGTTGTGTACAGGGATTTGGTGACATAGGTGTCGGAGAATTCTTTTGACCATCGTTTAACAAATCCGAGAGCGGAGTTAACTTTCCTAATTACGGAGTCTATATGGTTGCGAAAATTAAGCTGTGAATCACAAATGACACCCAAGTCCCGCATTGAAGTAACTACAGCTACTCTTTGGTTTGATAAATAGTAGGTGCGGGTTCGAAGTGTCAAACGCCTCCGGGAGTAAGAAATGGCTTGGCATTTTTCTATGTTGAGCTCGAGAAAGTTTTTATGGCACCATGTCGAGAATCTATTAATCATCTTGTAAAGGTTGAGAGTCAGAGAGACTTGAGATCTGTCTATAGATTTTCATATCATCGGCATAGATAGATATGTGGGAGTACTTTATGACATTAACAACATCGTTAATAGTTAAAATAAAAATGAATGGACCGAGATGACTGCCTTGTGGAACACCCGAAGTGGCGAGAATTGGGTCAGAAAAATGGGAACGAAAGTAAACAATATAGGGGCGTTTTTTAATGTAGGAATTAATCCAAGAGGTCAGTCTAGGTTCGAAACCAAGAGCTTTGAGTTTGAATAAAATTAACTTGTGCGAGGTTTTATCAAAGGCCTTACTGCAGTCCGTGGCGATTACATCAATTGCTTTCCCTTGCTCTAGTTCGCATAGTGAACTAGAAACAAACTCAATGAGGTTGGTGATCGTTGATCTGCCTTTAACAAAACCATGTTGGTTGGTTGCAAATATAGATTTACATTGAAAATATAGTGCATCATAAACAATACTTTCAAAAAGCTTGGGGATGCAGGATAGTTTAGCAATGGGGCGATAATTGGAGATATCATGCCTTGATCCTTTTTTGTGAATAGGTGTAATAAAAGCGCTTTTCAACAGATGAAGAAAGAGCCCTTCAGACAAAGATAGTTTGAGAATACTAGTGAGGGGATTAATTAGATTATCAGCGCATTTTTTTAAGACAACTGTGGGCAATCCATCAGGACCGGGGGAAAAATCGTCTTTTAGTTTATGTATTTTATTTAGTAACTGCGCTGAAGTAATTTCAACTGACGAGGGAGATATTTGACAACAGTTGTTCAGGTAAGAAAAGTATTCAGGATCGATGTCATCAGATTGGGCCGAAAACGATTGACTGAAGAAGTTCGCAAATAGATTAGCGATGGTTGTTGGGTCATCGGAAGACATATTAAAAAATTTGAGAGTTGATGGATAGCAATCGGATTTTTTTTTGTGTTAATAAATTGGTAGAATCTTTTAGGGTCTGAGATGATGGAATATTGCATTTGGGTGAGATATCTTTGGTAACGATATTCAGCAAGTTGGGAGAAGTGATTGTAGGCTAGGAGGTAGTTTTGTTGGTCAAAGTCAGAACCAGATTTAACGTATTGTTGCCATAACCTGTTTCTCTTATTACGAAGTGTACGAAGTTCTTTATTATACCAGGGAGGAGATGACGAAGGATTTCTGCGTCGAATAAAGGGAGTAGTATGCCTTATACAGTGGAAAATCTTATCGTAGAAGATAGCTACAGCAGAATCTGCGGTTAAGTTACTGTTTTGAAGAAAACTAAAGTCAACATTTTTGAGAAGATTGTTGAGCTTAGTGTAATTGGTTTTACGGAAATCGAAATGGAAGGGAGTTTCTGAAAGGCTCAAGGAATTATTGTTATCATATGAGTAAATAACGAGGAGAGGTGGGTGTAGACGGTCTAATTTCGAAAAAAGAAGTTCACACTCGAGAGCAAGACAGTTCGTGGTGTCGGATGTATCGGATGATCTAGTTTCCGACCCATGAAGTTAGAAATTGAGTTTATTTGAAAAAGGCCAGAGTTTGTGAGGCAATCTGTGAGGAGGATTTCTTTGTCAGAAGTTGCATTTGTGGCAACAAGATAGGATTCTTCGTCCAAGTGACTCCATGGGAGGTGAGGGAGATTAAAGTCACCGAGAACAATGATTTCATCACAGGGATCTGTGATTTCGAAGAGGGAATCAACCGCATTAGTCACGAGCTGATAACTGTGTATTGGTTGGGAGGGGCGAACATAGCAACAGAGGATATAGAGTTTGTGTTTGGAGGGAGTAACTTTAACACAGATAAATTCGAAATCGGCTGTAGATGACTTTTTGACGAGCTCAGGGTTCAACCGAATTTTGATTGCCAGAAGGATACCTCGTCCTATAGAATCGTCATTATTATCACGTCCATCGTCGCGAAATAAACGGAATTCAGGTGTGAATAGTTCCGAATTTTTGATATTAGATATTAGATTAGTTTCGGTTAAGGCAAAAATATCATAAGGCAGCTTTTGAGAGTTGAGATATATAGAAGATGTTTTTGAACGCAACCCCTCACATTTTGGTAGTAGAGTGATAGACGATTGTTTGCTGGATTGTGGGGCATGTTAGGGACGATAGTAGTTTTTAAAACTAGAGCGCGTTTTTTGGAGATGCAAGAGACGTTTGGAAGAGACATGAGAGGCGTATGAGGAGAGATCGTTATCGACGTTTGCGGAAGAGATATTGGAATTGTTGTGAAAATCGATAAAAATTCGTCGAAGATCTTTGGGATCAGTGGGGAGTCCTTCCTGTTGGATTGAAACCATGAGATTTGTACGAGTGGTACCATCGATGCAGATATAATCGGGTTTATTGTGCAAGTAAGCAAGGTAGAGTCGCACGTGTTGATATAGCCGACGGTCCCTCAGGCGGGAAAGGACATAGCGGCCGTCATTTCCCATGTCGGCTAGCTTTTTGGTTAGTTTAACTGCGGGAGGAAGCAAGGGGTCAAGAATTGTGGAGGTTGGGATTTCGAGAGTATTGGAGGAGTTATGATCAACACCCAACGTGGATGACGGAGGATTCAGTGTGTGGGAGCGGATGAAATTCGGATAAGGGGCGGAAAGTGAGGGGGTTTAGGGTGTGAGGCTTAGAGTTTTGTAGGAGATTGATTAGGAGTAATATTAAAAGAAACACGTTTGGGTGGGACAGATTTTGTGGGGAGGGAGACATCTTTATGTTCTTTTAGTTGGATGACATGAGGAGGAGAAAGCAAGTGATTCTGTGGAGAAAACGAGGGAAATAAGCCAACCTTAAAACTCCAGTTGGGGTCTCGATGGGAGGGCTTGGATTGTATATTGCGCTTAAGCTTATCCGTAGGGTTGCGGTTCTCAGGTACCTTGGGTTGGTTGGGTGACTTAGAGGTATGAGCGGAATTAATTCTAGACTTAAGAGTTCTTTTGTGCTTGATCTTATTATCGTTAAAAATCTGCATCTTCATCCCGTCGAGTTGAAAAATCTCTGAAGGTGGATTTCGAAAAAGCCATTCGTATTTATGGGGAATGTTGAATTTGAAACGACGAGACTTTAATTTATTGGGCGATGTGATTTTCTGGTAGTTGTCTATGGTGATTTTAAATCTGCGCTTAAAAAGGTTCACAGGCCAGACTGAGTCTGTGGTTCCAGCTAAACAGTCGAGAGTAAATGTTACGCCCTCAGACTTGTTGTGGTTTTCGAGTTTTTTAAAGACGTTGTTTCCATTCCGAGGATGTCCAGGAAGTACCAAAACGAGAAATTGTCGCCTCGATTTCCGGTGGATCGACTGCGATTGCCTGAGTTGGAGATGGAGATTGAGGTATTTGTAATAGTGTCTCAGAAGGTTCGATGACAGCGTTCTCGAGCATTTCAGTTAGTAGGGACGTATTATACATTGCGTTAGATTGGGGCTGGAGTTGTACAGGAAGATCGTCAATTTTGTTAAGCGTCGTTCTAATGTCATCAACGATATCACCAAGAAGTAGATGGGATGCGGCAACATCGTTACCTACTTTATTTATTGTAGTTATGACGTGAGCTAATGATGGGTCTGGTGGAGGAGAACTTGGGGTTGATGAACCTCGGAAATAGATATCAAGGTCGGATCTGAAGGTAGAGAGAGTATCAGCAATAGACGGTAAATAGGTCTTAAGGGCAGATTTCACACTGTTTTCAATAACGCTTTTAATTGTGTTAATATTAATGGTGTCTGTGGGTTTTGGAAGTTCGAGGGTATTTGTCAACTGTTTTTCGAGAGATTTACACTTTGTTTTGAAGAGGTTGGTTGATTGTTCTACGACACCAGAAAGATCTTCAACACTTCTCATAACGTCATCAAGTTTGGAGAATTGGTTTTATAGTCTCTTGAAGCAGAGTACGTTTTCATTGCCAATATTGTTTATTGAGTCACTGAGACATTTTATGGCGAGCATAATGTGCGATGTCGGGATATCTTTACACTGGGGTGGCCGTGGTGTAGTGGTAGTAGCAAACGCTTCTCACTCGGAGGGTCCAGGTTCGAATCCTGCCCATGGCAAAATCAGTTTTTCATTGTATAATTGGAATTCAGACAAAAAAATTCTGCGCGTGAAGGCATAACACTGACACGTAGATTCGGCTGTTATAAGAGTTTCAAGCAATGAAAAAAATACTGGGAATTATATCTCGAATCACTCTGAATGAAGAAAAACTCTCCGTCCTGTTCGACTCCCACCCCTGGAGAGCGAATATCGAAACCAAACACACCTGAGTTTCAAACCGCTACAAAACAATTTTCCTTTCTCTTCCTTCCATCTTTCCGCCAGCGCCCTGGCAACAGTAAAAGGGTATCAACCCCTTAGGCGCGCGTAAATTATAAAAAAAAAAAAATAAATAAATAAACACTCATCACAAAAAAAGAGAAAGTTGCATCTGTAGTCTTTCAGATATACAATCGATCTTTTACTCAATCCAACACAAAGGGCGTGATAGGATTTCCCACAGAGGCCACTGCGATTCACTGATTCGGCATTTGTTTCATTGATAATTACACAATTGGGGTTACTGCAGAATTTAGACATTGTAGGTCGGTAAAAGTATATGGGTCGAACAAAAAAGACGGAAGAAAAACAAAAATGTTGGATCAGTAAAAAACAAAATGCAATTGGCTTAGATTGCGAATACGAACGCGAGCGTTGAAAATTGGTATAGGGAGAAATTAAAAATAATCCGAAAAAGCGAAGGTAAGAAATAGAGTAGTGCACGTCCGTTCGATTGGAAGGGCTAAACTAAACTTTGCTGACGACAGTACTCTCCGCCTTTCATATTCGTTCCCGGACTCCTGTCCCTGCTCTTCGGATGTAGAACGGGAACGGCAGCGTATTTTAAGCTCACCAAATTCCAATATTTACAGCATAACTAATTGGGGAACCACTAACAGAGCAGAATTTAATGCTTCGAAAACACAATGCCGTCTGCAGTCGTTAAAGTGAAATTTAAACACCCATCCATTATCCATGAATAGCACTTGCATCGTCGAAACCGATAAACTTTTCATTTTCGGTATATGTGTCAATGACAACCTAAGTTGGAATGACCACATATTCAGTGCAGTCAAAAATGCTGCGAAATATCCAGTTTTCCTCAAGCGATGTAAGGAATACTTCACTCCCTCTGATCAGGCCATAATATATACGGCATTTATCCGCCCGAAATGCAAGTACAGTACTCACATCTGGTCGGGTGCGCCCAAAAATCTCTGTACCTCCTAGATAGGATTTAAAACCGTGCGGTGAAACTCATAGGTGATATCGCATTGAACACCCTCGAACAGTGACATAATGTAAAAAATAAAAATGAATTTTTAACAGTTAGACTTTAAATGGCCGAGGAAGGCTGCTGTGATCCGAAAGCGAAGGTAGAGTCTCTTCTTATAAGAGCCAGCGAGAAAAATCTTTAATTTCGCATGCCATATGCCGAAAAGGGAACAGAGCATTTGAAAGTGGAATACCTAAGCACAGGATTGTTGCAGGTCCCAAATGTCGACATTGATGAAATCCGCTCATAGTCAATCAAAATGGAGAAAAACTCCCTGCTTATGGTAAAGTTTGGATCCACACAATCCGAAAGATGTTTTTACATGGAGTAAAGACAGTGGTTTCAAGTGCGTATTGTCAGTTGGTCTTACAGACATAAACAAGCTTTTTGACGGCTTACACATGAGAGATGTTGATCTACCATAGATCTTTTCTTCGGCAAGTGAAATCGAACGAACTGCAGCTCCATCTGAGAGCGAATCAGGACAACATCGAATTCAGCCTAGTTACTCACAATGCAACGAAGAGGCCGGACCTCAGGTTTCCGTTGTGGGAATTTCTTCATAATAAATTATAAAAAAAAAATGTTATTTTCAAGTTTATTCAAACAAAATGAAATACGTATTCTTTACAAAAAAGAAATGGTGATGTCCCTGGTAGACAGTAAAAAACGTAATCCGCGTATGTGTATTTTTGTTTGTTTAAATATCAACTGCTAATTTTGATATATGGTATATGTAAGAAAGTACATCAAAGAGCCACCCTCTTCTCTCATAGATTTAAGACATAGTCATGTAAGAGTTTTTATTAAATACAGTAATTAGTCTTAGCTCAACTGCCAAAGTGTTTAAATCGATCACCTCAAGAACA
The DNA here is from genome assembly GCA_949129095.1 of Volucella bombylans. Taxonomy (NCBI): domain Eukaryota; kingdom Metazoa; phylum Arthropoda; class Insecta; order Diptera; family Syrphidae; genus Volucella; species Volucella bombylans. The sequence goes on from OX422140.1 coordinate 241,942,422, forward strand.
TTACAGTGGGGACGAGGATGGAAATGGAAAACCGCGTTGTCGTAATAAAATTGTGAAATTCGGGTAATCTTTTTATAATTCATATATACTTAAAGAATTTGTAAAGTGGCAAAATGACGGAGTGTGCAAAGTTCTTTATGAGCTCAATTGAATCGTTTACAGTGAATGAAAATTTCAATTTATTTGCACGGTGGTTGGAACATTTACTTTTTTTTAAACAAAGTGTTAACAGATCCTGAAAAGGTGTCATTTCTTGTACTCGTAAGTTTGGGCGATCCAGAGTTATATAGAATCCTTATTTCATTGATTGCGCCAAAATTTGAAACCGATTTTACATACGACAAATTGATTGAAAAGCTAAAATTACATTTCGCGCCAAAACAGAACATTTTCTTTGAGAGCTTTAAATTTTTCAAGAGACTGCAGAAACAGAGTGAAAGCATAAATGATTACTTAGTGGAATTGAAACAACTAGCTAATGAGTGTGAGTTCGGGACATTTGTGCAGAGAACTCTCCTGATACAGTTTTTTTGTGGCCTGATTGATAACAAAGTTCAAAACCGACTCTTAAATGAACCCGACATTAAAACATTAGACAAAGCCGCACAAATTGCTCTATGCATCGAGATAATGAGAGAAGCAGTCATGTAATTATGTTACAAACCATCATCGAAACAACAACCACAATCGACTCAGTAGATCAAGTTCTTTGCATAGGGCAGAACAAGGAAATTCAACACAGTTTAAGATGTTTAGTATGTAAGATGAATGTTGAAAATATTTTTTTTTGAAAATGAATTCGATACGAGGCTTGTGTTGCAGTGTGTCATGAATCGGACCATTTGACTTATTTTAGACATTGCAAATTAGCTTTAAGTATACAAAATAAATAGTTCTAAGAAAATGTAAATGAAGTCGAAAGACATAGTTATAAGAATTTAGAGTAGCTTAGAGTGCCTGTGTGGGGCCAGTAAGTTAGTGTAAGATTATTAAGTAATTGTAAGCTAGCATTTAAGCATTTTTTGTTAGTATGTAAGAGTTAGTGATTAAGAAAATAAAATGCATATAAAACTAAAACTAAACCAGACATTGCAAATTGGTTAATGAGAAATTACCCTTAAATATTTTATCAGGTGATAACGTTGAGGTGGTTGGAAAAATTTCGGTGCATGTTGAAAGTAATCAAGTGTCGCACAACCTTTATTTCATAATTCTTAAAAGTAAACATAGGTTTAGGGCAATTTTGGGAAGAAATTGAATAGAAGTTTTATACCCGGAGTGGACACAATACTTTTTGAGAAAAGTAGAATTATTCATAAGATCGATACATTGAAGGAACTTCTAGAAAGTATACGAGTAGTTAATAAATACTCGTTAATATTTTCAAAGAGTAATAAATCGGTGATAAAACAGCCGAAATAGATCTTGTGGAAGACGCTTATCCAATTTTTTGCAAAGCATATTCCGTTCTACTTGGATTAAGAGACAAGGTGAAAGAGGAGAGAGAAAGGTTGGGTAGTGTAGGAGTTTTGATAACGGTAAAAAGGAGTAGGTGGGCATGTCCGTTTGTGATTGTGAATAAAGGAGATGGTTAGGTTGTGTGTGAATTGTAAAAGGACTGTGAATAAATTTGTTTAAATGGAGCATACTGTAATTCCTCTTATTGACATATTGATATATTAGTAGGGTTAGCTGATTGGAAATATTTTCGTACCCTAGACCTTACAGGGGCTTATTTGCAAGTACCATTGTCAGAGCGATCGCAAGAATTAATGACAGTCAACACACACATTGGATTGTTCAAATTTACAAGGCTGGTTTTCGGGCTAAGAACAGCTCCTCAAATATTTTCGGGAATTATTAATGAAATATTAAAAGGTCTCAATATGGTTCATATATATTTTGATTAAGTATATACTGGTAGGTGGTAAGGATAGAAAATTTAATTTTTATTTTAGATAGACTGTTAGAGTTTAATGTTAAGGTGAACTTGAACAAATGCGAGTTCTTCAAAGAAGAAGTTGAATACCTGCCTTAGTCCTTAAGGCATAAAACCAAGTACCAGCAAGTTGGAAGCAGTCTTAAAGGCACCTGAGCTAGTTAACAAAACGCAGTTAAAATCATATCTAAGTACAATTAACTATATTAACTACTATAACAAGTGTATTCCAAATCTTTCGGCAAAACTTTCAATTTTGTATCAATTGACATCGGTCAGTAAGCTATGGATTCGGAATGAGAGCCACAGAAATGCGTTCCAGAAAAGCAAAGATTAAGTGTTAGGGATTGATATATTACCGCACTAGGACCCTAAGAAACCGATTATTATTTCCGCAGATGCCAGTCCGTATGGCGTAGGGGCGGTTTTCATTTAGTTGATGGAGTAGAACGTCCCGTAATGTTCGTGTCAAGTACACTAACCTCTGCAGAAAGGAACTATTCACGATTGCATCGGGAGCTTTGGCAATTGTTTTTGCGGTTCAAAAATTGCACAGATACATCTATCGATTAGGTTTCACAATTTACAGTGATCACTTACCTCTTCTGGCTTTTTTCGGTGAGAAAAATTATATTCCTTCAGTAGCATCAAATAGGCTCCACCGGTGGGCCATTATGCTGCCCATGTACAAGTATTCCATAAAGTACAGAAAAGCGTCACAGATGGGAAATGCAGATGCTTTATCGAGGTTGCCTCTATCGGATAGCAGAGAAGTTGAGGACGACAGCATCAATTCCTTAAACATATCGGATTTTCCTTTGAGGGTAGACGATGTTCACCGGGAGACAAAAAGTGATAAAGTGTTGCAGGAAGTTTATAAATTTGTCAAAGACGGATGGCCAGATTTAGACACAAAATGAACTAAGATCATATTTTTTGAAAAGATTTTCTTTATCAATTGAATCTGAATGTTTATTTTACGGGGATCGAATAGTGGTACCGAAAGCCATGCAACCTAAAGTTTTGAATTAGTGCAGGAAGGGCATATTGGGGTAATTAAGGCAAAATCGTTAGCACGCTCATATGTATGGTGGCCAAGTATTCATAGTGACGTTGAAACATTTGTCTTACAATCTGAGGTGTGTCAAGTCACACAGAATTCTAAAGAACAGGTTTTGAGTATGTGGCCTAGTTCAAGCTATCCCTTCGAAGGAATACACCTGGATTTTTTCACAGTTGACAAAATGTCTATTTTGGTAGTAGCCGATAGCTATTCCAAGTGGATAGAAGCGTTTACAATGCACACTACTACAGCAGAAAGTGTGATTGAGTGGCTAAGAGGCATTTTTAGTACGTTTGGCTTACCTACATATATTATAAGCGACAATGGGCCACGTTTTGGCTTAAAAGATTTTATTGAAATCACCACCATATCACCCTCAGTCAAATGGTATTGCAGAACGGGCGGTTCAAACTTTGAAAAGTTATTTTAGGAAAATGTTAGTAGACCCACAAGCAGGTATGTTACCATGGAATTTAAAGTTAAACATTTTTCTGATAAAGTATAGAAATACCCCTTGCACGGTAACAAAATTATCAAAACTATTGTTGACACCCTTAACATTTTCACCCACCCTTACTTAATTCATATCGATGACATCCAGGTGGCGAGAAGGAAAACTAAAAAGTATCGCAGTCAGCCGACAGACGGGATAGCGAAAAGATACTTAAAGAAAACGACAACGACAACGATTACGAACGTCTATATTTTATTGTTAGCCTTCTGCCCTTTGAGATTTTGTTTTGAATAAATACTTTAATAATTCAGATTTAACAAATTTGTGTTATTTGCCGTCGACTTTACATGTTTTTCTTTAATTTCCTATCTCGTCTGTACTGAGAGCGAAAGAGATAAATATATATACCTAAGCCAAAAAAAAAAAAAAAAGTATCTTTTAAAATCTCAATGGAAGACGCCGAAAAAAGGAGGGAGTTTTGGGTTTTTGTTTTGTGCTTGATCACGTACGCCAAAAATGGAAAAGTACAATTTAAGAAGCGGATCCAAGGAAAATCAATCCTCGGATGATGAATTAGATGTGACAGTAATGGAAAACGTAGACAAAACCCCACCGTCGCAATCTTTTGACAGGGATTTAATATCTGTGTTAGTGTCGAGTATTGATGCTCTGAAAGTATCTGTTCAAGAACTGCGCAATAACACAGCAGAGAGTCAAAAGGAGATTAGGAACATTCGAAGCCAAGTGGAGTGCATGCCAAGTGGATTCAATGATTCAAGTATTGAAGGACGACCGATGTCAGTGTTGGGACCAGCGTCGACACCAGGACAGATGCCAATGTCAGTGTTAGGACCAGCGTCAGCACATGGACAAATGCCGTCGTCAGCGCCTCATGCATCAACGTCAGTATTAGGACCAGCGTCGACACCAGGACAGATGCCAATGTCAGTGTTAGGACCAGCGTCAGCACATGGACAAATGCCGTCGTCAGCGCCTCATGCATCAGCGTCAGTATTAGGACCAGCGTCGACACTGGGACAGATGCCAATGCCAATGTCAGTTTTAGGACCAGCGCCAGCGCCTGCTCATGGACAAATGCATTCGCCAATAGCTCAAGTGTCAGCGTCAGTGTATGAGTCAATGCCAACACCAGGGCAGATTACAGCTTCAGCACCAGGGTATGTACAACCATGTTTAGTTTCATCTTCCATACAGCCAGTACAGTTTTCAATTCCGGAGCCATCAAATCATATATCCAATGCCACAATGGTTTCACAAAATGAGTCAAGGTTGTATGACCTACCTATCTTTTCGGGAAAAACAGAAGAATGGCCGTTGTTTCTCGCAAGTTTTAGAGATACAACTGACGCCTTTAGGTACAACAACAGGCATAACCTAATGCGACTACAGAGATGTTTAGTTGGTCCGGCCAAAGATTCAGTCGAGTCGATGTTAATATATCCAGATGACATTCCTAAGGCCATGGAAGAACTGGAGTTTCGCTTTGGCAGACCAGATCTGCTCGTCAGGTGCCAATTGAGCAAGATACAACAATTTCCATCCATCAGTGAAGCCAAAGTGGAACAAATAATTTCATTCTCGACGAAGGTACGCAATGTAGTTGCATTTCTAACATCTGCAAACTGCCAACAACATTTATCAAACCCGTCGCTTTTGGAACAGCTTGTTTTGAAATTGCCAGCAAATAGACAGTTCGAATGGGTAAGACATGCCGCTTCCATAAAACCATTTCCGACCATTCATGATTTTTCAATCTGGTTGAGTGACCTTGCCAGAGTTATTGGGTTAATGCCATTGTCAAGTCAAGCCATAATAAGAGCCAGTTCACAACCACAACAGATACGTCGAGTAATGCATGCGGATGAAAATAGTCCAAGAAAGGAACTGAAATGCTATCAGTGTGGAGGAGACCACAAACTGGGTAACTGTAAAGATTTTCATCAGTCGATTTCTATCCAGGAACGATGGGATAAAGTCAAAAGCCAACAACTATGTTTTTCTTGCCTTAGTAAAGGACATAATTCGATGAATTGTCGAACTAAGAAACCTTGTGGTGTTAATGGTTGTCAGCGATACCATCATCCATGCCTTCATGAGGAATCTGCAAACAGAGACAGTGCCAGACGTTTGCACAGTTGCCGGGCTGCAGTTGGGTGTTCTAGCCAGTTATTTAAAATATTACCAGTCACATTATTTGGTCCAAATGGAAAAGCTGAGGTATTTGTAATGTTTGATGAAGGATCTGCAGTATCTCTTTTGGAAGAACGTACAGCTAACAAACTCGGACTTAAGGGACCATCTCAGCGTTTGTCTTTACAGTGGTACGGTCAGAAAATAACATCAGAGCAGTCTTCAAAGGTCAATCTGGAGATCGAGGGACATGAAAAAGAACATCGTTTCGCCCTCAAGAATATTAGAACAATTCGCAACCTAGATCTACCTGTTCAGTCATTATGCAAATTGGATTTTGGTCACTTGGAAACAGTTCCCATTATCGATTATAAAAACGCCAAACCTGTCATGTTGCTGGAATTAGATTATGTTCATCTCGGAGCGTCATCTACGATTGTCCAGTCCGACGCATCATTGCCGATTGCCGCTAAGACGAAGTTGGGTTGGGTGGCATATGGGCCAACGCCAGCATCTGCCTCCCCGAGTTCTTTTAGTTTCCATATTCGAGAGCATCGTTCACTGAATGAGTTAAATCAGATTGTAGCGGAGTATTTCTCAACTGATAACTTTGGAGTTAATGCTACATCGACGATATTGGAGTCTGAAGAAGATGCTGCAGCCAGAAAAATATTGGAGACGACTACGCGAAGACTTGATGATGGCAAGAATTTCGAAACAGGACTTCTTTGGAAGAAAGATGTGACTGAACTTCCAGACAGTTATGGTATGGCCCAGAAACGACTTGTCAACATTGAAAGGAGGATGCAACGCGATCCCGAATTTGCCGAGCGGTACCAAAGGGAAATGACGAAATATTTTGAGAAGTCTTATGCAAGACGTCTATTACCAGGTGAGTTGATTACCACAGAGCCAGTATGGTATTTGCCACATTTCGCCATTCAAAATCCACATAAGCCGGACAAACTTCGAATAGTATTTGATGCTGCCGCCACTATTAATGATGTCTCTCTGAACTCCATGCTTCTTAAGGGTCCGGAACAAGCAAAACCGTTAATTAATATTCTTCTTCAATTTAGACAAGGAATCATAGGTGTAGCTGCCGATATATGTGAAATGTTTTCACAAATAAAGATACGTGCCGCCGATCAACACGCGCAACGATTCCTTTGGAGAGACGGTGATTGCAGACAGCCCATTCAGCAATATGTGATGACCTCGATGATTTTTGGAGCCGTGTGCTCTCCTTGCAGTGCGGAATATGTTAAGAATCGAAATGCTGAAGATTATCTACAACAGTTTCCTGAAGCCGCAACAGCTGTTAAGGAGAAACATTATGTTGACGACTTTGTAGTGAGCTTTTCATCAGAACAAGAAGCCGAGAGAATATGCCGTCAAGTCGTCGACATTAACGCCGAAGCTGGGTTCAATTTAAGGAGTTTCATATCTAATTCAAACTTCTTAGAAACAACTTTAAATGGTTCCAGTCGCCAAAAAGGTATTTGCATTACTATGGAAAGACAAGCATCAGCAGATAAAGTCCTGGGAATGTTCTGGGATACTTCTACAGACACCTTTCGGTTCCAGACCAAGTTCCACCGGATTCCACAAGAAGTATTGCAAGAAGTTCGAGCTCCAACAAAGCGTGAATTACTTGGCATAGTAATGGCTGTCTTCGATCCATATGGCCTGCTAGCTGATTTCTTGGTATTTTCAAAAATTTTAGTGCAGCATACATGGAAGTACAACCTTGAGTGGGACGATCCCATTCCATCCGAATTGCATACGAAGTGGATTGCCTGGTGGAGAGAGTTCCAGAATGTAAAAGAGTTTATGATAAATCGCTGTTACTCGCCGAATTTATTGGTCGCCGTCAAACTAGATCTACATATATTCGTTGATGCAAGTCAAGTTGCCTTTTCCGCAGTTGGGTATTTTCGCATCGAATTTTCAAACGGAGTAGATGTTGCCTTCGTCATGGGAAAAACACGTACAGCCCCACAAAAGCTGATGTCAGTGCCTAGATTAGAGCTTCAAGCTGCCGTACTTGGGGTACGTCTTCAAAAAATGATTTGCCGAAACCACGAAGTGAAGGTGGATCGTGTTTTTCTTTGGAGTGATTCACGAACGGTGCTTTACTGGATCCACTCAACTGGAAGGAAGTATAAACCTTTTGTTGGACATCGCGTAGCTGAGATAATAACGAGTACCAGTCCCAGTCAGTGGCGATGGGTTCCCACTAGCCAAAACACTGCCGATGCTGCAACTCGTCCCAAAATACCACCTAAGTTTGAAACAAGCAGTTCGTGGATAAGAGGTCCTGCGTTTTTAAATTATGAAGAAAAATATTGGCCAACATCACAATTAGAACCACCTCCAGAAGAACTAGAAGAGGAAATTAAAACTTGTGCACTATTCCATCTTAAGGCAAGTAATGATTTCATTGATTTTAATAGATTTTCTTCATATTTAAAGCTCAAACGAATGACTGCCTGGGTATTACGATTTCGAAGCCTGATGAAAAAGCAACTGAGCAGTAATGTAAATCCAAAGGGTCCACTTACTGCCAAGGACCTTGATGACGCTGAAAAATTCCTATGTCAAATTGTCCAAAATGAAGTCTTTCACGAAGAAATAGATGCCTTAAAAAGATTGAGAAGAGTTTTGAAAGGTAGTTCGATCTATTCTCTTTCGCCATATCTGGATGAAGAAGGTCTTCTGCGAGTTCATGGTCGAATGGACGAAGCTTTCTGCTTACCTTTTGAAGCCAGGCGTCCTATAGTGTTGCCACAGCGACACAGAATTACGGAGCTGATCGTCCTCTACTTTCACGTAAAATGTCACCATCAAAATACGGCTGTGACAATAAACGAGACAAGACAAAAATTCTGGATCCCACACATCAAAGCAGTATTGAAATCCGTGCGACATAACTGTCAACATTGTCAAATCGATAGAGCCAAGCCTATTCCACCTTTTATGGGACAATTACCTGAAGACCGAGTGACTCCTTACGTTCGCCCTTTCACGTATACAGGTGTTGACTTGTTTGGCCCATTTAATGTTTCCATCGGTCGGCGACGAGAGAAGAGATGGGCCGTAATCTTTACTTGCTTGACAATAAGGGCTGCGCATTTGGAGCTAGCAGAAAACTTGTCAACCGACGCCTTTATTATTTGCCTTCGAAATTTTATAAATCGACGTGGAACTCCAAAGCGAATTCGTAGTGACAACGGCACGAATTTTATTGGGGCCCAGAGAGAACTTAAACAGTCCGCACGTCTATTAGATACTGATGTAATCAACGATGAAGTAACGAAGCACAACATCGAATGGGTTTTCAATTGCCCACTGAATCCTAGCTCGGGCGGATGTTGGGAACGCCTAATACAAATTGTTAAACGCCTGCTTTCGAAGACTTTACATGAAACATCGCCGAGAGTTGAGACGCTTAGGAGCGTATTGATTGAAGCAGAAAATATTATTAACTCTCGTCCGCTGACACATATTCCCCTATCGACTGAAGAAGATGAGCCAATCACTCCTAACCACTTTTTGTTAGGCTGTGTTAATTCTACGCAGACTCCACAACCACCTGGCACAGAAATCTGCCTCAAAAAACAATGGCGAATTGCTCAAAATCTAAAGGATCGTCTATGGAAAAGATGGGTTATTGAGTACCTGCCTCAACTCCTTCAGCGACCTAAATGGCATGACAAGACCACTCCGCTTCAAGTCAACGATTTAGTGATCATATGTGATCCCAGCCTACCTAGAAGCCAGTGGAAAAAGGGACGAATTATAAAAGTTTTTCCTGCCAAAGATGGTCACGTCCGTGTGGCCGAAGTGAAGACAACTCAGGGATCAATGCGTCGACCGGTCACGAAACTAGCCGTTTTGTCAGTAGAAGGTGAATCCCGAGTTGATTCACGGGGGGAGGAATGTTGACACCCTTAACATTTTCACCCACCCTTACTTAATTCATATCGATGACATCCAGGTGGCGAGAAGGAAAACTAAAAAGTATCGCAGTCAGCCGACAGACGGGATAGCGAAAAGATACTTAAAGAAAACGACAACGACAACGATTACGAACGTCTATATTTTATTGTTAGCCTTCTGCCCTTTGAGATTTTGTTTTGAATAAATACTTTAATAATTCAGATTTAACAAATTTGTGTTATTTGCCGTCGACTTTACAACTATATTGTATCGAAATATTTTTTCAAATTATGTTAAATGCTTACCAGCTAAAATAATTAAGAAACTAAGTAATTTTAGGCAATTAATATTTGTTAACGGTATTACTAAGCAAGCGCATATAGATCAGATGAAGAAAAATAAAATTAAAGAAGTTCGATTTCTTTCGTGTCCAATTGTACAACTGTATTGTACGTATAAAAATATACGTAAAAGACGACAGTCTCATGATGACAAAGTAACAGATGATTCATATATGACAAAGTAACAGATGATTCATATATGCTTATACGAAGCAGGGCTAAAAGATTTAAGAAGAACCTCATTAAAAATGATTCTTAAAACAATTGTTGAATTAAAGATAATTTTGACAATGAATTTATTTAATTATATTTGTACGAGTTAATTTACATTATTTTTGTTCCTTAAATTTTTCAATTATTTCATTATACTCTATTGTTAATTATAATTTTAATTTAAAGAAGGGAGAGAATGATGTATATGTAAGAAAGCACATAAAAGAGCCACTCTCTTCTCTCATAGATTTAAGACATGGTCATGTAAGAGTTTTTATTAAATAAAGTAATTAATTTTAGCCCAACTCCCAAAGTGTTTAAACCAATCACCTCAAGAACATTGCAAATTTTACTATTACTCGCTCCTAGGGGAGCTGGTTCCCCACATCTACTCCCTGTCCAGTGACATGTTAGTGCCAGCTGGTTACAATTTTCCAAATGTAGGTGTTTTCGTTCTTCGAATGAAATGGTGTATGTTTTTTAATGATGGCCCGATGATGACGAAAAATCTGGTGTTCCTTCTTCGCTCGTGTCATTGTCACTCAAACAAATTTTGTTTGGTAAAACTTCCATGTAAACGGGTTTAAATCTGTCTATTCATATTTCGGTCGGAGTTCCTTTGAAGTTGATCTTAAAGTGTGTGTTTTTCCTGTCTAGGACCTCGTACGGCTGGTCCAATGGTCTTATAACCCTGTCGACTCTTACGAACACATGAGTGCTTGAAAAGAGTGACTTGTGTGTGAAAACTTGAGCTTTGTAGTGAAGGGCAGTAGGTTGCGTCCGAAATTTACGAACGGATTGTTTCAGGAAAAATTGTGGATCTTGGGATGGTTCGCCACCGATGATATATTCTCATGGTATTCTTAATGTCGTACCGTATGTTAATTCGGCTGCTGAAGTACCATTGTCTTCTTTTTAAAGAACTTAGCACTCAAGTGGTTATGAATACATTTATAATAAATCAGCATGTGATAAGTTTTTTGGAAAACGGGATAGAAAAATGAGAGAGATGTTTGGGCGCAGTAGTTATTTCGCTCCATGGGTTGTATCCAACATTTAATGGGGAGATTAATTGTTAGTGGGAACTTGCTTGTTATTGTTTTCTAGTCAACTACCCATCTCTCTTAATTTTAGTTAACCGAAAAATGTAATGACTTTCGAGCGCGATTGGGATTCGAACACCTAACCTTCCGATTTGGAAGCCAGTTCGCTACCACTTTGGTCACGGCTACCCACAGATGATTCATAGCACTTGATAGATGTTTTGAGAGTACGCTGACAAAGCTCTATTGAACCGTTGGACTGTGGGTGGTATGAAGTCGTTCGGCAGGTTCGAAATCCCTGTGATTTGAATATTGTCCCTACTATATCAAGGTCTAGGTGGTAGACTCGTTCGTCTGGTACTCTGATGTTCTCAGGTGGCCTTGGAATATGATGGTGGATCTTAGAGCGTTGGCATGAAAAACATATTTTGGCCCAACTGTTAATTTCCTTATTCATGCACGGCCATACAAACTTTTTAGCGATTGCGTGTGTCGCTTTGCCGCTGGTATGTGCAGTATTGTGTATAATGTTGAAAACTCGTTTCCTGAGTAATTTCGGGATCTATGGTCGGATATCTTAGGTAGAAATATGCTTCGGTACCGTTGATCCGTAGTTTTCTTAGCCGCAAGACTCCTGGAATCGCATTTGTGTTGTTTTGTAATACTAATCCTCCAACGAAAAACATTTTTCTGCACGTACATCCTGTCATCCCTCACCAATTTAATTTACGGGTTTATTTCTAATAGATTACTTCGTATCTTCAAGAGTTTATTTCGTTTTACTCGTATTGCTATGGGATGAAGTGTTGATGAAGCTTTGAGAGCAGTGATTACCTGTTGTTTTGATTCGAGTTTCACAGTAAAGTTTTTATCAGTCGCATTATTCGTTTTTATTTCATGAACCTGTAGATTTTCTGTAGCTTGGATTGGTTGGATAACGCTTTGCAAAATGTTTCTTATGACATCTTTTTCATCGGCGCCTTCCTGTGGTGTAACTCGTCACATCAAATTGTCTTCAGTGTTTTTTCTTTGGATCTCATCCATTTGGTTCTCCAGCAGATCGTACTTTTTTTCCAAGGTTGCTATTTTGTTAGACAGCTGGAGGTTATGTTCCATAATTTTTTGGTTGGCGATTGCAATACGGTTCTTAGTACGGATCACTTACTTGTTACACAGCCTCTGGAGGAAAAGGGGTGGTTCTTCTTCGCCGAGCGTCTGTCCACGTATAAGGCGAAGTTGAGTCTCTGCTGAATCTCCGAAACTGGCAATAATTCTTTCTTTTATGGTTTCGTATTTTTCAGTTAGTGGAGGTGAATCAACGACATCGCCGACGACAGAGAGCATGTCACAATCGAGGTTTAAGTGCAGTTTCGGCAATTGTAAACCACCTAGGCGGCATGTTGCGCCACGGGGGTGGCCGTGGTGTAGTGGTACTAGCAATCGCTTCTCACTCGGAGGGTCCAGGTTCGAATACTGCCCATGGCAAGCCAGTTTTTCATTTGTGTAATTGGAACTCAGACAGAAAAATTCTGCGTGTGAAGGCATAACATAACATAACGTAGATTTGGCTGTTGCAGGGTTTAAAAAACAAAAAAATACTGTGAATTATACCTCGAATCACTCTGAGTGAAGAAAAAACTCTCCGTTCTATTATTTCAAGTAAAATGAAAAAGGTATTCTGCTTTCTCGAATTACAAAAAACGAATGATTATGTCCCTAACAGAGAGTAAAAAAGTAATCCACGCGTGTCTGTCAACTGTCAATTTTACTACTACTCGCTGCTACACCTGGTTGTACGGACAACTGTAGGGCAAAAGTCTTGTCAGAATGGTTCCCCACAACAATGGGACTTGTGTCATGTAAGTACACTTTGTACACTTTCATTCTGTTTTTGATGACCTGAATGAAGCACTATGTGGTGGAATCTCGTGGGCTGAAAGGAGGATTAGAGTGCTCATGTATGCGTCATATATGCCATAGTTCTGTTACCGGATTCACTACAATGATTAAGCCGAATGATTTCTGTTGTTCGAAATGGAACCTTAATATGAACCTAAGAGACTCCAAAATCATGATATTCAGAAGAGCTGGTGGATGTTAGGCCAGAAAGGAAAGATAGAAATTTTCTGGCGAAGATATTGAAATTGTAAAAGAGTACGAGTCCCTCGGAATGAAAACTTCCTCAAACGTAATTACAGAGAGTAATTTTACCAGCAAACTAATCAGCAAAAACCGCACTTAATTGTACATGGAAGTCTTGCATTAGTGGAAGTGCACTCAGCCATCGTGCAAAGGTAAGGTTTGAGGCAACAGTCATGTTTTATGCAGCGCAAGTTTGGAGTTATGAATAGCATGAACACGTTGAAATATTACTTAATTTTTTCCCGAGAAGATTCTTTACGCTACCGTCTAACTATCTCTTCAAAATCTTTGATGAAAGTTGATACTGTATGTACTCGTATAATCGTAAAAGATCTGGGCAGTGGCCGGATGCAGATAAAAAAACCAAAATACACTCCCTAGCCGGTCTTCACCCAAAAAAGGTTATGGTGATAATTTGGTGGACATCGAAAGGACCAATCCACTTTTCATTTCTTCAACCAGAAGAAATGATAATGGCTATCAAATATTGTAAGGAAATCGACATATTGCATGCCAAATTGGCTGAAAAGAAACCTGAGTTGGTCAATATGCACGGTCCGATCCTTTTGCATGACAATGCTAGACCCCATACCTCACAAGTAACGGTGCAAAACTATTGCAGTTGGGATTTGAAAATCTTCCGCATCCACCGTACTCTCCTGATATTTTCCCAACGGATTACCATTTTTTCCGTAATCTGGATTCTTTTTGGCGACAGAAGGTCTTTCGGAACCGAGCAGAGGTCATAAAAGCCTTTGAAGATTTCATTGAATCAAAATGAATGATTTGAAAATGTTTATATGATATTTCAAAGCGGTTACAAATTTTCAATGCGTTTTATAAGCAGGAATGAACGTATGCGCGTTGAATATTTCAATGCTGTTTGAAGTGAGCCAATGTGGATTGCTTCAACGCACAATGAGCTGTCGGATAAACTGGGTAATGCCAACCGATAATATTTTGATTGAATAAAAATTTACAGAAAATTAATATTGGCTTTTAAATTTTTACTATAAAAACGTTTACCATAAACATTTCATGTGGCACACGTACAACCCAATGCAAATGTGCAAAAATGTACGAGTAGTAAAACATTTTATCAAAAGAACAAACTCTTCTTCTATCGGGTAGAATGAAATCTAAATCTTATTTCATAAAAAATATGTTTCCTTGGTAAATAAAAATTGAATACCATATTGGAACCCCTTACATGACATTTGTACTCTTGACCATACTTAAGTAAAAAATTATATCATTTATTTATACAGGAAAACAGTTTAGCTTTGAAGACATTTTTTTAGGGAGCAAGGAAACAGATCTGTCAACTTTTATATACAAAATTTGTCACAAAAAGTTACTATTGTAATATTAATAATCCAATATATTCCAAAATTATAGGTACCAGAAAGTACACACATACGAAATTTAATGCCAAGTAAATGAAACATTCCAACAAAGAAAAATAGTCAAAAGCAATTCTCACAGTAGTCCACTTTGGGTAGTCCCGTATAAAAAGTGCAGGTTCAGGTTTTTTAAGGGCAGGTTCACAGTTCAGGTCAGCAAAAATGGAGAATGCAGATAGAGAGTGGTTAAATAAAGTAACTGACAGTAACCGGTTTGAAATACATTATTTTAAAGCAACATTACACGTAGATTAATTGAAAAATAGGTGAAATAAATTTTCAATTTTCAAAGACAGAAAAGACAGCAATTTTCAAGGACAACGGACCTATTATTCTACCTTCCAAAGACTAATGAATTCTAATTACAGAGAAATTCTTTAACAAAACTTGGGTTGTATATTTAGACTATATTCTTGCTTTAAGTACATCATCTAATGACATAGTTAAATAAGAAATAATATCATACATAAGCAGAAATAAGATTGAAAATTCGAATTAGCAAATATCACTTTATAAGTAAGAAAAGAAGGATATATACTCACTCCACAAGCAGTGAATAAAAACCATTCAATATTTAAATTTGTTTTCTACTCAGAGTCAAACTAAATCATTTCTCGACATAACTGTGAATTATAAGAAATGTATTATGTGTAATATACGAGTATGTTAAAGTTTTAGCCAAATTTAAATACCCAGTTGTGGTTTATTTATAAAAAAAAAGAAATCAGTACAATAAATTAAAAGTAGAACATTATTATACCAACTGTTATTATTGAATTATTATTTTGAATTTTCTCGAGAAAAACTTATAAAAACTACTCGAAATACTCGCAATTGTCTGGGAAATTCAATTTTTTAGAGCGTATTTGTTTTGGAAAGTAATTGACGAACTGAAGCGGAAGCAAAGAATACAGGATTAATTGTTGATTAATGTAAAACGAGGGAATACAATGTCATACGGAGTGGCCGCGGTGTAGTTTTAATAGCAATCGCTTCTCACTCGGAGAGTCAGGGTTCGAAATTTTCAAGTTTTTCACTTGTGTAATTGGAACTCAATTAGAAAAATTGTGCGTGTGAAGGCATAATACTGACGCGTAGATTTGGCTGTTGTAGAGTTTCAAGCCCACAAAAAAAAAACAAGTGTGAATTATAATCTTCAAATCACTCCGAGTGAAAAAAAATTCTCCGTCCTATTCGGAGAGCTAATATCGAAAACAATATATAATACACCTGAGTTTCAAACCACCACAAGATAATTTTCCTTTCTCATCCTTCTACCTTTCCGCCCTGGAAACAGTAAAAGGGTATCTAACCCCTTAGGCACGCGTAAATTATAAAAACAAAAAAATATGTCATATTTTGAAAGGTACAATCTCCAACGAAATACATTTAATGTAGGAAATCGAATATGAATGAAGACAGCATAATATTAAAGATTCGAATATGAATTGATCGAACACCTCGTATCCTCTAGAACAAATTAATTAATAATTCAGCTGCCCAAATAGAAAATCTTAACAATGATACGAGTATACAAAAATTGGTGTAAGTTTCCGGGCATAGAACAACAACACACACAATCACTTACTTGTCGAAATGTACATAGGTAGTCAAATATCTTGGAATCTGGCTATATCAACATCTATATCTTAACACAAGTGTAGATGTTGCTTCAGTCAGAGCCAAAGGTCCTTTAAGACCTTAAAAAGAAACTGTTTTATAGCAGCCAACTTGATGTGAGGGTAAAGGTAATCTGATGCATGGCCTTTTTGGATGTCTCTTGTGGTTCAAAATGATAGCAACAAATATAGTACATTAAATTCTACTCTTTCTTAGGGCGAACCTGATAAGAGTTGATGTTTTCGTCATTAAGTTGACTCGAAGGCGAATTGCTACAGTAAATGGGGCTTATTATGTTAATTACTCGTACCGCGAGAGTGTCCTCTCTAACGTTTTGTTCCTCAGGGGTATTTCTCTATTTTGATAAGAAATGGCTAATCTAGGACAAATAATTGATACTGCTAATCTTCCATCTGGCTCCAATAGCTTGGGATCAGCGACTTAACTACAACGGAGACATCACGTATTAGACTAGTCTTGAGCGCCCTCATGGGGCCTGTAAGTTATCATAGCCATGTTTTTTTTTGGGGAGTTAAGTTAATTAAGGAAATTTTTAAGTATTATTTATGTGACTTCTAAAAATAAAAGAAATTAAACCAATAAAAAAAACAGTTCAAATGAAAACGACTGAGATGGTTATGAGGGACTGAGGCATATAATATTTTACTCGAATGTTAAAGTCTTCATTATAAGTAATAAAATGATAAAAAAAACTGCGATTTTTTTGTCCGCAGAAAAATACGAAATCGAAATAATGCATTACTAAAATAATAAAGGGTTTTCCAATAATGACTTGACAACTTTGAATTTAATTTGTGAACGCACTCTTTCACTAATCATCAAACTGTCACTGTCAATTTATTCAGTATAACTCAACATTTTCATCGCGGTAAAGTACACGAACGAGCAACGTCAGCAAATTAGAAAAATTTTCTACAGAAATTCGGAGTCGGTGACTGCAACTTTAAAAGCGTTAACTCCAATTTTCGGTCATAATTCTCGCCCTTGTAGATACGCAATAACAAGTTTAGTGCAAACATTTGAGTCTATATATTCGTTGTGTGATGTTGCCGTGTCAGTGAGACAACGGGTTGGTCGAAGTGTCGAAAATATCGCTGCCGTTCAGGCGTCCGTAGCAAACGATCCAAATCAGTCAATTCCACGGCGTTCTCAAGAATTGGGCATCGCTCAGACCACATTATGGCGTATTTTGCGTAAGGATCTTGGTTTACACCCATACAAGATTAAGCTGAATCAAGAATTGAAGCAGATGGACCATTTGAAGCGACGTACGTTCTCGGATTGGGTTCTGGAGAAAATGCGCCAAGATGATGAATTTCATCGCAAAATCAGCTTCAGTGACGAAGCTCATTTTCGGCTCAATGGGTTCGTCAATAAGTAAAATATGCGTTATTGGTCGGGTGAAAATCCACATGTGCTTCATGAATCACCATTTCATCCACAAAAAATAACTGTTTAGTGCGGTTTGCATGCTGGCGGCGTTATTGGGCCATATTTTTTCGTCGACGATAACGATCGTCACGTTACTGTGAATGGTCAGCGCTATCGCGCCATGATCACTGATTATTTTTGGCCCGAATTGGAAGATATGGACTTGGACGACATGTGGTTTCAACAGGATGATGCCACACAGCACACGCTACAATCGATTTATTGAAGAGTAAGTATGGAGAGCGTGTTATCTCAAGAAATGGGCCAGTCGATTGGCTGCCTCGTTCGTGCGATTTAACGCCTCTTGACTATTTTCAGTGCGGCTGCGGTAATTTATTGGTTTATGTCAACACGCCGACGACGTTGGAAGAGGTCAGAGCCAACATTGAACGCGAAATAGCGGCTGTTTCGGCCGAAATGTGTGGCCGAGTCGTTGAAATTGGGCCCAAAGAATCGACCGCTGCAAAAGTGCAAGCGGTGGCCGTATGAAAGAAGTCGAGTTCCATTCATAAATGTTTTGATTGTACTTGAAGCCGGTAATAAAGATTTTGAAATATCTCAAATGGTTTGCGTTTTATTTAAAAACAAAGTTGTCAAGTCCTTATTAGTTATTAGTCCTTATTATTTATTATTTAAACTAGTGTAGTAAAACTAACATTCATTATTTCTCAATTAAATTTTATATGTATCGGGTTTAAATGAGGATATGGAAATATATAAGAGGGGGATAGCCGAGGTAATGAAAATTACTTTTCATTAACAAGTTCTAGTAAAATAATAATCATGAATTTATTAAAAATATAAATAAAAAAATAAACATAAACCATAGTTTATACCACATTTTTTTGCTGCTATACGAGGGTGGGTTAAAAGAGTATTCTATCAGCGTTATAAAGTTTTGAGTTAATTTTCAACGTGGCCCCTTGTACGAATTTACGAAGGTTCCCCGAATCTTCTTCACTTCTCAATAATCCTCAGTCAAAATCAGAACGTCAAGGACCACAGGAAATATTCGTGAGGGAGGATCGAAGCTTTTGTGAATTTTCAAGGCTCTAAGTTCAGAAGACAGCGGTTCCTTTTGTACTCCCAAAAACAATCATTCAAGAAATTCTACTTATCTATTGTTATTATTATTCTACTTAAAATTATACTCTTTTCTAATTGAATTGGGCAATAACTTCAGGAAACTTACTTTAATTTAGGCAAAAACTTTTGTGAAAAAATTTAGGACGGGTGTCACATTGTGGATATGTGCATCTTCAGAATCCAACATCAATGACCTTTACATTACACAATAGTTAGGGTCTGAAGCGCTTTACCGACAAACGAAATCATCGGCTTATTCTTTTTTTTAAATTCCAAAAAAGCGATAAACGTGAGAAACGAAAACGGTGATCAAAGATTCTATTTTACTTTATTTGCAAGCACATCCATCTTACTCGTCACACACAACATTGGGTGACTCCACATATCGCTACAGCCTTCATGAAAGTAACGTTTACGCTAATAACCCGAAGTCTGTCATGGAGCTGAAAGAAAATAATGTGAAATTGAACACATCCTGCCAAATATGCTCTTTCTCTTTCTGTTAAACTCAGTAACAAAACAATGCGTTTTTGTTTTATTCAAGTTTAAAAATATAAATCTGGCACCGGACAGCGTGAAGCTACCCGATTAGTTTCATGTAGAGCTAGAATTGCTTTAAGATGTATACTAAATCCCAATGAAAGCTAATAACATACGAGGGACGTTATATTCTCGGTATCGAGGTGAAGCTGTGGTTGTATATATAAATTGACTTATTTATCAAGTAATACTATTATATTACTATTATACTATTATAGTGCATTCATGTAAAACTTCATATAAATGTGATTATTAATTCGCGTTTTATCTCTAGTTAAACAGAATCATAATGGCAACTGAGACGATGATGGTGAAAATTGAGCATCGCGCTGTAATTAAATTTCTCACTAAGCAAGGAAAAAGTCAAAAAACTATTCATGAAGAGATGGTGGCTGTTTACCAGCTTTTGGAGATGTGTAGTGAGAACGTGGACGGTGTTATGGATCGAATTGTTACTGGGGACGAAACATGGGTCCACCACTATGACCCTGAAAGCAAACAAGAGTCCATGCAGTGGCATAAAAAAGGAACAGACCCCCCGAAGAAGTTCAAAGTCACTCCGTCTGCCGGGAAGCTCATGGCCACAGTTTTTTGGGACTCAAAGGGAATCTTGCTGATTGAGTACAAAAAAAAAGGTGAAACCATCAACGCCACATTCTACGCTTCCACTTTGCATAATTTGCGGGAGGAAGTTAAAAAGAAAAGACGGGGTAAACTCGCAGCGGGTGTGTTGCTTCTTCATGACAACACTCCTGTTCACACGGCGCGAGTTTCCAAGGCTGCTGCGCGAGATTGTGGTTTCGAAGAAATCCAACACCCACCCTATAGTACAGACCTTGCCCCTAGTGATTATTTCCTGTTTCCGGATTTGAAAAAATGTCTTCGTGGAAAAAGATTTTCGGATGATGAAGAACTCAAGTCGGCAATAAATGGGTATTTTGCAGAGAAAGAGGAAATTTATTTTTTTGAGGGTTTAAAAAAGCTTATCTCAAGATGTAACAAATGCATTGATGTAATCTCCATATTGAAAAATAAAAACAATTTAAATTGAATTCGCATTTTCTTTCATATCGATACCGAGAATATATTGAACGCCTAAGCTAACAAGCCACACTGCGAAATAAAAATTTTGTTTTATTTTTCCTCAAAATTACCTACTAGCTATCCTCTTACGAAATCTTCAATTCTTTAATCTGGTCAAGCTTTAAGCCCTGTAAAGTGTCTCGGGATTACTAATGGCACCTATGAAGCGCCCCTTAGATTTCTCAAAATTACGACAACGGATAATTGCCTGCCATTGAACTCATTACGAAAATTATGTTGCATTCACATACATATATGGAGAGTCATTCCAATCATTGGTTTGACCTTTTTCTATAATTATTGCTACCAAAATGCGGGTGTATATACAATATTCAGCAAACGGAGCGAGAAAACCCTATCGAAAGATTTACCAGCCAAAAGCAGCTGCACAAATTAATCATCGAAAACACTATAATAATCATAATCGCACAAGTCCATTAATTTTGTTGAGAAATTTAACATACTAGTATATTTATATTGTAAGTTCTATCGCACATCTGTCAGGCGGATTATTAAAGCCTCTAGTAGAACTTAACTTATAAGATAATTCATAGTTAACAATGATTGAATTATATATAAAGGGTGACCAGATAACAATGATAGTTTTTCCAATTGTTTTGTTTCAGCAGCTGTCAGAGTTGCCAATGATATCCAGCTGTCAAAATATTCAGTAAGGTTTGCTGAACCTCACTGTGCATTGTTCTATGCTCGCCGAACATGCGGAAATTATTAAAAAATGTTGTCAAAATTCTGGCTCAGTTGTAAATACGCAACGTGAATTTCGTCGTCACGTCGGTCGGCATCATTATTCAGTGTGCAGGAAATTCGTCGCCCCGTGGAAAAGTTTAAGCCTGAGTATACTCTTTTGGATCTTAAGCCAATACCCGGACAGAGACTATTGCGAAACGAAGAAAACATAGTCGCCATAGCGACCAGTATCGGAGAAGACCGAGAAATATCGATTCGATGCCGATCAGCTGAGTTGGGCATCGCCAGAGAGTCAACCTGGCTTATTTTGTGGTTGGATTTGGGTCTATATCCGTATAAGATTGTGTTGACGCAAGAATTGAAGCCGAATGACCATAGACAATGCCCTGAGTTCGCTAATTAGGCGTTTGAAATGCTAGCCGGAGATCCGGATTTTGACCAAAAAGCAACTTCTAGGACGAGGCCCATTTGAGGCTCAGCGGCTGTGTCGACAAGCAAAATTGTCGTTATTGGAGGGAACAAAATCTACAAGTGTTCGGCCAAGCAACAGTGCATCCACAAAAATTTACTGTTTGGTGCGGTTTATGGTATGGCGGCATCATCGGACCTTATTTTTATTCGAAATGAGGAGGGGGACACCGTTACGTTCAAAGTTCTCAGATATAGAGCAATTTTAACCGTCTTTCTGTGATCAGAGCTCTCAACAACATCGATATATATAAGCGACACAAACGCTCGAAGTTGTGAAAGAGAAATTTGGCGACTTGGTCATCTTACGGCGAGCGTTCATCAATTAATCATGCGATTTGACACTTATTTTTATCTGGGGCTGCGTCAAGTCCTTAATCTACGCTAACAAGCCAGCCACTTTGGACGAGCTCGAGGCCAACATTTGACATGATATTGCTGGAATAACGCCGCACATATTGGACCGAATCATCAAAAATTGGACCGACTGCTTGAAGCACTGCCAATTCCAATAACCAAGGCAGTTATTGGAATTGTATTATTTTAAGTACATTTTATAAAAAAGACACAAGTAATATTAATATAACCTTAGGTTTAAGATCGATTGCTGTACTGTCAAACCTGACTGAATGCCCTTCAGTCTTCAACAAAGTATGTCCTACACATAACATAGCACTTCTTTTGAATAATCACTTATTCACAGTGGCTGTGAAAAAAATGCAGATAAAAGATATCATCATGTTAGTGTAAAATGATGATTAGATAACATCATCTCACTATTTACTGTGGGAACAACCTTATGTGACAACGGTATCATAAGTGACTCCTCGGACTACTGCCAAGAAGACATAAGTGACATGTTACATTCACATTTTCACATTTTGCTATAACGCTACTAATTACATTAGGTCACGTAGTAGGCTGAAGGCATCTTCTAACATGTTCATGTAATCCTCCCAACTAAATTGTGATGGCGTGCTCAGATAAAATCACCGAATAAAAATATATACTTACCTGATTTCAATATTTTAAAGAAATTTGCAAAACATCATGTGAAAATTTAATTTCGATATGGGTACATCCATCAGGTTATGGATTTATTAGTAATTCCAATTAAAATAAGTTGAGAATTAGTAATACCGATTAAAATAAGTTGAGAATTTATCACTTTTCCCAAATTCATGTTTTTTAACCTTAACTTAAAAAGACACTCAAGTCATATACTATTCTCTCAAGAGGTTAGGGTCCTTGTTAAGGGTCTGAAACTTGGTGGTGCAGAATAAATTACAAAGAGACCTTTGGCTACCCTTATATTAATCCTCACCCAACCTTTCATAATAGGTTAACTCGAAACCATCGGAAATGGCTTCAGCAAATTCTACTAAATATATACTCGTTTATGCCTATTAATCGCTCGAACAATTAATGAGAAAGTTTAAAAACTGGAAATGGATACTGGTATTATATGTACACGTATACCACAGATATTTCTGGTTAAAGTATTTTGTGTGCCTTACAATTCTTATTGTACGTAAAGAAAAACATTTTTCAATTTACGACATACTCAAAGCATTGACATATAATTATATACAATACATATATGTACATAGATTAAGTGAATAAATGTTAACATCATATTTTTGTCGACAAATTTTCATTCATTTTATCAATATCTGTGTATGTAACCACTCCCTTTAAAACTTAGTAATTATAGCCTGGCTTTTACTTTTAGCGACTTTCAAGAGGTCTTTACAGTTTTTTTGTAGCATTTATATTGGACGAATTTGTAAAATAAATTATTTTGGTGGTTTTGAGAAGAAGATTGTCTGTACGTTTACCTTTTTCGATAAACTTAAAGAATTAATACAGCAAATTGTAAGACAGGCCAAATGTTTTATACAAAAATAATTTCCTCTTAATTTTACATCAGTAGAACTAAAATCATGTTTAGAGAACTGTCACTTTGAAGAGAATACATGTAGATTATTTGGTTATTTATAAAATTAGAAATTTGAATTCAAAAGTTGGTGATAGACAAATAAATTATAGGCGGGCGACCACGTAAATAAACTAGAACGTTCATATGATTATAAAGAGATAAATAAAACTAATACTATGTATATACAAAACGTTACCTCAAGAATTTGCTAAAATGTGGACTACAGACTGTGTGTAAGTTAAAAAAAAACATTCACTTAGATAATTATAAATATTTTTGTAAACCGAACCTCAATTTTAATCACCCATCTTTTCCGAGACTTCCACCATAAAGGTACACACAAAATATTCATAAGAGCTCAAATTCGAGCTGCTGGTTTTAATTTAGTGTCGGTGCAGTATTAATATTATTAGTAGTTAGGAAACTTGCAAATTGAATACGTTTACTTCAAACATTCAGACCTGGTACTCATACATATGTTAGAAGGTGAATGTACGAGTAACTATCAATGAAATTGGAATACAAAAATTTATTTAATTATTCTAGTTTATTACTAAAAGAACTTAGTTTTGGTTTATATTTCTTTTACAAGCAAGTTACATTGTTCAAAGACAATTTGTTGGTATAAATATTTTATGGATATTTCTGGTGGGCGGTAAAAATCCTAACACGACGGTGATAAAGAGAAAAAATTAACAAATTATTGTAAATGGGCTTGCAGTCTTAGATCGATACGTCTACCATAAAACCTGCAAAGTAATGAACGTTTATATAATTGTCGACGGATATGTATCCAAATGTAGAAAAGTTTGATGCATTGATAAGCAACAAAACGAAAATAAAATAAAGCTAGTTAATTAATTAACTTACATGTGGCTACAGTCTTTTACAAATAACCCTTTACAGTTAGGGCGTACATTATCCACTTGTCTCCAGCTGCACACACCAAGATAACTTCAGTCCTCTTCTACTTGTGTGCGCCATCTCAATTCCGGTCTCCCTCTACTGAGTTGTCTCTCTCGCAGAAGTCGAAGACGTACGGGACAGAGGATCGGTACCCACTCGCTCTACATATTTTCGTTTCAGTCGATCGTTACGCGCTCTTTTTATCATGTTAATATCGCTGTTCAGCTTGTAGAGTTTTAATCTCTCGCCTTTTAATCTCTTACACACTACGTTATTACACCAATTGAGACCTAATGCAGATAGAGACTTAATTATTCTTTTCTATGAAAAAGCATCTCTACCTAATCTAAGAGGCTAACCATTCCGTTAGTAGTTCACAGAGTCTGGTTTTGCGATTGAAAGCAGTTATTAGCATCATTTAACATTAATAAGATTACGTAATATACAATAGTATGTTCTTAGTTTTAATAACATTTAAAATTGGTAGACCAGTTGGTCTTATTGTTATTTAGACTCAATTAAAGTTATTGAATGTATTTCCAAGAACAAGCACACACTGAAAGAATATTGAACATATGTATTCGTATATAGTATGTATGTATTCTAGTATTGCATAATTAGAGAGCGTATTTAAGTTAAAGATGCTTTTCCGGAAATACTACTGTATTTAGCCAGACAAACTTACTAAAGTCGGCCATTGTAGGTCAACAACTTAACTGCGAGTTGTAAGAGGTTGTAGGTCTACCAACTCTATCCGATCGAGATAGGGTAGGAAGTTGAGCTGTCATTCCAGGGGATACTGCATAACACGAAACGGATAAGCCTTCCTTGTACAGATATTTCGTGCAATACATCGTTGCTATAAAAGGTGATCAGACCGGACTGCAATATATGAGAATAGGCCGAACAAAGGTTATATAAAAGGATTTAGTAACATATGTGTCAATAAAGTTATGTTGTTTTTTATTACGTTATATATGTAAGCACGGAAGCTCAGCTCGTTGTAATTTCCGTTTATACAATATTTTTTTTAAATATTTAGGGTTAGAACAACTAGCAAGGCTTGACAGCTCAAAGAAGGCTTCAATTAAATGAACATCCAAAAGTGATGAAAAAGAGATAGAAAAAACGACCGAAGAAAATGGAAAACGATTGTGAAGGAAACAAAAGCTCATAATGAACTCTAGCGATAATGGAAGAAGAAGAATCCGAACCTCCATTGGAATATTGAGCCTATAGGCGGAAATTTGAACGAACGATTCCGAGAGATAAATAAAATAAGTATTCGAAAAGGGAAATGGACTGAGAGATAAGTCCAGATCTAAAGAAGTTTTATCGCATAGTCTTGGAACTGGTTTTTACAAATTGTAATTTCTTGCAGAACCTTCTTATTGAGGGGTCAATGTTAGCAAAGAGGACGTATATGTATATATGTATATATAAACTCTACGAAGAATCCATCATTTCGTACGGACGCTATTTGTACACTAGAGGAAACTAAAGTGAGTTCAAAGCCTGCTGCTCTACATTCTAAGCAACGGAGTGCACATCGACGATTATATAACCGCTTTTATGGCGGTTTACGTTCAGTCGCACAAATTTTAAATATCTGCATTGCCATTTTTCCGAACACGTGCAAAAACTCCAGGCTGATTACATCATCTTGTATTGCCATGTTCACAGAAGGTCGTCGAAAAACCCAGTCTGACCAGCAATAAAAACTCAGGTTCAGCCAGATGTTTGAAGAAGGAAAACGTAACTGAATCACTCAAATGAAAACTTTCAGCTTCACTGACAATTTGTTGCAAAATAGAGAAGTATCTAGTAATAATGCAGTTCATGATTCTTCGAATAACATTAGATTTATTTGCATATTTCAAACGGCTATAAAGAAAAAAAAATCAGATCAAAGGTAGGTACTCGTATGTACATACATATGTATGTATACGAGATAAGCGGTTTTTTTTTTGTTATTAAATGGTGAAATATTATACATCCTCGTATGTAGACACTTGTTCATATACGAGTGTTCACATATGTATACACACAAACCCAATAATTACAGTTATATACGCAAATAATAGGCCTTACTTGCTAATCAAATGATACGAGCATTATCACCATTATTTTTGTTAACTTCTAAACTTATTTTCGACTTTTGAAAAAATATAAGCAAATTCATTTTGGAAATCTGAAGAATAGTACTTTGTTTTGGCTTCTACAATTTTAAAATTTTTTGATGATTTTTTTGGTTTTAAAATTGGTATACATATGTGTTATTACAAAAATTTATAAAACTTACTTTTCTCTTAAAATTTGTGAGGTAATAACTTCTTCCATTGCTAAAGACGAAATTCGAAAATTCTCAATTTCATCTTGGACACTCGAATGGAATACAATATTATGCAAAAAGTCTGGATGGCCCTTTTGCACAGCTGTACCTACTGCATTTCTCATTAAAACTGTGTATCTTGTACGAGCTTCTTCTATTATACTTTCCGATAATCTTAAAAACCCACCAAAACGTTGCTTATCCCTTTTATATACTAAATCCAAATTTGTCATTTTTAATTTTAATTTTATGTAAAAAATATACCGCTATGGTTACGACCCGTTACACAACAAAAACCAAAAATTCCTTCAGACAAATCGCATATTTGAGGTTTCTCATGGTGTTCCATTAGAATGTGAGCTGGACATTGAATCTGTGGCACGCAAGAAATATTCGTAGGACACGGATTACATTCTCTTGATAATAAAACTGACGGCGTGTTTATGTCTATTTATAGATATAAATATTTAAATTGATATTTGTAGCTCATGAAATTCTAAAGGGGATATTTCGCTTACCATAATCGCTTTCGAAGTCTTGACTCTTTGTAAAAGATTCTTTACCAATAATTAAAAAGGAATTTGTGTAAATTACTGATTGGCAAAAAAGTGTAAAACAGCGGAAAAGAAATAAAATACCGCACTTCATTATGTTTGTAGACGCAAGCAAAATATGTGTATAGCATGTATAGCTCTTAGGCTACAGTGAACACGACTGATGTAGACATTAAATATAAAAGTCGACTAACGGAACTTTTATTTAAATTAATAAATATTAAACCACCCGTGCACTTAAGTTTACCCATATACATATAAAAATTATACTTATTTATGCACGTACAAATATCATTGCTTATTCTACTAAAAGAAATATGAAAAGGAATAACTAATATACATACATATATATGAACATACATACATAACACACATGTATGCGATCATGTAAATCGTATACGATCTTACAAGGCTTCGCCTATGCATGCATACAAAACATAAATATATCTAAATACTGTCCAGCAAGTGTGCATACATACAGTTCGCGACAATTTGCATTTACATTTTTAATATGGGTATTATTAAATATGAAAATTATGTTTACAATTTTAAAAGTCTGATATGTGTAAGACTCCATTCTTACTGCCCCATAGCTGGAATTCAGAAAACAGAAATTACTCGTAAATGAGATTTCTGATTTCTTCGAAATTGAGCTTGTTTGAGATACGACACTTATTACTTTTATCAATTTATCTTGTAAATTTAGAGTATTTTAAAACAATTTTAAGCGAATTTCTTGCAACTGCTTGGTTAAACATATATTTATATAAAAACTATAATAATAAAGGGTCCGCCATCTAACGTTTTTTTTTTCAACTAGTGCTCATTTCGTGAATGGTAACACTTAGCTCACGTCTGATTTGACAAATAATTAGTTGTATCCTTCCGGTTAATAATGGAAAATAATTTCATTCAAATGGCTGCCTCGGCTGGCCATGCAGTAGCCTACACGATCGGTCCAATTTTTAAGCACATTATCGATTGTGTGCAGCTGTATTTCACCAATGGCTTCACGAATATTGTCCTTTAAAGCGTCAATTGTCTCTGGCCTGTCGGCGTAACACTTATCTTTTACGGCACCCCACAAATAATAGTCCAACGGTGTCAAATCGCAGCTCCGAGGTGGCCAAACGACATCAGCTCTGCGGCTGATAATGCGATCTTCAAAAACAGGGCGCAAATCATCGAGTGTAGCTTCGGCTGTATGGCACATAGCGCCGTCCTGTTGAAACCAAATGTTGCCAATATCCTCCTCTTCAATTTTTGTGATCAAAAATTTGTTCAACATCGCCATTGACTGTAACGGCCACTCCTTGCTCATTTTCGAAGAAAAATGGCCCAATTAGGCCTCTGGACCAAAATCCGCACCAAACAGTGACTCGTTTTGGGTGTATCGGCTTTTCAATGTATGCGTGGGGTTTTCTGTGCCCCAAATGGGACAATTTTGCTTGTTTACATACCCGCCAAGATCAAAATGAGCTTCATCTGAAAAGATGATTTTTTTCCAAATTCGGCATCTTCTCTAAGTCGATCGCAGGCCCATTTAGCGAAGCGAAAACGCATTGGATGGTCAGTTGGCTTCAACTCCTGAACCAATTGGACTTTGTATGGCGTCATACCAAGGTCTTTATACAAAATTCGTCTCAATGATGTCTCCGAAATGTTCAATTGTTGAGAACGACGGTGAATTGATGTTGATGGCGCTTCCCGCACACTTTCTGCCGCAGCAGCAATATTCTCGGGTGTACGCACTGTTTTTGGCTTTTCACGCTTTGGTTTATCGATGAGGATGCCAGTTTCTTTCACTTTTTTCACAAGATAACGAACATACGGAGCTGACGGTGCTTCTCTTCTTCCAAAATCCGTACGCAATTTTCGCACACATTCTGCAACATTACCATGATTTTCAAAGTAATGTCGCAATATTTCTCATCGTTGTTCAAGCATATACAAAACCATATTCGTTCAGCGGAAGGATAAAACTAATTATCTGTCAAATCAGGCATGAGCTAAGTGTTACCATTCACGAAATAAGCACTAGTTGAAAAAAAAGCGTTAGATGGCGGACCCTTTATAATTTTACTAAATTGGCTCGTGACAAAACATACGGAAAGATTCTTGTGCTTAAGCAGGAAAATAGTTTAAAACAGGAAATATTGTTCTAAATCCTTAAACCCATACGATAACTTCTTTTTAAGAGAACTGTGGGAAAATTAACTGTTTAAAATGACGTGCAGCAAAAGCAAGAGTAATTTCTTGAAAGTGAATGTAGTCGGTTAAATATTTGCCCTTCAAAATCACTAAGTCTTTTGGGTTACAGGTAGAAATTATAACCTTATAGTAGATCTGTTCCAGGACCCTAAATATGTACAATTTTGTAAAACTTTGTACAAAAACCTGTTCCTATGAGGAAAGTATTAGGTGTGTTTTTTTGACATCGTTATCAACGCTGTAGCATCAGCCTTTTAACAAAAAATAAATAAATATGTTTGATTGTGGTGTTCTATTTGTGTTCCCTCACTGTACCAAATGCAATAAATTTCAAAAACAGACCTTTTCCCCTCCCAATCTATTAATTGGACCTACTAATTAATCTCTCTTTCCGAACTTACAACAAAACCTAACTCTATCAAACGTCCCACTATTTTCGAATTCCCTCATTCCACTTTCTTCGTAGGCTCACTCTCTCCCTGTATTCTTGTTACTATGGTGTATATGGTATGTCTCTTTTGTCCTAGAGAGTTGTGTTGACCAATTTAAGTCCAGGAGGATGTGGTGGAAAACTTAGCTAAGGAGATAGATCGTGTGGGAGGTAATTTATTATAGGTATAAGTTTAGGCATGAACCCACAGTTGAGAGGCAGAAATTAGAATGGGGAATAAAGATAGACAAATAAGAAATCAAAGAAATGAGAGTTTAAGAAGAGAACTAGTTAGGAAGGTCAATGACATTTAGTAGAAAATCAGCTGATCATCTTTCGGTGCCGACTAGCCGTTTGTTTGGGTATCAGAAGATTACAACGGCAAGATCGTGCGATTTTCAATTGTAGTGGGTAGATTCGTGATAGTCGGCAGAAGGTCGTGGATTTGTTTTGCGAGGAGTTCGATTCGAAACAGCGCCGACGACAGCTAAGTTTTTGGTCGAGTTGTGATCTGTTAAAAAAAAAAAAAAAAAAGGTCGTATACCATTGGTGTCTATTTCTTGTTGCTTTGCTTTTGATTCGGGATTGTTCGACACAGTGTGCGCGAGTACCGAACTAAGAAAAAAGGCAATACAACTAAAAACCCCCACCGGGCGCGGAAATCTTCCCACGAGCAAAACAAAAACCCGAAGTACATAAAAAAAAATACATATATATAATTATATCTCTTAAAAGGATTTTTTTTTTACACCCATGTGTATAGTATGTGTGTGCTAAGAACCCCGGACATCCTATGAACTTGGTGGGTGAAAATCCTGCGGTTTTTTTTTACATTTATTCTGGTGCGGTGCAGTTATGTATGATACATCATAAATAAGTAATACCATAGCTACATCGCCGACAAGAAGTGCTCCGCGGGACCACCACAACGACAGCAACGACAACTTCAACATCCTTAACAAAAAAAAAGGAACTCAGTGAACTTGAAGTATATGTGTTAAAACAAAAAAATAGTAAATAATAAATATATGATACATAATAACGAATAAATAACTCAATAAAAGTGAAATTATTTAAAAAAAAAGAAAAATAGGAATATCTGCTTCTCATAAAAATAAAAAGATATATAAATATATATATAGTTATATACAATATATGCACGCATAAATACATACTTACGCATATATGTACATACATATGTGTATAAAAAAAAAACTAATAATAATATTAATAAAAAGGAATTCATGAATTATAAGATAGTTGTGCTTAGATTTGTTTTCCTTGTGATTTGCTAAAAATAAGAATAGTGTTTAAGAGATTGAGTATTTTTTTTTTAAATTCGCTGTATAGAGGTTAGGGTTAAGAGCCTTGTTTTTGAATTTTATTTGTATTTTATTTTTGCTCATGCGCGGTAACAAAAAAAAATTTGCTATATTAAATTTTATCAAGCGATTCCTCAAGTGATGGCGCCAGAACTACGAGGGATCCGCTAAAACCGGTAAGTCCTAGATGTAAGTTTCTTTTGGATTGACTTGAATTATGTAAAATAGTCATAGGATACTAGGATAAATATAATAAAATTCAAAAACAAAAAGCCACGAGTATTGTACGATAGATATTAAGTTCCCTTTTTTTGTGAATTTCTTTTAGCAAAATAAATTGCATGTAATGAATTTTGTAATGATTTGAAGAACGATTTTTTTATTAAAATTGTCGCAATTGGTGTGTGGATGGGCGGACCGACCGTCCTTCGATGGGGCGACTGTGACCGGACGTGACGTACACACGAAGATGACATAACGGGAATGACGTGACTGACTTCCGCTGTTTTTTTTACAGGTGCCGACTGGGAGGAACTTCGTTTAGGGGCTACTATTCACAGATCTGGCCAGAATGGTAGCAATTGGTCGCATCCAAGTGCGATAAGGTTGGGTTGGCCATCCTGTCATCGCTGTGTGATACTGGGACGCATTATTCGGTGTAGGGTACATACGGTTAAGTTAGCTTTAGGTTTAGTTATTATTCGTTATAATATTAATTTCGGTTAGTAATATTCGGGTTTAGGTTAGTGTAGGATTAGTTAGTTTAAACACGAAAGTCCTGGTCTTGCACAGTGGTGATGGCACACAGAAGTGATCTTGCTGTTTCACTTCCTCTTTCTTCTACGGTCTTTTTCTCCTCCTCTCTTTTAAGTCCGTCCGTGAAATAATGTAGCTTTCTCCAGGCTATCCTTGTTTTCTTTTTTTTGTAATTCGGCACCTAACAAATCTAGAAGTTGAGTTGCGATGCACGGGGTAGTGGCAAGAACCAACTCAAACCGACGAGCTAGAGCCGTGCAACCGCGAGCGTGCCACTGCCATCTACTCCTACATCATGGGTGCCTCCGTGGCCAACTGACTCCTTACAGCGCTAAAAGCCCAAAAAACGGCTATTGGCGTTAACTATTAACATTCTGGCAATATGGCAGCACTTGCATTTATTTTGTGTTTTTGTTTTTCCATTATACCCTTAAAGGCTGTCATTTTGACGTTCCCAAACAAGTTATCGCTAACATGAAAAAATAGGTCTGAAAGCATTGTTGCTATTCGCGTTAACTCCAATAAATATATTGCATTAACGCACCCAACAAAGGTGAATGTTGAACTGCTCTGCCATGATCGGCATTCAAGGGCAGTTTTAGAATATAATGAGACTGAGTCCAGGGGCTTGATGGCGGCCTGACTATCCGAAAATATGCGGATATCCTTTGCAGGTATCAGGTTTTTCTTCAGCCAGGACAGAGCTTCTTTAACCCCCAAAATTTCTGGTTGGAACACGCTACAGTGATTTGGAAGACGGAAAAAGAAGCTTAGATTTAGCTTATCGGGATCTATTACTAATTTTAAAATATAATCATGTTCTGTTTCCGTTTCTGCCGCTATCCCAATATCATCAAAATATACCACAACACCGGGAATATCACCGAAAATTTGTACCATTCTGCGCTGACCAAAGGGTACACGATTAAATTTAAACCTTCCAAACGGAGTCATAAATGTGGTTAGATCAGAACTTTTTTTGTCGAGCTTCATATGCCAAAACCCACTAGCAAGATCAAGTACAGTGAAAATATGTTTGCCATGTAATTTGCTAGTAAAATCATCAATTGTAGGGATCAAAAAATGTTCCCGCTTGATACATGCATTCAAAGGTTTAGGATCCAAGCATAAACGCAGCTTTCCATTAGGTTTCTCAACCACCTGTAGATTATTTACCCATTCAGTAGGGTAATCAACAGGTGAGATAACCCCAACGCGAACCATTTCTTTGAGTTCCTGTTTCAATTTGTCAACTAGACTTAAAGGAATACGTTTCTTGTAATGCACTACTGGTTTTGAATTTTCTACTAACTGAATGCTCATTTCCCCTGGTAATTCTCCTAACCCCTCAAATATATCCTTATTTTGAGCCACCAATTCATCAACTGTTTTCGGAAGACAAGTGATAGTATTCACATCTAATCGAGAAATCAAATTGAATTTAATAGACGTCTTCAAACCCAGTACTGGTTCGCATGTATCGTCAACAACGACAAATAGAGCAGATTGTTCTTTTTTAGAATTAGGATCAACACAATTTAACTTTACAGAACCAAAAATTTTAATTTTATTTCCATTATAGTCGGTAACGCAAAAATTTCTTTCATTATTTAATTTAACCTTGGTTTTCTTGATTAAACTAAACGGAACGCAATTGACATCTGCCCCTGTGTCGATTTTAAATTATATTACTTCATTATTTATCTGGTACTTTTATGTCCACTTCGAACCAACTGTCTTACTTAATCTAAAAATACTCGTACTTAAATTATTTTCTACCCCATCAATAAGCTTTACATTCAGTATACCTGAGTCATCCCAAGAATTTCCTCCAGACAATCCTTTTACTACTTTTGATTCCATTTTGTTGTCCAGTTTTTTGTTGTCCATATTCCTTTCCATTTTGTTGTTGCCCTTTTTGCACCATTTACTGAAATGACCTTTTTTTCCACATGCCGAGCAAATGATGTTGTTTGCTTTGCACTCACGCAAATGTGCTGTTGAAAATGGTACATACCCACAGTTGTAACAGTGCTTTTGTTGCTGTCGTTGTTCTTTTGCTACACGATGAACTTATTGTTGGAATTGTTGCTGGTTGTTTTCCAAGAGCATTTTATTTGTATTAGCAGCTTCAAATACCTTGCAGATGTCGATAACTGTTTTTAACGGTTCGTTTTTTCCATCGAGGGGTTTAAGCTGTAATTTTTTGTCTGCCACGCCAATTATAATTCGATCACGCAGCATACGTTCCTCATATGATGCACCACAATGACATTTAAATTCGCAATATTGTATTTGCTTACGTAGATCTGTTTCAAAATCCGCAAATTGTTGTTTTTCTTGTTGGATTATTGTATTGAACTTAAAGGATTCCATTGTAACGTTCTTTCTTGGCACACAGTAATCGTCAAATGCTCACAAAACGTCATCTAACACTCGCACATTGCTTGCTGGTAGTACTACATTGCTAGTTGATGCTCCCGTGGCTGCACCATTCGCAGATGTTCCAGACACTGCTGCTGTAACTTGTTCCCCAGGTGCAGGATTTGCGCTGTTAGTTCCAACCAGACCATCAAGGGAGCCGTCGTTGGGAAACAGAGTATTATAAATTTCCATGGCACGTGCACCAATTAACCATAAAAATGTAGCAATTTTGGTTTTTTCATCTCCGTCCATTTTTCCATTGGCCATCATGTACATTAGAAATGTGCGCTTCCATAAAGGCCATTCTTTTCCTAGATTGGAGCAGTCCAACTCAACCGGTATTCTATTGTTGTTTTCCATCTTCTGACACCATGTAACGTTTAGCGTTATAAAATAAAAAACTTTTGTTAGGTTTATTTAATTCTTTATTGCTTCTCCTTTGGTTGTCAGTCTTCAACTCACTTGACTACTACAATTAATATACAGCTTTAGTGATTAGCATTATTGATGGGGAGTTGCCAGCATATAAATATTTAAATAACATTTTATTTAGTAGTTATAATAATGATATTTATTACACTTACAGACGTGAACGTACGCAGAAAAGTGATTACTTTTTAGCCCGCGTATATTGGCTACGTCTACCCTGAATTCCCTAGTCATAATCACAGACAAACACAGCAGAATGATCTAGAGGGGAAGCTTACATGGAAGTTTTTGTCAAATCAAAGTTCAGGTATGGTGTAATCGATGTTCTGTGTGAGGATTCCTAATGTATTAAGAATATTGGCGTGGCCAAATGAATTATTTGTCCACTGTTTAGTCGCTTTAAGGCGAATAGCTGCAGTCGCAGCTACATGCTTGCTAAAAATGTCGAGGGGTGTCAAGTGAAACAGAATATCTAATGCCGCAGAGAGGGTAGACCGCAAGGCTCCGCTTGTGCATAGACATGCTGTTCTTTGGACTCTGCTTAGTTTAATGCGGTTGACTGTATTTTCCAAGGCCGCCCAACAGACAACCACTCCGTAGGTAAGAATCGGTTTTATGACTGAGATGTATAGCCAGTGGGTTATGCGAGATTGAAGGCCCATTTGTTCTCAGTAGCTTTTTTGCAAGAGAATACAGCTATTGCAGCTTTATTGACTCTTTCTTGAATGTTAGGCTTCCAGTTTAGTTTCCTGTCAAAAATGAGACGCAGATATTTTGCTGTATCGGAGAAAACTAAACTGGTACCGTTTATTGAAGGAGGGTCTATGATTGGAATTTTATATTTCCTAGAAAAGAGGACAAGATCAGTTTTATTGGGGTTTATTCCCAATCCACAGCGATCTGCCCAGCGGGTTAATCTATTGAGATTTACTTGGAGGAGTTCTTTAATGGTATTGAGATATTTCCCTTAGATGGCTATGGCAACGTCATCCGCATAGGCAATCACTCTGCTACCACCCGCTTCCAGCTATATCAGTAGTTCGTTAACTACTAAGTTCCAGAGAAGGGGAGTGAGGACACCGCCTTGCGGCGTACCTCTGCTGACATATCTTTTAGCAGATATCTCACCCAGTTTAGAGTTGATTATCCTGCTTTTTAGCATTATACCGATCAACTCCCCAAGTGAGTCGTCTACGTGCGGAGTTGATAACGCAGTCATGATTGCGGATGTGTTGACGTTGTTAAAGGCACCCTCTATGTCTAGGAAAGCAACCATTGTGTACTCCTTATATTGTCGAGATCGTTCGATGTGTCTAGTCAGAGCCGTTTCCACCGACTTTCCTTTACAGTAGGCATGTTGAGCCGTAGACAGAAGTCTTGGATCAACTTTAACTCGAATATGTATATCAATCAGTCGTTCTAGAGTTTTCAGAAGGAGAGATGATAGACTTATGGGTCTGAGGTCCTCTGGGACAACATGGGAACATTTTCCGGCTTTGGGAATGAATACTACATTGACTTCTCTCCATAACAGTGGAATGTGGATTAATTCTACATAGCTCCTCATAATATTATCTAAAATTGGCAGAATAATATCTGACGACCTCTGTAGCTCGGCAGGTATTATACCGTCTGTATGTTTGAAGCTATGCAGCACCCGGAGTAGTTTGTCTCTCGTAATCAGACCATGAATTTTGGTCACGGTTGCAGTAGGCCTGTTTGGGCTGCTACTAGCCGCGAGTTGGGAGCTACCTGGAAAGTGGGTGTCCAGAAGCAGGTTGAGCGATTCATCACTTGAGGTTGTCCAAAAACCATCGGTTTTTTTCAAACAGCTAGGCATCATAGTATTTGTAGAGAGGATTTTTCTTAGCCGCGATGCCTCAGACGTTTCTATGATTTTGTCACAGAATGACCTCCAGGATTGTCGCTTTGCTTTCCTCATTTCTTTTTTGTATAATTTGAGGGATTCTTTATATGAGTCCCGGTTAGTCACTTTTCTTGTGCTTTTTGCTACGTTGAAAAGTTTTCTACAAGAGTTTGTGAGCAGTCACAGTGCCGATGTCCACCAATGCGGCTTTTTCTTGCCTCCTGGTTGAATAAGAATGCAGGAAGCAAAAAAAAAAAGTGACTCACTTCTATCATTGAAGTCGGTACTGCCCCATACAGTGTGATGTGCGTTAGCGTCTCATCCGATTATGAGGCCAGTTTTTTGCCTTCCAGCTTCCAGTACCACCCTTTCTAGGTTATCACCAGCAAGAGGGTCCACATGGTCGTGGCCAAGGTAAACCGATGCCAGCCAGTTGAAACCTTTGGCAGTCTCTAGTCTGGCAACGGTTAAGTCGGGATCGCTGAGGTTGGGAAGTAGAAATACATTAAGGCTACGTTTCACTAATATACAAGTTCTGATCTTACCATTGTCTCTTGTATAGAGCGGAGCGTATGTGGGTGTCCTAAGTCCACGAACCACGCCTTCTGCAATCTATGGTTCCTGGATTAGGATTATGTCTTCTGCATTTTAGAAAGACGCAGAATGAGTGCGGCCGAAGCCTTTTTTGAGTGGTGGAGATTAATCTGGAGAAACCGTATCATTGCTACAGTTTTCCAGAGTCGCCTCCACCACGGTGTTGTTGAGGTCCTTCCGATTCTGAAGATGTGCCCAAAAGCTCATCTTCTATCTCTGATCGTGTAGGACCTCTCTTTGCTTCGTCATCGGTTTCCATTTCCGACAGGATGTCAGAAGAGAAGACCGACGGCTTGAGAGTCACCTCGGACAGATTGGAGTAGTCGCTATCCAATTCTAGAAAGGATATCAACACTCCGAGATCCAAGGTTGTGTTACCAGGTATTAAAGGAAGAGGAGGTTGCTTATTAGCATCCAGCTCATCCTTTTTGTATACCCTTAAATGTATGGACTCGAATCCGAACCGAATCATGACTTTCGTCTGCGCTAGAGGATTAAGGGATTCCTTATTGATCACGATTAATGCGCATCTATAAGAGCCCCTTAGTTTCTCCAGTTTCGCAAGTTTCCAGTCATGAGTCGGAAGAGTCGGGTTACTGAGCCGAATGATTTCCAGAATACTTTCCTGAGAGGAGATCTCTGGTTGGAACATGCGATGAGCTTGACATGGCCTTGGTGCCAGCCAGCGCAGCTTGTGATAGGAGATGGCCCGGGGTTTTCCCGCATGATGACCAAGAATTTGCTCGAAAGCTCCAGCTTGACTAGCTGCCACCATTCAGGTGTAATGGAACCGTCGGTATCGTTCCTATCGATCACCGCGATTACCAATGCGTCCTTTAGGACTTCATTGAAAGACCTCAGAGATATGCTGTTGGATGGCCCAGGGGTTTTGGAACTATGTGTTTTGGGCCTCATGGAAATCGGCAATGTTTCCTCCAACGATCTCTGGCGCTTCGAGGAGTCTTTTATGAGCAGTGGAAGTAGTGGGTAATCCGTCTTTTAGGATGTTTTAGCCCACTCAACCTTGCTCTTTGTATCCGCACTTCTCTCAACCTCCGGAATGGATCCGAAGGTTTTGATAATGCGTGGTGCATTTCGGCGTCTTAGTCTCAGTCTTAAAACTCCCTGAATTTTTATTTTTAGGCTCGTTGCGTTTGCCTTTAGAGGATGGTGCACCATGGCCTGCCACAGTTTTTCCGGTGTAGTCACCGTTCTACCGCCCGATATTAAAGGAATACCAGCCTCGGATTTTGGTTTAGACGTTTTATCCATAAATGGTCCCATGAGTAGCGGAGAAAGGGGTGTCCATCTGTACAGACATCCGCTATCAGGATACTCCGTTTGCGACTGAGCTATTTTTGGAGATGCTGGGCTCTCAACCTGGTTGATCTTCAGCACGGGTCGTATGACACCTTGATCCAGCCCAGGGGAAGAAGGGAGTGCTTTGGGAGTTAGGGAGGGGGGGAGCATCCTTTGGTAGTAATAATAACCAATGTCAAAATCTTACTCTTGCTTTACAATGCCTTGTGTGTTTTTTTTTAATTACCATTTCTGACATCTAACACACATTTTTCTAAAAAATGTTCTCGCGATATTTTGGGGTTAGGAGAGAATTCTCCTCCCTACTCAAACTTAAGCAACAAATTCTCTTTTAAAAATTGTCAAAAAAATCTAATATCAGAATAGTAATAACAATAAGGATCACTCACCGTTTGACCGAAAAGATCATCCCAGCTTAAAAAAAAACAACAGCAACTACTCATTGGATCAACTAGCGCAGCTTCCTTTCAAATTCCATTGGGCCTTACTAATAACGATTCATTAGTCGTGATTTCAAAAAGGTGTCGACTTAAATATTAATACGCATGTACCAATAATGCTTTAATAGTCAGTTTTTACATAAACTTCACTTTTTCAAAGAATCTATTATATTTTCATTGAATCTACTACCTACGAGTAGCATTGGTTTGATGTTTTATATTCACACTTAAATTTGCATTTAGTTTGAACTCGTGTGGAAATATCAAAATCAGCCGAGATTGTTTTCTTGGTTTGTACATATAAAACTGTGATGAAAATAACATCAAGTCAATGTTTTTTGTTTATTCCCTTTTTCTTTTCTGATGGGTGACCAGATAAGAACGATAGGAAAAAAAATTTAAGTAAAACAACAACGGTGCGAGATTGAGGTGAATTGAATTGCACAGTATTCAAATGGGCGCCTCGGTTTCGCTGGCAGTGCTTCAAGCGGTCGGTCCAATTTTTGGTGACACAGTCCAATATATGCGGCGTTATTCTGTTAATTGAATGTCGAATTTTTGCTTCTAGACCGTCCAAAGTGGTTGGCTTTCTCCTTCACAACTTCGAGCGTTACGTCGCCTGTGTGAAAACGGTGTCTCCTTCCTCATTTCGAAAGAAATAAGGCCCGATGATGCCGCCAAGCCATAAACCAAACAGTCAATCTTTGTGGATGCTTGGATGCTTGGCTGAACACTTGTGGATTGTGCTAGCCCCAGTAATGGCATTTTTTTACGTTTTTGAATTCATCCATATTTGCTTCTCAACAGACAAATTATTACTGCACAGCTGCTTAGTTTTGACTTTCAGTTGCTTTACAATTGCAAAACTGAACTTTTGACTGGAGCAGTAATACTGCTGCTTGATTACTACTGCAGCGCTGCCGCAGTACTGCATTTTTGAATTGGGCCTATATCTTGCAATAACAACTTGGGATACTGCTTTTAAGTCTTGGGGTGTTGGTTTATAGTGAGGTCCCGGTGACTCTAACTCTTGGGGTGCTGGTTTATAGTGAGATCCCCGTGCATCTCACTCTGACGGAGTTGGTTCAATTTCGTGATTGTTTTGCATTTGTTTTCCGGACAAAATTTTAATTTACTGATTTTTACTGGTAATTATTTTTTTTTGGGTTTCCAGGCACAATGTTTTCGTTAGAGAATAAGAAGTGCAAAGTAAGGGATTTCTTTGTGATGCTCAAAGCATTGGTTTTGCTTATCAAACCAGTTCGAATCTCTAAGGTTTGTTATTCTCATGCATTCCAAGGCCATTCTCTCCCTTATACTTATAATATGCGGACGGTCTCTAAAAATTGTATGGTATACTTTGAAATGGAGCTTACAAATATTGAAAAATTCAACAGTTGGTGCTAAGAGGCTTCCAAAATCACCATTTTGGGAAAAATTCTTAGCAAAAATGAAAAATTCTGATGGACGTTATGTGTTCATCACTTTTTAAAGAATAATTTCGAGCAATTTGCACACATGTTTTTTAAAAGCATTTTAAACGCCAGATATCCTATAAAATAACGCATAGCAGTCGTTTTCAATGAAATTCCATTTGTAATTTTGATTTCATTTATCACTTTTTCGCACAAAGTATTATCAAATACAGTTTTATCGCCTGCTTTAAGTAATAAGAGAGCCCTTGATGTGTGCGGTTGATTCTGGGAGGTATCTAAATTTAAAATTTCTACATCGTCATCATCATAATTACTATGAGGAGAGAAAGCAATTAGATTTGAAGACAGAATTTTTGGCATTAAAGCATTAAATTCGTATACAGAAGAATTTTTGTAATTACCGCCTTTCTTGATGACTTCTATGTGTAAGTAAATACTCATCTTTCCGGAATAAACCAACACTTATATTTTCACTAAGTAATAAAACCCCGTTTATTGTCGGTACCATTCCTTTTACACAAAAGTTCCTTGGAAGATTAGTAGACTATTACATTGATCTTAAGTAAAACAAGAATTGTTTAAGCTCATTTATAAGTTGGATTTCTGACCTGAACTCCATGCTTTAAAATATTTTTATCATAATGAGACCCACTTTCCATACAGTAGAAAGTATTATTCATTTTTAATGTAAACGCTTGTGTTGCTAGAGCTTGATTTGAACTATTTTTTAGGCAAGTAAGTTGATGAGCAGTTTGTATTGATGCTGCCGTTGTCCTACTAGAGGTTTCCGTTGCCAAGCGAACACTCATTTTTTCAAATTCATTTGGGGCTATTTGTGAACTTGTAAATGTTTTAGCCACATTATCTCTTTCTACATTGAACATTTCTCTAAAACATCTTGAGTTAGTATA
The DNA here is from genome assembly GCA_949129095.1 of Volucella bombylans. Taxonomy (NCBI): domain Eukaryota; kingdom Metazoa; phylum Arthropoda; class Insecta; order Diptera; family Syrphidae; genus Volucella; species Volucella bombylans. Next base: position 241,983,941 of record OX422140.1, read on the forward strand.
TCAGATTTGAGTAAAACTACGCATGGATTTTAACAAATGAGAAAAATAAAAACGAAATATTTTTTCATTATTGAAAATTGTAAAAGGCTTTTCTTCTGTAACACCTAATAATTGGTAAACTTTCCTGTTGTTTGGTTCTTGGCAAATTGTCAAATTATTTTCTAAAATAGACTTCAGGTTAACCCCTTTGACAGAGTTTGCTGAAACAAAATAATTAAAAATACTTTTCCAGCTATCAAAGAGGCCGTTTACCATGAAAACACAATCTTTTTCGATCCACTCCTTGAATTTTAAATCCATCAGTTAGGTCATTTATTATATTATACGTGAGGTTTGGACGATTTTTCTAATAATTTAGTGCATCTAACGCAAGAAATATTTGAACTACTAGAGGTTCTTCTCCGTTTTGGTAGCAAAGATGAAAGATTTTCTAAATTTAAATCAAAATTTAAATTACAATTTAGATTTTAAGCATTTTTCTGCCAATAAATTTTGAAGACCAATGATTTTGACAAACAAAATATTTTCCTTCGCTCTTAAAATCGTATGCCAGCCTCCACAAATTACTTACGTAATTTGAAGGACATGCAATAATTTTCAGATCGGGTAAATTTCTTTTCGATTTTTTACAAATCGAACAAGAAACGCTAGACTTTTACGTGTATCACACATCATTACTATTATATAAAGACGAAACATTTTAAAACTTTGTCGTAATATAATTTCAAAAACTACTGAACCGATTAACGTGAAACAAATTTTATAATATTCGTTATTTTCATGAGAGTGACATAGGCTACTTTTTTTTATTTAAATGTTTTTTATTTACAAGAAAATACAACATTTATAACTATTTTTTTGAGGTTGACACACATAATCATTGATAACTCTAAAGCCACTAAAAAATTGCAACGACATAAATTGTTTGATAGAGTGAAATTGATTACGCAAATTTTGAGCCCTTAATTTCTTCTTCATCACACCTACATGATGAGAAATAAATAGATAAACATTTTAAAAACATCAATTACTTTTATTTCTTTATATGATCGACCTCTATTCAATCGCCTCTGCTTTGTTCCATTTTCCATTCCATCATCATTCCGGGGTGGTTTTCTTATCTCGCACGCTCTCTCTCTCCCATTTCTATTCATATTCGTATTACATATGAATGTATTTTCAAATTTATGTGTATCATAATTTTTCGTTTGATACTCGTATGTCATCGATCAACTGAATTGTGGAGCTATTTTTATTACATGCGTAAGAAAATTCGACATTGGGATGCATTTTGATATTACGAGTATTATTATAGGGGAGACGACAAAAGGAAGTTTGCCAATTCGGTCTCCTGACTCTGTTTTTCTTCATGTATAAGTCCGCTTTCGCAAGTTTCGAAAGATTCTACTGAGTGCAAAAGAGAGAAATAATGAAACAAAAAATACCCAATTAACTAAATTCCCACTGCATGTGGGTAGATAGAAAGAGAAAATATGAATAAAAAAAACTGTTTTTTACAATTGCATGTTGTTTTCTTTTAACTGAACAACGGTAAATTTTCTTTTTGGCATGACAAAGAATATGATTTCATTTATTTCGTTTTGCAGTTTTCGATACACGTGTGTATATGACAATCTTCTCTACATATTAATATAAAATATCTTTGTGAATTATCTACAAAATATGATACAAATAAAACGGTAAGAAAATGTTTTCTTTTTCAGGTTTATTTAGCTACTTTCTTTTTTAAAGAACATGAAGAAAACATAGTGTAGGATTTTTTCTCTTATTTTTTTATCATAAATAAAACATAATGTTCAAGAGAAAGACAAATTTATCAAGGAAATCGCGGAGCGCAAGAAGAAGATCTTTTCAACGTTCAAATCAACAACCTTCACCGAGAGAACAAATATTACACGGCCAACAAGATTATTCAACAAGAATTTAGGGAAACGAGGTTCAAAGCGCATCAACAGCAAGTATTAACAGTTCAAATGTAAATCAGTTCTTGAGCAATGGGGCAGCTTTTAATTACCAACCAATGTTTCCCTACATAAATAACGATAAAACAGAAATAGGTAAAATGGATGAGGTTTGCTCATTTTGTAAAGCAAAAAAATGGGCTGGTGAATTTAGTAGCATGTGTTGCGTTAGTGGCAAAGTAAAACTCCCCCCCACAGCCGAAGTATCTGAACCTTTAAAAAGTATGCTCAATGGAGTGGACCCACACTCCAAAAATTTTCTGGATAATGTGAGGGCATATAATTCACTTTTCCAAATGACATCTTTTGGTGGAAAAGAGGTAAGGGAAGGAAAATTCATGCCGACTTTTAAAGTCCAAGGGCAAATATACCACCTCATCGGGAGCTTGCTCCCCGAAACAAGGAATCCGAGTTTCCTGCAAATTTACTTCATCTCAGAAGCGAATCAGATCTTTTTGCGGCAAAACATGGCTCCTAATCTCAAACGGGAAATCATAGAATTACTTCGAGGTCTCCTAAATAGTCAAAATGGGTATATATCTATTTTCAACATGCTCCTCCAAATGTGTCCGACTTCAAAGTAATCATTAAGGCAGACCATAAACCTGCAAACGAACATCGTGGTCGCTTCAAAGCTCCAACAGCAAATGAAATTGCCGTATATAGGTCCGAATATAGGTCAACATATAATTTTGCCACCTACGTTCACTGGATCACCAAAATACCTGCATGAAAAAACTCAAGATGCAATGACACATGTCAGAACACACGGTCGCCTAGATCTATTCATTACTAGGGCATGCAATCCAGAGTGGCCGGAAATCAAAGCTGAGATTTTTTCGGGCCAGAGATCTATTGACAGGCATGACATAGTTGCGCGGGTTTTTCACCTTAAATATAAAAAACTGATACTTTTTATTCATAAAAATCATATTTTCGGGGAGATAAAATGCTGTCCATCGAATGGCAAAAAAGAGGCCTACCACACGCACATATATTGATCTGCTTTGCAGCGAAAATTCAACCTAATGAGACCGATTCCATTATAAGAACTGAGATACCTAATAAGAATGAAGACAGATTTTTTCTTTCTTTTTTTTTATAATGAGCGCGCGCTCAAGGGGTTTGTGTACCCTTAAGGTGATTGTTCACAGCGCGGGCAAAGGAAATTTAGGGAGGAAGAAAAGAGAGGTACCGATGTACATTACTTTTAAATGTTTGCAAATTATAACGACCAGGAAATACAGAGATCATCAGGGCATTCCATAAGCGAGTTGTACGGCTTAGGAACGAATCACAGTATTTTAGAGTACGTCCGAAAATTGGCTTGAGGGTATACTAATGAGCATTCATAGCGAGACGAGTGTTACGGTTGAAAGTTTGAATGGGCGGAATGCTACTGGCGATTTCAGTGGAGCACTGGTGGTGGAAATAGCGATAAAACAAAGTAAGACAGGAGACATTACGTCGGTGTTCGAGCGTGTCAATTGATTGTCTGGTATTAGTATCATCAATAAGTTTTATCGCACGGTTTTGAATCCTATCTAGCAGGTGCAGAGATGTTTTAGGAGCACCTGACCAGATGTGGCCATTGTACTCCAATTTTGGGCGGATGAATGCCTTATATATTGAGGCCAGATCAGAGGGGGTAAAATATTTCTTACAACGCTTGAGGAAACCTAGACATTTCGCAGCATTTTTGACGATATTAAATATGTGGTCATTCCAACGTAAGTTGTCATTGACACACATACCGAGAATGGAAAGTTTTTCGGTCTCGACGATGCAAATGCCATTCATAGATAACGGCTGGGTGTTTAAATTTCGCTTTAACGGCAGCAGACAGCATTGTGTTTTGGAAGCATTAAATTCCACTCTGTTGAGAGTTCCCCAATTGGTTATGCTGTTGATATCGGAATTTATTGAGCTTAGCATACGCTGCCGTTCTCGTTCTACAGCCGAAGAGGAGGGCCGTGAGTCCGGAAACGAATATGAAAAGCAGAGAGTACTGTCATAAGCAAAGGAATATATTGGATTAGAAGTAGCAGACAAGAGATCATTAATGGAAAATAAAAATAGTGTCGGAGACAGAGCAGAGCCCTGGGGCACACCAGCATTTATTTTGTGAATATCATACTTGAAACCGCCCAAGACAACTTGAATTGAACGTTCCGAAAGGTAATTTCTAATCCATTGAAGAAGAGAGTCGTCGATCCCAAATGCGCGCATTTTCGACAAAAGACCCTGCTGCCAGACTCTGTCAAATGGCTTAGAAATATCAAGTGCAACTATCTTGCTTTCGCCAGATTGATGTACGCTTTGGTTCCACTTTTCGGTGAGACATGCCATCAAATCACCAGTGGACCTGTTGCTACGAAAACGGACTTAGTGACGGACTGGACAAATGCTGTTTTCCATCTGCTCGGGAAGAGTCCTAAAGAGTAGGATTTATGAAAAAGCTTACGCATTGGTTTTGCCAGCGAGGAATAACACCTCTTCAGAAGAAGGGGAGATACACCATCTGGACCAGCGGATTTATGTATGTTGAGGTCTTTAAGTAGTCTTGCTACTACACGAGTGCGAAAGTAGATTTGTCCCATTGAAGATTCGACGTGTAGGCGGAGACAAAGCACATTCTGGGAGTGTTGAGCTGGCCGCAAAGTGTGCAGCAAGTAGATTGGAATTGTCCAAAGAGCTGACAGCTGGAATGTCATTGTAAATGAGGGTTGGGATGGAGGATGAGGCGGAATTTCTAATGTTTTTGACGAACGACCAAACATTTTTACTGCCTTAGGGACATTGCAGTATTTTTTGGCTCAGTTTTTGGTCGTATAGGAATTTCACACGCTTAAGAAAGGCGTTGTAGTCATTTCTGGCTCGTTTGAACATTTTTCGGTTTTCCTCTGTCGGGTTGGTCTTGTAGGACCGAAAAAACATTTCTCTAACCCTGACGGCCTCTTTACAGCTCGAGTCGTACCATGCCTTTTCTTTTGGTTTGATACTCTTCATCCGATGAGGAATAAAGGATCTCATTCCAAAGAGAATGGTGTCTGTAATCATATCAGCAGCGGCATCCACGTCGTTATCGACCGCATCGCATAACGACCAGTTAAAATTCCTAAAGAAGCTGTTAAGACCGCTCCAGTTGGCTTTCTCGTATTGCCATACGGTTCTTTTAGGAATTTTTTCTCTAACTGTGTGGTCGGTGTACCAGAAATTAGTTGATGTGACACAATGGTCCGACGAGCCTAGAGGAGAGAGCACATCAATGGTGTACTTATCAGGGGGTGAGAAGTTAAAAACAAGTCCAGGGTGTTGGTGGTATGACTACAAACGTCTGGTATTCGCGTGGGCTCATTTACAAGCTGCGTTAGGTTGTTTTCCGCAGCGAAGATCTCAACACACCGTCCTTCGGGTGTTGTCTGTCCAGAATGTCGAAGCCACCCAAAATTGTGTATATTGAACTCGGCCGTAATAACGATATCAGTATGAGGATACAGGGATACAATTCTTTGAATGGAGTCAGACAGCGCATCAAACTCGTTAAAAGTTGAATTGCTGTCCAGTTTGGGGCTTCTATAAATAAAGCAGTAGTGGATAATTTGCTTACGGAGATGGAATTTTAACTACATGAAATTGAATTCCGGATTGGAACATGGATCACATTGTGGTGGAGTTTGGTAAGCTACATCACTACGCACATAAATGGCGAGACCGCGGTGAGAGAAGAATAATGGCACTAGTTCGTAGCCAGGTAGCTTCAGATCAGAATGATCTGAGAGGTGTGGGCGGGGATCTACCTGTGTTTCACTAAGTGCCAAAACATCTGGTCTGTACTTACAGACGTGAACGTACGCAGAAAAGTGATTACTCTTTAGCCCGCGTATATTGGCTACGTCTACCCTGAATTCCCTAGTCATAATCGCAGACAAACAGAGAAAACACAAACACTGACGATACTAAGCAAGGCTGCGAAGTGAAAATTCTGACATTGATTCACCGGATCAATGTTATGCCCTTACAACAATATGAAACAGTGCTCTAACAAAATTTTCACTCACAACTCGCTATCCATCAGTTGTTACATACACTCAGCCACTGCCCGTACCGTATGGTAAATACAGTAATGGCAGTGATTGAGTGCAAGCAACAGTACTTCGACTAGGAGCGGGAGAGGTGCGATACCCGCACTGTGTGATATTTTTTTTTTTTGTCACTGCACTTTTTTTTTTTTTTTTTTTTTTTGCACAGCACACAATAATTATTGCGAGTGCTCAGTTTCAGTTTTCAATGCATTTTATTTTCTTACTAATTAACTCTTACATACTAACAAAAAATGCTTAAATGCTAGCTTAAAATTACTTAACAATCTTATACTAACTTACTGGCCCCACACAGGCACTCTAAGCTACTCTAAATTCTTAAAACTATGTCTTTCGACTTTATGTACATTTTACTTAGAACTATTTATTTTGAATACTTAAGGCTAAGAAAAAATATTTGTTAACAAAAACTTAGCATATGGACATATTTTTTGATTTTTTATAAAAACTTAATATCTAACTTAAAATAAACCTTAGCCTACCTAACCTAAATACACAATGCAGACATACACACACATAGACATTGTACACAATTATATACATATATTATTATATACAAAGGTATATACTAATATATGTATATATTTCTTAAATGCTACCCTAAACCTATGCAAGCTGGCCATCGCTATTCACAAAGAAAACGGATTGGTCAGCTCTGCCTCATTAGTGAGGCTGGTCTGTAATTGACGGAAACGACGACGAAACATCTTCCCCATCATTCAACCACCAGAAATGCTGGTGCTGCCGAATGACATCCCTCTTATCGCGATTCCCCACCGCCCTACTGAACCTGAGGCGATCCACACTGCCGTGTGCGACGTCTCTGTTGTAGTTGAGTCGCCTGTCCCCAGCTGTCCGAGCGACATGGAAGATTAACGGCACCGCTGATCTATCCTGGATCAACCCTATCTGATCAAGGTAGAGGAATGCTTCCGGTGGAACGAAGCCGTCAGAGCGCACACTCTCGTGGTAAAGGTAATTGGGGTAGTAAGCCCCAGATATTAGGTTATTCGTCGAGGTCATTGCTCTTGCAATGTGCCTTCGAGTCAGCTTAACTACGAAATTGTCCACTCGTATTAGGTTCGCCCTGTTGTAAAGGACCTCATTAGGATAAAATTTTTTGTACTCCGACTCTGGTGTTCTGTACAAGCGAAGGCAAGCCCTAAGGCAAGCCCTCTCAAACACCCGAATCTTTTCCATTAAGCTTGCTCGTACATTGAACCACACGGGACAACCAAATACCAGCATGGGCCTAATAAGGGCCATGTAGCAGATTACCTTTACCCTCGCATCGAGTTGGCTGCTATAAAACAGTCTCTTTGTAAGGGCAAAAGCGCCTTTAGCTCTGGCCAGAGCAGCATCTACATTTTTGCCAAAATACAGAAACTGATCTAGCCAGATCCCAAGGTATCTGACTACATTTCGACAGGCAAGAGGCTGTCCGTGCTGTCCAATGATTGAGAACTTTCGCCAATTTTTTCTGGTATCCCTAGAGGCTCCAGACAACGGCGTCCTAAAGAGAATGGTTTCCGACTTCTGAAAGTTGATTTTCAACTTCCAGTCATCGCAAAATCGTCTTATCTTATCGAAGTCACGCTGCATTATTGCGAGTGCACTGGCTGAGTTGTGCACTCGAAGGTGGTCGACTCGGTTTATTATACGATATAGTTTGCAAGCAGATGATCCATGGACCCTGCGGTCAGCTTAATCCCCAATCTCCATGCATGGTTGAGGGAAAATGTAGCAAGCGATATCCACCCCCACTGGTACATAACACACAAACAGGTGATGACGGATATCCACAATGTCGTCGACGTTCTTTTGAACATGGTGGTAATGTAGCTATCATAGGTACAAAGGAGATAAATAATAGTTGGGTTGTGCATTATTCTCCCATTTTTAGCAAATGTTTCTCTGCTCATATTAATGTTGAGTATTGTCACTCTGTAAAAGCCATAAAATATATTACAAAATATATAAACAAAGGAAATGATCAAGCCACATCTTCATTAGCAAACGAAAAAAATGAAATTGAAAAATACTTGAACGGCCGCTACTTAAGCACTTCAGAAGCATTCTGGCGAATATTTGAGTTTCCTATTCATGAGCGTTATCCAAGCGTTTATCACTTGGCTGTTCACTTAGAAAATGGTTAAAAAGCCACGCTAATTGGCTTTTTTAAGCTCTGCATGGAAAATGATTTTGCAAAAACTCTTTTATATTGTGATGTTCCTTCCTACTACATTTGGAACAATAAAAAATTTAGTCGTCGTAAGCGTGGACAAGTAGTTCCAGAGCATCCTGGAATAAGAAGAGACGATACTCTTGGCCGAGTGTACACAATTCATCCAAATTTTGTTGAATGTTTTTTTTTTACGAATTCTTCTTCACAATGTGCGTGGACCAGTATCATTTAATATGTTAAGAACAGTCAACGGTGAAATTAAACCAACATACCAAGCAGCGTGCAAGGAGTTAGGACTTTTCGAAGATGATAAGCACTGGAAACAAACATTCACCATCCCATATAAGAGATTTGTTCGGAGTCTTGCTCATATGTCAATTATATGTCAATCAACTGATCCAAAAAATTTATGGGAAGAGTTTAGAGAAAATATATGTGTAGGTATATTACACAAAGTGCGTTCCGAGCAAGGAAATAACGAGCTACCATTTTCTGATGATATCTTCAACCAAGGTTTAATTCTAATCGAAGACAACGTCTTAATGTTAAGTGATAAGCGGCTTCGTGAATTTGGACTTCCAGAACCAAAACGGAGTAATCAGATAGATTTACAACACCAATATACACGAGAAACCAGTTACGATAAGCACAATTTAATATTTCATAACAATTTAATAATTCAGAACAAAAATTTGCATTCAATCTAATAACAGAAAGCGTAGATTCAAAAAAGGGAAAACTTTTCTTTATAGACGCGTCAGGAGGAACCGGGAAAACTTTTTTTTTGATAAATCTTTTGCTGGCTGAATATAGGTCCGAAGGTACAATAGTTCTTGCTGTAGCTTCTTCCGGAATCGCCGCAACATTGCATAGTGGAGGCCGAACTGCTCATTCCACTTTTATGCTGCCGATAAACATCATTGCTCATCAGGAAGCTACATGCTCCATCCGAAAGAACAGTTCGATAGGAAAGGGTTTCAAAGAAGCTGCGCTTATTATTTGTGATGAATGTACCATGAGTAATCAAACTCATATTGATGCTGTGTATAGAGTTTTAAAGGACTTAAGATCGTCGTCGAAGCTTATGGGTGGAGTAACAATGGTTTTTTTGGGTGATTTTCGGCAAGCAATGCCAGTAATTCCCAAAGGAACTCGAGCGGATATCTTCAAAGCTTGCCTTAAATCATCTTCTATTTGGCAGTATGTCCAAAAACTGCAACTTCAAACCAATATGAAGGTATAACTTACTGAAAATACTGACAATGCCGAGTTCGCATCTCTTCTGCTTAGCATTGGTGATGGAAGTTATACGTTTTCAGGTGCCGAGAATACTACTCAATTAAACGAGCGTTTCGGAAAAATCGTTCATACATACCACGGAAGAACTTATAAATTTATGAAGATCTGATGGCTTTACAATCAAGACCATTTTCTTGGTTCTGCGAAAGAGCTATAGTGTCTCCAAAAAATAGTTCTGTGAATGAAATAAACAACCACGTGCCCTAAGTTTAAAAACCGCTTCACATCAATACAAATTAATTGATAATGTAGTAAATGATAATGACAGTGTCAACTACCCTCAAGAATTTCTCAATTCACTTAACCCAGCAGGTCTTCCTCCGTACCAATTAAATTTGAAAATCGGCACACCAATTATACAAATAAGAAATCTGAGTCCCCCAAGCCTTTGAAATGGCACACGACTTCAAGTCAAGAAGCTAAACAAAAACATCATTACAGCTCTAATTCTTACTGGACCCGTAGTAGGAAAGGATGCCCTTATTCCTAGAATACCAATGATACCAACGGATCTCCCTTTTTAGTTTAGACGGTTGCAGTTTCGCATTAAGCCTTGCTTCTGTATGACTTTATTTATTGGGGTGGATCTCATGGGCAATGTTTTTTCCCATGTCAGCTTTATGTTGCCTTATCGAGAGTGGGCTCAAAGAAAAATCAGTGTTTGCTTCTTCCTACGGACAATAAAACTGTAAACATTGTCTATCCTGAAGCTTTAAAATAAATAAAAAAATATATATAAAAACTTCAACAATAGCGATTTTTCTTAATAAATAATAAAATTTCAGTGAAATTTATTATTTTGGATACGATAAGTATACTCGTATTTCACTTTTTTTCAATATTTTAACCAACAAAAGTTTTCGGAGAACTTTGCGAATCAAGGCGAGCACGGGCCAGCTAGTTGCTAAATATTTAAAAAGTATACCACTGAAAAAAATCGCTCAATCATAAACCAAAAACAGCCAAATCCCTCGAAAGTTGACGGCGAATGTAAATGAAAAATAAAATCCAACGTTCTCAAAATATATATACATATGTATATGTATATGTACGATGTGCCTCATCAATAAATATATGTATATACACAAATATACCACAGTGTAGCGACCCAGATAAACACCAAGTCAGTCATTCCTATAAATTAAATATTTTTAAATTAAAATATTTAAAAAAATATATTTTATTACGATCAGTGGAAGACTGACTGCAATTCTTTATTGTCAAATCCAAACTTAAAACATTTCTAGTTCTCTACATCTATTAATAATATTTTATTCAAGTCATTGCTCAGGTGCAGACGAGTTTCGTATTCGAATGTTTCCCATGGATCTGCTACCGGCATGTGTAAGGTTTTGGGTGACGACGGATGATTGCTTGCACTTGTTAACGTGGGAAAATGACGATAATGCAGAATTTGGAGTATTTTAAGGTTTGCAGCGTTAACTCTTCCCTCCTTAGATTCGAAGGTCCTCACTCGTTATTTTGTAAAATAGTGGTGATTGGCTTATGCCAATTTTTACGATTGATGATGCCTGCTCTGACCTTCCTGCAAGAGATTCTGTTGCTTATGGTTTTTCTTGGTTAACCACGAGGGACTTAGGCTGAATACACCCGTCAACTACCATCGTAGTGTTCACAGGTATAAGTAGAACAATTACAATGGTTGTAAGGCCAAAGTTCGTAATATAGCTCGTTCGACTCTCCGCTTCGATAAATTTTATCTGGTTTGTATTATTAAGATGCAATTCGTTCATGGCTTGAAGTGTTAACACTTCTTCATAGGTGTTAAGAGCTGAATCTGGCTGTACGATTGGAGGAAATGGTTTTGCGCTGTACAATTCACTAGAAATGTAGGTTTGCTTGTTGACTGTTATCGTTGCGTTATGGTATTGAATGATGAAAGTGCCTGATAGGTTCATCATGTCACTATTAATCAGGATGTTACCATTGAACTGGTTCAGCGGCAAAGTTCCGGGGAAAATTTCTTCTGCAGTCGGGATATGTTGGTTGGAGATTCTGTGCAGTTTGAGGGTTTGCTCCTGAGCAAATTAGGAATACATGTTGTTTCACTTAAATCTAGAATATGGTTTTTGTTACATATCGTTAACTTACTACTAGAAGTACATTTTTCTCTTATTCCATACACTCTATTTTGACACTGTAAAAGGTTTTCAAATAATATTTTGGTTACAAATTTTCCTCTTTTTACGATTTTCATTACTATTGTTTTACATTATTCAAACTCGGTGTTAGGTATACTTATAACATAAAGTAGTGTGGTATCACTTGACGCAATTTTTATATCAGCAAATTTTATTGCTTCTTCTACATTTACTACTACTAGCCCAGTGTATGGCATATACAATATTAACTATTAACAATATTAACTTCCTTAATTAGATAAAATTTATATTTAATATATGTAATTATTCCATCTTTTAATTCTTCGTTTGTTTTATACATTTTCAAAATTCTATTCGTGACATTAGTTATTTCATTAATTCTATCGATTGTTGACTTATTAATTATAATTTATTTATTATTATTATCTAAAATTCCATTAATCTTTGACTTAAGTATAAGGAAGTCATCATGGTTGGGAGTACCCGCTATATATTTCCACGTGCTTCCGAGGAAATTTAATGATCTTTTAATTTTTGTTCTGGGTCTTAAACGATTTAATATGGCTAGGATTTACAATTTGTACTTGAACGTACTTAGAGAACTTATCTAGGGCTGTAACTCAACTTCAACTTTTTGTCCGTTGAATATATATTTTGTAGTTCTGGCCTGTTGGGATGCCGGTCGTACTTTTGCTCTCTGCAAACTCTGCATTGTTTGACTAATTTTTGTACCCGCGCCTTCATGCGTGGAAAGTAAAATCGTTGGAGCAATTGTATCCTGTTCTCTTTGCTATTACAGTGAGCTTTTTTGTGTTCTTTGAGGATCTCTTCCTCCTGCTCATTTTCATTAACCAGATCTGTAACTTGGGACTGGGTGAACCTTACTTTGTATGTTTTAAAATGTTGGATGAATATTTCCTGAATCCGTCCCATGATCGCTTCTGAGGTGTAAAGACCGTTTATTACACTCGGGTTCAAGCATTTCTTAAGAATGGCTGTTAAATCTGCTTTAGTGTACTATTTTTGAGTAAATATGTGCCTGTGGAATGTGGGGAAAGGAATTTTGAATTCATAGTTGTTGACGCTTCCTGTCAGTAGCATTATCTGGTTTTTGAAAACGTTTATGGGAGACTCAACAGCTGGGATTAGTTCTTGTGCCGAACTTTCATCGCTGTGTTGGGTCGGAGTCATTGAGTTGATTTCGGATACTTGAGGCGATCGAGAGAGTGCATCAGCCACAACGTTGCTTTTCTTAGGCTTGTACCTGAGCTCATAATTATATTCCTCGAGAATCGCTTTCCAGCGTTTCACCTTGGAATTAGTGTTTTCATTACTGAGAGTATACGTCAATGGCTGGTGGTCAGTGTAAATATAGTTGAATGAGACAGAGTAAATGGACAGGTCGATGAGAAAGGTTGCGGGGAAAATTGTACTCAAGTGGTCATTTTTCAAATTCTCTAGGAAAATTAGGGAGGGCAGAAAGATAGGTACCGATGTACGTTGGTTTTAAATGTCTGAATATTATAATGACTAGGAAATACAGAGAACGGCAGGGCATACCACAAGCGAGTTGTTCGGCTTAGGAATGAATCACGATATTTCAGAGTACGTCCGAAATGGGCTTGAGGGTATACTGATGTTGGCATCACCCATGAATTTTATGGCACGATTTTGGATCCTATCTAGCAAGTGCAAAGTGCTCTTAGGGGCACCTGAGCACCTAAGCAGATGTGGGCGTTGCACGTTGCACTCAAGTTTTGGGCGGATAAACGCCTTATACAGGGGTCCCCTTATTCGTTAACGGTAAATTGGGAATGATTACTGCGTATTTTCTGTGAAAAAGATCGTTCTACAGTAAGGTTCTATCTCTAATGTCGACATCATCTAATGTCAACATCGAAGATCGAAGAAAAAGCTTAGAAACGCTATTTGAAATGCCTGCATTTACAACCCAAGAATACGGAGACATTGCTTACGTTTTTGGGCAGTGCAATCGAAGTTCAACTAGTGTGCAACAAAGATACCATGAACTTTATCCTAACCGACGACATCTTAGTAAAGAAGTATTTGGAAATGCAGTAGAACATCTTTTAACTGGCACCTCAATTATCCGGCGCACTTTCCGGGAATCAACATTATTTTTACCAAACATAATTTTGCTACATGCAAAACTGAAGACGCATAGAGAGAGAAGTACATATGAGTACATATTCAAATAAATTATTGTAGGTATGTTTTGAATAAAAACGCATGTAACTTCTTCTCAAATGTATGTTCAAAACCTGTCTCAACTGATTTTTGAACTGTACGTATCGAAGGCTTCGAAAAACAGGATCAGTTTCAAATCAATGATTTGGAAAAGAAACTTGAGTTTTCCACCTGAACGAGTTTATTAGCAGAATTCTTTGGACGGACGAATCTAAATTTACAAGAGATGGGTTTAAAAATTTTCATAACCTTCATCCGCAGGCTGCGGACAATCCACATATAAGGGGACATAAATCATTTCAACATAAATTCAGAGTCAATATGTGGGTAGCTGTACTTGGAAACACGTAATCGACCCCCTCAAACTACAAACTAGGCTGAATTCTACAAACTGTCTGGAGCTCTTGCGAAATGATTTACCATGGTTCAACTAGCTTCATCATACTTTCAATAGAATGGTGCTCCAGCCCACTATGGTCGTGAGGTTAGGAAATGTCTAGATGAAGATACAGTAACCATTGGATAGGAAGAAATGGACCAGTTCACAGGTCCGCAAGATCTCCTGACCATACAATATTGGATTTTTTTGCATGGGAAAGAATGAAAGAACTGGTTTATTCAACCGAAGCAGCCGCTTTAACTGAATTGGAAGGGCGTATTCTTAAAGTGAGGCAGCAATTAGCATCAATAAACGTCTGCAGTGAAATCCAATGCATACAAAACCAAAGGGGGCACTTTGAGCACCTGTTATAACTGTTTTAGTACACACATAAATATAAGTTACCTCAGACCACACACAATCATTTTTTATTCATTGCCTTTGGAGCTTAAAGAAAAAAATACATTTTTTTATAAATTTTACCTGCTGGAGGATTTTCCAAGTATCATAAAATCTGTGAGTTTTCCTGCAAACTTAAGGATAATTTTTTTTTATTAAGGTTACTTTCATAATTAAAAAATAGTAAAACGTTATGTGTAATACGTATTTTCTGGAGAAAAGTGACCCCACAATCAAAATTAAAAATTGGAATGGGCAATGAAAATGGAACAGGCTTAGAAATTGGATATCTAAAGACTCAAACAAGATATCAACTTTACTTAAACGCCGATACAAAGGCTAGTATTTCCTCTAAAAACAAAGTCCTACTCGTACGTGAATTTATTACCATTAGTATTAAGAGAGCAATTTCAATTAACGTGAGTCAGGGTACTTCAAAGTAAGCCTCTTCTTAAATCCTCGATATATGATGTCAACATTGGAGATACGAGTAGGCCCTTACTGAATAACGATTTTTTTCTTAGAATTTACCCAGGAATCATTTTCCAAATTATCGTTGACCAATTAGAGAACACCTTTTATATTGAAGCCAGGTCAGAGGGGGTGAAATATTTCTTACATCGCTTGAGGAAACCTAGATATTTCGAAGCATTTTTCGCGACATCGAATATGTGGTCATTCCAACGTAAGTTGTCATTGACACACATACCGTTGATGGAAAGTTTTTCGGTTTCGGCGATGCAAGTGCCATTCATGGGTAATGTTTAAATTTCGCTTTAACGACAGCAGACAGCATTGTGTTTTGGAAGCATTAAATTCCACTCTGTTGATAGTTCCCCAATTGGTTATGCTGTTGATATCGGAATTTAATGAGCTTAGCATACGCTGCCGTTCTCGTTCTATAGCCGAAGAGCAGGGCCGTGAGTCCGGAAACGAATATGAAAAGCAGAGAGTACTGTCATCAGCAAAGGAATATATTGTATTAGAAGTAGCAGACAAGAGATCATTAATGAAAATTAAAAAGAGTGTCGGAGACAGAACAGAACCCTGGGGCACACCAGCATTTAGTTTGTGAATATCAGACTTGAAACCATCCAAGGCAACTTGAATTGGACGTTGCAAAAGGTAGTTTCTAATCCATTGAAAAAGAGAGTCGTCGATCAAAAATGAACGCATTCTTAACAAAAGAGCCTGATGCCAAACTCTGTCAAATGCCTTAGAAATATCAAGCGCAACTATCTTGCTTTCGCCAGATTGATGTACACTTTGGTTCCTCTTTTCGGGGAGACATGCCATCAAATCACCAGTGGTACTGTTGCTACGAAAACCATACTGCCGGTCATTGAGAAATTTTCGTGTTTCGAGATATTTCATGAGCTGACGATTTATTAGCGTTTCCATGACCTTGGAAAGAAGGCGTAAGTGCAATGGGTCTGTAGAAGGAGAGAGAAGATGATTCGCCTTTTTTAGGGACGGGCTGGACAAATGCTGTTTTCCATCTACTCGGGAAGAGTCCTAAAGAGTAGGATTGATGTAAAAGCTTACGCAGTGGTTTTCCCTCTTCCGAAGAAGGGGAGATATACCATCTGGACCAGCGGATTTATGTATTTTGAGATCTTTAAGTACACTCGCTACTATACGGGTGCGAAAGTAGATTCGGCCCATTGAATATTCGACGCACTCAAGTGTAGGCGGAGACAAAGCACAATTTGGAAGCGTTGATTATTATTATTATTATATACTTTATTGATATGTAAAGATAAATTACAACTTCAATATGACAGAAAGAAAGCACCATGGCTTTCGGCTTGCTTATGTTTAAATGGTTATCTATTAAAGAGAGAACGATTAGGTAGGAACTTCTAAGATGTTTTACATGAATTAATTAGTACTGTTTAAATCTTAATTTAATTAAAAAGTATTTTTCTTGTAAGCCTCACTATATTTCCTTTCTTTACATACATACTGTAAATTCCTATGGCTCCTATCCATATTATCCGTTCCCACACTCTATTCTGCTAAATAAACAATTTTACCAGTCTAAGTTCTGTTCCCACCGAATATTCTGCTGACGTATGGGTTTTGCTCGCACCTGCAATATCAAATGCAGTATTAGGTAGCAATGCCCAGACGTAACAGAATACACCCATAGAATTACATTTTGTTTGTTAAGTAGTATTTAAGGAACTAAAATTTTTAATAAAGAGTCACTCGCAATCCAACCGTGTTGTCTAACTTTAGATCAAAAGAGATCTAACATTTTGGTGACCCCGACGTGATCTTGCTTCCCCCCACCAGCGGTAAGGGGCAAATCACTTGCAAGCTAAAATTATTGGCACACGCGTTACCAGGGCGTCAAACACTGGTACCAATCGACAACGTGATCCCGCTGAAAAGAAAAAAAAAAAAAAACCAATGGAAGCTCACATCAAAGAACAGGCAACCTCAGCCGAGAAAATAACAAAGTTATTCTCCAACTTTAAGAAGGACGGACCAGGCAGGCGGACTAAATCATACTTGGAGTCCCGGCTGGAGCGGCTTGACTTCGAATGGAGTGAATTCGAAAGCAGGGACATCAAGTTAGAAGCATACCGGACAGAACGGCCAGATAGCAGCTACTTCGAAAGGAAGTACTATGCACAAGCTGAGGCTGTGTACACTGAGTACAAGGCAGCTATACTACAAGCACAAACCGATCTTGAGATGTCCACTTACACCAATACTAAAATCGAAAGCGGGAACATCATTCAGAAGCTGATAAGGCAGCAAAAGGCCTCAGTCAGCTCAATGGATCATTTACTTGCCTCCACCGATGACAACATGGAACACCGTTCAGCTGCATACTACAAACAAAAACTAGCGAGTCTTACACAGCAATGGTCAATTATCTCTGGTCTACACCTCCAAATCATGGCAGAAGAAGAGACCTTAGATTATTCGATTGATAGCATTCAGAAGCTAGAAGAACGCTGTCAATCGCGACTTATCGAACTGCAGGAACACTTGGATCAACAGTTGGGCAAGACGTCACCGGCAGCGACTTCAGAGGCCAAGCGGTTCAACAAGCTGAAACTACCGGAGATAACGCTGCCTGTATTTAGCGGGAACTATCTCCAATGGAAGGAGTTTCACGATCTCTACCTCCAGCTTATACACCAACAACCGATGAGTAAGGCAGAGAAAATGTTCTATCTGAAGGCTAATTTGTCTGGAGAAGCGGCCAAGCTAATTCAACACCTTCAGGTATCAGAAGACAACTATCATTCTGCCTGGTCAACCCTCGAACATCGCTACAACAATAAGCGATTACTACTTGCAGCATTACTCAATAAGCTCTTAGGACAACCAGTCATTATAGGAGACTCGGCCACGGCAATCAAACGACTACACGACACTTCAAGGGAGTGCCTCTTCGGAATAAGCAACCTGGGCATTCCTATCCAGGATTGGGACCCATTATTGATTCATCTGATTCTTCCGAAGATCGACAAGGAAACTCATAGACTTTATGAGCAATCGCTGGACAACCCACGTGAGCTTCAGACAGTAACAGGGTTACTTGCGTTCTTAGAGAATCGGTTTCAAATGTTGGAGGCACTAGGAACGAAAGAAAAGGGTGAATCTAAACGATCAAGCAGAGTCACTCTGACTACCACGCAAGAAAATAACAAGTGTTTTCTCTGCGAGCAGCCGAACCATCCCATTTACAAATGTCCAACCTTTTTGCAGCTTTCAGTCACGGAGAGGCTTAAAAAGGTTAAAGCATTAAAAAGATGTTTAAACTGCTTACGATTTGGGCATACGGTTTCAAATTGTAAAGCAGGGCATTGCATCAAATGCAACAAATTTCATCATACTTTGCTCCACATAACAGAGTTCAAACCGAAGCCCGAGACTCAGACTCTACAGATCAATAACAAAACGAGTCTATCAGCAATCAACGGAGACAACGCTGGTACTAACTATGTGCTTTTAGGAACAGCTATGGTTAACGTGCTTAACAAAACTAATAGTCCAATGAAGGCGAGGGCACTGCTAGACTCAGGCTCTCAGATGAGCTTCATAACCAGTAAATTAGCCAACAAATTGAAGCTAAGACCAAAGGAAGAACTACTGGAGATTTCCGGTGTAGGAGGCAACCATCTTAAATTCGACAAGAAGGTCAACCTATGCCTTCAATCCCGAATTACTGGGTTCAGTACGGATCTGGAAGTATACATTCTAGATACTATAACGTCACGTCAACCCAGTCAATTTATTAATACGAGCAGATGGAATTTACCAAAGAATATCCAGCTCGCAGACAATGCATTCAACCAACCTCAGGAGATTGACCTACTAATTGGAGCAGAGTTATTCCCCGAGCTTATTTCAATTGGACAGATCAAAATTCAGCAGAACTTGCCAGCACTCCAAAACACTCTACTTGGATGGGTCGTAATGGGAAAGGCTACACTTCAAAAATCGACTTCAAACCTCTTTTGCGGTATTGCCTCGGAAACAAGTACGTTAGAGAAGATAGTAGAAAGGTTCTGGAAAATAGAGGAAGTACAATCGACAAAATCATCTCAAGAAATACAATTGACCCCGCAAGAACGAAGATGCGAAGAGATCTTCATCAGCACAACAAACAGGGCAGAAAACGGTCGTTATATCGTAAAACTACCTTTCGCCAACAATCCAGCTAGCTTGGGAGAATCAAAAGAAATTGCTACTAAACGATTTCTTAGCTTGGAAAGGAAATTATACAGAAATCCAGAATTACAGCAGCAATATATTCAGTTCATGAAGGAATATATTCACCTCAACCATATGACAGAAATAAACAGCCGAGCAGAATCAATCAGCGGACCGCATTACTTTCTGCCACACCACTGCGTTTTGCGACCGGAGAGCAGTTCAACCAAACTGCGGGTGGTTTTCGATGGATCTGCAAGAACATCTACGAATATATCGCTAAACGATGTATTACACGCTGGCCCGTCATTGCAAAACGATTTGTTCTCAATTCTATTACGCTTCAGAATTCCTGCTTACGTATTCACAGCCGATATTTCCAAGATGTATCGCCAAATACTTGTTGACAATGACAGCAAGAAGTTCCAGCTCATCCTTTGGAGGGAGTCCCGCAGTCAACCTATTAGGGTATATCATTTAAACACAGTAACTTATGGTACAAAATCGGCACCATACTTAGCAATCAAGTGTCTTCAAGATTTGGCTCTAACTGCAACGAGTCAATATTCATTAGGAGCTACCATTATCAGACGTGATATATACATGGATGACATTTTAACGGGAAGCGACGATTTACAAGAAGCATGCCAAATGAAGACCGAATTAATTAATTTGCTCAAACAGGGGCAATTCCCGTTACGAAAATGGTGCGCCAACACACCAGCACTACTAAAAGGATTAGCTAAAGAAGACTGTGAAGTTGAGACGATACTATCCGATCAATCCGAAGCATCAGTTAAAACTCTTGGACTAACCTGGCTTCCAACACCCGATCAATTCATAATCAAAACTAAATGGAGAAGTGCTGTAAAGGTCACTAAACGGACAATTCTTGCGGATATCGCTCACATCTTCGACCCCTTAGGATTTGTGAGTCCGGTAATCATTCTGGCAAAAATCTTTTTACAAGAATTGTGGCGATCTAAACTGGATTGGGATGCTGCAGTTCCAATGGAAATACACACCAAATGGCTGCACTTCAGGACAGAACTTCAACACCTAAACAGCCTAAAAATACCTAGGCAGGTAGTAGTGCCATCCGCAACTGATATCCAGCTTCATTGTTTTTCAGATGCCTCACAACGGGCGTATGGAGCGGCTATATACATGACATCATCAAACCAGACGGGAGAAATTAAAGTACAACTGGTCTGTTCAAAATGTAGAGTTGCACCAATAAAACAACTGACGATCCCACGATTAGAACTTTGTGCTGCAAAATTAATGGTACAACTAGCCAACGTGGTCAAAACGAGTCTACCTCTCGAAATCCACAAAACAACGTTCTGGACTGACTCTCAAATCGTCTTAGCTTGGATAAACACCCAATCACCGTTACAAGCCTTTGTCGCCAACCGTATCTCGTTCATAAACGAAGAAACCAAAAAGGGGCAATGGAAGTACATCAATACAGAAATAAATCCAGCTAATATTTTGTCTCGGGGAGTATTTCCCGACCAATTTCTCAAGACCCTTTCTTGGTTCAAGGGACCTACATTCCTTTACCGATCTCAATCAACATGGCCAGTGCAATCATCACTAACGAAAAGCGAACATCTTCCAGAAGTAAAAGCGATAAAAACAGTCTTACTAGCCACAAGCAAAAAGACCCACTTCCTTGAAGAGATTAATCATCGAAGCTCGTTCGCCACTCTAAGGCGAATAACAGCATACATCGTACGTTTCATCAGCAATCTGAAAAGAGCGAAGGCCTATCGGATAAAGGGGACGGTTATCTCCGCACCAGAATTAAAGACAGCCAATATAATCATAGCCAAATACATTCAGGAAACCACATTCTCAGACGATATTAAAGCACTCAAAAAATTTGGACAAGTACCTGAGAAAAGCCGATTAAGTCCATTGTCTCCATTTATCGACAATAGAGGTGTTGTACGTGTAGGTGGTCGACTGGAGGCTTCTAAATTGCCATACGAGGCAAAACACCAGATCATCTTGCCCAGCTCACATTTATTTACGAAATTATTGATGACACATCTGCACCATACAAACCTCCACGCAGCGCCACAAGCATTGTTAGCTTTCGCAAGGCAAGACTATTGGATAGTGAGAGGAAAACAACTCGCTCAAACAATCGTACACAACTGCATACGATGTTTTAAGGCAAAGCCAAGGAATATTGAACAATTTATGGGAAATCTACCGCCAGAACGAGTACAACCTTCAAGACCATTCACCAACGTAGGAGTCGACTTCCTGGGTCCAGTGTATATTCACTATAGGATCAGGGGAAAACAGCCAACAAAGGCTTATGTATCGGTATTCGTATGCTTTGCAACGAAGGCTGTGCATCTGGAGTTAGTATCAGATCTGACAACCCAATCGTTTATTGGTGCCCTAAAAAGGTTCGTGGCTCGCCGTGGCTTACCCGCCAAAATTTTCTCGGACAACGCTACAAACTTCATGGGAGCTCGGAACGAACTCAATGAACTGCATGCGAAAATATATGATGAAGAAGGTCACAATACTATATCCGCTCACTGTACAGAAAAGGGTATTGAATGGAAACCCATACCACCACAATCACCTCATTTTGGAGGACTATGGGAAGCTGCAGTAAAGTCCGCAAAATATCATATGAAACGCATATTTTCGGGAACCACATTAACTCAAGAAGAACTTTCCACTGCATTAGCTCAAATTGAGGCTGTACTTAATTCGCGACCACTAACACCGATATCATCAAACCCCAACGATTTAGAAGCTATTACACCGGGACATTTTTTAACCGGCGCACCATTAACAGCAATAAATGATCCCGATTCGAAACCGACAAACCTGTCAACTGCAGCAAGATGGAATTTAGTAACATCCATACATCGAGAATTCTGGCGCAGATGGAGCAAGGAATACTTACAAGAAATCCAAAACCGTTACAAATGGAAACACCCTCAAGAAGATGTTAAACCAGGATCTCTAGTGTTGATTAAAGATGATAACTTACCTCCACTCAGATGGCGAATGGGAAGGGTATTGCAAACAATACCAGGACAGGACAAGCTGACTAGAGTTGTGGACATCAAGACATCCAATGGAGTGATTAGGCGATCTATCTTCAAGATATGTCCACTACCATCCGGAACACAGCAGACTTCAAGGCTTGAGGAACCCTTAAAATTACCAAGTCGGCCAGCAAAGAGGAAGTCCTTCAACTCACCACAACCGAAGCGAAAAATAAAAATTAATCCTGTCTCCTCTCTTATGATCGGTTTAATAATCATTGGCACAGCATTTGGACAAGCAGCAACTCAAAGTTTGGTAGAAGTTGAAAAATTCACAAATAATCCGGGGATGTACTTTGAAGATTTGGGTAAGGTTAATTTAATAACGGACGAATGGAATCTCTTTGTATACTTCAACATGTCAAACTATTGGAATGAGTATCAAGGATTAAAGGAAGGCATTCAGGGGCTAAGAAAAAAGTGTGAAATGCTGAGACAGAACCCAAACAACTTTTGTAAGGCAGTAGTGAAGCAACTAGAACACCAACTCCTGGAAACAGAAAGGCTGAATGAAATTTTAAAGCATAGAAATGGAATCGCAATACGAAAAAAGAGATCTCCGTTTGATATCATTGGGACAATTGCAAACAAACTTTTTGGTATTCTCGACCAAGACTACGCACAATACATCGAAAACACAATTGAAGAAGTCAACAGAAACGAAAAATATCTACTTCAACTAAACAAAAAACAAACATCGATAGTAGAATCAACCGTTAACGTTCTTAACAAATCAATGTCCTCAATTAAGGAACAATTCGTTTTGGTAAATAATCAATTAACAAAGGTCTATCAGTCCGTCAACGAGCTTAACTACGCAACAATCGAAGCAGAAACGTTTAACTACATTGCAATATATATATCTCAAATAATGGGCAGTTTCCAGCGGACTCAACTAGCTATCCTTGAGACCATTACTGATACCCATCAAGGAAGAATCAGCTCCCTTCTTCTATCACCAAGACAACTACTGAAAGAAATCGACAACATACATAAGCACATACCACCCACTTTAACTCTGCCGGGATATGACGAGCATAATCTACCTAAACTTTATGAGTTACTTAGAGTTAAAACGCGAGTAACCACATCCGCGATTCTATTTCTCGTCAAACTACCACTATTAAGTAGTCAAAGGTTCCAGATCTTCAAGCTTATTCCACTACCGGTCCAGCATAGTGATTCCTTCATATTCATTCAGCCATCGACAGCGTTTCTGGCCATAAGCCCGTATCGAGACCAATATTTTCCATTATCTCAGGATGAGTATAAGGAATGCTTGCAAACCGACGATGATAAATACCTGTGTAAGCAACGCCATCCTATCTTCAACACTCACTCGACGGAACATCAGTGTGAGATCTATCTACTTAACCACGAGAAACAGTTATCAGCGCGATGCCTGCTTAAAACATCAAAACCAGGGAAAATGTGGATCCAATTACATAACCCAAACTACTGGATTTTTGCTTTTAAAGAAGAAGAAACGCTTTCTATAGTCTGTGGCGCTAATATTTCGAATACCAAACTTAATGGAGTTGGATTACTAAAATTAGCTTCGAATTGCGTCATTAAACAACCGACGATGACGATTAATGCCCATAATTTTTACTTAACGAATGCTACTTCATCTTTTGTGCCAGCCTTAAATTTAACCCAGCTATTGAGGAACTCTATGCCAGAAATATCTCATGAAACATCTGAGACCAATGAGTTCCTTATCCGCGGAGACGAAGACCTGGTAGCAATCCAAAGGGAAATTGCAGACTTAAAACCTAAACAAATACTATCGAAACCTATCACTCATCATGATGTGCACCAATATTCCATTAGCTACCTGTCACTGTTTGGCGTACTTATCCTGATCATCATCTTCGTCATCCACCAAAAAAGAATAAGGAAACAACGATGTCCAATTCAAGAAAATGTCTTTGAGCTTCAGGATCTCAAGGCCGGGGAGGATGTTTAAATCTTAATTTAATTAAAAAGTATTTTTCTTGTAAGCCTCACTATATTTCCTTTCTTTACATACATACTGTAAATTCCTATGGCTCCTATCCATATTATCCGTTCCCACAC
This sequence comes from Volucella bombylans, assembly GCA_949129095.1. Lineage (NCBI taxonomy): Eukaryota > Metazoa > Arthropoda > Insecta > Diptera > Syrphidae > Volucella > Volucella bombylans. The sequence goes on from OX422140.1 coordinate 242,008,458, forward strand.
TCTATTCTGCTAAATAAACAATTTTACCAGTCTAAGTTCTGTTCCCACCGAATATTCTGCTGACGTATGGGTTTTGCTCGCACCTGCAATATCAAATGCAGTATTAGGTAGCAATGCCCAGACGTAACAGAATACACCCATAGAATTACATTTTGTTTGTTAAGTAGTATTTAAGGAACTAAAATTTTTAATAAAGAGTCACTCGCAATCCAACCGTGTTGTCTAACTTTAGATCAAAAGAGATCTAACAAGTACTAAACATTATAATCAGTATTTGTACGAGTAATTATATATAATAATAAGAAAAGTGGCACTGTTGCTTGTTTAAAAATCATAAAAGTACAAACTAAGTAAAGTTTTAAATAAAGTTGACGATTTTTGTGTCGGAAAAAAGTTTAAATATAAAGTTTATATTTTTTTCTGAAGGATCTTTAAGTGAGTTAAGTATGGATTTGTTTTTTGATACTTCTTTAATCTTAGAGCATTCGTAAATGATGTGCCTTATCGATATTGTTTCGTTATTATTGCAAAGATTGCAATATGGAGGTGGATCTTTGGTTATGAGGTGGCTGTGGGCAAGGTTGGTGTGCCCTAATCGGAGTCGAGCAAATATTTTGATTTTCTTATGAGAGATGTTTGTTGGGTAAAATGATTTTGTGCCCTCCTCATTTACTTCCGTGTAATGATGAGAATATTCCTTCCAGCCTTTTAGCCTTTTGTCTTCCCAGAATTTTATGGTTTTCCTTTCTAATGTCCTTATAATTCTGAACATAAAAAGTTGTTAGTGGTTCAGCTATTGCGGTCTTTGCTTCTTTATCTGCTTCTTCGTTGCCTTTTATGCCAACATGTCCTGGTATCCACATGAGTTTTACTTGTTTTTGGTTCGCTATAAGTTTGTCCCTGATAAGTGATATGATTGGGTTCCTGTTCTCGATGTTGATAATAGCTTGTATTGTTGAGAGACTGTCAGTGCAAATAATGATTTTATTCTTTTTAACTAGGTCAATTGCTTTTAAAATTCCAATTGCTTCTGCTGACAGGACGGATGAGAACTCTAGAAGAAGTCCTTTGGTAAGTATTTTGCCCACTTCATCGACCACTGCAAAACCTGTTCCAAATTTAGATTTTGAGCCGTCTGTAAAAATGAAGCTCCAGTTTAGCTTCTTTTGTGCATCTTTGATTTCGAGAAACAACTGTTTAAATTCTTCATTGCTGGTAGTTGTTTTCGAAAATGTGGAAATAAAAGTGTTGATGGAATCTCGGCATAGAGTCCAGGGTGGGTGGAGAACTTTATGTAGAGTTTTTGTTCCGGGGGGGATGTCAATTTCCTTTGCAAGCACTACTGCATTGGAAATCGTGGAAGGGTATTTAAGAGTTCTTTTGCTAGAAAGAACTTTGTTGGCATATGTTTTGATTGGTGACTTTTGGACATTGGATAACTTTGTTATTATTAACGAAGTTAAAAAATCAAATCTGTGTTCTATTGAAGGAAGTCCGGCTTCAGTTAAGATATTTTTTATTGGGGTTGTTCTAAAAGCTCTTAGACTTGTTCTAACGGCCGCGTGATATGGTGTTTGAATCATATTTAGGGTTGATTTTGGACATTTTCCATATATACTTAATCCGTTGTCTATCTTTGTAAGAATAGTGATCTATGATATTGATTAGAGAATTAACGTTACAAAAACTGTTTTTTGACGATAAATAATTAATGATATTGAGTCTGGTAGCTAGGCTTTTTCTAAGGTACATACAGTGAGACATAAAATTAAACTTACTATCAAAAATAATACCTAGTATGCTGAGGGCATTTACATTAATTATATTATCAAAAATAGAGTCGAGTTTCAGTATTTTATTGCAGCTAGTTTTTTTACAAATATGCAAAATTTTACTTTTTTCATTAGATATCTTAGACCCAGAGCGTTTGCCCCAATCAGTGATATCTGAAAGGATGCTTGAAAAAATATCTGCTACCTCTTTAAGGTCTTTAATTTTTGAAAATATATATAGATCATCCGCATACAAGGAATTTTCGATCTTATTGTATTTAGTTAAAATATTATTTAAATCGTCCAATCCTATTACAAACAGAATTGACGATAGTGGAGATCCTTGTGGTGTTCCGTTGCTGATTTTTTTGACGGAAGAGTAGGTGCAATTTAATTTGATACGGAATTGTCTATTAGATAGAAAGGCTTTGATGTAATTGTACATATTTGGGCCTATTTTCCACTGGCTCAGTTTTTTTAAAATAAGATGAATTCCTATTCTGTCAAATGCTTTTTCGAAATCGATTGACAAAACTGAAATATGGTTTTTAGCTGACAAGGCGGATGATATACAGTGATCGATATGAAGGAGCGAGTGCATTGTTGAATGCCCGGGTCTGAATGCCAGCTGATTTGTTTTCATCAGGTTTCTTTTTTCTCGAAGCCATAGTAACCTTTTGGAGATAATTTTTTCAAGAAGTTTTCCAATACATGTAAGAAAGTATAGTAACATGCAGCTGGTCACCCTAATCGACCTATGCGTTTGTTTAAGATTATTGTATTTTTCTCTTAAATTTATTGTATTACACATATTTTCCATATTCTTTTGCTTATTTTAAAAAGTAACATGCAAATCTAATGTACCCTATGTGGTACGTACGTTTAACTTCAGTTGTAAAAACAAATTTTAATTGATTATGTTTAATCGCACTGTAAATTCTTGCTCTCTCGTGCTTTCTCTCATCTGATGATTCAAATGTAATTATTGAATATGATACCGTATTTTTTCATCTGATTTATTAATATTGTATTGAACGAAAGATTGGCTCGGTCTTTTGGATCGCAGTCGCAAAGAGGGTAACATCAAAAAATAAAATTTGTTAGTCGTATTAATCCTTCGTTTTTTTTGCTCTCTTTTTTTTCAATCCATTTGCAAAAGCAAAATTATTAAACATTTTATTGGTCCCAATTCGAGCCGGATTTTTGCTTTCTCGTTTCATAGTTCGCAGCTACAAACATTTTATATCAATTTAATCTGCGTTAATTTTCATTTGTGTGACATTATTTTTGGAATCGTTTGAATACATTAAATGATTATTTCTAAATGGCGGAATCAACGTCGTTGCCAGTACTACGTGCTACTCGTGGTCATTTAAAAGGTTCCTTAACAAAATTGGTTACCTACGTAGAAGCTATTTCGGATACAACTTCGCTATCTGATCTCAAAGTTCGCTATTATAAAGTGGAAGATTTATGGAAAGAATTCGCGTCTTCTCAAAAACTCATGTATGCCTTTGCTAATGAGGAAAGTTATATCGACCCTACTCCGGAGTTGGAGGATTTCGAGGCAAAAGTTTTATCTGTTAAATCGAGTCTACTTTCGGCGGTTAATGATCGTGAAAAAATCGAAAAATCGAATGATCTTATAGGATAGTTAGCTGCTCAGCAGAAAACTTTGGTGGAGACCTTCAATCAGTCTTTTACAGGAAAAAATGATGATAACTTCCTTCCCTCGATAAGAATTGAACCATTCTCGGGCAATTATAAAGATTGGCCAACGTTTAGGGACATGTTCCAAAGTGTTGTTAAAAGTAACCCCAATTTATCTCCAATTCGGAAATTTCAATTTTTGATATCGTGTCTACGTGGTGATGCGCTAGGTCTTTTAAGCCATTTCCCCGTATGCGATGACACATACTATCAAGCGTGGGAGAAACTTGAGAAACGCCTCGATAGGCCACGTCACATAATAAATAATTTTGTGAAAACCTTTATGGAACTTCCTTCTATGCAGACTTCAAACATTAGCCTTCTGCGCAAAATATCAGACGGAGCTGATGAAATAGTCAGAGGTCTAACTGCTATTAAATCTCATAATAGGGATCCGTGGCTTATTTACATTTTAGTAAACAAGCTGGACCCTGAAACGCGTCAAGCATGGTCTGAAGAAAACTTCTCTGAGGACTATCCTACTATAGATCAGTTATTAGACTTTTTGGATCGTCGGTGCGAAGCGTTAGAAAGTTGTAGGTCAAACATACGCGAATCCAATCGATTGAGAAAACCTGTGGTAAAGAGTATGCATGTCTCGTCCAATTTAACATGTGCTAAATGCAAGGCGAACCACGCTAGAGCTCACAGACGAAATTTACCTTCTTCGCTTCATCTTATGCTTAATGAAATCTACGAGGCGAAATTAACTGTCATTAAATGGCTGCAGGATCGGTATTTTGGTGACTATATCAAATCATTTCATAAACATGGTTTCTTCCCTAATAAATGCAAAATAATTAATCTTTCTCCTTTCTTAGATGATAAAGGTATCCTGAGAGTTGGAGGAAGAATTAAACAAGCCGACATTTCATTTTCTACGAAACACCCTATCATCATACCAAAGGGACACGTCATTACGAAACTAATTTTACTCGATGCCCATATACGTTTTTTGCATCCAGGAATAACAACACTTTTCGCGCTTATTCGACAAGAATATTGGGTTATTGGTTGTCGCAGTTTACTTCGTAAAATAACTCATGCCTGTATACCCTGCTTTCGCCAACGAAAAGAAACCACTACTCAGCTAATGGGAAATCTGCCTCCGGAACGAATTCAAGCTAGCAGACCGTTCGCGCACTGCGGTTGTGATTACGCGGGTCCAATAACTTTAAAAGTCAAATCGGGTAGACAATCGAGGTTTGGTAAAGGCTACATAGCGCTTTTTGTGTGCCTAGTGACGAAAGCTATTCATTTAGAGTTAGTCAGTGATTTGACTACAGAAACCTTTCTAGCAGCTCTTCGTCGTTTTGTCTCCCGGCGTGGAAAACAATCGCATATGTATTCTGACAATGGAACAAACTTTCGCGGATCTGCTCGTTCGTTATCGCAGATGCATGAACTTCTTTTATCGCAAAACCACAACTCGCTCGTAGCAGATTCGTTTGCTCGTGATGGTATTTCGTGGCATTTCGTTCCCCCTTCAGCACCTCACTTCGGCGGTTTGTGGGAGGCTGGAGTAAAATCGGTGAAGCAACATCTTCGGCGTGTGGTCGCTACCGATATTTTAACATTCGAACAACTGTATACTCTTCTGACGCAAATCGAGGCTATTCTTAATTCGCGGCCGCTGTGTCAAATATCGGACACCGAAATTAATCCATTAACACCTGCTCACTTCTTTTTAGGAGAATCGTATGCAGCCGTTCCGGAGCCAACAACTGAGATACCAGCCAATCGATTGTCATGCTGGCATCAATTGCAAACCAAGATCCAAGGCTTTTGGAAACGCTGGCAAATGGAGTACCTGACTTCACTGCAGAATCGTCCCCGCTGGCAGCAGATTCGACCTAACATCAAAGTCAATGATCTGGTAGTTATAAAAGAAAACAACTTACCGCCTGGAAAGTGGGCCATGGGTCGAGTCATAGAAGCTCACCCGGGAACAGACGGACATGTTCGCGTCGTCACTCTAAGAACTACCAACGGAAATTTAATTCGTCCCATTCATAAATTGGCCATCCTCCCAGTGTCCTGAAACTTGGTTTCAGGTGCGGGGGAATGTTTAAGATTATTGTATTTTTCTCTTAAATTTATTGTATTACACATATTTTCCATATTCTTTTGCTTATTTTAAAAAGTAACATGCAAATCTAATGTACCCTATGTGGTACGTACGTTTAACTTCAGTTGTAAAAACAAATTTTAATTGATTATGTTTAATCGCACTGTAAATTCTTGCTCTCTCGTGCTTTCTCTCATCTGATGATTCAAATGTAATTATTGAATATGATACCGTATTTTTTCATCTGATTTATTAATATTGCATTGAACGAAAGATTGGCTCGGTCTTTTGGATCGCAGTCGCAAAGAGGGTAACATCAAAAAATAAAATTTGTTAGTCGTATTAATCCTTCGTTTTTTTTGCTCTCTTTTTTTTCAATCCATTTGCAAAAGCAAAATTATTAAACAGCGTTGTTGGTTGAAGCAGCAGTTTAACGGAGTCAGTGTTGGTCGGTCGTGCATTACAGACGGAGTCAGTTGAGGAGTTGTCGAGTTACAGAAGTTGCCGTTAATATTAAATTTACACACGTACACAATTATATTTCGTATCTTTCCTATTTTTATTTGAATATTGTGAAGTATTTATTATACAATAAATTGTGGCTATCAACCACTTTACATTTGGGGGCTCAACCGCTAAACTTTTTATCGAAATTGGTGTGTGTATACAAAAGTAGCGGCACTGTTTTTGTGTGAAATATACGAATGCACGAGGAAAGAAAAAACGAAAAAAGAGTGAGAGTGATAACACGATCGAAAGTGCAAGAGTTGCAAGAAGAAGAAAAAACTATGAATTTAGAAAAAAACGATTTTGGATGGCACCAGCTGCCAAACAAATACAACAAAAGTAACAGCAGCAGAAGCAGCACACAGTGACGCCACTTTGCACAATAATAACAAAGACGAAATAAAAGAACTACAAAATTTGGTGAAACTTCTAGCCGAAACAATGATAATGAAAGATGAAAAAACAAAAAATGATAAAATGTACCTTACAGTTAACAGTTTTGCAAAGATAGTGCCTGAGTGCGACGGCGAATCGATGCCAATAAAAAAGTGGTTTGAAAATTTCGAAGCTAATGCAGACGCATATGAATTAAGTGAAAAACAGAAATATATTCAAGCCCGCAACAAAATGACAAAAGCCGCGCAACTTTTTCTCGAGTCGGTTGTAGTTAATGATTTTAAGTCGCTAAAAAAAGAACTAATATCTGAGTTTCATGTTACCTACAGTAGTGCAGATATTCATCATCAGTTGTGTCAAAGAAAGAAGATGGACTCTGAAAGTTTTCACGAATATATTTTAAACATGAAAAAAATTGCTTCTATCGGCAATGTTGACGAAAAATCTGTGTTGCGATACATTGTTGACGGGGTGCAATTGAATTCAGAGCATAAAATTACGTTATATTGTGCCAAGTCGTTCGCGGAATTAAAAGAAAGTTATGACATTATTGAAAGAGCATCAGCGGGCAAACAAAGTGGAAGAGCAACACAAGCAAAAAACAACGTGCAAAATAGTGTTTACACAAAAAGAGAATTCTGTTACAATTGTGGCTCGTCTGATCATAAAAGAGCAGAATGCAGAAATGAAACAAAATGCTTTAAGTGTAATAAAGGCGGACATATTTCGAAAAATTGCTTGGAAACTAAAGTAGTCGAGAAAAAAAGAGTTAATAAAATAGTGTCTAAAAGTCGGTTGAAAGAAATTCTGCTAAATGAAAAACAATTCGAATGCTTGGTTGATACTGGTGCAGACGTTTCACTGATTCGAGAAAAAGCTGCTAAAGAACTAAACAAGGTTACATTTATGAAAAGCGACTTAATGTTGTATGGTCTCGGGAATATTAAAACAAAAGTGCTATCGCAATTCGTCGGAACGGTAGAAGTGGACGGTTGGAAAATTGAACAAACATTTTACGTTGTGCCAAATAATCTAATAGAACATGCTGTGCTATTAGGGTTCGATTTTATGAATAATTTTTCGTGGTCATCAAATGAAAATGGATACATATTCCGGTCGCTTATCGGTAGTAAAAGCAATGGTTCAAACACGTGGGAAGGGTACAAAAGGCAATAAATTCGCACTTATGCAGCTCTACAAAATTTTCTCCCTTCGAGATATTGTTTGGTACCAAAATGAGAAATGGCCTCAATAACGACTTGCTTCAATTACTACAAGACGAGCTGGTGGTTGTATTTGACGAAGACAGACAGGCAATGCGCAACGTCGCCAAACAGCAAATAGAAGCAGCACAGCAAGCATATAAGGCTGGTTATGACAAGAAGCGTAAGAAAGAGCAGGACTATAATCTTCATGATTTGGTAGCAATTAAAAGAACACAATTTGTTTCTGGGCGTAAGCTGGCGAATGAGTATTTAGGTCCCTATAAAGTCACCAAAGTTAAGCGCAACGGTCGCTACGATGTTGAAAGAGCAGCTAATTTCGAGGGTCCCCTAAAGACGAGCACGGCAGTTGATTTTATGAAACCATGGGCTGGAGGCGATCTGGATGCTGGACTGTCATCTGGGTCAGATGAGTCGTCGGATGGCCGAATGTAAGAAAGTATAGTAACATGCAGCTGGTCACCCTAATCGACCTATGCGTTGTTGGTTGAAGCCGCAGTTTAACGGAGTCAGTGTTGGTCGGTCGTGCATTACAGACGGAGTCAGTTGAGCAGTTGTCGAGTTACAGAAGTTGCCGTTAATATTAAATTTACACACGTACACAATTATATTTCGTATCTTTCCTATTTTTATTTGAATATTGTGAAGTATTTATTATACAATAAATTGTGGCTATCAACCACTTTACATACATGTGAGTAGGATATAGGACGATATGCGTTAACCTGGGTGTGATTTTTGTTTGGTTTGGGTATATGGACCACACTGGCCGTTTTCCAGGATAATACCATTGAGGAAGATAAGGTTGTAGAGAGCAAGAAGTCGGTTTTTAAAAGCTGGTGGTGAATTTTTGAGCATTGTATAACAAACTCGATCAAATCCTGGTGCCTTACCTTTGACAGATTTGAGGCAAGTTTCGAACTCATTTTCATTAATTTGAAGGTCTAAATAACGAGCTGATGTGTCTATTTTGTGAAAGTCGGGTTTTAAGTTAAGTACAGAATTCTTTTCCTGAAGGAAATCTGGTAAGAAATTAAGGTCGTTGGAGTAATTTGACCAAGTGTTAGCGAAGAATTCGGCAATTTCGGAAGGGCAGGATAGGGTATCTGTGTTAGATTTTATAATTTTGATAGCTCGCGGGACGTAATTTCCTGTTAGCAATTTGACATCTGTCCAAAGTTTCTTGGAGTTAGTGTTAGGATTAATGTTTGCGGTAAACTTTGCAAAGTAGTCAGACTTAGCAACTCTCACCATCTTTCTAAAGACCGCATTGGCTTTTCGGTAGCATACTAAATTTTTATCCTTTGGGTGTTTTCTAAATACCTTCCAGGCATCTTGTTTGTTAAGACGAAACTGTGCCAGTTCTCTGCTCCACCAGATGACTGTCGATTTCCTAGAGTTGTTGTGGGATTGAGGAATTGTCAGATTGGCTGCATTTCTAATAGACTTAATTAAGGTGGCAGCTTCTCTATTTATATTTAGGCAGGGTTGTCTTTGTGCTAGAAAAACTGAGATTTCAGCCTGAAATGCAGACCAATTAGCTCTATCTATTTGGTATTTCGGGGGCATTCTGGTTCGCGGATGGTGTGTCCCCATTGGGATCGAGATAGAAATTGGAAAGTGATCACTGCCATGCAAGTCATCTAGAACCTTCCATTTTACGTGTGTGTATAGTTGGGGGGAGATAGCGGTTAAATCGATGTTAGTGAGAGTTTTATGGGTCGAAAAGTGGGTGGGGCTGCCATCGTTCAGTAGTAATAATGAGCAATTGTTTAATAAGTTTTCAACTGATTTTCCGCGTTTTGTAATTGAGGAAGAGCCCCACATAGGATTCCACGCATTAAAATCTCCCGTAAGCAAAATAGGGGTTTGAAATGAGGTTAAAAAGACTTCAAAATCCCTGGAGTTAAATATTTGGTTTGGGTGAATGTATATGGAGATGATTGTTAGTTTTGTTTTCCACTCAATTTCAATTGCAATTGCAGCTATATTGGAACTGTATTTCGTAACTTTATTCACTGTGATAGATTTATGGATGAGGATGCCGACCCCTTGTTTGGCTTGGGTGGTAGTTTCAAGGTTATGGAAGAATGGGACATAATTCCTAGGTGGGAATGTGTTAGCATTATATGCTATATGTGTCTCTTGTAGACAAATTACTGAGGGCTTCTCATTGATTATGAGTTGCAGTTCGCGATAGTTGTTAAGGTATCCGTTAAGGTTCCATTGTAGAACTGTAAAGGATGAACTTTTAAGGTTTGTTGACTTATCTACGTTATAATTGGGTTTATAATGCGAGAGGCCAGAGGTGTAGCAGTTTTGACAGACTAGATGTACCGTATGCTGAAACAATCGGCCTATTTGGAGAGGATACATCATTGAATCCCCGAGAGTAAGAATCCGATCGTTCAGACTGATTATTTCTATTGTAGTGCGTGGTCATATTGATCGAAATCTGGTTCGCAATTAGAAATATAATCTTTTGGTGAGTTAGTGTTATTAGTTGTTGATATAGTTGATGTGTTATTGGTGATTAAGGGTATTGGATTAAGGTGTTGTGAAGGGAAAATGACATCTGTTGTATTTTCCGTTGTATTAGAGTGAGAGAGGATGGATTCTGTTTTGTTTGTATTATATGTTACCGTTGAAAAATGTTGTGCAACGGAATTGTTAGAGCTTTTGTTTGGTTGTGAGAAATTAGAGAGGGAAGGAGGTTCAATTCGCGTTGGCCTTGTTATGGTATTAGTAAGTATTACGTTAGTGCTGTGAGGAAGAGATTTGTTTTTATTGAGTATATGAGAATTATTGGTGCATGTGTCGTTTTTGGTTGGGGTATTGGTATTTAAAACTGGTTTGTGAGATAGTGCGTCATTAGCGGCAATTTGATTAACATTTTTATTGTTTGTGGTTGAGTTTGTTGGTAAGGGGGTCATAGCCGGAGTGGGTGTTTTGCGGGTTTTTGGAGGCTTGAGCCTTCATTATATTTAACCAAAAGAGGGTCTAATGCAGATCTGGCGACGGCTGAAAAGGTTCGGCGTGCGGGGAGGGAAGGGTTTTGCTCTGCGTATTTACTTTTGGCTTCTGTAATTGTGCATTTGTTGATGGTCTTGATTTTTAAGATCTCCTTTGCTTTTAAATATTGTTTGCAGTCTTTTGAAGACGATTCATGTTCTTCGTCGCAGTTTGCGGGGTAGGCGGAGACAAAGAACAATCCGGAAGTGTTGAACTGACCGCAAAGTGTTCAGCAAGCAGATTGGCCTTGTCCAAAGAGCTGACAGCTGGGATGTCATTGTAAATGAGCGTTGGGATGGAGGATAAGGCAGAATTTCTGATGTTTTTGACAAACGACCAAAACTTTAGAGCATGAGTCGTACCATGCCTTTTCTTCTGGTTTGATATTTTTCATCCGATGAGGGATAAAGGATCTCATTCCAAAGGGAATGGTGTCTATGATTATATCACCAGCGGCATCCACGTCGTTATCGAGGAAACATAACGACCAGTTAAAATTGAAGGAAAAACTTTTAAGTCCGCTCCAGTTGGCTTTTTCGTATTGCCATACGGTTTTTCTCGCTATTTTTTTTCTAACTGTGTAGTCGGTGTACGAAAATTAGCTGAGATGACACAATGGTCCGACGTGCCTAGAGGGGAGAGCACATCAACGGTGTAGTTATCAGGGTGTGAAGATAAAAACAAGTCCAGGGTGTCTGGTATTCGCGTGTGCTCATTTACAAGCTACGTTAAGTTGTTTTCCGCAGCGAAGATCTCAACACACCGTCCTTCGGGTGTTCTCTGCCCAGAATGCCGAAGCCACCCAGAATTGTGTATATTGAAATCACCCCTAATCGCGATTTCATTATGAGAATACAGGGATACAATTCTTTGAATGGGGTCAGACAGCGCATCAAACTCCTTAAAGAGAACTGCCCAGATTGGGGCTTGTGTGTATAATTTGCTTACGGAGATGAAATTTTAACTACATGAAACTAAATTCCGGATTGGAACAGGGACTACATTGTGGTGGAGTTTGGTAATCACATCACTACTCACGTAAATGGCGAGACCGCGGTGAGGGAAGAATAATGGCACTGATTCGTAGCCAGGTAACTTCAGATCATAGTGATCTGAGGGGCTTGGGTGGTGATCTACATGTGTTTCACTAAGAGCCAAAACAGATGGTCTGTATTTACAGACCTGTACGTACGCAGAAAAAAGATTGCTTTTTAGCCCGAATATATTTGCAATATCCACTCTAAATTCGCGAGTCACTATAGAGAAAGACAAACACAAAAAACACAAACACTGACGTTACTAAGCACAGCTGTGTAGTAAAAATTCAGAGTTGGTTTACAGTTTGCGTTTTATTTTAAAAAAAAGTTGTCAAGTCCTTATTGGAAAACCCTATACATCATGGTCAATCTGTTTCTTTTGTTCGGCACTAATTTTTTTTTAAACATATGAGTCCATAACTTTTTGGTGGTTAAAGTGCGGTGGGATAATTTCTAGCGCTGTTCTTAATGCTCTGCTTGTTCCAGGAACTGGTTCAATATTTCCACTACCTTAAGTGCCTTGTTGCTGCCTTTGTTGAGTTTGAAGCTGTATTTGATTTATCGGCTCATCTGATGAAACTAATGATGAGTAAAACAAAACCTGTTTTCTTATTAAATGTGATTTAGGTTGTCAGTTGTTGATTTAAAACTGAAAATCTCTTTTCAAATGTTAGAAACTGCTTTTCCGTTTCCAATTTTTTCAATATGGTCCCATAAAACACTATAACTTTTCTGTGCCGACATCTTCAGTATCTATTAAGGTTAATATTACAGAAATACGCTAAGTATGCAAATTTTATGATATGTAGTTAATTACCAAATAATTTTCTTTTTACAAATAAAATGTTCTCACTCAATCACTTTACTAGTCTAAACTTTAAAATTATTTAAAATAAAAACCCGAAAAAAAACAGAAAATGTTAAAAACGAAAAAAACAATAGCGAGTGGGTGAGGAAGTTAGTGTATGTATGTATCAGGGGTGGAATCATGTTATTCGTTTTTCTCGTTCATGCGTTTTTCATGTTTGCCTGCCTGAGTTGAATTTTGTGTATTCTTTGTTTTGTTTTTTTTTTGTCTGCTGGGCTCGTTTTCTTTTGGTTTTGGTGTTTTTTTTCAATGAATTTTAAATGCGCAAATAGATAAATGTAGTTACCAAAGTTTTTTCCAATAGGGACTTGAAAACTTTGAATTTAATTTGTGAGCGCACTCTTTCACTAATCATCAAACTTTTACTGTCAATTTATTCAGTAAACTCAACGTTTTCATCATTGTAAAGTACACGAACGAACAACGTCTGCAAATTATAAAAATTTTCTACCGAAATTCGGAGTCCGTGACCGTAACTTTAAGAGCATTAACTCCAATTTTCGGTCGTAATTAACAAATTTAGTGCACTTTACTTGCATGCGTAATTAACAAATCCTAACACACTGGAGGATTGATATCCACGACAGTACAACCTAAATGATTCTCTTGTCAAGTACACGCTTTTTATGAAAACAAAAGAAATGGCACAACAGAAAGGCGTTAAATTCGTATGGTATAGTAATCATTAAATTCTCATGAGAAAGGTTGAGGGTGGAAAAGTAACTTCCATTAAATCTTTTAATGATCTTGCACTTATTCAAAATCGAAATTTGAATTGCTCAAGCGATGTAAGTGATTTAATCGAAGACTTTTCTGCCCTTGAACCTAGTAGTTCCAACTGTGATATTAACTTTAAATCTTGTTCATACTGCGATGACAAATTTTTTGTTGTGCATCAGAATGTCAGAAGTTTGAGAGAAAACTTTGCGTCTCTTGTTACGCATATTGATTCGTTCGCGTGCATTCCAGATATTACTTTTGTTTCTGAAATATAGATTTACAAATTTGAAAAGAGTGATTACGTTATTCCCGGTATTAATTTCTTTGCTAATACGAATGATAATTACGCTGCAGGTGATGTGGGTGTTTTTTAAAAGAGGGTTACCAGATTCAGGAAGTTTTGAATGTCGATTTTGTAAGTGCGGATGTGTTAAAAGTTTCTATTGTAGTTAACAATGAAGTGTTCGTTTTTTTGCGTGTACATAGGCTGCACATGTTTAATGTTTCCATATTTATGAAATAATTTTCTGATTTTTTGATTGATGTAAAAGCTAAAAATCTAATTGTTATTGGGGATTTCAACATTAACTATTTAGATAGTAATGAAACTGTCTCAACATATTTAGCCTTATGCGCATGGCCTTAATGCTTTTATTAATGAGCCTACTCATTATGTCAGGTAGTTGTTTGGACCACATTAATGGACGATTCAAACGTGCTTCATCTAGCAAATGTGAGAAATGTGTTCTTAAATTGATGATCACAGACCATTGTATGACAGGACTCCTTGTTTTATAGGAAGAATAGCAATTTTTCAAAACCACTGAACAATATTATGAAAATTAACTTTATTAGACTTGAATTTACGAGTAGTTATTTAGTTCTAAAGACTTAGAAAAAATCTACTTTGTGAGTTTTGGGATGATGTCTATTCGTGTAGTGATGTTTCGAATTCGTACGCAGTATTTATTGAGTGCTTTAAGAAGCATATTTATAATTGTTGCTCTTTCTCACCTCAAAAAATTAAGAAAACGACTCAAGCCCTGGATCTCTAGATACTTAGTAAATAAAGTCAATAAAAAAACAAACTTAAAGCGAAATGCTTTCGATACCCTAGTAATATGAATTTTAAAACTAAATACACTAAATTGTACGCTGAGCTGAAAAAGAAGATTCCAATAGGTATCTATTACCGAAATTGTTTTGATTTTGCCAAAGGAAACCTCAGATACGAATGGAAATTAGTGAATAGTTTACTAAATAAATCTTCTTCCACAAATAGACCTACATCTTTGCGTTTCAGTAACGGTTTAATCTCTGACAAATACGAAATCGCTGAAGCATTTAACGACTACTACACTAATATTGTCAGTAGTTTGCAACCCTGTCAAGTAAACTCATCTTGTGCTCTTTGTGTGTGTGCTGAACCGTTTCAAAGAAAAAGCTTTGGTTATAAACCTATAACATCGCTTGAAATATTCGAAGCTATTCGCCGTTTAAAAAATACTAATTCAAGTGGCGCAGATGGTATCTCAAGTGGGGGTGGGGGTGGGCGTGGTGTAGTGGTACTAGCAATCGCTTCTCACTCTGAGGGTCCAAGGTTCGAATCCTGCCCATGGCAAGTCAGTTTTTCATTTGTGTAATGGGAACTCAGACAGAAAAATTCTGCGTGTAAAGGCATAACACTGACACGTAGATTTGGCTTTTGTAGAGTTTCAACCACAAAAAACTAGTGCGAATTATAACTTCGAATCACTCTGAGTGAAGAAAGAACTCTCTGTCCTATTCGGACTCCCACCCATGGAGAGCTAATATAGAAACCAAATACGCCTGAGTTTCAAACCACTAAAAAACAATTTTCCTTTCTCCTCCTTCTACCTTGCCACCCGCCCCCTGGCAACAGTAAAAGGGTATCTAACCCCTTAGGTGCGCGTAAATTATAAAAAAAAAAAAAAAGTATGATTCTTCAAAAAATTGCTTGGTTCATAGTGGATGTCTTAAAGGACATCTTCAATGGCTGCGTTTTTGCAGGGGTTTTTCCTGATGAACTCAAGCGTGCCAAGGTTCTGCAGTTGAACTGTGCAATTACAGGCCTATTTCCCTCCTCCCTATTCTAAGTAAGGTTTTTGAAAAACTAATGAAAAACAGAATAGTACAGTTTTTAGATATCAATAATTACTTTAGTCCTAAACAGTTTGGCTTTCGAAAAGGAAAATCGATGCTCAACTGGAGTTCTGTGCCCAAACAATGTATAATCTTGATGTTAAAAGGTGTACAGTTGGCTTGTTCATTGACATTACCAAAGCTTTTGACATGGTCAATCTCGATATTTTGTTGGGTAAACGGGAAAAAGCTGGATTTCGCTGCTTTATGCTTGATTGGTTAAAGTCTTACCTAACAGTAGGTCACAAAGTGTAAAGATTGATGAGATAAGGATCGAAATAAATTTGTTTAACTTGGGTGTTCCCAAGGCTCTGTCCTGGGTCCAATTCTATTTTTCATTTACATTAATTCACTTTTTGCACTTGATTTTGAAGACTCACCAACTGCCTTCGCGGATGACATAGCTTTTTCTTTTTGTAGTACTCTTAGTTGTAATGATAAATGTTTTCTTATCGAGAAAGTAGATGAATATAAATATCTAGGTTTTACTATCGATTCCAATATGAGCTTTTCGAATCTCACGGATTCTCGGAGAAAGTATTTCCGTTCCACACTGAGATTCTTCTATTATAAGCGAAATGTCTGTTGCACAATTCTTCTAAAGAAAATCTACTATGGGATCTTTCATTCAAAGCTGCAATATGGAATTTCCTGTTGGGGAGGTACTTATCTTAGCAAGATATAACCTCTATTAGTTTTATAGAATCATATACTAAGAAAGTTATGTCAAAAACATGTTAGATATCCTAGTTTTCCTTTGTTCTGTGATCTCAAAATCCTTCCTGTTCCTCATCTGTATTGTTTTATAGTATTGAAGTTATTCTCTATGAAATCAGGTAATCGAAATTTTAGATTAATTTCTAATTACAATTTAAGAGGTAATTTTTCGTACTAGTTATAATTTGCTCGTACCACTGCATACCGTAATTTCTATTCCGCTTCTTTAATGAACTTCCACAGTCTATCAGGGCAATAGCAATACCTGGATTGTTTTTAAAATGTCTAAAAAACTGGCTTCTGAACCTCAAATACGCTAGCTTAGAATCTGTTACTTTTGACATTCTGATTTAACTTTAACTTTAACTCAATTTGTCTTCTTTAATCTTTCTTAATTTATGAATTTAATTAATTTTCTTCATCATCCTGCTTCTTTTGTTAATTGATTTTTACTATGAATTACCCCATCATAAACTTTATTATACTTCATTTTGGTAATTTTATCGTAATGGAAATCTATGTTGCGATTTAAAGATTTTTGTTAGAAAATTTCCTACCTCCTCAGAATGCAACAGCCAGTGTTAGGTATACGAACAACGTGGAACGAAATTGGTTTCTTTCCTTTTTTTTAAAAAAAATTGGGCAAATTTTCACTATTTGCGTTTTCGTGTGGGCTGTCAGAAGGCTTCTTTTGGGTACTCCTATTTTTATTTAAATGGAACACTAAAAACTTCTTCGGACTTTTATATTTTAAATATATTTACTTTTTTTTTTTTTATCTGGCAATTTTTCACTATTGGCGTTTTCGCCACTAAAAACTTCTTCGGACTTTTATATTTTAAATATATTTGCTTCCGAATCAATTTAAGCATTCAGAATAATAAATTGCCCAAACACATCCGATTGCACGAAAACAGAAATCTAGTTTGACAAACTATACTATTTGAGTTTTATACATATTTATATGTGTTAGTACATTTTAACGTAAAATCCAGGATAGAAATTTTGATTCTGAAATGAAAACTAGAAGCAAAATTTTAGTTTTGAAAAAATAAGAGGAAATAGTTTTACGTCACTTTTGTGCTTCGGAGCATGAAAAGAAGCCCAAAGGAAAACGCCATAGACTCTGTTCACATACGACTCACGGATTGGATTTTTTTTGACGTTTCTGCGTTCAGACCATACTCCTGTCTGATCACTTCCGCGGACTCATTTCGACATATCAGTTGTCAGTGATGATTGGTTTGGGTGTTTCTATATTTTATTGTTCGTGAATTTGTTAAAAAAATTAAGCAATGCGTTGTGACAGTGATGGTGAAAAAGTAAATATACATTTATTTGCATATCTAAATGTATTAAATGTTGCAGCATGTGCATATTTACAAAAATAATCAAAAACTTTGAAAAAGAAGCGCGAGTGGGTAAAGAAGTGGAAGTTAAGGAGGGCGTCCAAACGTTCTTTCCATTTTCTCCAACAGGAGCTGCGATTAGAAGATATTCATTCGTATAGGAGATATTTACGAATGAACGAAGATTGTTTCAATGAATTATTGAAATACATAAAGCCTCAGCTTTTGAAACAGGACACCTATATGAGACTAGCTATTAGTCCAGCGGAGGCATTATCATGCGTGCCGAGATTTTTGTCTTTTTGGAGAATCGTACAGAAGTATGGAATTCCAAACAAAAATATCGCTGGCATATATTTCCGAGAGAGTCTACGAGTTATACAGTTCCGGACATTGCTCATAAAGAGTTATCAGCTCCTGTGTTTGCTCCTTGTTCCAATTCATTTTATCTATGAAAGTACAAACAAATAAAATGTATTAAAAAGATAAATAAAATAACCAAATACAAACCTAATACGCAACAAGTTTTCTTTCACACACAGTATCTTTCCACCCTTATGTCGAGTGACACTGATTGACATTTCCAAATGTCATAAAGAATCCATGAATTTCAAGAATTCTGAAAATCTGGATTCACATAACATGTCACTTCCCCGCTTCATCCCTCGCCGTTAAACGACAAAAAAATCCAGTCCGTGAGTCGTGTGTGAACAGGGTCATATGGGTAACTGCATGTATACCATTGCCAACAGATTACTGGCTGTTTCGAGAAGATTAAAATATTTCTTAACAAATTTTCACAAAGAGAAAAATGCTGGAAAAAAAGTTTAGTTAATACTTTTTGTGTCGCATAAAGATAAGGAAAAACGTATTCAGTGAACCTACCGTTAAATTCATATAAACCACAGCACATTCTTCCTTATCTTTTTGTTGGTACCGTTTTATCCTCTCTGTGTATTAGAATTTTGCTACAAATTGATTGTAACACAAGCCAATAAGCAAGAGAAGGATACAAAACACGGTAAAACACATATTGGAATATGAAACATTGCAACAGGATGTTAGTAAAATAAAATAAAACTAACGATTTCTATTCATAAATGTGCAACGCTAAAAACGTATTTTTGTTATTACATATTTAAATATCTTTGTTGTACTAATTAATTAAAAAGTGTATTATAGCCCTAATAAACAAATTAATCATATATTTTCTTTCCTGTCTTGCACAACACTCATAAATTAATTCCGATTCCAATAATTCATACAAATTTGCTTCGATGTTACATTCTGTTATAAAATTGTTGAAATTGGCAGAAAATTCATTTTCTGATTGTTCTAGTGCCTCCATAAATAACATCGGCGGCCTGATCTCTGACTTCTTTTTTAGATCCAACCTCCAAAATATTGTAGAAGAAAGCATTAGTTTCCCCAAAGCCCATTGATTTTTAATCGCTGTCCAACTTAAAATATTCATTTTTGCTACGAATTTCTTTAACTGTTGAAATTATTTCTTGTGAAAATTCTATTTGACAAAAATCTGTGGACATGGTTGATTTATAGTTCCAAGTGTACTAATTTTTTCCAAGTACTTAACCGAAAAAGATCTTTTGAACGCACAACTGTCTTCCTCAATACCCCTTTTCAAAAACAGACCTTTTCCCCTCCCAATCTATCAATTGGTCCTACAAATCTCTCTTTCCGAACTTACAACAAAACCTAACTCTATCAAACGTCCCACTATTTTCGAATTCCCTCATTCCACTTTCTTCGTAGGCTCACTCTCTCCCTGTGTTCTTGTTACTATGGTGTATATGGTATGTCTCCTTTGTCGTAGAGAGTTGTGTTGACCAATGTAAATCCAGGAGGAGGTGGTGGAAAGCTTAGCTAAGGAGATAGATCGTGTGGGAGGTAGTTTATTATAGGTATAAGTTTAGGCATGAACCCACAGTTGAGAGGCAGAAATTAGAATGGGGAATAAAGATAGACAAATAAGAAACCGAAGAAATGAGAGTTTAAGAAGAGAACTATTTAGGAAGGTCAATGACATTTAGTAGAAAATCAGCTGATCATCTTTCGGTGCCGACCAGCCGTATGTTTGGGTCTCAGAAGATTACAACGGCAAGGTCGTGCGATTTTCAATTGTAGTGGGGAGATTCGTGATAGTCGGCAAAAGGTCGTGGATTTGTTTTGCGAGGAGTTCGATTCGAAACAGTGCCGACGACAGCTGAGTTTTTGGTCGAGTTGTGATCTGTAAAAAGAAAAAAAAAAAGGTCGTATACCATAGGTGTCTATTTTTTGTTGCTTTGTGTGCGCGAGTACCGAACTAAGAAAAAAGGCGATACAACTAAAAACCCCCACCGGGCGCGGAAATCTTCCCACGAGCAAAACAAAAACAAAGTACATAAAAAAAAATACATATATATAATTATATCTCTTAAAAGGAATTTTTTTTTTTACACCCATGTGTATATTATGTGTGTGCTAAGAACCCCGGACATCCTATGAACTTGGTGGGTGAAAATCCTGCGGTTTTTTTTACATTTATTCTGGTGCGGTGCAGTTACGTATGATACATCATAAATAAGTAATACCATAGCTACATCGCCGACAAGAGGTGCTCCGCGGGACCACCACAACGACAGCAACGACAACTTCAACATCCTTAACAAAAAAAAGAGGAACTCAGTGAACTTGAAGTATATGTGTTAAAACAAAAAAATAGTTAATAATAAATACATAATACATAATAACGAATAAATAACTCAACAAAAGTGAAATTATTTAAAAAAAAAAAAGGAAAAAAAAGGAATATCTGCTTCTCATAAAAACAAAAAGATATATATATATATAGTTATATACAATATATACACGCAAACATACATACTTACGCATATATGTACATACATATGTGTATAAAAAAAAACTAATAATAATATTAATAAAAAGGAAAAAGGAATTAATGAATTATAAGATAGTTTAAGATATACTCGTATGTGCTTAGATTTGTTTTCCTTGTGAATTGCTAAAAATAAGAATAGTGTTTAATAGTTTGAGTATTTTTTTTTTTAAATTCGCTGAATAGAGGTTAGGGTTAAGAGCCTTGTTTTTGAATTTTATTTGTATTTTATTTTTGCTTGTGCGCGGTAACAAAAAAAAATTTGCTATATTAAATTTTATCAAGCGATTCTTCAAGTGCTGGCGCCAGAACTACGAGGGATCCGCTAAAACCGGTAAGTCCTAGATGTAAGTTTCTTTTGGATTGACTTGAATTATTGTAAAATAGTCATAGGATACTAGGATAAATATAATAAAATTCAAAAACAAAAAGCCACGATTATTGTACGATAGATATTAAGTTCCCTTTTTTGTGAATTTCTTTTAGCAAAATAAATTACATGTAATGAATTTTGTAATGATTTGAAGAACGATTTTTTTATTAAAATGATGGAGTGAACCGTTGTCGCAAGTGGTGTGTGGATGGGCGGACCGACCGTCCTTCGATGGGGCGACTGTGACCGGACGTGACGTACACACGAAGACGATATAACGGGAACGACGTGACTGACTTCCGCTGTTTTTTTTACAGGTGGCGACTGGGAGGAACTTCGTTTACCATTCACAGATCTGGCCAGAATGATAGCAATTGGTCGCATCCAAGTGCGATAAGGTTGGGTTGGCCATCTTCAACCAACATCACCCCGCTTATTTCAGGTCGTAACGAGCTGTCATCGCTGTGTGACCCTGGGACATATTAATCGGTGTTGGATACGTAGTAACCCTACGTTAGTTTTAGGTTTAGTTATTATTCGTTAAAATTAAGTTCGGTATTTAGGGTTTAGATTAGTGTAGGATTAGTTAGTTTTAAGCGCGAAAGTCCCGGTCTGTGACAGTGGTGATGGCACACAGATGTGATCCTTCTGTTTCTTTTCTTCTTTTTTTCTATCATCTTTCTCTCCTCCTATCTTTTAAGTCCGTCCGTGAAATAACGTAGCTTTCTCCAGGCTATCTTTGTTTTCTTTTTTTTTATAATTCGGCACGAAACAAAAAGGTAAGTTGAGTTGCGATGCACGGGGTAGTGGCAAGAACCAAACCAACCCGACGAGCTAGAGCCGAGCAACCGCGAGCGTGCCACTGCCAACTACTCCTGCATCATGGATGCCTCCGTGGCCAACTGACTCCTTACAGGACCTAACTAATATTATCAACTTTTAAATCTTGTTGCAGACTAACCAATGCCGAAATATTCTGTATTCACCTTTTAACGAATTTCATGGTATTTGTAACATCTTGATTTTTGGGACTCGAAATTATTTTTTTCCAAAACATTTTTCACTTTATTTAATTTATTTGCTCCTCCGTATGTTGGAATAGCTTTTCAAACGCTTTGGACCCATTGAAAGAAGAAGAATTGAATATATTAAACACGCTATCGACATTTTCTATAAACTCAGCAGTATTTAAAGCAGTAACAGAGTTGGTTGCAGCATAAGTTACTTGACTATAAATACTTGACGCAACTGTTTTGCTTATAACTTGGGGCGTCAGTTTGACACGCATTTTTCTCACTGAACTGGGATAAATGTATTCGTTGGTCAATTTTGGGACTAATCCAAAGTCTTGATTTGAACCTCAGTTACAGAATATAACCCAATCTTCCATATAGCTTCTTTATTCTAATTATTTAAAATAGTTTTATGTTTCTTTAAATTATTTCTTACAGATTTTAAAAGATGTAGTATGAGAAAAAGGGTAGAGCAGCGGAGCAGTAAGCAGTAACTTATTTTGACTAAAAACGTTACCACCTTAGTTGGATACTATTGCTCGAGGCTTCACAATGCAATAATTTTTCTATGAAAACGAATATTAGTTTTTTTCAGAGCTTTGGTATCTCGTTAAATGATTGAATTAATGAGTGATTCCCGAAACCATTATTGCCATTGCATATTTAACCGATAATTGTGACTTTATTCTTCTATCGTTTTCTAATCCATTTTGATTTATCATAAAACAAATTTATTTTTAATAAAATCTTACAATCATTTAAATTAGCTTTTAAGCATTATTTTTATTTATTACTAAAAATTTATCTCTTACTTCTAATAATATATAATAATACCATTTTTTATAATTTTTGGGGTAGTAGAAATAAGGATCATAATACTTTTAATTCAATCATTTTTACAATTTCTGAGTAATTCACTACCAAAGGTTCTATTGCAAATAGTTTAGTACCCTTGGGTTCTCAGATTTCGCTAAGTAAATCCAGTGGTTCTATTATTCGTTATATACTTTCATGTATGAATAAGAGGTAATCTATAACTTGCTCTATTTCCAAGTCTAAATCCATAAATTTATGATCGATTTTGCCTTTAATATCCTCAAATTATTTAATGATATGACGTGTTTGATTAAAACCTTCTTGGTTATCCTTAACTTTATTAATTTCATTTATAACTTTATTAATTTTATTAGCTGTCACCTTGTTATTTCTAGAACCTTTTTATGTAACTGACTCAAGACTCTTACGTTTTCTTCCCTACCATTTTTGAAGCGTTGATGTTTCTTAGAAACATTTTGAATAGTCTTGCACTAATACTGAGCAACTTCGTTGTGCATAGTTCCGAAGAGAACTTTGAAACTTGTTCCTATTACACTCATTAAGTCTCGTTCTTATCGTTTTGGCTTACCAACTATTCCTGAAATTATTTGAATTGATTTGATCTAATTTTATAATTTCATGTTTCGCCGTCTGTTGAAATTCCTTACATCGTATAGCAGTTTCAATACAAATACTATCAATTGAATTCATTATAGTTCTCATCTTCAAACTAGATTATTCCAAAACAGCTATATCAAAAATAATTACTAATACTACGTTACTTAAAATTTCCTTTCCATGTCCTATATGATCTGTGTGGATAATACGACCCTGAAACATATGGGTTGATATTAGCTCGAATCAGGTTTTTATTGGGTTTTTTGCAAAAATATTTTATAAGTTGTTCTAAAGACTGTAAGAAAGTCAAATATAATTGTTGTTTTTTCGCACAACACACTTAATCCAAGATAATGGGTGTGGCCATATGGTCACGCTGGGCACTGTTTACCAAGTAAATGTGATATCTTTATTCCAGGAAGGAAGACTTATTTTGAACGTAGTTGCTATCACTTTTCGTAAAGAACTGTGCTCAGTTTTCGAAGTCGATGGTTCAGTTGTTGACCATGATTAACCCAGTAAATCGACTTCCAAATTTGAACTTGAGTTTGCTAGATTCTGCAAAATAGAATCGCTGCATTCGTCGTTATCGTCGTAGTCCGTCACAGTACCATGCAAAGTAGTAATGCGTCTCCCATCAGTCCGATAATTTTTAATAAGTAAAAAGTAGGAAGTGATTAAATATGGGTCGATACATATTCGCACAACAAGTTGATATAGTAAAAATTTACTACAAAAACTGTGAACATATCATGTTTCGTAAGGTTCGTGCTTTTGGTCATCATCAAGCGTTTTCTTGCACAGCTATAGTGAATTTTACCGATAAATTTAAATATCTCGGACAGGTTGGTGAGGCAAAGACTCCAATCCGTGTTCTTCCGGCAAGATCAGCTTAAAATATCGCCACCGTAGCTGAGAGAGTGACTTAACCCAGGTATGTCCATTTCGAGACGTTCACAGGAATTGAGCTTATTCGCAACCACTTTACACCACATTTAGCATAAAGATATTGACTTACATGCTTATAATATAGTTATAAGGTCCAGTTTCAGCCAGCAGATCACGCACAACGCCTTTTTTGCTGCTGATTTCAAATGACACCTCTTGTTGGATAAACCTATAGGTAACCCAGCGTGACAGTTATCACACACAAACCAGCTTAGTCAGCACACGCGCCAAACACCTGCATGCATATCCAGCGGATATGGATCAGATATCTCTCTGAAATATTTCTGTATTTTAAGTATTAATGCTGACTCCATGTAATCATCCAAATTTGTATTTTCCCACAGAAAAATGTTATAAATAGTACTGTAAGACGAAATTGTAGTTAGATTATTAAGTAGTGCGAATAAAGCAAGACATCTGTCTCAAAATAACTTTTTTTTATTTCATTTAAAATTAAAAGTTAATAACTGGCGCCCGAGCAGCAGGGACATGAGTTTAAAACGTATGTCATAAATAGTCTAACTTAAGAACAACACAACTGTTTCGCGAGTGTTAACCGTAAGAACAACTCTTGAAAGACAGTGTCGCGAGTGTTAACCGTAAGAACAACTCTTGAAAGACAGTGTCGCGAATAAATCCGTAAGAACATCGCTTAAAAACTGTTTCGCGAGTGTTAACAGTAAGAACAACTCTTGAAAAACAGTGTCGCGAGTAAATCCGAAAGGACAAAGAGACAGTTCGTGAGAAAAAACCTATAGACAGTGTCAAGTGAGTGATCAAGTACCATTAGTAGACTGTAACAGGTCAAAGAGGAAAAATACAGGTCATCCGAACATCGCTGGACTTCGCCGACTTCAATCTCAAATGCAGATAGCCATCCTACTCATGTGAGTACAAATTTTTTTATTATAAATATATAATAAATCTACAATATAATATATTGAAATTGTAACCATTACGAAACAATAAATTTATTCGTATACCAAATCAAATTATAAATAAATAATTTGCACTTTAACGAAACAAAAATCTTAATTAACTAATTAAGTAATTCATAATCCATAATAATGGAAGGACTTCAAGACGCTCTGGTTCAGCTAACAAGAGCACTTAATGCTCAAATAGAGCTAGTGAGAAAAATAGATAATAGACTAACTGTATTGGAAACGAAGGTCATAAGCGATCCGAATCCAACGCAAATGAGTTTGCAATATCCTCTTACTGAGTCTGATCTCAAGGAGATAAGCAAACTTCCAGATTGCGTCAGAGAATTGCAAATCTTTGATGGCAATCCGGTGCAGTACCTGTCATGGATACACACCGTAGAAAATATCCTTAGGGATTATGAAATAGTCCGTCAAAAACCCATTTATAGGTCTATACTGCAAAGTATAAGACAAAAAATCAGAGGTCATGCCGATACAGCCCTCATATCTTATAATATTTTTGATGACGACTGGGCATCGATAAAAAGGTGTTTATCTCTACACTATGCCGACAAAAGAGATATTAGGACACTAGAGCATCAACTAAGCACTATGTCCCAGAGAAGCTCGACATTAGATGAATTTTATGCTAGTGTAAACCACCAGCTATCCCTCATCATCAACAAAATTAAATCAGAAGACTACTCCGCTGAAACTATAAGGGCTCTCACCGAAAATTACAGGAACCGCGCACTAGATGTGTTTGTAAGGGGACTAAACGGTGATCTGAGTAAAATGCTAATAATACAGAAACCGCAAACCTTACCAGAAGCCTACACATCTTGTTTGGAGATACAAAACCTTAATTTCAGGAACGTAACAATTCATAACAAAAATGTATCTAATACCATCTCATCTCCTACTAACCAAATTTTTACGAGCCAACAAGAGCATAGAAAGCATCGTCTACCTCCAAGGCCACTTCCCATTCAACAAATGATAAAGGCTTTTAACTTACAGCATAATAACCAAAATCGACGAAACAATCCTCCTCCACCAAGACCGCCTAAACCATTAGAGCAAATGGAAATAGACAGGTCAATCTAAACAAAGCAGGTTGATTATTCAAATAGGCCGGCAAATCAAGGACAGAATTTCCAATCTAAACGACCAAATGATTCAGAAAACTTCCGTCCAAAGCAGCAAAGGCTATTTAACGTAGTCACGCAAGCAGAAGACAAACAAAGTAATGATAATCAAGAGTTGGAAGAATGTTCACAAAATGATGCTGAAGAAATGGAAGCTTATTTGCAATACCTCCAAGAGTATAACCAAGAAATAGGAAATGAAGAACCAACCACCGAAGCAAATTTTATGACAGATGCCTCTCTAGCATTCCATACCTAGAGTATAGGACCAGAGAAGGCAACAGTTTAAAATTTCTTGTGGACACAGGAGCAAATAAAAATTTTATTTGCCCCGCATTAGGCGAAAATGCTACTCCCCTAAAAAATCCTTTCAAAATTCGATCAGCAGGCGGTGAAGTGACAATAGAACGCAAGGTGAATGGTAAATTCTTTAAAAGTGTTGCCTTAAGATCTTTCGGTGGTATAATTGGAGATGATGCGTTAAAAGAACTGGAAGCCATTATAGACAGGAAGAATAATATACTCACCATAAAACCAAATGTAAAAATAAAACTGAAAGAAAAGCAATCCATTCAAGTTTATAATATAGAAATTAGAGATAATCATTTGACTGAAAAAACTAAGAAGGTTCTCCAATCCATAATGAAGAAACATAAGAAAATCTTTGGTCCGATTAACGATCAAGAAGTTATTGAGACAAGCGTAAGAGCCGAAATAAAAACAACCACAAGCGAACCTATATATACAAAATCATACCCTTACCCAGTAAATTTACGGAACGAAGTAGAGAGACAAATTAAAAAGTTGCTAGAGGATGGCATTATAAGACCATCTAAAAGCCCCTACAATTCTCCTCTGTGGATAGTCCCGAAAAAGATGGACGCTTCAGGAGAGAGGAAATTCAGAATTGTGATTGACTACAAACGTCTCAACGCCGTTACAATACCCGACACATATCCGATTCCGGATATCTCAAACACAATAGCCAGCCTAGGAAAATCAAAATTTTTTTCAACTATCGACTTAACTTCAGGATTTCACCAAATTAAAATGAAAAATACAGATATAGCAAAGACAGCATTCTCCACGATGAATGGAAAGTATGAGTTTACACGACTTCCGTTCGGACTGAAGAATGCTCCAGCAATTTTTCAACGATCAATAGACGATGTTTTGCGTGAGGAAATAGGGAAAATTTGTTTTGTATATATAGACGATATCGTTATAATAGGAGAAACCGAAGAAGAACATATGAAAAATATAGAAACAATATTTTCCAAACTGGAGCAAGCCAACCTTAGAGTAAATTTGGACAAAACAGAATTCTTGAAAGAAGAAACCGAATTCCTTGGATACCTTATAACGAATAAAGGTATTAAGCCAGATCCGAAGAAAATACAGGCATTGAAAAAAATAAGACCTCCTGAAAACCTTAAAGAGTTAAAAGGATTTATTGGCCTTGCATCCTACTACAGAAGATTTATCAGAGACTTTGCGAAAATAGCAAAGCCCTTGACAAATCTTACGAGGGGAGAGAAGGCTCAGATTAAAGCCACGCAATCAAAAACAGTCAAAATAGAACTAAATACCGAAGAACTTAGAGCATTTAACAACTTAAAGGAACTTCTTACATCATCTGAAGTATTGATTTTTCCTGACTTCGACAAGCCATTCATATTAACAACCGATGCTTCGAACACAGCGATTGGTGCAGTACTATCTCAAGGCGATATTGGAAAGGACAGACCCATCACTTATGTTTCTAGATCACTCAGTAAAACCGAAGAGAACTACGCTACAAACGAAAAAGAAATGCTAGCGATAGTGTGGGCCTTAGATAACTTGAGAAACTATCTGTATGGGGCGAAAAAGATTAGGATTTTAACTGACCATCAGCCTCTAACTTTCGCTCTAAGTACTAGAAACACAAATGCAAAGCTAAAAAGATGGAAGGCACGGATCGAAGAGTATAATTATGAGCTCGTCTACAGGCCTGGTAAAACCAACTTCGTGGCTGACGCATTGTCAAGACTGAAGACGGATGTGAATAATTTGACTTCCTCCAGTGCAGCAACTATGCACAGTGCGGAAGAAGACAGTTCCGAACTAATACCTCACTGCGAAGCTCCAATGAATGTGTTCAA
Source organism: Volucella bombylans (assembly GCA_949129095.1). Classification (NCBI taxonomy): domain Eukaryota; kingdom Metazoa; phylum Arthropoda; class Insecta; order Diptera; family Syrphidae; genus Volucella; species Volucella bombylans. Next base: position 242,036,882 of record OX422140.1, read on the forward strand.
AAATCAATTGATCTTTAAGGAAGGAACTGATATGTGTGCTTACGAGGAACCACATTCGAACTACCATCGCCACTTTATAGGACTCCCTGAAATAAATAAGGAAAACTTAACACAGCAATTGAAGGAGAAGCTTAACCCCAACACTCTCAACGGCATCAAAATCCCCGAGAAATACATCCAATTGCTGCAGAATATATACAAGGAAAACTTCAAAAAATATAAAATCCGTCTAACACAAAGAGTAGTTCAAGATTTGGCAAATGAAGACAACCAATTTCGAGTCATACAAGAAGAACATAGTAGGGCTCATCGTAACTACAAGGAAAATAAAGATCAGATCCTGGAGAAATATTATTTTCCGCGTATGAGCAAGCTAATACAAAAATATACTAAGGTTTGTGATATTTGCAATTTGAATAAATATGATCGCCATCCTTTAAAACCCGAATTCCAACAAACTCCAATTCCCACTTATCCTTCAGAAATTCTGCACATCGACCTCTTCGAAATAGACCATGAAAAATATATTACTTGCATCGATAAATTTACTAAATTCGCGAAATTCTTCCGTATCAAAGAAAAATCGGCTTTGTACTTGAGAAACAAAATAATAAAAATTCTCCACTACTTTACAGTTCCGAAAATACTAGTCATGGATAATGAGAGTGGTTTTATAAGTCCCATTGTTTCGAATTACATCAAAACGCTAGGAGTTCAAATATATTTAACACCAACTCAAAAAAGTGAAGTCAACGGCACAATCGAAAGAGTCCATTCAACAATAATTGAGATGATCAGATGCTTACGCACGGAGTACCCAGACTTTACTACAAAAGAACTGATTAATATAGCAGTCGATCGCTATAACAACTCCATACACTCTGTCACAAACAAGAAGCCAAGTGACATATTTCTAGGGAAAATCCAAAGGATAAATTACAAAAATCTAATGGATTTTCAGGAAAAAGTTAATGAAGATTTAACGGAACTTATTCGTAAAAACCAAAGAAAGAAAATCAGTAGAAGAAACCGGAACAGAACCAAACCTAAGACTTATCAAGAAGGTGAAACAGTTTTTGCTGCCGTCAAACGCCGGGACGGAAAACAAAAACCCTTGTTCAAAAAAGAAAAAGTTCAGAAAGATAATCGCGTAACAATTACAACAGAAACTGGGAAAAGAATCCATAAAACACAGATTAAGAACACAAAGCAGTAACAATGTCTTTTTTCTTTCCGTTCTAGGTCAATAGGATTGTCCTCGGCAATCCTAAGCATATTCGAATACAATACACCATTAATAACTATAAAACATGGAAGAGGACGAATCATTAATGGCAATTTTAAAATGATCCACGTTATAAATCTCACATCGTATAATGAAATAGTCAGCGCCTCTATTCCTACAATTGAACAACAAATAGACAAAAATAGTATGCCCAGACCTCAAATACTGTATCAATTACATCAAATCGAAGAATCATTAAAGAAATTGCACGGCAAAAGACTAAGGTTTTCCAGATCGATAAACTGGCTTGGATCTGCATGGAAATGGATCGCCGGAACACCGGATGCCACCGATTGGGATAGCCTTCTGAAAACTCAAAACGTCATTATTGAAAACAACAATAATCAATATCGAATTAATAACCGCATTACCGAAGTAACTCAAGGAATTTTGGATAACTACAACAAGATCATTCAGAGAATTAACAATACAAGTGTCGATAAGTTTGAACAAACAATGTATAATAAACTTACAATAATAAAAGATGAAGTCAATGAAATCGTTTCAGCAGTTCAATTAGCAAAAAAAGGAATTGTGAACACAAACCTTTTGGACAAGACCGAGATCCAGAATATTCTCGCGCAGATGGAGACACTACCATATAATAATGAAGTCGAAGCTATCGAGTATGCAGAACCAATAGTGCTACAAAAAGATTCAATTATACTTTATGCTATTTCCTTACCAAAAACAAAACCAATCGATTTCAATCATCTTCTAATTAGATCTTCAGTTAAAGACAATAGACGAATATACTTAGAATCAAACGAACTTCTGGTAAATCAAGACGAACAATATGGAATCAAAGAACAGTGCAGAAAAATTAACGACATACTAGTATGCAACAGCAACCAACTTCAAAAACTATCCGCAGACCATTGCATCAGTCAGCTGCTAAAAGGAATCAGTGCTAAATGCGAACACCAATTCTATAAAAAACCAATCATCGAACTCATCAACGAAAACATTATATTCCTAACCAATTTCAACGGAAGTATTAAACATCAAGAGGAGACCAAAATTCTAAATGGAACATTCTTCTTGCAGTTCAATAATGACTCTATATTTATCAACGACCAAGAATATATAAACAAAGAAGTCACCACGTATCATATCCTACCACCACTTCTTCAGGCCAATTTAACAGTAAAAGAAATTAGACTAGATCTAGAATATCTACATAGTTTACACCTAGATAATATTAAGAAGTTACAAAAATTTGCACTAATCAATCATTTCTCAGTCGTTTCAGATGTTATTATCTTTTTTGTTCTGATAATCATTATAACCATACTTATTAGATTCAGATGCGAGAAAAAACAAACTCCATTTCAAATTAAACTATCAACAGCTGTTCCACAAGTCAATGACCTTTCGCCACAACCCATCAAACTTAATTTTTGATCCATGAGACATAGACCTAAGGAGGGAAGAGTTATCATACACAAACCAGCTTAGTCAGCACACGCGCCAAACACCTGCATGCATATCCAGCGGATATGGATCAGATATCTCTCTGAAATATTTCTGTATTTTAAGTATTAATGCTGACTCCATGTAATCATCCAAATTTGTATTTTCCCACAGAAAAATGTTATAAATAGTACTGTAAGACGAAATTGTAGTTAGATTATTAAGTAGTGCGAATAAAGCGAGACATCTGTCTCAAAATAACTTTTTTTTATTTCATTTAAAATTAAAAGTTAATAACTTGACCATATGGTCACACCTATAGTTAGAGTTAGTAAAATCGACTAATATGTTTAAAATCACAGAAACTAAATTCAACATATAAAACTACAGTTTGTTAACTAATAAAATATGAACAATTACAAATTTACGAAAAATATTTAACTATAATAAATGTATACTTGTAATGTATGTAATGTAGTCAGCAATTTTCACATTTTTTTCCATTTCTTTGTTTTTAATTATTTTTCAACGTACCACTTTCATAAATAGAGGACAACAGTAGCATAGATCAGACAAATAAATGCAAACAGACATTAGGAACCAGAAATTGAGAAAAATTTGAAAAATCCGTTGCCCGGAGACCGTTTAAAAAATAAAAAAACTATGCCTACTTCGTATTTGACCATATGATCACATGGGGCAGATTTGGGTAAGATTTATTGGACTTTAGCTATTAATTATTAATTTGTAATACTAAATTATGTCCATTTACTTTAAGCTTTTAAATGGACCCTTGTATTGACTTTGCAACTTTACTTTTCTTTCTTTTGTAACTAAAACTTCTTGACCAAACTTACTCGTATACTCTGTTATTTTGCTCTTTCTCTGTACTCTTTCCAGTATTTTTCTTTGCTACTTCTGGCTTTTCAAATAAATTTGCTGTGAGTTCATCGATATAGGTAATCTAACACTGATTGCTATAAACCTAATATAAGTTCATAGGGAATATAAGTGGCTGTGGTATGTCATTGTAACAACACCCTGCATAAGGCACCATTTGTGTCAATCTTTAAGTTGATTAAGTTCTTTTCCCCATGGTTCTAGATACTCTTATAGCCTATAATGAGCTCCCCTATGGTTGTTTGTGAAATCTATATTACTTTTGTAATCCTCTTTGACATCATTCTCTATAGGTTTCTCAACATATTATTGAGTAAATTTGTTATTGTTATTGTTATACCTTGGACACAACTATATGAATTTATTCCGATATTTCCTTTTTGCGTCAGGCTGGATTATTGTCCGGGATTTCCTTCTGCTTGATTACAGTTCTTTCAGATGTTTAGAGTTTATTATTGACTTTTATGAGTCAGTAGTCAATTTTATTACGATTTCCCAAGATTTCATCAACACACACAAAGCCACAGAGATGAATACAAAGACTCCATTTATTCTCTTAATAAATTTAGTTTTATTTAGCGTTTCGTTAAACTTAATTGCTAGTAATATTACTCTATGACAACAAGATTCGACTCAATATTCAGCGTGAGAATATTTTCTGCAACTTGAGTTTGTTGATTAGGATTAGAAAGGATTCCCATGTTGACGTAGCGTCTGGGTAACTGCATAACATATATGTATAACAATTTTGGCGAAAGTTCTCGATCGTGGGCAGCACGGGTAGCCACTTGCTTGTCGAAATGTAGTCAGATACCTTGGGATCTGGCCAGAGCCAAAGGTGCTTTTGCCCTTACAAAGAGACTGTTTTATAATATCCAACTCGATGCGAGGGTGAAGGTGATCTGCTACATGGCCTTTATCAGGCCTATGCTTGTATTTGGATGTCTCGTGTGGTTCAACGTGAGAGCAAGTTTATTAGAAAAGATTCGGGTGTTTGAGAGGGCTTGTCTTCGCTTATACAGAACACCAGAGTCTGAGTACATAAAATTCCATCCTAATAGGGTCTAATACAATAGGGCGATCCTAATAAGAATGGACAATTTCGTCATTAAGTTGACTCGAAGGCACGTTGCAAGAGCAATGGCCTCATCGAACAACTTGATCTCCAGGGCTTACTACCCCAATTATATGTATCACGAGAGAGTTCGCTTTGACGGCTTTATTCCTCCAGAAGTGTTCCTCTATTTAGATAGCAAAGGTCTGATCCAGGACAGATTGGCGGTACCGCTAATCTTCCACATCGTTCGAACAGCTGCGGACAGGCGACTCAACTACGACAGAGACGTCGCACATGGCAGCGCGTAGCGTCTCCAGTTCAGTAGGGCGGCAGGGAGTCGCGACATGAGGGATGTTGCTCGGCAGAACCAACGCTTTTGGTGGCTTGTTGAAGAGGAGGATGCTTTGTCGTCGAAGCCTCCAGTGATAGGTAGCTTCATGTGAAGCAAAGTGGGCCAGCCTAATTTTCTTAGTCATGGGCGTCTTACATAGTTTTAGGTAGGTTTAAGTTAGATTAAGAAAAAAAATATGGAAACAAAAAAAAATATATATATGCATATATTTATATTAAGTATATAGGTATTATGTATATACATATATATATATATATATATATATATATATATATATATATATATATATATGTGTGTGCACGTATTAGATGTAAGTAGGTTAAGTAGATTAAGATTTATTTTTAGGTAGTATGTAGGCTTTTAGTTTTAAGCTTTATAATAAAATTAAAAGAGTAGGAAATTTAAAGAATATTAAATATCTATTAAATTTTTGACAAAAACTACAGATAATGCTATGTCTCCACCAAAACTAAATCCGGGGCTTAGCGAAAAAAGATTTACATTTACGTAGGTGGTTCCACCGGGATTTAGCATTTATATTGACGTTTTTTGTCGAAAAGACCATCACTACTGGCAATAGTTGAATAAATTTTAAGATGCAAACGATATAAAACTATTATTGGTATACAAAATAAACTGAAAGTGATAACACTTGCATTGGACAGAAAAAACGGCTTCAAACAATTACGAAACGGTTGCAATGAAGAAGAAAAGATTTACAATAACCAAGGCAATATTTAAGCAAATCAAACCAACAAGTGGCTGGGGTATTTGTGGGTTGAATTCTCCTACTCAATCACTCTCTCTCTCTCATGAAAATGATATTTGCTGATATAAGAAAATAGTCTGATTTGTATCGCATGAGGACTTAAGTGCGGATTTATTATAATCTCAGATTCAGATATGATTTATATTCGTCAAATCGTATGGTAAATCCTCGTGATTTGGTGAAAATTTAGGTCGATTTAGCTTAATCTTTGATGTTTTCCCACTTTATACTTTTAAACTTCTTTACTGAACCTAATGCTTCAACAAGCTTTGGTTGAATAGCGTGACTAAAACTGAAAGATAAGTAAAATATACATATGTATGTATAATATTTTTATATAGATTTACAATTTGTAAGTCTAATACTTATCTAATATTTCCTTGATTAGATACGATTTGTGTCCTAAAATCTTGATTTACAAAAAATCAACGATTGTTGAAAAATCCGAGTTTTTTAAGGCTTAGTTCACTTTTTTGAAATAAGGAAATACCCTCAACCATTTATTTCCTGGTATTATAAAATGAACGACATTTTCTTTTGTATAAAATAAACCTGTTTGGCAAAGGAGGCAAAGGATTGAATCTCGTCATTTATTTAAAATTCCAGAAATATATAATTATTAAAGTAAATGTTTGTATAATATATAATAACTTATGTGTACGAGTATATGTTATAATCATAACATAATCATTATAAACATATTGTAAACGTAATCGCCGTAGTGGCCAGTATCGAAGAAGACCTCGCCATAGAGTCAACTCGGCTTATTTTGTGTTTGGATTTTAGCCTACATCCGTATAAGATTGTGCCGACGAGCTGGAATTGAAGCCGGACGACCATAGATAACGCAGTGAGTTCGCTAATTGGGCATTGAAAATGTTGGTCGGACATCCAGGTTTTGGCCATAAAATCATCTTCTCGCACGAGGCCCATTTTTGGCTCAGCGGCTATGTCAACAAGCAAAATTGACCTTATTGGAGCGAACACAATGCACAGGTTCGGCCAACTGACTATTTGGTGCAGCTTATGGCTTGGCGGCATCATCGGACCTTATTTCTTTCGAAATGTGGAAGGAGACACAGTTACCGTCAATGGTCTGATGTTAACCGACTTTCTGTAGTCAGAGCCCGATAACGTAAATATATACGAGCTGAGGTTCCAACAAGGTGGCGTCACATGCCATGCAAGCGACGCAGTGAATGAAGTTGTGAAGGAGAAATTTGACGACTGGGTTGGCCGCGGCGGTCATGCGATTTGACATCGCTCGATAATTTTTTCTCAGGCTACGTCAAGTCCAACCACCTTGCACGAGCTCGAGGCCAACATTCGACACGCTATTGCCGGAATTACGCAGCACATATTTGATCGAATCATCAAAAAATGGACCGACCGCTTGAAGCATGGCCAGGGAAGTTGAGCCGGCCATGTGTGGCTTCAAAATAAAGCCTGAATCAATTTTATATCCTACACCATTGTCGTTTTATTTAAATTGTTTTCTTATCACCTGGTCACATTACGTATAGAAATATGCTTTCTGATGATATCACTTTATTTAATGAAACACATTAGAGTCAGTAGCATTTTTAAAAGGTAAATTTAAAAAAAAATTACAGCATTTTTCTTTTTGTGAAAATTTCTTAAAACATATTTGAAAGTTCTCAAGACACCCAGTAATCAGTTTGCAATCATATACACGCAATTACCCAGAAAGAAACCAGTCTATTTCCAGCATAGATGAACTAATTATTATCTCTTAATAGTATTAATATTGTAGTATCTATTAATACTTTTGCAATCACTTAAATTCCTCGCACGCGTGTAAACTGATAGAATTTGCAAGAAAGACAGAAATTTACATGGAAAATTTATTATTTACTCGTACATATGTGTAACATTGATGACGTTTTGGGTAAAATTGCATAGTTGACAATTACGTATTTACTAACAAGATAGAGGCAATCAGTGGAATGCGGTTTTTGTACCGGTCAAAATCCGGAAAGTTTGCCATCAATATTAGTTCATCTATGTTTGCCACTTTGTCTTCATAGCTAAGATCCTGTTTAGGTGGTTACTCATGAGTCTGCCATATCGATAGTTTGTTGTGCGAATAGTGATGAGTAAAGCGACAGTCACGAAGAAAATAATCGAGGTAAGTCAAGTTCCACACCAGAAATGTTCCGTCCCTATTCCATTTTATCATTATTAGTTCGATCGTTGAGTAGTGATGTTCGTGGATAATAATGAATATTTGGACGAGAGAGGCGGTGTCCGATACAGAAGTGTTTCAATTCACTTATCCCCCCTTAACCTTTATCAACATAGTGTGAACACTACAATGTGTAGACACTACAAGACTGGCCAAGACTGAGGGAGAAAAATTACTCATAAAAATCTTTAGATCGCAAGGTAAAAGGCTGCAAAGCAATAACATTTGTTAATTAAACTGAACAATGTACATATATACTCGAATTTATTCATATATACTCAACCTGTCAAATACAAAACAACTCATGTAATATATTAGAGATCTGGATTCGTTCATTACAATTCTTGTTTTCAAAACACTTTTTTGTACCCGAATGAAAAGCATATACATACATAATAAAGTAACATTGTCTTCTACTTGATTTTGAGTTATATCACGTGCGTTTTATTAGCCTTTTAATATAAATTAATCATCCACAAAAATCAGTCCAATCATCCTAAAATAATTTTTACTATTTCCCACAATTTCACGCCTAATCCTTCGAAAAAATTGGTGACCCCGACGTGATCGGCAAATATTCGCTCTAATTTGTCACGATCATTATTTTTTTCATTGATTCACATTTTAACCTCTAAGCCGCCATGTCTAAGATTGAGATACTTCGAAATCGAAGATGTGTAATCCTGAAGCAAATGGACAGAATCTCGGAATTCGTATCAACACAAGCCGATAAATCCACTGTTGCTGAAGTTACAACACGCCTGGAAGCTCTAGAAAATGTTTTCTCTGCATTTTTAGCCATTCAGTCTAAGATCGAGGATGCTGATCCAGAAGAGGTGCTTAAAGAAGAGCGTGCAACATATGAGGAGATGTATTATTCTATACGACCAAAAATGCAGACGATCTTGGGCACAAGGGAAACAAAATCAGACGACAGTGTTGTGGGAACTCATCGCTCGGTATCAGAACAATTAAAACTTCCAAAAGCTAACCTTCCAATATTCTCAGTTGAAATCACAGGGTGGCTTACCTTTTATGAGACCTTTCACTCTCTCGTGCACTCCAAATCCAACCTTAGTAACGTCTGTAAGTTCCATTATTTGCTTGGTGCTCTAACTGACAACGTGGCGATGACCATAAAGTCATTAGAGATAACCGACGCAAACTACGAGGTAGCTCTAAAGATGCTTGTCGCCCGATATGAAAACAAGAAGCTCATTGTCAATGAACACCTAAGACAAATATTTGAAACGCCAGCCGTTCAAAAAAACTCAGCCTCATCTTTCCGCAACTTGATTGATTCAACGAATGTTCACCTTCGATCTCTATCATCATTGGGACGGCCTGTCCAGCATTGGGATGATATGATCGTATTTATCTTGACATCAAAACTCGATTCAACGACATTAATGAAATGGCAAGAAGAGTCTCCATCGGACAGATCACCGAGTCTGCAAGAGTTGATGAAGTTCCTGAACAAGAGAGGTCAAATTCTGGAGGGAATGGTGAGCCCAATCACAACAAACAAGGTAAGTGGAGCATGCAAAGTAGACAGTAGAACTCGACAATCATCCAAATCATTAACCGTCACTAGCGATATAAGGTGCGCCCTTTGTTCTAAACAAGGTCACACCATAATGAAATGCTTCAAGCTACTTCGATGCTCTCCGAGTGAAAGGCGGCAGCAAGTGTCACGATTAAAGCTATGTACCAACTGTTTGAAAGGTGATCATAATGAGACTAAATGCACTTCTGTCAATTGCCATAAATGCGGTGCGAGGCATCACACTTTGCTTCACAATGATTCATCAACCACGGCACTTGATCCCAACGTCAACGAATATGTGCCAAACCACAGTACTGCTGTTTCCCTGCACTCCGCTCATAAAGAAACATCCACAATACTTGCTACGGCTATAATTCACGTGGTCAATCATCAAGATGTGCCCATTCCCTGCCGTGCCCTTTTGGACTCAGCGTCACAAATTAATTTCATCACAGAACAATTTGCCCAGCGCATCGAATCGAAACGCATCAAGGTTGATCAAACATATTCAGGCATTTCTTCATTCAGTAAACAAGCTCGTTACAAGACCTTTGTTAGAATTCAGTCGCGATTAACTCCTTTCTCTGCTACAATCGAAGCTATTATCCTACCCAAGATAACCGGGTTTTTGCCTTCAGAAATAATTCCTCTGCAGGACCTTATCATCCCTCCGAACTTGTCTTTAGCTGATCCATGCTTTCAAATTCCTCAACGAATTGATCTTCTAATAGGGGCTGAGCTATTCTTTTCATTACTCTTATCTGGTCAACTACAACTTGAGAATAATATTACCATTCTGCAAAACACAACTCTTGGATGGATCATTTCTGGATCATATCGCACAAGTGCTCAGAAGAAAATCTGCAATTTAGTACTTAATGCCAAAGAAGAAGACAACTTGGTAGAAAGTCTGAAACGTTTCTGGGAAATTGAAGAACGGTCTTACCCACCTTTAAGATTAACAAAGAATGAAATTGCATGCGAACAACACTTTATAAAAAGCACTAAACGAATTGATGGGGGCAGGTATCAAGTGCGACTCCCTTTTAAAGAGGATCCATTAATTCTAGGTAACTCCTACAACAATGCTGTACGCCGACTTCTGCACTTGGAGCGTAAGTTTAAGAAGAACGATCAACTGCGCTCCCAATACACGTCTTTCATGAATGAATACATACAGTTAGTTCATATGGAATTTACAGACTGCGTTAATCAATCAGAACCTCACTTTTACCTACCACATCATTGCATCCTCAAACCTAACAGCAGCACCACAAAACTGAGAGTGGTTTTCGATGGCTCATGCAAAACGGACAGTGGCAAATCTCTTAATGATGTACTCATGGTAGGTCCAGTTGTTCAACCTGACTTATTCACCATTTCTCTTCGCTTTCGATTGCACCGGTACGTTTTTAGCGCTGACATCACGAAGATGTACCGACAAGTGGTAATTGATTCAGCTGATCGCAATTTTCAATTGATTTTGTGGAGACAATCGGAGCAAGAGAGCATTAAAACATTCCGATTGTGCACAGTTACATATGGTACTGCCTCCGCCGCTTACCTCTCCACTCGTACCCTAAATCAGCTAGCAAGTGATGAAGCAGGTAATTTTCCTCTGGCGTCGTATTCCTTGCTCTCCGATTTCTATGTTGATGACGTTCTCTCGGGATCAGATAGCTTAGAAGAAGTTCTACAACTACAAAACGAGCTAAAGCAGATTTTGAATAGAGGAGGATTTGAGTTGAATAAGTGGTGCGCCAACGACCCAGAACTATTGGCAAATATTCCTGTCAATCAAAGAGAGCCATATCTAAACGTTAAGGGGAATAATGTCATCAAAACACTTGGCTTAATATGGGAACCTCAGTCCGATGTCTTTATGTACAAGGTTAAAAACTTAGCAGATGGACGGATAACAAAAAGATCGGTGCTATCTGAGATTTCACAGCTGTTTGATCCTCTGGGCCTAATCAATCCCGTCATCGTATTGGCGAAGATATTTCTGCAACATCTCTGGAAAGCCAAAGTTGATTGGGATGAAACTCTTCCAAGCGAATACTACCACAAATGGTTGAGCTATCGAAAGGAATTGCTTCTATTAGAAAGGTTAAAAGTACCTAGACTTGCAATTTCCCATCTCAAGGAAAATGCACAGATTCACGCATTTGCCGACAGCTCTGAGCTAGCTTATGGAACCTGCATCTATGTGAGATCTTTAAATGCTGACGGTACAATTTCAGTCAATCTTCTAGCTGCAAGGTCAAGGGTTGCCCCAGTCAAGAAAACAAGCCTACCTAGACTTGAACTATGCGCGGCTGTTATGATGGCGCAGTTTGTTAATCGACTTATGGAGATTCTTAAAATAACATTTAATAAAATTTGTTATTGGACTGACTCCAGTATTGTCCTATCGTGGATATCAGGTGAATCCTCAAAATGGAAAACCTACGTAGCGAATCGAGTTGCGACCATTCAAGACACAACGACATTGGATCAGTGGCATCATATTGAATCTAAGTTAAATCCTGCCGATATTGTTTCCCGCGGTGCTCGTCCATCTATCTTGCTGCACTCACGTGAATGGTTTCGGGGTCCGCAGTTCCTTAAACGTAGTGAAAACCTGTGGCCTTGCCATCAATCATCTAGGTCTGTCGACGAAGCACTTCTTGAAAAGCGAAAGGTTAACTTGGTTCTTCTAGCAGCGCTCGATTCCGATTTTATCACTAGAATAAAATTTCATACCTCATATCGAAAACTTCTTCGAGTCTTCGTATATGTAAATCGGTTTAAAAATAACGCTCTTGCTGAAAAACGCAAAATAGAGAAAAGATTTGGACCAATTACAGTTGACGAACTTAAGGAAGCTTTATGTACCATAGTCAAAATCATTCAACAACAATCGTTTGAACAGGAGCTTATTTGTTTGCGGAAGGATGGGAATATTCCCACAAAGAGCCATTTGAAATCATTGTCCCCTTTTTTAGTAGATAGCGGCATTCTAAGAGTTGGAGGTCGAATTGGAAATGCATACCTTGAATTCAGTGCTAAACATCCCATACTTCTCCCCAAATCGCATGTGATTACTTTAAGCATTTGTCGGTATCTACATGAGAAGCATGCTCACGCCGGTCTTCAAAATTTGCTCGCCATCGTCCGTCAAATGTTCTGGCCCGTGAATGGAAAGGTCACTTGCCGAAAGATTGTCAATAGCTGCATACTCTGTTTTCGCTGCCGACCGACTTCATTCAATCAGATTATGGGAGATCTTCCATCATCACGCGTTTTACCTGCAAGACCGTTTTCAACAACTGGTGTAGACTTTTGTGGTCCATTTGGAATTCTCTATCGAAGAAGGGGAGCTTCGGCTACTAAAGCTTATGTTGCGGTATTTGTCTGCTTTGTCACACGCGCGGTACATTTAGAGCTCGTGGAAGACCTAACAACAGCTTCATTTATGGCAGCATTGAAACGGTTCGTCGGTCGCCGCGGATTGTGCGACACAATATACAGCGACAACGGATTGAACTTTGTGGGAGCGAAAAATGAATTGCATGACATCTATAAATTCTTTATGCACCATGAAACCAACAACACAATCATCGATTTGTGCGCTTCTGATGGCATAAAATGGAAAACTATACCCCCAAGGTCACCACACATGGGTGGATTGTGGGAGGCGGCGGTTAAATCTGCAAAGTTTCACATGAAGAGGCTCTTCCGCATGTGCACTCCTACCCATGACGAGTTCTCCACAGCACTAATTCAGATTGAAGCCATTCTTAATTCGCGACCTTTGACAGCTATATGCTAACCAACAGACAGTTCATCGTGAAGAATGGTGATGAGACTTCTGTTGGAATATTTCAAATTAAAAATGGTCTTCAGCAAGGCGCGGTCAATTCGCCGATCCTATTCAACATATTTACAAGCGACTTGATAGGTTCACTTCGCCATACTATTGCGTACGCAGACGATTTGATAGCGTACAGAACAGGTCCAAAAATCGAGGTCATTAGTACTCTCTTGCAGCGTGACTTCGATAAGATAAGACGATTTTGCGATGACTGGAAGTTGAAAATCAACTTTCAGAAGTCGGAAACCATTCTCTTTAGGACGCCGTTGTCTAGGGCCTCAAGGGATACCAGAAAAAATTGGAGAAAGTTCTCGATTATTGGACAACACGGACAGCCTCTTGCCTGTCGAAATGTAGTCAGATACCTTGGCATCTGGCTAGATCAGTTTCTATATTTTGGCAAAAATGTGGATGCTGCTCTGGCCAGAGCTAAAGGTGCCTTTGCCCTTACAAAGAGACTGTTTTATAGCAGCCAACTCGATGCGAGGGTAAAGGTAATCTGCTACATGGCCCTTATCAGGCCCATGCTGGTATTTGGTTGTCCCGTGTGGTTCAATGTACGAGCAAGCTTAATGGAAAAGATTCGGGTGTTTGAGAGGGCTTGCTTTAGGGCCTGTCTTCGCTTGTATAGAACACCAGAGTCGGAGTACAAAAAATTTTATCCTAATGAGGTCCTTTACAACAGGGCGAACCTAATACGAGTGGACAACTTCGTAATTAAGCTGACTCGAAGGCACATTTCAAGAGCAATGACGTCGACGAATAACCTGATATCTGGGGCTTACTACCCCAATTACCTTTACCACGAGAGTGTGCGCTCTGACGGCTTCGTTCCACCGGAAGCATTCCTCTACCTAGATCAGAAAGGGTTGATCCAGGATATATCAGCGGTCCCGTTAATCTTCCATGTCGCTCGGACAGCTGGGGCAGGCGACTCAACTACAACAGAGACGTCGCACATGGCAGTGTGGATCGACTCAGGTTCAGTAGGGCGGTGGGGAATCGCGATAAGAGGGATGTCGTTCGGCAGCACCAGCATTTCTGGTGGTTGAATGATGGAGAAGATGATTCGTCGTCGTTTCCGTCAATTACGGACCAGCCTCACTAATGAGGCAGAGCTGACCAATCTGTTTTCTCTGTGAATAGCGATGGCCGGCTTACATAGGTTTAGGTTAGCATTTAAGAAACATATACATATATCAGTGTATACAAAGGTGTATACTGATATATGTATATGATTGTGTATAACGTCTATGTGTGTATTGTACAGTCAATTTAGGTAGGCTAAGGTTTATTTTAAGTTAGATACTAAGTTTTTATTAAAAATAAAAAATTATGTCCATATGCTAAGTTTTGTTAACAAATTTTTTTCTTAGCTTTAAGTATACAAAATAAATAGTTTTAAGAAAATGTAAATGAAGTCGAAAGACATAGTTATAAGAATTTAGAGTAGCTTAGAGTGCCTGTGTGGGGCCAGTAAGTTAGTGTAAGATTATTAGGTAATTGTAAGCTAGCATTTAAGCATTTTTTGTTAGAATGTAAGAGTTAGTGTTAAGAAAATAAAATGCATATAAAACTAAACTAAAACTAACCTTTTGACAGCTCTTTCTAATGATCCTAATGATTTAAATGTATTAACTCCTGGCCATTTTCTCATAGGTGGTCCGTTGACGGCTATTGTGGAGAAAGACATCACGGACGACAACCTTAATAGGCTTTCCCGCTGGCAGCGCCTGCAGTGGGTCACTCAGCAGTTTTGGATTCGGTGGTCATCTGAATATCTTCAAGGTCTACAAAGGCGCAATAAATGGACCTCTCAGTCAAGAAGGGTAAACATCGGCAGTCTGGTTGTATTGAAGGATGACAACCTTCCACCCCTGAAATGGACAATGGGTCGTATAATTGAATTGCATCCTGGAAAAGACAACGTCGTTCGAGTGGTTAGTATTAAGACACATTCTTCTATAGTTAAACGAGCTATTGCTACTGTTTGTGTATTACCTATTGAAGAATCTTCAATCCTTCAAGGTGGGGAGCATGTTAATTAAACTGAACAATGTACATATATACTCGAATTTATTCATATATACTCAACCTGTCAAATACAAAACAACTCATGTAATATATTAGAGATCTGGATTCGTTCATTACAATTCTTGTTTTCAAAACACTTTTTTGTACCCGAATGAAAAGCATATACATACATAATAAAGTAACATTGTCTTCTACTTGATTTTGAGTTATATCACGTGCGTTTTATTAGCCTTTTAATATAAATTAATCATCCACAAAAATCAGTCCAATCATCCTAAAATAATTTTTACTATTTCCCACAATTTCACGCCTAATCCTTCGACAACATTAACAGAGTAAAAATTTAGGTAAACTTTGCAGAAAAGCGAAAGTTAAATCTTTATTATCTATCTGAATGGTTGAAAATATTACTCAAAATTTAATGCATGTAAAACATATTTTAGCACGCTAAACAGTCATTCACAAGATGCACTGTTCCAACAATCCAATTGACACATGCAGCCATACATCCGGGGTATGCGGAAAAATTCATGAGTAGTTGATATCAGCAAACTTACCTGAGCCGAATACCAGCTGCTGACTAGGCGTCTGGCAGAAATTATCAGACGGCCAACCGATGGTATAAATAATAGGTATTAGAATAAGTTTATTTTAGAGTTTAATTTACAATAGTTTACGCGAATAAAGTCCGGTTCCTCAGAGCAAAAATTAAAACTTTATAATAACCAAATCAAATATTTATTAACTGGCGCCCGAGATAAAGTTAATGCCTGAGCTAAAGTAAAATGCCCGAGTTAAAGTAAAAGAGTCGAGCTAAAGTAAAAGTGTATAAGTGGAAACTTCGTGCAAACTTTTTTTCTAAGAAACGCTCGTTCTTAAGTGAAATGAAAACATCATACGAAAGAAATTTTCTTACGAGAAAAAAGAACAGCCGAGGAAAGAAAAAAAATATTAGTTAAAAATATTAAAAGCTGTTAAATACCGAGTGGAAAAAATAATAACAAGCGGTTCAAAATCGATAATATGCGCGAGTGAATTGGACTTAAAAATAACTTTGTGACAAGAAACTCTCCGTAGGTAAGGTAAGTAATGTGTTGCAACGCAACATGGAGCCAGAAGATCCAAATCGCTGGATTGCATTTTTTCATCCTCAATTTGCCGACGGCAAAATGACTTTCGAAATTGGAAACGAGGCCAACGCATATACAGCACACAAAATTTTATAGGCAATAGCAAAAATGCATTGTTTCAATCAGGAAACTCCGCCCACTCACCCACGCACAAAGCATTGGAGAGCTTTGCGCCTTTATTAATGCAAATGTTGAAGGCAAGAGCAATGCAAAACTACGCGCGGGCAGAAACAATGGAGCGGTATAGACAGCTGTTCTTTTAATTGGGTGATCTGCAATCAAAGGGGTCAATGACCAGGCGAATCATTGTCAACCGCAATCAGCTGGAAAGAAGAAGGTTTCGTCGAAGCAGCAGCAGCAGAAAAATTCAATACGCTTTTGTGACCACAAGTGAACGTAATAAATTATAAAACAAGGGTCGAGTCTTTTAGTGCCAAATTGTTAGGCGCAATCTAAGTATTTTTCAGTTAAAATATCGGGTTTTTTTATCTGTGCCTTTCAATGATCTAGATACCGCGCATATATTATAAAAAACATTGCTAGTGTCCTTACGAGTCGGATTATACATACATATCTAAACAGTTTTTGAGCTAAAAGGCAATTCGATAGACATTTAAAAGAGACAAATTGCTACCTATGAAAGTAATTACAGAGTGCGCTATAAATTTTAAAGGAAGAAATCTTATTCCTATGTCGCATTATACGTTTTTTCGTGTATGTTCTGGAGTTTCATTCGGGACATTCAAGACTCTACTGGAGCTGGTGCGACGAGGAAGCAACTCTTAATAACAGGTGTGTGGCATTTTTCTTAACTTTTATTCAAATAAATTTATTTAAACCAATAACCTTGTGTGTTGCGTATTCTGTGATTAGATACCTTTTTATTCGATTATCAGTTTGTATTCTACTGAATCATTATGAGTAAGAGCAAGCTTTCGAATTTGATTGATTCAGTTCAAATCATTTTACAAGAGTTAGAAACCGATCATAAGGCTTATGTAGGTCTCGAACAATCGAATAAGTCTTTTCATATGAACGAAGAACGTTTACAGAATTTAGAAGATTTGTATGCAGAAGCGGAGAGTCTACACCAAAAAATTGTTGCAGTTCCGACCGAGGATGCAAAGGTTGCTTACATGGAAGCACAAGCGTTTCACAAACTAAAGGAAAGGTATTATAAATATTCTTCGGATTTGAAAATGCATTTGCATAGCAATGACAACCAAAATCAAACCCAAAGTTCTCTTAATCATTCCGTTGAATTCAAAAGTTTGTTCGAGAGTTTGGTTGTAAAAAACTCATCAATATCCGACGTTCAGAAATTGCATTACTTAAAGGTGAATCTAAGCGGTGAAGCTGAACGGCTACCACGAAATACAGCAATCACTGATGGTAGCTTTGAGTCTGCATGGGCCATTCTAGTCAAAAGGTACCAAAACCTTAAATTATTAAAAGACAGCCAATTTAGGTTATTGTTCAATCAGCCAAAACTTGTGGAGGAATCAGCAAATGAAATTAAACAGCTGTTAGATACCACAAATAAAGCCAAGCAATCTCTCGCAAACGGTTCAGAAACTGCCGCAGACCTCTCTCGCGCTTTGGGAATCACACATTTCATCCTATGTAGACTACCCGGAATATTCGTTGCTAGAAGACTTTTTACTAATGAGGTCAAGAGCCTTAGGGGCCATTGGACAAACAAATTTTGGTCAATCGAAATCCAAAAGAACAACTTCTGTCACTGTTCGTTCACCGAATTCTCACAGTTTTAAGATGTCCAATGTGTCAAGACAGCAATTCGATACGAAATTGCTTCAAATTTAAGGCATTATATATAAGAAAAAAGCAAGAAATTGTTAGGAAATACAAATTGTGTACTAACTGCCTGTCGAATGCACACACCACGCAAAACTGCACAAGCATTTTCACGTGTTTGCTGTGTAACCAAAAATATCATTTGTTACTGCATGAAACTGAGCCAGTCAACGCAATGCATGTTGAAGAGTCTCGCTCGCAACCAAATGTCGCAACTCAAGCTCCATCTGGAAACTTATCGTCCTCCGAGTCTTTTAGTGCCAAATTTTTAGGCGCAATCTAATTATTTTTCAGTTAAAATATCGGGTTTTTTTGATCTGTGCCTTTCAATGATCTAGATACCGCGCATATATTATAAAAAACATTGCTAGTGTCCTTACGAGTCGGATTATACATACATATCTAAACAGTTTTTGAGCTAAAAGGCAATTCGATAGACATTTAAAAGAGACAAATTGCTACCTATGAAAAGTACTTAGAGAGTGCGCTATAAATTTTAAAGGAAGAAATCTTATTCCTATGTCGCATTATACGTTTTTTCGTGTATGTTCTGGAGTTTCATTCGGGACATTCAAGACTCTACTGGAGCTGGTGCGACGAGGAAGCAACTCTTAATGACAGGTGTGTGGCATTTTTCTTAACTTTTATTCAAATAAATTTATTTAAACCAATAACCTTGTGTGTTGCGTATTCTGTGATTAGATACCTTTTTATTCGATTATCAGTTTGTATTCTACTGAATCATTATGAGTAAGAGCAAGCTTTCGAATTTGATTGATTCAGTTCAAATCATTTTACAAGAGTTAGAAACCGATCATAAGGCTTATGTAGGTCTCGAACAATCGAATAAGTCTTTTCATATGAACGAAGAACGTTTACAGAATTTAGAAGATTCGTATGCAGAAGCGGAGAGTCTACACCAAAAAATTGTTGCAGTTCCGACCGAGGATGCAAAGGTTGCTTACATGGAAGCACAAGCGTTTCACAAACTAAAGGAAAGGTATTATAAATATTCTTCGGATTTGAAAATGCATTTGCATAGCAATGACAACCAAAATCAAACCCAAAGTTCTCTTAATCATTCCGTTGAATTCAAAAGTTTGTTCGAGAGTTTGGTTGTAAAAAACTCATCAATATCCGACGTTCAGAAATTGCATTACTTAAAGGTGAATCTAAGCGGTGAAGCTGAACGGCTACCACGAAATACAGCAATCACTGATGGTAGCTTTGAGTCTGCATGGGCCATTCTAGTCAAAAGGTACCAAAACCTTAAATTATTAAAAGACAGCCAATTTAGGTTATTGTTCAATCAGCCAAAACTTGTGGAGGAATCAGCAAATGAAATTAAACAGCTGTTAGATACCACAAATAAAGCCAAGCAATCTCTCGCAAACGGTTCAGAAACTGCCGCAGACCACTCTCGCGCTTTGGGAATCACACATTTCATCCTATGTAGACTACCCGGAATATTCGTTGCTAGAAGACTTTTTACTAATGAGGTCAAGAGCCTTAGGGGCCATTGGACAAACAAATTTTGGTCAATCGAAATCCAAAAGAACAACTTCTGTCACTGTTCGTTCTCCGAATTCTCACAGTTTTAAGATGTCCAATGTGTCAAGACAGCAATTCGATACGAAATTGCTTCAAATTTAAGGCATTATATATAAGAAAAAAGCAAGAAATTGTTAGGAAATACAAATTGTGTACTAACTGCCTGTCGAATGCACACACCACGCAAAACTGCACAAGCATTTTCACGTGTTTGCTGTGTAACCAAAAATATCATTTGTTACTGCATGAAACTGAGCCAGTCAACGCAATGCATGTTGAAGAGTCTCGCTCGCAACCAAATGTCGCAACTCAAGCCCCATCTGGAAACTTATCGTCCTCCACATCCGCTTTAGCTCACAACACTTATGTAGCAAAAACCTGAAGGTTACAAACTGTACTTTTGGCTACTGCAATAATTAAAGTTTTTATAACTGATGGCTAGCCTATAATGATGCGTGCACTGCTGGATCCCGGATCGGAAGATTCTTTCATCTCAGAATCCGGCATTGAAAATGTTGGCCGGACATCCAGGTTTTGGCCATAAAATCATCTTCTCGCACGAGGCCCATTTTTGGCTCAGCGGCTATGTCAACAAGCAAAATTGACCTTATTGGAGCGAACACAATCCACAGGTTCGGCCAACTGACTATTTGGTGCAGCTTATGGCTTGGCGGCATCATCGGACCTTATTTCTTTCGAAATGTGGAAGGAGACACAATTACCGTCAATGGTCTGATGTTAACCGACTTTCTGTAGTCAGAGCCCGATAACGTAAATATATACGAGCTGAGGTTCCAACAAAGTGGCGTCACATGCCATGCAAGCGACGCAGTGAATGAAGTTATGAAGGAGAAATTTGATGACTGGATTGGCCGCGGCGGTCATGCGATTTGACATCGCTCAATAATTTTTCTCTGGCTACGTTAAGTCCAACCACCTTGCACGAGCTCGAGGCTAACATTCGACACGCTATTGCCAGAATTACGCAGCACATATTTGATCGAATCATCAAAAATTGGACCGACCGCTTGAAGCATGGCCAGGGAAGTTGAGCCGGCCATGTGTGGCTTCAAAATAAAGCCTGAATCGATTTTATATCCTACACCATTGTCGTTTTATTTAAATTGTTTTCTTATCGTTCTTACCTGGTCACATTACGTATAGAAATATGCTTTCGGATGATATCACTTTATTTAACGAAACACATTAGAGTCAGTAGCATTTTTAAAAGGTAAATTTAAAAAAAACTTTACAGCATTTTTCTTTTTGTGAAAGTTTCTTAAAACATATTTGAAAGTTCTCAAGACACCCAATAATCAGTTTGCAATCATATACACGCAATTACCCAGAAAGAAACCAGTCCATTTCCAGCATAGATGAACTAATTATTATCTCTTAATAGTATTAATATTGTAGTATCTATTAATACTTTTGCAATCACTTAAATTCCTCGCACGCGTGTAAACTGATAGAATTTGCCAGAAAGACAGAAATTTACATGGAAAATTTATTATTTACTCGTACATATGTGTAACATTGATGACGTTATGGGTAAAATTGCATAGTTGACAATTACGTATTTACTAACAAGATAGAGGCAATCTGTGGAATGCGGTTTTTGTACCGGTCAAAATCCGGAAAGTTTGCCATCAATATTAAATCATCTATGTTTGCCACTTTGTCTTCATAGCTAAGATCCTGTTTAGGTGGTTACTCATGAGTCTGCCATATCGATAGTTTGTTGTGCGAATAGTGATGAGTAAAGCGACAGTCACGAAGAAAATAATCGAGGTAAGTCAAGTTCCACACCAGAAATGTTCCGTCCCTATTCCATTTTATCATTATTAGTTCGATCGTTGAGTAGTGATGTTCGTGGATAATAATGAATATTTGGACGAGAGAGGCGGTGTCCGATACAGAAGTGTTTCAATTCACTTATCCCCCCTTAACCTTTATCAACATAGTGTGAACACTACAATGTGTAGACACTACAAGACTGGCCAAGACTGAGGGAGAAAAATTACTCACAAAAATCTTTAGATCGCAAGGTAAAAGGCTGCAAAGCAATAACATTAACAGATCAAAAATTTAGGTAAACTTTGCAGAAAAGCGAAAGTTAAATCTTTATTATCTATCTGAATGGTTGAAAATATTACTCAAAATTTAATGCATGTAAAACATATTTTAGCACGCTAAACAGTCATTCACAAGATGCACTGTTCCAACAATCCAATTGACACATGCACCCATACATACGGGGCATGCGGAAAAATTCATGAGTAGTTGATATCAGCAAACTTACCTGAGCCGAATACGAGCTGCTGACTAGGCGTCTGGCAGAAATTATCAGACGGCCAACCGATGGTATAAATAATAGGTATTAGAATAAGTTTATTTTAGAGTTTAATTTACAATAGTTTACGCGAATAAAGTCCGGTTCCTCAGAGCAAAAATTAAAACTTTATAATAACCAAATCAAATATTTATTAACTGGCGCCCGAGATAAAGTTAATGCCTGAGCTAAAGTAAAATGCCCGAGTTAAAGTAAAAGAGCCGAGCTAAAGTAAAAGTGTATAAGTGGAAACTTCGTGCAAACTTTTTTTTCTAAGAAACGCTCGTTCTTAAGTGAAATGAAAACATCATACGAAAGAAATTTTCTTACGAGAAAAAAGAACAGCCGAGGAAAGAAAAAAAATATTAGTTAAAAATATTAAAAGCTGTTAAATACCGAGTGAAAAAAATAATAACAAGCGGTTCAAAATCGATAATATGCGCGAGTGAATTGGACTTAAAAATAACTTTGTGACAAGAAACTCTCCGTAGGTAAGGTAAGTAATGTGTTGCAACGCAACATGGAGCCAGAAGATCCAAATCGCTGGATTGCATTTTTTCATCCTCAATTTGCCGACGGCAAAATGGCTTTCGAAATTGGAAACGAGGCCAACGCATATACAGCACACAAAATTTTATAGGCAACAGCAAAAATGCATTGTTTCAATCAGGAAACTCCGCCCACTCACCCACGCACAAAGCATTGGAGAGCTTTGCGCCTTTATTAATGCAAGTGTTGAAGGCAAGAGCAATGCAAAACTACGCGCGGGCAGAAACAATGGAGCGGTATAGACAGCTGTTCTTTTAATTGGGTGATCTGCAATCAAAGGGGTCAATGACCAGGCGAATCATTGTCAACCGCAATCAGCTGGAAAGAAGAAGGTTTCGTCGAAGCAGCAGCAGCAGAAAAATTCAATACGCTTTTGTGACCACAAGTGAACGTAATAAATTATAAAACAAGGGTCGAGTCTTTTAGTGCCAAATTGTTAGGCGCAATCTAAGTATTTTTCAGTTAAAATATCGGGTTTTTTTATCTGTGCCTTTCAATGATCTAGATACCGCGCATATATTATAAAAAACATTGCTAGTGTCCTTACGAGTCGGATTATACATACATATCTAAACAGTTTTTGAGCTAAAAGGCAATTCGATAGACATTTAAAAGAGACAAATTGCTACCTATGAAAAGTACTTAGAGAGTGCGCTATAAATTTTAAAGGAAGAAATCTTATTCCTATGTCGCATTATACGTTTTTTCGTGTATGTTCTGGAGTTTCATTCGGGACATTCAAAACTCTACTGGAGCTGGTGCGACGAGGAAGCAACTCTTAATAACAGGTGTGTGGCATTTTTCTTAACTTTTATTCAAATAAATTTATTTAAACCAATAACCTTGTGTGTTGCGTATTCTGTGATTAGATACCTTTTTATTCGATTATCAGTTTGTATTCTACTGAATCATTATGAGTAAGAGCAAGCTTTCGAATTTGATTGATTCAGTTCAAATCATTTTACAAGAGTTAGAAACCGATCATAAGGCTTATGTAGGTCTCGAACAATCGAATAAGTCTTTTCATATGAACGAAGAACGTTTACAGAATTTAGAAGATTTGTATGCAGAAGCGGAGAGTCTACACCAAAAAATTGTTGCAGTTCCGACCGAGGATGCAAAGGTTGCTTACATGGAAGCACAAGCGTTTCACAAACTAAAGGAAAGGTATTATAAATATTCTTCGGACTTGAAAATGCATTTGCATAGCAATGACAACCAAAATCAAACCCAAAGTTCTCTTAATCATTCCGTTGAATTCAAAAGTTTGTTCGAGAGTTTGGTTGTAAAAAACTCATCAATATCCGACGTTCAGAAATTGCATTACTTAAAGGTGAATCTAAGCGGTGAAGCTGAACGGCTACCACGAAATACAGCAATCACTGATGGTAGCTTTGAGTCTGCATGGGCCATTCTAGTCAAAAGGTACCAAAACCTTAAATTATTAAAAGACAGCCAATTTAGGTTATTGTTCAATCAGCCAAAACTTGTGGAGGAATCAGCAAATGAAATTAAACAGCTGTTAGATACCACAAATAAAGCCAAGCAATCTCTCGCAAACGGTTCAGAAACTGCCGCAGACCACTCTCGCGCTTTGGGAATCACACATTTCATCCTATGTAGACTACCCGGAATATTCGTTGCTAGAAGACTTTTTACTAATGAGGTCAAGAGCCTTAGGGGCCATTGGACAAACAAATTTTGGTCAATCGAAATCCAAAAGAACAACTTCTGTCACTGTTCGTTCTCCGAATTCTCACAGTTTTAAGATGTCCAATGTGTCAAGACAGCAATTCGATACGAAATTGCTTCAAATTTAAGGCATTATATATAAGAAAAAAGCAAGAAATTGTTAGGAAATACAAATTGTGTACTAACTGCCTGTCGAATGCACACACCACGCAAAACTGCACAAGCATTTTCACGTGTTTGCTGTGTAACCAAAAATATCATTTGTTACTGCATGAAACTGAGCCAGTCAACGCAATGCATGTTGAAGAGTCTCGCTCGCAACCAAATGTCGCAACTCAAGCCCCATCTGGAAACTTATCGTCCTCCACATCCGCTTTAGCTCACAACACTTATGTAGCAAAAACCTGAAGGTTACAAACTGTACTTTTGGCTACTGTAATAATTAAAGTTTTTATAACTGATGGCTAGCCTATAATGATGCGTGCACTGCTGGATCCCGGATCGGAAGCTTCTTTCATCTCAGAATCCGCCGCAACGGCATTAAATCTCAAAGGGGAAAAGAATTACGTTCAGGTTTTAGGAGTTGGACAAACGAAAACGAGTATCTCAAAGCACAAGGTTTCCCTTACTATGTTCTCGAACTATAACAAAAACTTTAAACTACATCTTACCGCTTTAGTTTTACCAAAGCTGACAACTATCCTTCCAACGCACAATGTTGCTTGTGCTAACTGGAGTTACATCCAGAATATTAAATAGATATCATATCTTAAGGGAGAACCCGGGACACCAATGGCTCAAAGGACAGAACTTGTTTGGGTCCTTTCGGGTGGCATTTCATCAAATAACCAGTTGATGGTAACTTCTCTTCACACAACGGTCGAAAGTCCTAGGTTAGAACGTATCTTGCTAAGATTCTGGGAGCTTGAGGAAGTACCAAAGAAAAGGATGCTTTCGGTTGAAGAAGAAATATGTGAACTGCATTTTATAAGATCTTATCAACGTCAGACTGACGAAAAATATGTAGTTCAGCTTCCTTTTAAGGAAGGAACACGGCCCACACTTGGTCTTTCAAAAAAATCAGCCCTTGTTAGATATCTTCAACTGGAAAATAGATTTCGATTGAATGCAGTATCTTACAGTGAATACAAGAAGGTCTTCGAACAATACAAAGTGTTAGGTCATATGACTGAAGTAGACATCACGTCAGTTCCAGATGCGCATTATTGTGTCCCCATCATGCTGTCATAAAGCAATAAAGTTGGACTACGAAGCTCCGCATTGTTTTTGACGCATCCTGTAGAACCTCAGATGGAACGTCAATCAATGATCATCTGTTAGTTGGTCCAATATTGCAAGATGACATCATTGACCATCTCGCGCGTTTCAGGAAACTCAAATTAGCAGATATCAACAAAATGTATAGGCAGATCTGGGTTCCCATCGAAGATTCAATGTACCAACTCATCTTGTGGAGAGATGTCGAAAACGAAGGGCTGAAGACATATCGCCTTAACACTGTCACATTCGGCTCCGCCGCAGCACCATATTTCGCAGTTCACACATTGCAGCAACTCGCCGTCGATGCGCGAGATGACTATCCAAAAAAATAAAAAAATAGATAAGGAAGCAAAAATAGAAAAGGAAAACTTTTACGTGGATGACGTGATACACGGGGCAGATTCAGAAGACGAACCCTTCGAAATACAAAGACAGGTTACTGCAATGCTTAAATACGGGGGTTTCCTGCTAAGAAAATGGGCCAGCAATAGTGAGAGGTTATTGAAAGCCATACCTGCCAAGGATCCTTTCTCATTCGATGAAGCGAGTACAACTAAAACTCTGGGAACTCAGTGGCATCCTGGGAAGGATATATTTAAATTCAAATTTTATGCTCATCAAACCGAGTTAAACACGAAACGAACCATTTTATCTGACATAGTTCGCCTATATGATCCAATGGAATGGAGCAGAGAGCTAGCGTCATTGTCGGCAAAATTATAATGCAGAGCATTTGGAAAGAACACCAGACTTGGGACAGCGAAGTGAAGCCCGCTATTGTTTCGTCGTGGCATGCTTTGAAAGTTGAGCTAGCCGCACTCAATCTCCTTGAAATTCCTCGCTGGATAAACATTACCAACGGATTGCAACTTTAAGTCCACGGGTTTTGCGATGCCTC
Organism: Volucella bombylans; assembly: GCA_949129095.1. NCBI lineage: Eukaryota > Metazoa > Arthropoda > Insecta > Diptera > Syrphidae > Volucella > Volucella bombylans. Next base: position 242,063,548 of record OX422140.1, read on the forward strand.
GGAAAAGGCCTATGCTGCAGCGGTATATGTTCGAGTAATCAACGACGAAAAAATCTCGACAAATTTTTTACTTTCAAAAACAAGAGACACACCCCTCAAAAACAAATCGACAGCCCCGCACATTCGAACCACATTTGTGGCCAACCGAGTTGGCGAAATTCAGGAACTCACGAACCCTAATTGCTGGAACTATGTTTCCACTATTCGCACACCAAAACCCAGCAGACGCAGCATCCAGAGGATTATCTCCCAAGGAGCTCCTTGAAAATAAGCAATGGTGGCATGGTCCACAGTTCTTACAAACGTTTGATGAGAAATGGCATCCGAAGGGGAAGGTACAAAACACGGAGCCTGAAACAAAAACCGAAGAGTTGTCAACAACAAAAAATTTTCTGACCACGATAGGGTGTCCCTTTCGAACAATGTTTCAGCTTTACGTTCATCACACCCTGTGTGAAACAAATCAACTTTTATGGCGGTTTTCTTTTTTACAGCTCTTGGTAAGAGCTACGGCGTATTGGCTGCGATTTATGAACAACGCACTAAAGAGATCGACGGGTTTATCTGGGCCACTATCCGTAGAAGAACTTACATTAGCCCGAACGCGATAGGCAACATGAATATTACTTTGAATTTTATTTTTGAATCTTATAAAATTCCATAAATTTATAAAAAAAAGGCAAACCTAAATAATCTGATTCGGGCCCCTGCCCTAAACGTACTACAACCCCAACCCCAACCCCAACCTCAATCAGAGCCACAACCTCGGGTAGTTCCTTCTGATGATTTAATAAACATGATCAGAAGTGTAGTTATCGATCTATTTAGCAGCGAAGGTGTTTACAATTAGAAAATCAAAAATTCCGTTCAAATTATGCATAGTCATACTGCTCCAAGATCGGAACCCATATAAACTTTCACTATAAGAACTGAGGCCGTCAATTATCAAAACAGATCATTACCGCATAAGCACGAAACGAAACGCAATTTCAGAGAAACTTCCATATAGACACAACGGAGCCACCACCTGACAATAGGGAACCACCATCTATAATTATGGAACCATCACCATCCGTGGTACAACCGGATAACGGATACATTTCGTCAAATGACCTATATGCTTTCTATCTGCAAGTAAACGTAGAAGAAGCAAGAAATGATCCCAGCCTTAATGAATACATGACACAGCAAGCCAAATTTTCCCCCCATCAAAGTGAACCTTACCAGGAAATTTAACAATTTCAATACTTTCACAATTTAGGTTAACTGAACGGGGAGGGCGCAAATTTTAAACTTTTTGATGGGTACAGGCTCTAGCCAAAATTACATTCAACAAGATTTAGTCAAAAATTATCTACTAAATCAAGAATGCTTTTTCGCTAAATCTATCGCGGGAAATGTTAAAATAAGAGATTACACCTTATTAAAACTTTTTAGCTAACGGAATGTAGATTTAAAACTTTATCTTTTTCCAAACCTTAAACCGTTTCATGGTATTCTGGGAAATGACAGTCTTAAGCAACTATCTGCTGTCATTCACGTGAAGAAAAGCTGACGATTTTAAACAAAGTAAACATTTCAATTAAGCGATTAAAGTCACAATCAGTTACCACATTGGCGATACGACTAGATCATATGAATCGCTATTAATTCTATAGTATAAAAATTCCCCTCCCTATTTTCAGACCCTAACAAAAAATGTACCTATACCACAAAGGTAATTGGAAAAATACGCACCAACTCAGATTCCCCCGTTTAGTCCAAATATTACCCCTACCCCGGGTCTTTAAAAGATGAAGTAGAGAAACAAATGAAAAAACTTCAAGAAGATGGCATACTCCGACCAGCAAGACCGCCATTTAATTCTTCCGTTTGTGCTGTCCCAAAAAAGCCAGATGCAAGTTGGAATAGCAGTACAGAATGGTTATTAATTTTCGGAGACTTAACTCACTAACAATTGCTGACAGATACCCTATCCCGGAGATTGATGAAGTTCTTTCGCACTTAGGGAAAAGTAAATACTTCACAGTACGCGACATGAAGAGTGGTTTTCTCCAAATTAACCTAAAAATATCCGACAGACAAAAGACAGCGGTCTCCATAAACAATGAAATACGAGTTCACTTGAATTCCATTTGGACTGAAAAATGCTCCATCAATTTTTCAGAGAGCACTTGACGACATACTTCGTGCTCACATAGGGAAGATTTGTTACGTCTTTATTCACGATATAATTATTTTCAGTAGAGACGAAACAGATCATATAAAGCATGTGGAGCAAATTTTTCACACACTAAGTGAAGCAAACATGAAGGTGCAACTTGATAAATGCAACTTGTTCAAGCGAGAAGTTGATAGATAAATGCTACTTGTTTAAGCAAGCAGTTGATTTTTTGGGCTTCGTTGAATCCCACTCTGGAATAAAAATTAATGCAGAAAAATTGCCAAAAGCAAACTTTCCCATTCCCTAGACTATTAAAGAACAAGGATCATTCTTAGGATTATCGGGCCACTTACTTCAATTTTAAGAGGAGAAGAAGGGCGCATGCCAAAAAATAAATACGCAAGAATTCCTATTTCTTTATCCACTACGGCAGTCGAAGCCTTCGATTAATTAAAAAATTCATTTACCTCCAAAAATCTGGTATTGGCTTACCCCGACTCATTAAATGTTGTAAATTGACCATTGACGCCTTAAATTTCGCAATAGGTGTAGTGACCCATAATGTTCACTTCCAGATATCTAAGCTGCACTGCAGAGCACTACTCTGTGAATGAAAAAGAGAGGTAAGCCATCATATGGGTGATTAATTCTTTTGTTGGGTACTGCTAGCGCTGAAATCCATACAGACCATCAACCCCTCATATATGCCCTTAATAATAATTATGGACTGGAAAGCCATTCTCGAGGAATATAACAATGAGCTACAATATAAACGAGGGAAAAATAATGTTGTTGCAGGCGCACTCTCCCGTATTCCACAAAATACCCAGATAAATTCAATGTCTCTAAACTAATATAGCATTCAGAGCTATGCGCATGATCTAATTCCAGCTGTTGAAAGTCCAATAAACGTTTCTAACAATCAAATAATGGAACTAAAAATAATTACGAATTCAAAATACCCATTCCAACCTAGCACAGACATATTATTTTCCGATATGAATATACCAAAGAATACTTGGTGTCAATTCTAAAACAATATCTCAATCCAAGTGTTATTAATAGGATTCAACAGAAGCGATTATGGGAAGAATTCAAGAGATTTACTCACTTCTTTTTAAACATTATAAAACCAAGTGGAGGACGTAACCGGCAAAAATTAAAAAAGGGAAGTGATTCTTAAAGAACATCAAAGAGCGCATCGTGGCAACGAAAGCAAAATACAACTTCTCCAAAAACTTTATTTCCCCAAAATGAAAGCATTAATTCAAGAAATTGTTAAGCAATATAGGGTTTGTAGAGAACAAAAGTGTGACCGTCACCATAATAAACTAATTCTACATGCAGCTCCGATACCCCGATACCCTGGTGCATTTCGATACATACTCAACTGAAAAAAATATTTAGACCTTACAGCTGTGGATTAGTTCTCTAAGTATGTCCAAGGGCGTATTTTAAAATTAATTCGATATTAGTTCATCGAGGAGTTCCTAAAATGGTCGTCTTCGATAGTCAAAAAACGTTCTATTTAGCATCGACTTGTTTTATGATAAAAGATCAACTCAACATAGAAATCTACAAAACTGCTCCGTATTCTAGTGCAGTAAACGGACCAGTGTAAAGATGTCCTTCCACTCTTTCAGAAATTATGCGTCACCTAAAAACAGAGCGCACACACCAATCCTTCAGGGAACAATTAGATCACGCTGTAAATGAATATGATTAATCAATACACTCTTCAACAGACAAAAGTCCCATAGAAACATTTGTTGGTAGAACCGTCAGAACTTATAATAATCTTGGCAGGAAAATATTCAAAAGTTAAGGGAAAAACTTTTGAATATAATAAGAAATAATAAGAATAGGAGACCTACTAAAACATATTCCCCAGGACAGCTCATCTATATTAAAATAGACAAACGACTAGGTTCAAAATTGTCATCTAGGTTCAAAAACGAAACAGTATAAGAGGACAAATCTACTACTGTATTAACCGAATCAGGAATAATAAGAATAATATTAGAAATTAATACCCTTTTTTCAGATCGCTCCTTTCCCTAATTTTCGACAAAGACTACTTGAATTCAAAAATTGAACCATTAGATGACCGGATGTTGAAAGTAAGACCGTTGGGATAACAAAAATATAATAAAGGATCTCCAAGACAAATTGAATAAAGAGAGTAATAATACCGATCATAATTTCATTTTCCTATCCAACCAAGCAACATAACTTGTCAATCAAATTGACAAGCTTAAACCTAAATCCAAGAGTGGCAGAGCGTTAAATGTTTTGGTTACTGGAATAGCTGGTACTCCAGACCATTATGATTTCAAAACTATTAAGTCTAAAATTTATAACATTCTTCAAAACAACGCTGAATAGGTGATAATTAATCAATCATTTACGGAAAGAATAAATTATATAACAAATATTTCAAATAAACTTGAGGAATTTGTTAAGACTAATAAATATATGGAAGAAAGATACTATGCAGTTATTAGATATAAGTTCAACATTGTGAAAGAAGAATTAACAAGTATTGAATACGTCTTGTTATGGGCAAAAGTTCAAATCATAAATTCATTTATTTAATAGAATATGGAATTAACATTAATTAAACAAGTCTTTGTAAAAGACATATTTCCGTACATTAATCTAGAAGAAGCTTTAATGTTTGCCGATGTTAAAATTGGTTTAAATTTATTGATTAAGCCAATAAAAACGGCAAAAAATATAATTAAATTTGAATACGAGTATAAGAATTTTTTGAAATGCCAAAATTTATACTATGTTGGTGGTCGTGGCTCAAGTGATAGTGGACTGGCTTCCTAATTGGAAGGTTCGGTGTTGGAATCCCAGCGTCGTCCCGAAAACATTAATTTTTTTCAGTTAACGAAAATAAAGTAAGATGAGTACGAGTAGTTGACAAGAAGCCAACTTCCACTAAGAATTTAGTTTTCCTATTAAATGTTGGATGCCACACATGGAGTGAAATAAACACAGAGCCCAAACATATTTCCTTCCCTCTCCATCCCATTTTCCAAAAAACTTAACACATGCTGAGGCATTGTAAGTGTATTCATAAGCACTTGAGTGGGTATGTATTTGTTGTAATAATTACAATATAATAAGTTAACAATATGTCAGAAATCAAATATCATAAAATTAAACAAAGAAAATTGTATAAGTAATATACTACAAAGTAAATCATCGAGTTGCCCAATAACCAATAACCAACACATCGCTTCCGTAGAAGAGCTGCTTCCAGGAAGGCTAGTTTTAAATAAGTTCAACGGATCGACTTTTTTCAATAACAATCAAGTCAACCTTTCGGGAACGTTTGTTATTCAGTATCATGATTCATCCACTTACGCGAATGGTCAAAACTTTAGTTCTAAGAAATTCCTACATCAAAACGACAAACCGGCATTAGTACAACCAGAGTTTCCAGTAAAAGCCTATGACGAACTTTTAACTCTAGAAATGATCAAGTAGCTCCATTTTAAGAATACCGACGACATAAACCAGCTGCAAGAAAAGCAGGCTTAACAGCAAGAAACAGCAAGAAACAGCAAGAAGTTAGACCCAAATTTAACTGATCATAACAGAAATCAAGTTCCAATAGTCTACATGGACACGAGATTGATACTCGAATTTAAGAAGGGAAGTGTTTGCACGAAAAACATTGATTCACCTTTTTTCACACAATGCACTGTTCCCACGATCCAATTGACACATGCGCTCATACATACGGCGCATGCAATAAATTCATGTGAAGTTGATATTACTTACTTACTCACTTACCTGAGCCGAACACAAGATGCTGATTAGGCAGCTGATTATTAGAATAAGTTTATGTTAGTGTTTGATTTAGATTACACGAATCAAGTCAGGTTCCTCGGAGCAAAAATTAAAAAGTCTTAAAAAAAAAATTAAATTTTTATTAATTTATATGTACGTATATATATATGTATATGTATATTAAGTTGTCCCATTAAGACACCCTGTTTTTGAATTTGAAAAAAAAACGCAATGTTTGTTTGAAAATTCCGATGTTTTTATTTTACAATAATAAAGAGTGTAGACATGGAGGTAATGTATGGAATATAATATCCGATAAATGGCCGCCTCGGCGGTCTTAAAGGGGTACCCAAATAGGATTAGATAAAATATGCAGAAAACAGAGAGAGCAAGGTTCAAAAAACAAAGGGCCAACGAACAAATTATGTAGGTAATTGAAATATTTGTAAGAGGGTCTAGTGCTTATGATTGATTGAAAAGTTGCCAATTGTTAAAATAAAACGTACTTACTCCGTGAAAACCAAAAAGGAAGTGGTAGTTTTATTAGATAGAATGCAAAGAGAAAAAAGTAGTTCATTAACTAGCGTATGACATATCAAGAATAACAATATAGTGAGCTAGATCTTTTTGCTGATGAATTATTTCTACAGTCCCACTTTCATCAATAGAAAAAAAAACTAAGTTCATAATTCATTGTATTGAATTAAAAAAAATAAGTTCACAATTCAAAACAATTCAATTTGAAAAAAGTGGGAACAACTTAAAACTTTAACAAACACTATTAATCTGGAAGCGAAGTTAAACCAATTTTTAATCTTAAGGATTGAAGTCTTTCTCTTGGTTGCGGCTTGGTGAAGTTATCAGATAACTGGTTACCTGTAGATACATATTCAAGTTGAAAAACTTTCTCAGCGATTTTTTCCCGAATAAAATGGAATTTTACTTCAATGTGCTTGCTGCGCTTGTGGAATTCAGGGTTTCGCATCAATTTGATCGCACTTTGATTGCCAACATAAAGGAGAGGATAGCAACTGTGTTGAGGAAGCAATTCCTTGATTAGATGCTTGAGCTTGTGTTGTTGCCATATATTCGACTTCCATAGTCGATAAAGCTACTCATGTTTGTCTCTGCGATGCCCACGATATTGGTGACTAACCCAGAATTAAATCTTACCCTCTTGTTGAACGCCGTGTGTCTGTAACAATTCATAGTTAAATCAGACTTTATTTGAGAACATATACCATAATGCAAAGTTTCCGCAACATATCGGATGATACGTTTAACTGCTCTAACGTGCTGTGTGGTAGGTTGTTCTAAATGGCGGCTAGCAATGCTGAGATCAAAAGCTATGTACGACCTCCCGGTATGGAAAACTTGTGTCAGCCCCCGAAGCTCCTTCGCCCACATTTTTTTAGAACGATGTATCAGCTGGTGTCGTCACTGGCTTAGCGTCAGACATTTTTAATTTCGCCATAACGTTTTCAGCATGGCTAATTTGCTTTACGAAAATTTATCCATTTGATTTCCGTTCAATCTCCATTCTAAGAAAGCAACGCCCCTCGTATGCTTTCTCTTTGAATGCGTTCCTCAAATGTTCGAAAAATTTACAGACATCGTCCTCGTGTGTCCTTATAATCAAATCATCTTGGATGTAAATTGCAACAATTAATTGTTCTCCAATGAAAATGCAAGGGTCTGCCTCAGATGGTTTCAATTGAAATGAGGGAACAAATGTGGTAAATTTGTCATTGCAACACTTCGCCGCCTGCTTTAAGCCATATAAACTTTTTCTTAGCCTGCACACTTATTCACTACCATCATATATAATTTTTTTTTCTTGCCTCATATATATTTTTACTTGCAGGCCCGTCTTTATATCAAACTGTCTTAATTTCATATTTTTAGACGACACAATTGAGAGCATCGATCAAATCGAGGCGAATTTAGCAACGGGACTAAATGTCTTTTTATAGGCTACGTCGTACCTTTGAGTGAAACTCTTTATAACCTATCTCGATCGAAATCTTCCGGGTTTATTGGTAACCGCATCTTTAAATTTAAAGACCCCACGGTTATCGATAGCTACGTTATTGTGCGGCAGTTCGACTAAATCCCAAGTATGATTTTTGTTCAAATCAGCTATTTCTTCTTCCCATTTGTGGTGGTCATTCGATTTAGTAGCTTAGACATACAGTGACACAAATAAATATATGTATATACCCTATTAAAACCGCGTTTACTGTACAATCGGGGGATGTTTAAAAAAAATTGAGTATGCGCAATGAGAGAGTACGATAAACACTCTTTAACAAGCTGCTTACAGTTTAAAAAAGCTACCGTTTTTTTCCACAAAAGAGATAATATAATTTTGAAAACACAAAAGTATATATACGATCAATATGAATCCATGTTTATTTCTAAATAAAACTTAAAACTAGTATTTGGTTGGACTTCCGTTATTCTCAGTTACAGTGTTGAACCGATTTTTCATAGAAAATACAAGTTTTTTTGTAACTTCAGGTGGTATTTTGCTCCATTCTTCAGTAAAAGCAGCTTTAAGGTAATTTTTGTTTTTAATGACCCTTTTTTTTATACGTCGCTTCAACTCGTCCCATAAATGTTCAATAGGATTCAGGTTGGGTGACTGGGGTGGGGAATGCAATTGTTTGGGCACGTTATACAACAACCAAAGCTTAACAATTTCTGATGAATGCTTGGGATCGTTGTCTTGTTGGAAATACCAGTTTCCCGACAGCCCAAATTTGCCAACTGAATCTTCCAAATTATTTTTAAGTATCTGAAGATATACAAACCGATCCATATTAATATCCATATATTGCAGATTACCTACACCAGCCCACGACATGTATCACCAAACCATCACGGACCCAACACCGCGTTTGGTGGTTGGAGTGATGTTTTTTAGTTTGAGTTCTTCATTTTCTTTGCGCCATATTTTTTGCTTTCCATCACTTCCGAAAATTTTAAACTTACTTTCATCGTTAAACATGACATTTAGCCAAAAAAATGCATTTTCATTAACGAATTTCTTCGCAAAATCAAGGCGCTGTTTTTTGTTTATTTGTCTGGTCTCCCATTTTGCTGCGCTGAGTATGGGACAGGTTTTTGATGTATAATACATTCCTTTTTTAAAATTGATTTAATTTTCGCGTTAACAAATTCTGATGCATTGTCTTTTCGAATCACTTTTACCGCAGAACCAATCTCTGTTTCAATTTTCTTAAAAAAATCTTCTACACATTCAACAACTTTGGTTTTTTCTTTTAAAAAATATACCATGGATAGTGTGTAAAGTCGTCCTTAACAAAAAGCAAATATCTTGAGACACCGAATGAAGCACTTTGCATTGGGCCACATAGATCATAGCGTACAAGTTCCCCTACGTGTTTGCTCTGCTATTACTGTAATTTAATGGCAACCTATGGCTCTTGCCTAGAGCGCACGCATCGCGAAAGAATTCTTTCTCACCAACAAAATCGATTCTCCGTTCCTTAAGAAAATTATAAATTACGTAAAAAGCTCAAGTTTTGGTGACCGAAAACTTCATGCCAATATTAAATTGACGCGATTTTGTAACTCACGTGAGCACTAAAAGAAAAGTCTTCAATACTGAACATCATTTTGAACAAAGAATAATGCCACACTCCCACCGCCACGGACAACAATTCGTATTAGTTTGTATTTGAAATTAACTTTATGTTTTTATCTAGAGCACCATTTGAAGAAAAGAGGTTAAGGGTTACGTCTGGAACAAAAAGCACAATAGGGAGATATTTGGGTAGCCATTATTGTTTATCAAACGCAAGAATATTGATATCATCTGATCCGAGAGCACTTATTGTCTTACCCTTACCCATCCAGAAACCAATCCGTGATAGAAATTGCACCGTTCGCCGAATCAGCCGCCAAACTAGTACAGACGAAAGCATCTCGTTTATCACTTTTCTGAGCCACTGTTGCGTTTGATCTCTTAGATGGACAGTCTTTTTCAAATACCCAGGTTATTTCCACCAGAAACATTTACCAGTTTGAAATTAGTGTTATGCTGCTTCACCATTCTTCTCGCCACCATGGTACTGTTATACAATTCTTCTTGAATAGTTATCAAACGAGATTCTTCCATCACGAACCGAGCCCTTAGATTTTCAAGAGTTTTTTCATATGCGTTGACTCCTATGCTGTGAAAAAATGATTGTACTCTTGAGGCACCGCCATCAGAATTTTTGTGATGAGCTTAAATGGTGAGACGCTTTCTCCAAAGTCTTTGAGAAAGGCAATAGCCTTAAGTTGTGTTGGCAAGCAACATGCCATGTCGTCTGTGGGATCCTTCTGAGAGCTATAAAACTTCTGCTGGATGAGATGGATATTTGTTTGCGCTTTTCTCTTATAAACTGCCTCCAGCTTTTGCCACATCTTATTTGAAGTACAGTAATTCAATATATGCAGAAGTGGTTTTTGGGCTACACCCGTTACGATAATTTTTTGTGCTTTCTTGTCCAGTTTCTCCCATTCTGCTAGTTTCTCCGGAATCGTTGGCTTTACAATTCTTCCGTTCCCAACATCGGAGAGGTCACTGGTATTAAGTATTATCTTGATCTGGAATTTCGCTCATGAGCTTCTCGATTTTCATGAAATCACTTCCTTCTATCCTTGGTTCATAAATGTATTTAGATATTTACAACAAAAAATAATCTGCGCTACCGAATGCAAAAGATAATATAAGTCCAATTTTCTATACACACAACAATCTCGAGTTGTTGTTCGATTATTGACTTTATTTAGTGTAAGAACAAAAATACAAAAAGAAAACGATTTTTAAGTGGGCTTGGGTGGACTGGGCCCATAGCTTGTTAAAATAAAACGTCCTTACTCCCTGGAAACCAAAAAGGAAGTAGTAGTTTTATTACATAAAATACAAAAAGAAAAAAGTAGTTCATTAACTGGCGTATGACACATCAGGAATAACAATAGAGTGGGTTAGATCTTTTCTTTTAATCAATTATACCCGATGTGGATCAGTTGGTGATTTGCTTTGAAAAGAGAGGGAAGGAGGGTAGCCGTCGAATTTTCTTATCCTCAGTTATAAAATTACTTGATGCACTTCTAAAGAAGCTCCGGAGATAGAAAGCTGCGTGAAATGCAGATGGGCGCGGTACCTAAATGAGGGACCACATGGGAACTCGGTACATCGCATGCTGTTGACAAACGCCACATGGGCATAGTACCCCGACGTAAAATCCCGGACTTTACAAAATCCATTTGTACCGATTATTTGAAAAATAATAAATAATAATAATAATAATAATATAGAGAAAGAATTGTTGCTGTTAATGTAAGAATAATTATCCCAAACCATTGTTCTATACTTGAACAGAATGTAATGCAAGCACCTCCCTAAATTATCAAACACAATTTAGATAGCGCTTGCGATGAATAGGGGAGGGAACAACTCTGATCAGTATCTTGATATCAGGGCTCTTCCTATTTCCGTGTTCTATATTTCTTACTTCTTGCGTGAGCAGCCAACGAGAAAGGATCTCCAAACGAGTAACATCCGCTTATTAATTTAAATTATATAATTTGTTATTATCTATTTGTTTTTCTCATAAGTTTACCATAAAGAGTTTTTAAACTAATTGAATCGCAGTTATAAAAAAAACACGAAAACAAAGAAATTCCATTTGTGAGAATAAATCATTTATAATTGTACGATGTGTTGTGTCATTCCTGCTCTGCCTACTAATTGAATTGAATCGCTTTTTATGTTCATCAATCGATACAACGAAATCCGTTGGAGAGAAATCTTCGAATTTTTCGCAGTGAAATAAGAGGAACAGGTTTAATTCGTTTAAAAATTCCTAAAATACACATTTTTATTTCAACATTTTATAAAAAAAAAGAAAAAGAGAAAACGCATGGTCAAATGTCTTTTTTCATCTCTTCCTCATGTGTCAAATCCATTCAACCTACTTGTGTGTTAGCATCGCCAGATCTTCCATAACATTCCTAGCCGGTATGTCTTCTTGAGAACCTACCTCCTTCAGTGACTAATGGAGATCGAGCACGGCTATCTTTGTGGCAGGTCTCTCATATAGTGCGGTAACTGTTTTTACTAAGACGCTCCTCACTAATCCATCGGATCCTTTTTTTACGGCAACCATTCTGCCCTTAGATCAACAGCTTCTGGGGTTATTAGGATCAGATATCTATATAAAATCGTCAACCTCAATGGACTTTACATTGTCGAACTACTTGTAGCGTTGAGTAATAACAGGAAGATATTCACGCACCCATCTCGTCCAAAACACATTAGCAAGATTTTGCGCTGTTTGCCAGTTTCGCCTTAACTGCATGCCTTCGCACTTTGATTCAGTTAGAGGCTTGGCGCCGTTCGAGCTGCCTAGCAATAAATGGTTTGGCATTAGAGCCTCTTCTTCTTAATGACTTATAGATATATGGTATATGTGAGAGGTCTGGTCATGGTCATTTGTTCCCCCATCAGGGCCGCCGGCAGTATTTAATCTTACGAGACGTTCCCATGAGCCTCCCATGTGGGTTGAAATTGATGGGATAAATCCCCATTTCATAGAAGAATTTGTAAAGGTTATTACCATTAAACCTTATCCATTGGAGCAAACGCCTCCCTAAGTTCACGATCAGTTCCTTTAAAGTTCGTACCACTGTCGCTCCATAACTCGATCGGCGAGACACGCCGAGCGACAAAATTTCGTATAGCTAGGGTGCATGAGCTGAATGACAGAGAATATGCTGTTTCGAGATGTATCGCTATAGTTGTCAAGCAAATTAGTAGAACACCATACCGATTTTCGTTACTACAATACGTCGCACATTTACAAGTATTGGGCCGGAATAATTTTCCTTACATAGCTGAACGGACTACAAAAAGACGCGACCCGTGCAGGTGGCAAGCAGCTCATCATTGGTGGCTTCGGACGGGCTTGATGATTTAAGCAAGTTTGACATTGGCGCCATGTTTGATTCAATAGCGTTCTACATCTCGGTATCCTGAAATGTTGTTTTATTTCATTGACTACGGTTTCGTGGTTTGCATAATGGTATCAAGAATGATAGTCAGGTATAATTAAGTTTCGCCTCTGGGTAGTATAACGATGTTTTCCATTGCAGAGAGCCTAACCGTAACACGCATTTTGCGTTAATATGCGCATATAAACCGAAGATGGAGTTTGATTTCTTAACTGTGTTTTCCTTCAACAATATTGCTAATTCTTCAGAAGAGGCCGTAGCCTGCGCTTTTCTCCAGAATAAGATCTCAGCAAACTGGATGTACTCCTTTGTTGGCGAAAAATTTCTGTACGAATTGTTTCTCCAGTTTTTCAGTTTTCAATGCATTTTATTTTCTTAATCACTAACTCTTACATACTAACAAAAAATGCTTAAATGCTAGCTTACAATTACTTAACAATTTTATACTAACTTACTGGCCTCACACCGGCACTCTAAACTACTCTAAATTCTTATTATTATTATTATTTCGAGGGATCTTTAAAAATGAATTTGTAAAGTCCGGGATTTTCACGCCGGGGTACTATGCCCATGTGGCGCTAGTTAGTTTTAGTTTAATTTTATATGCATTTTATTTTCTTAACACTAACTCTTACACTCTAACAAAAAATGCTTAAATGCTAGTTTACAATTACTTAATAATCTTACACTAACTTACTGGCCCCACACAGGCACTCTAAGCTACTCTAAATTCTTATAACTATGTCTTTCGACTTCATTTACATTTTCTTAGAACTATTTATTTTGTATACTTAAAGCTAAGAAAAAAATTTGTTAACAAAACTTAGCATATGGACATAATTTTTAATTTTTAATAAAAACTTAGTATCTAACTTAAAATAAACCTTAGCCTACCTAAACTAAATGTACAATACACACATAAACACACATAGACCTTAGACACAATCATATACATATATCAGTATACACCTTTGTATACACTGATATATGTATATGTTTCTTAAATGCTAATCTAAGCCTATGTAAGCCGGCCATCGCTGTTTACAGAGAAACAGATTGGTCAGCTCTGCCTCATTAGTGAGGCTGGTCCGTAATTGACGGTAACGACGACGAAACATGTTCTCCATCATTCAACCACCAGAAATGCTGGTGCTGCCGAACGACATCCCTCTTATCGCGATTCCCAACCGCCCTACTGAACCTGAGGTGATCCACACTGCAGTATGCGACGTCTCTGTCGTAGTTGAGTCGCCTGTCCCCAGCTGTCCGAGCGACATGGAAGATTAACGGTACCGCTGATCTATCCTGGATGTCTGATCTAGGTAGAGGAATGCTTCCGGTGGAACGAAGCCGTCAGAGCGCACACTCTCGTGGTAAAGGTAATTGGGGTAGTAAGCCCCAGATATCAGGTTATTCGTCGACGTCATTGCTCTTGCAATGTGCCTTCGAGTCAGCTTAATTACGAAGTTGTCCACTCGTATTAGGTTCGCCCTGTTGTAAAGGACCTCATTAGGAAAAAAATTCTTGTACTCCGACTCTGGTGTTCTGTACAAGCGAAGACAGGCCCTAAGGCAAGCCCTCTCAAACACCCGAATCTTTTCCATTAAGCTTGCTCGTACATTGAACCACACGGGACAACCAAATACCAGCATGGGCCTGATAAGGGCCATGTAGCAGATTACCTTTACCCTCGCATCGAGTTGGCTGCTATAAAACAGTCTCTTTGTAAGGGCAAAAGCACCTTTAGCTCTGGCCAGAGCAGCATCTACATTTTTGCCAAAATATAGAAACTGATCTAGCCAGATTCCAAGGTATCTGACTACATTTCGACAGGCAAGAGGCTGTCCGTGTTGTCCAATAATCGAGAACTTTCTCCAATTTTTTCTGGTATCCCTTGAGGCTCTAAACAACGGCGTCCTAAAGAGAATGGTTTCCGACTTCTGAAAGTTGATTTTCAACTTCCAGTCATCGCAAAATCGTCTTATCTTATCGAAGTCACGGCGCAAGAGAGTATTAATGACCTCGATTTTTGGACCTGTTCTGTACGCTATCAAATCGTCTGCGTACGCAATAGTATGAGGAAGTGAACCTATCAAGTCACTTGTAAAAATGTTGAACAGGATCGGCGAATTGACCGCGCCTTGCTGAAGACCATTTTTAATTTGAAATATTCCAACAGAAGTCACATCACCATTCTTCACGATGAACTGTCTGTTAGTTAGCATATTATAAAGAATGTACAAGAGTGGTTTACTGATCCCCAGCCTAGTTAGTTTATAGAAAAGACCCTCTAACCATACGGTGTCGGAAGCCTTCTCCAAGTCAACAAGGCAGGCACCAGTACATTGTTTTTTGCCTTTATTCCATTGGATATCGGACACCAGTTTAGACGCGGCATGTGAGATATCATGTCCCGCCTTAAAACCGAATTGATTATCCGGAACTATATGTTTGTCCTCAACCCACCTAGACAGAGCTCTATTGATTACCTTTTCAAAAACCTTACTGATATTCGGAAGGAGACTTATCGACCGGAGATTCGCCGGATTGGATATATCCTTTCCCTTTTTGGGGATAGGTTGAACCACCGCCGTTTTCCAATGCGCTGGATAATGTGCATTATTCATTGCATTATTAAACAGGGTGGTGTAAATGTCCACCGCTTCTAGAGGAAGATGTCGAAGCACGATGTTCGGAATACCATCGGTCCCCACCGATTTCTTAGCCCTGATTGTGTCGAAGATCTCATGGAGTCCTGCCTTCGAAATGAACGGGGGTAGGCCACCCTCTCTGGCAATGACGTTATTTGCCATATTTTCGTCGCTGAACCTGGTGAAACCAGAGCCCTCGGATCGCCAGTTCCCTATTTCATTTCGAATGCAGAAGTCGTCCATCAAGACGCGATTGTCCAGGTCGTAATTAGGGCCAATGTTATCAATGGCCTTATATACTTCCTGGAAAGTGGCCCCTATGGCCTCAACCTTCTCCTGTGGATCCTCGATCACAAAAAAGTCGTCATCATTAGCGGCCTCATTTGGATCAATGCCTGCTATTGTCAGTAACCGTTCGTTGTCTGTTGTCCGGGCTATTTTAAGACACTGAAGGTAGTTTTGATTTTTTCTCCGAAATAGTTTATTTATTTGCGGAAACATATTCGGGTTGCTGGTGTTTACAGCCCGAACCTTGTTGTTCCAATACAAACTTACAGAAATTCTGTAATTTTCTTTTATTAGCGTTTGAATATTTTTAATCGACGACTTCAGTGTCCTAATCTCCGGGTCTTGTCGGTCAGTTAACTGTCTGTACAAGTTTTTAAGTCTGGTCAGAAGTCTACTTTTCTGTCGGTGCAGTGCGTCAATAGTAGGATTGCGGAACAGGTCTTCGTTAGTCGTACGTCGATACCGCGGTATTGTAGTGTCCATAGTTTGTTTAATTGTCTCGTCCATTTGTTTTAGGTAATTGTCGATCTTCTCGTTTGACAAATTCCTATTGGACGGTGGGTGGAGCGTGTTCGAGGATAGCGCTCTAGTCAAGGTTGCGGAGAAGTGTGTCCATCGAGTCTTACTGTAGTTGTAAGAATATCTTTGGACAAACTCCTCCAATTCCGCAATTTCGTTGGGAACCGTAATTTCGGTGCTAAAACCGCAATGGTCGCTGTCATACACGAATGTGCGCAGACAGTTTAATGTTTGTAAATTCGTACCTGTCAGTCGTATACGTTCGTCGTACAGCAGTAGATCCAAATAAGACCCGCCTCTGGGAAACGACGGGCTATCTGTCCCTTTAAGACCGAGTCTGTACATGACATCGTGCTGACCCCACCAATCGAGTAGTAGGTTCCCTCTAGTATTTGGCAAATTATTTCCCCAATCTCTATGTCTAGCGTTGAAATCCCCGCCGATTATAAAATAATTCTCCCCTGATTCCAGCCTCAGAAGTCGAAAAAGCGTGTCGAGCTCTGTAATGAATAGGGTGGATTGTGAAGCCTCAGGTGCATAAACAGAGGCCAAGTACAGCCGCTTTCCACTGCGGAGCGGGATGTAAACGACGACTGCCTCCAACACCCGGATCCTGCGCAACACGCCCTTGTACACTCTGTGAAATTTTATACCCTCTTTAAAGAAGATCGCGACACCGCCTCCACGTTTGGATCTGGGCCGGTTTCTTCTTCTAACAATATAATTATTGTACTCCAGTTTGTGCTTATCGGTTAGATTGGTTTCGCTAGCGAAAAGCACATCAGGAGTTTGGTCTTGTAGCAATTTAAACATCGCGGCTCTTCGTTCGATCCTAATCAATGAATTCACATTCACCGCAAGGACCTTCAAAGTTTGCTCCACCATGTGCATACCCATTACGGCATGTGTTGCGTTAGGCCCGGCAGCAACGCGTAGATCTGGTCCACCCGCTTGGCCTGTTCTTGAACCTGCTTTTGCAGCTGAGCCATCTGCCCTTGGATTGCGAGCAAGATGGCTAGCATGTTGGGTGCAGCTTCCGTTGTTCTCGGCATCGGCGCCGGAGAAGCAACAGTCGCTTGCTGTACCGTTGCCCCCCTACCTGACGCCATTTGGGCGTAGGAAATTTGGGGCGTGACGGCTGGTGTTTCAAACCTCACAGGTGAACGTTTGACCTCCACCTTCTGCTGCCGAGCCAATTTTGCTTTTTTAATTTCGGTGAACTTAGGACAACCCCGATAGTTTGCGGTGTGTCCCACGTTCCCACATAATACGCACGAGAGCTGCGACCTATCGGATGCTCCGTCAACACCCAGAGCACAATCCTAGGAACTGTGGTTCTTTGCGCACTTCACGCATCGAGGCTGCATTTGGCAGTTCGACGCGGCGTGCCCGAACCTCTGGCAGCGAACGCATTGTATAACGCCTTCGCTCCTTTTTAATTTTTCCCAGTGAACCACCTGGTAGTCTAGGACATTGATACTCCTTAGACTATCCAGACGGCTTTCGGGACTGAGCTGCACCAAGAAGAACGGCAGACTCCGTTTCTCCCGCCTAGCTCTGGCTGTGGTAAATGGCTTTACCCCCACAAACTTGAGTCCTTCGCACTCCTTCTCTTTGAGCAGTGCTAGGATCTCCTCAGGATCAGAAGACGGTTCCAACCCCTTCAGCAACATCGATTGCCGCTTTTCACACTTCGGTGTGTATGAGTAGTGCTCCGTCGTCGTTTCCTTTAGGAGCTCTTTCACTTTCGCGTAGCCCTCCACTGTATTGCAGTGGATGGCATGGCGATCGTTCCCCAATCGCTTAATATTAAAATTACTTCCAATGACCAACTTACACAGGTCCTTGGTTGCACTCACCTCTAATTTATAGGTGTTAATGGGAGGCACCTTCACCTTCTCCTTCTTCTTCGTCTGCTGCTGCTGCTGTTGTTGTTGTTGTTTTTGTTGTTGTTGTAGTTGCTGTTGTTGTTGTTGTTGTTGTTGTTGTTGTTGTTGTTGTTGCTGCTGCTGCTGCTACTGCTGATGTTTTTGTGGCTGCTGTTGTTTTTGCTGATGCCGTTGTTGTGGCTGCTCTTGTTGTTGTTGTTGGTGTTTTTTACGCTTTTTTTGGTGTTGTTGCTGGGTCTGCTTTTGTGCAAGCAGCGTCTGCTGTTATTGCTGGGATTGCTCTTCTTCCCTTTTCCTTCTTATCATTTGCCTTCCTTTGATGGCAAGTACCCTTTCTTGTAGCATTTTTATGCTGCTACTTATGGCCTTCATCTCCTCCTCTTCATCTTCAGATTCGCTCTGTTCCAATGAAGCGAAACTGTTCCCTTCCCTCGCTCCTCCAAGCAGTTTTACAGAGGAAGTTGGTTGGGTGGGACGTTGGATTAAGTTTGAAGTTGGCCTAAGCTTCCTCCTTCTCTTAGCCGTTGGAGTTTGGCTTGAACCGCTTGAGGCCTCGCCTGATAAGTCCGCAGGTCCCGCTATTGGAATAGCGGACCGCACTCCACAATCCATCACGTGTGTTTGATCTCTTTTTTTTTGTTTTTTTATTTCAGTAAAAAAAAACAAAAAAAAAATATGTCTCCCGTTGGGAATCGAACCCAAGCCTCCGAATCGCCACACCAAGTATGATGTCGTCCGAGTGTTTGCCACTTCGGCTACCGGCCACTTGATACTTTTTTTCTTTCAACGTTTAGTTTATTTGTTTTCTTCACTTGTGAAGCCGAACACGAAAATGCGTCTTATCGCCACTAAGGTCTATGAATGACTGATGTGTGGCGCTAGTCAACAGCACGCGGTGTACCGAGTTCCCATGTGGTCCACCATCTAGGTACTTACCACGCCTACACTGCTTGATTTCGGTGATCTAGTGGGAACCGATGCTTTCAATGTGGCGATGCCGTTGACTAAATTCTTATATCTATGTCTTTCGACTTCATTTACATTTTATTTGGAAATGTTTATTTTATATACTTACGGCTAAGAAAAAATTGTTAACAAAAAACTTAGCCTATGGATGTAATTTTTTATTTTTTATAAAAACTTAATATCTAACTTAAAATAAACCTTAGGCAACTTAACCTATATGCACAATACACACATATTAGACATAGACATTATGCACAATAATATACATACATTAGTATATACTTTTATATACACTAATATATATATATATTTCTTAAATGCTAACCTAAACCTATGTAAGCTGGCCATCGCTATTTACTGAGCAAATAAATTAGTCAGCTCTGCTTCATTAGTGAGGCTGGTCCGTAATTGACGGAAACGACGACGAAACATCTTCTCCACCATCTGAACCACACGGGACACCCAAATACCAGCATGGGCCTGATAAATGCCATGTAGCAGATTACCTTTACCCTCGCATCGAATTGGCTGCAATAAAACAGTCTCTTTGTAAAGGCAAAAGCACCTTTAGCTCTGGCCAGAGCAGCATCTACATTTTTTCCTAAAATACAGAAACTGATCTAGCCAGATTCCAAGGTATCTGACTACATTTCGACAGGTAAGAGGCTGCCCGTGTTGTCCAGTGATCGAGAAATTTCGCCAATTTTTTCTGGCTCTAGACTAAGGCGTTCTAAAGAGAATGGTTTCCGACTTCTGAAAGTTGATTTTCAACTTCCAATCATCGCAAAATCGTCTTATCTTATCGAAGTCACGGCGCAAGAGAGTATTAATGACCTCGATTTTTGGACCTGTTCTGTACGCTATCAAATCGTCTGCGTACGCAATAGTATGGGGAAGTGAACCTATCAAGTCGCTTGTAAAAATGTTGAACAGGATCGGCGAATTGACCGCGCCTTGCTGAAGACCATTTTTAATTTGAAATATTCCAACAGAAGTCACATCACCATTCTTCACGATGAACTGTCTGTTGTGTAGCATATTATAAAGAATGTATAAGAGTGGTTTATTGATCCCCAGCCCAGTCAGCTTATAGAAAAGACCTTCTAACTATACGGTGTCGAAGACCTTCTCCAAGTCAACAAGGCAGGGACCAGTGCATTGTTTTTTGCTTGTATTACATTGGATATCGGACACCAGTTTAGACGCGGCATGTGAGATATCATGTCCCGCCTTAAAACCGAATTGATTATCCGGAACTATATGTTTGTCCTCAACCCACCTAGACAGAGTTCTATTAATTACTTTTTGAAAAACCTTACTGATATTCGGAAGGAGACTTATCGACCGGAGATTCGCCGGATTGGATATATCCTTCCCCTTTTTGGGGATAGGTTGAACCACCGCCGTTTTCCAATGCGCTGGATAATGTGCATTATTCATTGCATTATTAAACAGGGTGGTTTTTAATAATGGAAGATGTCGAATGTGTCGAAGATCTCATGGAGTTCTTCCCCCGAAATGAACGGGGGTAGGTCGCCGTCTCTGGCAATGACATTATTTGCCATATTTTCGTCGCTGAACCTGGTGAAACCAGAGCCCTCGGATCGCTAGTTTCCTATTTCATTTCGAATGCAGAAGTCGTGCACCAAGACGCGATTGTCCAGGTCATAATTAGAGCCAATGGTATCAGTGGCCTTGTATACTTCCTGGAAAGTCGCCCCTATGGCCTCAACCTTCTCTTGCGGATCCTCGATCACAAAGAAGTCGTCATCATCAGCGGCCTCATTTGGAACAATACCTATTGTCAGTAACCGTTCGTTGTCTGTTGTCCGGGCTATTTTAAGACACTGAAGGTCGTTTTGATTTTTTCTCCGAAATAGTTTATTTATTTGCGGAAACATATTCGGGTTGCTGGTGTTTACAACCCGAACCTTGTTGTTCCAATACAAACTTACAGAATTTCTGTAATTTTCTTTTATTAGCGTTTGAATATTTTTAATCGACGACTTCAGTGTCCTAATCTCCGGGTCTCAGTGCCAGGATCTCCTCAGGATCAGAAGACGGTTTCAACCCCTTCAGCAACATCGATTGCCGCTTTTCACACTTCGGTGTGAATGAGTAGTACTCCGTCGTCGTTTCCTTTAGGAGCTCTTTCACTTTCGCGTTGCCCTCCACTGTATTATAGTGGATGGCATGGCGATCGTTCCCCAATCGCGTAATATTAAAATTGTTACCAATTACCAACTTACACAGGTCCTTGGTTGCATTTACCTCTAGTTTATAGGTGTTGATCGGAGGCACTTTCTTCTCCTTCTTCTTCTGCTGCTGCTGCTGTTGTTGTTGTTGCTGCTGCTGTTGTTGTTTTTGCTGCTGCTGTTGTTGTTGGTGTTGTTGCTGCTGCTGCTGCTTTTTTTCCGCTTCTGTGTTTCAGCTGTTGTTGTTCTTGAAGCTGCTCCTGCTGCTGCTGTTGCTTTTGCTGCTTTTGCTTTTGCTTTTGCTGCAGTTGTTGTTTCGGCTGCTGCTGGTTTTGTTGTTGCTGCAGTTGTTGTTTCTGCTCTTGTTGTTTTTATTGTAGGGAGCCCTCTACTTCTGATTGCTCCCTCTCTCTGAGCGCAGTTTGCTTTTGCTTAATAGCAAGCACTTTTTGTTCCAGCTTTTGTATGCCGCTTTTTATATTGGTAATTTCTTCATCTTCGTCTTCCGACTCAGGTGAAGCTAGAGAGGCAAAGTTGTTAGTGCCCCCCTCCTCTTTATCTTCTTCAGCTGTTAAAACAGCACTTATTTTATTTTTAGTTAGATTAGGAGGGGTTTTCAACCCTCCTTTTCATGGCTTTCGCCACGGTTATGGGAAGAGCGGGGTGCTCTCCACCATCCATCACGTGATTTTTGTTTTTTGATATATTTACACAATTTGAGGAAAACAAGAAGAAAAAAAAGAGAAAAAAAGTTCAAAGTTTCACCCGGGATTCGAACCCGCGTCCCACGATTTGTTGACTGGCGCCGCTAACCGCTGGGCTACCGAGTTAATTAACAAAACTGTAACTGATTATGTTTATAACTGAATTATTAGTTTTTTTTTTACACTACGAGAAGACGAAAGACGTCTATTCTCACCGGAGATTTGCGAACGACTGCATTGTTTCTCCAATAGCGTGCGAAGTGAATCACCAGTGCCGTTACGCATACTAAACTTTTCCACATAGAAAATCGCTCAGGTTCAATAAACCGATAGTTTATTTCGCTCGCAATTCTTCTTCTTTAGACCTGGATACTTGACCCTCTTCCTTCGGCCAAGTACTTGGTTCTAATTTAAAGAACTTCGGCACGGAACATCAGCTACTGGTTGAAAAATCAGGGATCCTCTGCCAT
This sequence comes from Volucella bombylans, assembly GCA_949129095.1. Taxonomy (NCBI): domain Eukaryota; kingdom Metazoa; phylum Arthropoda; class Insecta; order Diptera; family Syrphidae; genus Volucella; species Volucella bombylans. The sequence goes on from OX422140.1 coordinate 242,086,224, forward strand.
TTTGTAACCATCCACTCTTACGCCCTCTCGAAATAACATTCCTATCAAAATGTAAGAGGACTGCGATTTAAAACCCGTGCTGTCTTGCGGCAATCTCACGCAGTTGACCGTCAAAATGACGTCACCAAATCAGACCGATTGTGCCGAGGACACCACCCACCCTTAATGATCTAAAAGGGAAATTTCTTTGTAATTGGCAAAATATTGTAAACAATATACGTAATATAAGAACGCTATAAGTAAAGATCAAATATTTTGCCAATAAAGTTAAATTTTTTTTATAACGTTGGAAGAGCGGTTAAAACGGAGAATATTGTACTTTTTTTTTATTTAAAAAAAATTCTTTTTAAATTTTTTTCAATTCCCTGGTTCAACGCTCGAACATTTGGTCCTTCGAGCCGGATTATTTTTTGTTGGATTTTTTTGCGTTTTTTCAGTGACATTTTTTGTATGAATTTGCAAAAGACAAAAAATAAATATTTTCATTAAAATTTGTGTGCTGTGTGTTCCATCGCTGGATTTTGCAACAATTTGTATTGTGCAGATTTCATCATCATCGCGCTTTGGAAAATTGCATGTGCAACTTGGACTTGTGCTGCAACTTGGACTAGTACTGCAATTGCGATCTGGTGATCTGCTGAATGATCTCAAGTTAGTGAATTTTATTTTACTTTGTGTGGCATTATATATTATGTTATTAAGGTTCATAAAAATGAAACCTACAAAGCTTAGTCGAGTACTCTCACAGCTCGAAAAGTACATCTCAAATTTCTACACGACACTAATGGTGAATTATTTGGCAGGCCGCTTGTCTCTTTTAGAGAAATCCAGGGTGTTGGATCGCCGAAGGCGATGCACAAAATTTGTTTGAAGGGTACCGAATGAATTAAACGAAAATTCTTTAATTTAGTAATATAATCTTTTTATTGTCAAAATAGGGAACGTGTCTTACCTCTATGAAAGTTGATACAAGAAGAAAGTTAGGGTCAGTAAAAAGGAAGGATATGGGTGAAAATTGGAGATGTCAAGTGCCCTCTATGTATTCAGGCATACATTATTTTATATATTATATATTAGGGCGACATTACAATGTTTTGACATGAACATTGCCGCCCGCCTTGCAGATATCTTTTCTGATATCTCGCAGTGCTCGAGCCAATGACGAAAATCTAGTGAGAATATCTTCGAGCTCATTGTATTGTGCATAGCAAGATTTGAGAGGCTTTAATTCGAGATCGGTGTCCTCAATGGCTTCGTTAATGGAGGAAGGCCACTAGTCTTCTGAAGAGGAAAGCCATTTTGGGCCATGCCACCATAAATCATTATTAATAAGTTCCCTATTACCCAATCCTCTTGTTGCAAGGTCAGCTGGATTGTCGCTAGAGGACACATGTCTCCATTCACAGTCTCCAATGTAGCTTTTGCTAGTGCGATTAGCAACGAAGGTTCGCCATGAAAACGGCGGTTTTGCAAGCCAAGCTAAAACTATAGACGAGTCTGACCATAAATAGACCGAGGGATTTTGTGACTTGAACATTGGAAGGATCTTTGCCATTAATTTAGACAGCAAAACTGCACCCCACAGCTCGAGACGTGGCAAGGTAACGAACTGTACTGGAGCAACTTTTGTCTTAGCGCATAACAGACTCGAGACAGTTCCTGAGCTATCGTTGACTCGGATATAAATCGCAGCAGCATAAGCTTGTTCAGAAGAGTCCATGAACTTGCATAATATTATGAGGAGCTGTTTCAATCCATCGAGCAACTCTCAATTTTGATATTTCTGAAAAACTCTCTGTAAAGGCTTTCCATGTGGCTAACGATGAAGAGGTTAAATTGTCATCCCACTGAGTTTTATCTTTCCAGATGGTTTGCAACCGAATTTTAGCTTTGATAAGGACGGGGGCCGTCCAACCAGCGGGATCGAAAATTTTTGCTATGTGGGAAAATACTTCTCGCTTAGTACAACGGTTTGAAAATGGTATCGGATTGATTTTGAAGTGAAATTTATCTGATTAGCGTTCCAAAAAACACCAAGTGTTTGTTTGATCACTTATGTTAAGAAATTGGTCATTGAGAACATTCTCCCTGGGTATGTTCTGCAACAATAAGAAATTATTAGCCGTCCACTAGCGCAACTGAAATCCGGCTGTATCTAAGATGCTTAATATTTCAGATTGCGCTTCCAACGCATGTTCAATAGAATGAAATCCTGCAAGTAAGTCATCAACGTAAAAGTTATTGTGAAGTATGGAAGCTCCGATAGGGTACTTGTCTTTCTCGTCCTCAGCCAACCGTAACAAAGTACGTATCGCAAGGTAAGGTGAACATTTTACGGCAAAGGTGACTGTTTGGAGCTCAAAATCTTGAATGGGCTTATCAGGAAAAGGTCTAAAAAGAATCCTTTAAAAAGGGGTGTGCCTAGGATGTACTCGAATCTGCCGATACATCTTTGCTATGTCCGCGTTTAAAACGAATTTGTACTTTCGCCACTCGAGCATTAAGGTCATCAAATCCTGCTGTAATACAGGACCTGTATAGAGCACATCGTTTAGACTTTTTCCGTTTTCAGAATGACTTGATGCATTGAAAACTACCCTAACTTTGGTGGTGGAGCTTTCTGGTTTAACTACTGCGTGATGGGGCATGTAATATGTCATGACTTTCTTCGACTCCATCAGTTCTTCACCTTTTACGTATTTCATGTGACCTACATCGAGATACTCTTTTAGAACATCGTAGTACTCGGACTCCAGCAAAGGATCTTTCTTAAGACGTCGTTCTAAGTAAATTAAACGTTTCTCACTAATACGGCGTGAGTTTCCGAGACTAATGTTTTGCGGAAATTGCTTTATAAATGGTAACTGGACGACGTATTTCCCATCTGCTGTTCGATATGTCGACTCAGAATACAGCTTTTCACAAAAATGGTCTTCATGGGAAAGCGGCTTCGCTTCAATTACCTCTTCTAAATCCAAGAAATGTTTTATCTCATCATCCAGCGAAACCTGATTGAAATATGAGACAAATGTGGTAAAGGTTGATGACTGGTTCGTCGGAAGTGAACCTGATATTATCCAACCGAAGATGGTATTTTGAGCGAGCAGCTTTCCAAAAATTTTATGTTGAACACCTTTTAGAATAATGTCGGCATAGAGATCAGCTCAAATGAGTTTGTCTACCCGAGAGGTTTTATAAAATTGAGGATCAGCGAGTTTGAATTCAGATAATTCTGTCAAGTCTAGGGGGCCGATCGACTGGGACGGTAGTTGTCCCGTAGGGTTATCAACGATTAGGGCTTGAGCAGAGATTTTAATTGGGCTTAAGTTGGAACCTAAACAAAAGTGTCATAATCCTTTAGATGTCGTAGCTAAAGCTTTGTTAACGCCGGATATTTGGACATTGACGCGCGTAACAGGCAGTCCTAAACGGATTTGTGCAGCTTTGGCTATCAGAGTTACTTCTGACCCAGGATCAATGACCGCACGTAAGATGTGTTTACTACCCCTGTGGTATATGGATATTAAGGCTGTTGCCAATAGTATCTGTTTCGACGATGTCGAAAAGTGGGTATTCACCTTGTGCATGGATTGTGGAACAGTGGACTGTATTAACGGTTGCGATGTCTCGTCAGATTGAACATGAGATGAACCTGACATATTAAGCAATGAATTTAAACTCACTTGACTGTGAAGCAACGTGTGATGACGTTTCTTGCAAAATTTGCAGGTAAACTGACTTTTACACGTTTGGGTGGTGTGGTTAAAAGCCAAACAGTTTGAGCATAACCTATGAGCTTGAACTGTTTGCGATCGTTCTTGGACTGACATTTGTGTAAATGAAGGGCAAATTCGTAAGGAGTGATTTTGTTGACATAAAACGCAAGTATATGCTTTGGCATGATTTATGTTTACTCTTTTGTTTCCTTGTGCGTGTGTGACAGCTTGCTTAGGTTTAGTTGAAAGTCGAATGTCACTAATAGTTTCAAGAGTTTTATACCGTGAGACTATAAAGTTGCTCATGTCACTCCATGTGGGAATCTCCGAGGGCTTTTCTAAGCTTTGTTCCCAGAGGGAAAGTGTTTTTTCTGGAAGACGGTTCGAAACAAAGACAGTTAGAAATGAATCCCAAGAATCAGTATCGATTCCATGAGTTGTTAGAGCACAAAGACAATCATTCACATTTCGATGAAGTTGTTTTAGGGATTTATCAGTCTCAACAGATAGCGTGGGAAGATTAAACAGAATTTTTAAGTGACAGTTTACTAAAATCCTTTTGTTTTCATACTGTGCACTAAGGGCTTTCAAAGCGAGATCAAAATTACTATCAGTCAAGGCAAACTTTGAAACAATATTAAACGCATCTCCTCTTGTCTTTGAACGAAGGTGAAACAATTTTTGAACGGGACTTAGCCGTGTGTGATTGAGATAGACCGCCGAAAACATATCGCAGAATGATGGCCACGATAAATAGTCACCGTGGAATAATTCACAATCACAAGGAGGAAGCGAAAACGCACGATGTCCAAAATCTTTAACTTCCAAAGAAGAAGTTAGCTCTTGATTAGATACTTGGGAAGGACTGGTTTCCTTAATTTCTGAACGTTTGACTTCGTTTGTAGGCGAACTAAACTTATCCGAAAAACTCATTATTAACTCTAGACATGCTACGAGTATATACGTCTCTATTGAGAACTTGTATTTCGATTTTACTGCAATCAAATCTTCCTGGGATAAAGGCTCGTTTTTGTCACGCACACAATTTGAATACGAATTCTTTACTTCCGACCATAGTTCTTTTAATTCAATCTTTCGCGCTTGCAGGGAGTTTAACGAAAGGATATTGATTGGTACTTCTTTGAAATTCGCAACGTACTCAACCAAGCAATCAGCATTAAAAATGAAATGATTCATGATGAATACAGTTGTTTTTGTAAACTTAAACTATACGAGAATATCAAGCTTCACGCCTACTTTATATCGCGTACGCGTACCCGGTTTTAAAACAACTTATTAAAATTTGATTGATACCTAATACAAATTGCATTAAATAATCCAATATACACGTACCTTTTGGTAATTTGAGTTGTCTCGACTGTTCTCTTCAATGATCACGTGTTTGGTGGTTTAATGATTGATCTTTTGACTGCAACTGCAACTGCTGCTTAACATATATTACTGCTTGGTGATAACTGATGATAATGATGATTATAAAAGATGATGTTGTGATGATGATGATCTTGACGAATGGAGCGAAGTCTCGTGGGTTAGTGTGCTGTAATCAGCATGTGTATCGAAAATGATATGTGATTAGCATAGATGTATGTACGAGTAGATGATGCCCAATTATGTTTGATTCCTTTTGGCTGTGGTTTTGATTAAGGAAATGCGTGTTGATTTTGCAGTAATTCTCTGTTTTATGAATTTCTTGTTTATTTCGGGTGATCCGCTCGTGTAGGACCAAATGTTGGATCGCCGAAGGCGATGCACCAAATTTGTTTGAAGGGTACCAAATGAATTAAACGAAAATTCTTTAATATAGTACTCGTAATATATAATGTCAAAATAGGGAACGTGTCTTACCTCTATGAAAGTTGATACAAGAAGAAAGTTAGGGTCAGTAAAAAGGAAGGATATGGGTGAAAATTGGAGATGTCAAGTGCCCTCTATGTATTCAGGCATACATTATTTTATATATTATATATTAGGGCGACATTACAATGTTTTGACATGAACACATGGAGTCGGATCAAAAGATGCATTATCTCAAAAAGAGCGCAACAGGGGGAGCGGAAAAGCTTTCAGCACATTTGGGTATTGCTAACTGGCGAGTATTACCCAGGAGAGGGCTCCATCAGAGAGTTGTTAGACACGTCAACAGAAGTGGTACACAGTTTGGTCAACTTGAAGGCGCCTATCCAACACTGAGATGTGGTTCTGGTTTACATCCTGCTGCAGACACTTTCTGTGAAAACGCAACCGCTTTGGTAGGAGAAACTCGGATCCAACTACCAACTTTTGCGGAATTAACCCAATTCATCGGATCGATGTTCCGTACCTTAGAAGCAGTTAATTATTAGCAGGGTCGGCCATCATATTCGTTGAAGAAGGCACCGCAGTGCAACTCGTTCCACGTCCAATCAAACACTTCTAAGTTAACTTCTAAGCTTTGCAAAAAAGGTAGCATGCTATCAGGAAATGCAACAAATTTCTAAAAATGAGCAGTTCGGAATAAATATCAAAATGTGAATAAATTAGGTCTATGTATTAACTATTTAGCGTATAGTCATTCGTCACAACAATGTCCAAGTACACGTAGGTGCTATACAGTTTACCACTTCGGGCTTTGTTGGACTCAGGCTCCGAGGCTTCTTTTATCACGGATGTGATATTCAGCTCCTCCGTTTGAAACCTAAATCAACTGATTTTATGGTGTCTGGGTTATTGTTAGTCAGTAGTGGCATTTGCAAAAGGGTTGTGGATATAACGAATGGATCGTGTCATACAGCCTTCCAAACAACAACACAGGCTTTAATATTTCAGTCACTATCTGGCCATCCCCGGCCCTAATCCCCTCTATTGGCGATTGGAGGCACCTCAACGGTTTACAATTAGCAGACCCATAATTTTACAAACCAGCTAAGATCGACCTTCTGTTGGGCAGCGATGTATTAGCCGATATATTGTTGCCAGATATGATACGTCATCGGGAAACAATCGTTCCTTTTGCTCAGAAGACCAGGTTGGGATTGATTTTGTTCGGCAGATCAACAGTTGAACCTCGATCCGTGAGGATTTTCTTCCAAAAATCTGACGTCGATGCACAACTTCGAAAATTTTGGGAACTTGAAGAACTCCGTTCGAGCCCTGTGAAACTACCGAAGACACCACATGTGAAGAACATGTTGTTCACAATGTTAGGCTTATGGCAGATGGACGCTATCAAGTAGCACTGCCGTTTAAGGAAAATCTTCATCCGGTACTAGGAGGGTCACGTGAAGGAGCTCTCCAACGTTTCAGGTCCCTGGAGGGGCGTTTAGCGGCTGATCGACAACTTCATACCGAAAACAAGTCGTTGTCGTATATTTCGGTACGAATTATCTGCGCGGCCCTTGTATACTTAGCTTCTGCCGCTTTCGCTACTTCCACCAATGTCCGAATCGCTAGGTAAAGAGCTGAAGTCGTGCCAAACGTCACCGCCTTAAATCGAAAGACCTTTAATTGGTCCGATGGATGCTTACGCCAAAATATCAGCTGGTAGTTTGAGTCTAACTGTGTTACCCATATCTGCCGGTACATTTTCTCGATGTCCGCTAAAAAGAAAAAACGATATAATCCCCAACGAAGAGTCACATAAGTGACATTGTGTTGTAAGGAGGGACCAGTCATCAGATGATCATTTAAGGAAGCTCCGTCGGATGTCTTACATGATGCATCAAACACGATCCTGAGTTTAGTCGTTGAGCTGGTTTCCTTTAAAACGGCATGATGTGCCGATACCATTGAAGAAGTTGAAATAAAAAAGAAGGAAGTTAAGGCCGTCAAACGCGGAAGAGCTGCTCAAGGATATTTCAACCCAGGGTCGAGAATCATCTTTGGCGGTTCCGTCGGAAAGATCAGATCGGATCAAAACGTAGGGTATTCATTGGCTTTCTAATGCTGACAACTTTTGTTTTAGGTTCACGCCCACAGTCCATGAAGCGTTTCATATTGCCAACGATTGCTCGACTGTTTGACCCCCATGGGATGGATATCACCGTTTATTTTAAAGGCGAAACTCATCACGCAGCTTCTCTGGATTCAAAGGGATGGGATGAACCAATCGAGAAAAGGGTGCTTGACGGCTAGATTAGTCTGTACAACGATTTATCAGCCATTAATGACATACGGATTCCGAGGTGATTTCAAAGAATTGACCGTATTGAGTTACACGGCTTTAGTGATGCGTCAGAGAAGGCGTATGGAGCAGCAATTTATCTTCGGGCGGAAGACAACCAAGGAAAGGTTCATATGCACCTTATGATGTCCAAATCCAAGGTCGCACCAGTACAACCGGTTAGTCTTCCTCGCCTGGAGCTCGGAGGTGCTTTTACGCTAGCGAAACTGCTGAACTACGTGTCATGCACACTCGGCCTGAAACACTAATTCATGTATGGACAGATCCTACCATTATATTGGCATGGATTCTTGCACCGACTTCACGTTGGGAGATATTCCTCAGGAGTCGCGTTAGGGAGATCCAACGGTTGACGGACATTCACAACTGGAAACATGTCCCAACTCAACACAATCCTGCAGATTTGGCGTCCAGAGGTATGTTGTCTTCCTGGTTAGTTGGTAAGACACTGTGGTTTAACGGTCCGGAATTTCTGCGATCAACTTGAATATTTGATTTGCTAGCACAGCCAGTAAGTCACTCGACATAGGAAATAAAAGGAATTTAACTCGACTTTCCAGGTAACAGCCTGGTGTAAACGCTTCATCAATAACGCAAAGTCCAATTTATTAAATCGTTATATTGGATGTTTTTTACCCAGCGCGCCCTGCCCAGAATGCAATCTTTGCAGAAGACAGGAATTACAAGGGTATGGGATCCTTAAACCCATTCGTTGACGGGGAAGGAGTTCTTCGTGTAGGCGGAAGGTTGCGGAATGCAAAAATTCCTTAAAACCAACAGCACCCGATAATTTTGGAACCCAGACATCATTTCACTAAACTCATCATCCGCGATTCTCACGAAAGGTCATTGCACGGGGGAATACAACTTATGATGGTGCATATTCGATATAAATATTGGATATTCCAATTCAAAAGAGCTGTAAAGAAGCACATAAACAGTTGTACGACATGCTACAGGTTTCGGAGTCAAACAGCACATCAACTAATGGAAGAATTACCGGCACCCCAAGTGACGATATCAAGACCTTTTCCCACACAGGTGTTGACTACGCAGGACCTGTCAACATCCGATCATGGAAGGGCCGTGATCCAAGTGTCACAAAGGGTACATAGCTGTGTTTGTTTGTTTGTTTGGCCACCAAAGTTATTCACCTAGAGGAGGTAACCAACCTAATAACTCAAGCCTTCTTAGCAGCAATTAGAAGATTTACGGCAAGACGAGGAGTCTGCGGTCAAATTTATAGCGACTGCGGAACTAATTTCATTGAAGCAGATATAGAACCGCTTCGTCCGATGAAAGGCGCAATCCATGACTGGAAGAACATTGCAGACATCACAGCAGCAGAAGGAACCTAGTGGAACTTTATCCCCCCAGATTCTCCTCATTTCGGAGGATTATGGGAAGCAGGGGTGAAGTGTTAAGTACCACTTAAAACCGATTGTCGGATACGGAACACTCACTTTTGAGGAGCTCACCGCGTTTTAACGCAGATCGAAGAGTGTTTAAATTCGAGGCCTCTGTGCTCCTTAATCGATCACCCCGACGACTGCGAACCACGTACTCCTCCACACTTCCTAATAGGAACGACCTTATTCAGCGTACCAGAGCTATACATGTCCATAAACATGGAAGGCAGTTCAAGCAGACTTATAAACCTTTGGAAGCAGTGGCAAATTGAGTATTTAGCTCGGCTGCGGCAACTCCCGAGATGGTTGAAACTACAAACCAAGCTGAAAGTAGGAGACCTAGTTATTTTCAAGGATGAATCAAAACCTAAGTATACGCACATCTTTACACAACACAAAAAACAAAAATATATATACATATATAACAATAATAATATTAAAATTAGGTAAATAATCTCGAATAAAGCAAAGTGAAGAAAAAAAAAATATGTACATATATGTTATAACAATATTGGCTCAAAATTGTAGCCAGATAAAATCCACTTTAAAGTCATTTTAGTACGTAACAAAATCAGTGCTAGTGTTTTGATACTTATAGTCGAGATATAACCCACTTTATAGTTATAACCTCGCGCTAAAATTAATATCACATAAAGTCCATTTTATCTTTTAGTATGGACTTTGAAATGTCTCAAGAAAATTTGTTTGCAGATTTCGATATTTTCGAAGATTTTAAGTTTTTAGAAGGCCTAAAATATATAAAAAAAAAACCGATCTCGTTTTGTCTAAAGAAAAAACAAATATTGTCACAAAAGAAAATGCACTTTTTTTAATTAAACAAATTTTCTGCTTATATTATTGAGAAACTGCTATCCGAATTCAAATTTAAAATTCAGAATTCGAAAAACTTGTTTTCTATTTCCTTTGATATTTCTGTCAAATTCATTCCAATTTTGTAAAAGTGTGCCCTTTAAACTGTGTTTGGTATCCCAAAATATAATTTTTTATGTTTTTTTTTGACTAAAACTCATCGCGGGTACGTTCTAAAGTTAATAGTAGTTGTAGGTAGGTTAAAAAGTATATATATGTTATTAAATGCAAAGTTAGGAGCTGGTTTTAAAGTTAACGTGATGTTGGTTAGTGCATACTAAACCTACTTAATACACGGTGACTATAATTTTGCGCCAATAATATTAAAATTAAATAAATAATCCCGAATAAAGTAAAATAAACAAAAATAAATATGTAAATCAATTAACAAATTTACAACACAAAATAATAAAAGTCTACAGACGAAAACCTTTTCGCATCACTGTCATCAAACAAAACGCAATTCCAACACAATTAAAATTATATGCAAAATCACACAACACTCAATCTCAACCAACCTGCATTTCAACCCAATCACAAATTTTCACAAGCATTCCGGAAAATTCACATTCCATTCACTCGCGCTTATATAGATTAACACAACAATTCAAAATCAATCACCCAAAATAATACACTCTCACTACACACCACACACGCTCTCACACAATTCATCCAAGCATCGATACCTCTGATGTAGAATAGTCTATTCATCTTTTCGCACACACACACAAACATATATATATATATATAAATAACCGAGGGATGCGAAGAAAAAAACCAATGAATACTAATTTTATTTAACTTTAATTCAACTCACCTGTATTATATTGGATTCCAAACACCACGTCAAAAACTAAAAATATTAACTTTAATACTTTTCACAATATTTATTATACAAATACCGGGTACCTAAGTCACGCCAACATAAACCACCAACAACTGCACCGCAAATAGAGAAAAATATACTAACTTGCCATCGTCATTGCAACAACAACACTCAAGCTGGAATCAACCATCATCGCCTGCATGCAACAGAGAGAGGACAGCGAAGTGAAACTAAAAAATCATATTCGATCGCATTGTACACATAAACGGGATCGTGATTGCTGGAGTAATGAATTGTAAAATGTTTGTGTGGGTACAAATGATAGAACTTATTCTTTTCAATACAAATCCCTTTATTCAGTACAGTTACAATTCACTATTTAATTCTTTCTCTCAGTACAATTCAATTTCTCAACCACTTATACTTTTCTTATCTTTTACTTAAACCACTTAATCATTTCTCCTAATTAACACTTCAAATTACACTTTCGAACTCACTTGCATACCTTTGGGATGCTGGTATTTATACGAATGGACCGCGTTTCGGTAGGCCATAAAGAAGAGGGGTATGTGTCGATCCCAATCCCGCTGGCAGTTGCTGACAACCTTAGATAGATGCTCATTCAAGGTCCGATTGAATCGCTCTACTATTCCATCAGATTGAGGGTGTAGTGGCGTTGTCCTTGTCTTTCTTATTCCCAAATATTGGCATATTTCCTGGAAGACTTTTGATTCAAAGTTTCGCCCTTGATCAGAGTGCAGCTCCATTGGGACCCCAAATCTGCTCACCCAGTTGTTGACTATCTGTTCGGCTACGGTCTTAGCCTCTTGATTTGGGATGGCAAACACTTCCGGCCACTTACTGAAGTAATCCATGACTACGAGAGTATATCGGTTTCCATTAAAGGTTTCGGGAAACGGCCCAGCGATGTCGATGGCTATTCGTTCGAAAGGTGCTCCGACATTGTATTGTTGCATTTGTCCATGTGGCTTTACTTTTGGACCCTTGGTAGCCGCACACCTTATGCACTTTTTGCACCAATTCTCGACATCTTGTTTAGCGCTTAGCCAATAGAAACGTTCCCTTACCTTTTCCAACGTCTTGTTTATTCCCAAATGGCCTCCTGAGATTCCGTCATGTATTTCATGGAGCACTTGGTTGACTCTGGACCGTGGCACAATTAGCTGCATACGAGATGTTGTCCCATCTGCACTTTCCCATTTTCTCTTCAGCAATCCATCTTGCACAAAAAGCGAGTCCCACTGTGCCCAGTATGCCTTCAGAATTTGGCTCCGGTCTGATATCTGCTGCCAGCTTGGTCTTTCCTCGTGTTCCTTCCAGGCCAATATTGGTTCGATGTCATTGTCTGCCTGTTGGGAGGAACGGATTTCGTCTATACTCCAACCCTCTATTGGCTCAGTCCTGATCGTTTGGATAGTTGCCTGTTGTTTCGCTTCTTTACCACTGACTACTTCTGCTGGGTGGCTTTGGTTGCATTGTTTTACCTGTGAGACTGGGATAATTACCCTGGAGTCGTCGACTCCTGCTACAGACTTCTGCCCTGCGAAGTAAGCATTTCCTAACTGATGGCTTCTGGAAATTTGACCGGTTTCTTGGTAACCGTTTCTGCCGGTTTTTCTTTCTATTTGCCTGTAGCCCCAGTGCATGCAGCCTTCTCGTCGTACCGGTTCTTTACAATGCCCTTGCAAATGTCCTACTTTATCGCAGTTCCAGCAGCGCATCCTTCGTCTCTCCCGTGGGATATTTCGTTGCATGGTAGTTGGTCTTGAGCAGGAGCATTCACCAGATACTATTTCCCTTACGAAATGCATTCCTTTGGAAGCCTGATTGGATGCTTCCATCGCCAGAGCGAAGGCAAGTGCTTCAGCAAGGGTTCTTTTCCCGGCCATCCTTACTGCTGATTGTATCTTCAAATCTGCAATTCCCCCAATGAATGCGTCCTTTGCCATTTCGTCGATTATTTCTTGGCCTGCGGTGGGATATGACAAATGTGCCAGTCTACTCACGTCTGCTTGGAGCTGTTGCAGTGTTTCTCCTCGTTGCTGCATACGGCCTTGCAATTGAACCTTGTAAACTTCCCGCATGTGGCTATCCCCAAACCGTTTCTCGATAGCCTGCACTAAAACCATATAGTCTCTATTCTTTTCGATATCGATTGTTCGTAACAATTCTGCCGCAGGACCACGTAAGGCCATCGCTAGGGCAAAGCACTTCTCCTTATTGTCCCATTCGTTTGCACAGGCAGCCATTTCAAACTGCTTCTTATAAGTAGACCATGAGGTCTGGCCATCGAATGAGGGAGGCTTCAACTCTTTTCTCCTTGGACCGCTTAAAGAACATTCTCGCAGTTTCTGTTTTCGCACTGTGTCGAGCTCTTTTGCCAGTTGCTGAACTTTGCTGTCCATTTCTTCGAATTTTTCGCCAACATTCTTCTCTATTGTATCAAATTTGTCATCAACGTTCTTCTCTATTCTATCAAATTTGTCATCAACGTTCTTCTCTATTCTTTCAAATTTGTCATCGATTTCTTCGAATTTTTGCTGGAGAATGTTCTTTTGTTCTTCCAGATTATTCTTTTGTTCATCCATTTTCTGTTGAAGACCGTGCAGATTGTTGGTTTGTTCGTTGAATTTTTGTTCAATGCTGCTCTTCTGCTCGTCTAGATTTTTCTTTTGTTTATCCAGCTTTTGTTCGAGGCTATTCTTTTGTTCTTCCAGATTTTTCTTTTGTTCATCCAGCTTTTGTTCGAGGCTGTTCTTTTGTTCTTCCAGATTTTTCTTTTGTTCGTCCATTTTTTGTTCGAGGCTATTCTTTTGTTCTTCCAGATTTTTCTTTTGTTCGTCCATTTTTTGTTCGAGACTGTTCTTCTGCTCGTCCATTTTTTTGTTTTGTTCGTGCATTTTTAATAAGAGGAGTTGCATCATTGCAGCCATGTCATTGCTGGTACTTGTCTGTTCATCCTCGTCAACATCAAAGGAATATGCATCAGGATCATGCCCCTCGTTGTTCAAAGCCTCCTGAAGACGGAGCACCAGGTCACTTTTTCCTCCACTGGCGCTGAGGCTTCTCTTGTTCAACTCGGATTTGAGTTGGACGAGGGTCAACTGCAATAGTTTTCGACCCATTCTAGCTTTTTCACACTTTTTTTTTTTTTTTTTTTTACACACAATAAGTCGTATCCCACTTCTGACACCAATGTAAAATGTTTGTGTGGGTACAAATGATAGAACTTATTCTTTTCAATACAAATCCCTTTATTCAGTACAGTTACAATTCACTATTTAATTCTTTCTCTCAGTACAATTCAATTTCTCAACCACTTATAATTTTCTTATCTTTTACTTAAACCACTTAATCACTTCTCCTAATTAACACTTCAAATTACACTTTCGAACTCACTTGCATACCTTTGGGATGCTGGTATTTATACTCGAATGACATACTTCGAGAACAATCCTCGCCATCCAGCGATTCCACTCTCCAGTCGAGACTTTGTTATTCCAATATCGAAATCTTCTGGTCTTCGACATTTTCTGCTAGATGTCGCTGCTCACATTTAAGTGGTTATCACAGAATGTTAGCTGTTTTCATGTACAATTGTCCATTATTGTGTCTTTACATAATAATATGCAATAATCTGTTGTTTATTTCATGTAAACGCATGCATTGTTTACGACGACGATAGTAGGGCAGAGCCAACAATGTAGGCAGCTATAAACGAGATCGTGAGAAGACCAAAGGCGTAGTTAGAAAACACTTCTTCGTTGGAGGAGAATGTTGACTATCGAAATAACGTCACCAAACAGATTGTGATTGGGAAAATTGGCAAAATATTGTAAACAATTTAAAGGTCAAATCTTTTGCCAATAAAGTCACAAATATTTTTTATAACGTTAGAAGGGCGGTGGTTTCATTTGAAAACGGAAAATTTTGCACTTTTTTTTTATTTGAACAGTTGTTCCAGAAAATTCTTTTTCAATTTTTTTCAATATCCTGGTTCAACGCCCGAACACACGCTCTCCCGAAACGCTGACCGAAACTAATCTAATTACCGATATAAAGAATCAGGAATTATTCTTCACAAGTTTCACTGTTTTTCGAGACGACGATTTTACTAGTCCAAACGATGATTCTCCTTATCATGGTGTCCTACTGGCCATCCATAATGTCCTAAACTCTTCTCCAATCGCTGTTTCTACTTCTTCTAAGCTTGACTACGTTTCAATGAAGATAACACTCCCCTGCAGGTCCCTGTATGTTATGTATTTTTAGATCCTACCGCCACAACCCATCTAATGCTAACAACTTGCTATCGATGCAATTGATCGAGTAATTAATTTATCTGATCAATCTACCTCAACTGCACTGGAATCGATCAGATGATGAATCTTTTTTTATCGCAAATTTTAACTACAGTAATGAATGCCCGCTTCTGGGATGAGCTTACAGACTCCAGTTATGCCAAGTTAGTGGGGTCTCCAACTATTTGGGTAGGCAATTAGACCTCATTTTCACTATTGACCCCATAAACTCAGCTGTCTCGCTCTGTCTCGCTCTGTCCCCTTTCCCTATCTGTTAGCGCCAAATAACAATTGACTCATTGTACCATATTAACAACAGTACCAATTTCCCCAGAATTATATTCAACACACCTGCTATTGCTCCCATATAAAACGCATCCCAACCCCTAATTTTCCAGACAATAAACAACCTTCATACTCGAACCAACCAACTATCTACAATAAATTTTAAATTATAACGAATTCAAGCGTGTTTTATTTAGTGGCATTTCTTACTATTTTTTCTACATGGCGACCATGACAGGACATTAAGTCAATAAAGAAATCATAAGTGAGTTAATACCCAATTTCGCAAAAAAAAAAAAAGAAAAAAAAGAGTGACTATTTCGGAATAGTGTTTGAACAAAACGGACAAAGTTCAAATTAACAGAAAGTGTTCGATTACGGTTTCGAGATCGCGTACAGATCTACACAACGCCATTAACCTACAGTAAGAGGAACAGCTACGTATATGTTCATACATTTATTGGTGAGTCTGTATCGTTTCTTTTTCAAAATAAATTATTTAATTTAAATTGCAACAATCGTTATTCGCTACAATCGACCCTTTGGTTGAAACGAAATGGCACCTTCGTCATCACCCATTTCGCTCTTGGGCTATTAATTCGCTGCAAACAATTCCCTATTCGAGTTATCTCCTAACCATTCGGGAGAAGTTTTACATTAGGGCAATTAATAAGAATAATGTATACATACACAAATGGCAACTTTGATTCGTCACAAATTACATTCAACACATTAAGCTTATTCGTATCATCATTGGCGTATGGCAATACGAGAAAGCCAACTGGAGCGGTCTTAAAAGTTTCTCTTGGAATTTTAACTAGTCGTTATGTTTCCTCAATAACGACGTGAATGCTGCAGGTGATATGATCACAGACACCATTATCTTTGGAATGAGATCCTTTATCCCTCATCGAATAAAGAGTATCAAACCAAAAGAAAAGGCATGGTACGACTCGAGCTGTAAAAAGGGTGTCATCTTTTTTTTCGGGTCTGGAATAACTGAAACGTCTTTCTTAAGCGTGTATGATTCCAATACGTCTAAAAACCGTGTGCAAAAATACTACAATGTCCCAAAGGTAGTAAAAATTGTTGGTCGTTGGTCAAAAATATCAGAAATTCTGCCTCATCCTCCATCTCAACGCCCATTTACAATGACATTCCAGATGTCAGCCCTTTGAACAAGGCCAATCTGCTTGCTACACACATTCCGGCCAGCTCAACACTCTCAGATTGTGTAGCAGCAAGAGTATTTAAGGATCTCAACAAATATAAAGCCTTTGCATCAATCCTACTCTTTAGGACTCTTTCCGAGTAGATGGAAAGTAGCATTTGCCCGGCCCGTACCAAAAAAAGGCCAATCTACTTCCCTATCCTCCTACAGACCCATTGCACTTACGTCACTTCTTTCCAAGGTCATGGAAACGCTGATAAATCGTCAGCTCATGAAATATCTCGAAACACGAACATTTCTAAATGGCCGGTAGTACGGTTTTCGTAGCAACAGGTAGACTGGTGATCGGATGTCATGTCTCACTGAAAAGTGGATCCAAAGTGCACAAGTAAGATAATTGCATTTGATATTTCTAAGGCATTTCACACAATTTGGCATCAGGCTCTTTTGTCGAAAATGATCGATCGAAGAATCTTCCTCAGCGGGTTAGAAACTACCTTTCGGAACGTTCAATTCAAGTTGTCTTGGATGGTTTCAAGTCTGATATTCACATAATAAATGCTGATGTGCCCCAGGGCTAAGTTTTTTCTCTGAAACTCTTTTAGTTTTTACCAACGATCTCTTATCTGCTGCTTATAATCCATTATATTCCTTTGCTGACGAAACTACTCTCTGCTTTTCATATTCATTCACTGACTCAGGTCCTCGACTGTAGAACGGGAACGCAAGCGTACTTTAAGCTCACTAAATTCTCTTAGGTTGAGTCTAGGTTGTTGGCAGTATAACTATCAACGTCTGCAATTTATGTGGACTCATTTACAAGCTGGGTTAAGTTATTTTCCGAAGCTCAACACACTGTACTTCGGGTGTTGTCTGTCCAGAATGTCGAAGCCACCCAGAATTGTGTATATTGAAATCGCCCGTAGTGATGATTTCAGTTTTAGGATATAGGGATACAATTCCTTATGTGGAATCACACAGCGCATCAAACTCGTTAAATGTGGAATTGCTGTACAGTTTGGGGCTTCTCTAAATAAAGCAATAGTGGATAACTTGCTTACAGAGACGGAATTTTAACCATGTGAAGTTGAATACATTTACGCACGTAAATGGCGAGTCCGCGATGAGAGAAGGATAATGTTTGTAGCCAGGTAGCTTCAGATCTGAATGATCTGAGAGGTGTGGGCGGGGATCTACCTGTGTCACTAAGTGGGCCCCTGCCCAATTATCAAGGCTTCGCCCATTAATGACATTGTCTAATAATGAACGGGGGCAGAGCAAAGTTCTGGTCTTATCGTTAACATCTTCAGATGACGCTACCGAAGGTTGCTACGATTCAATCAGTCACAAGTTGCCGGTCATAGGTCTTGTTGGCGGCTAGACCACCGGTAGTTGTTACAAGGACTTAAATCACGGTACAAAGGGAGTCAAGAGCCCCCCGGATCTCGGTCTGGGCCTGACTTAAAGAGGTTTAAACCCAAAATCGCAGGAAGGGTTTTCCTTTGGTTGACCCAATTTACAGTTGCAATAAGTACTGGGTGCTACGACCCTAAGAGCAGTAAGAGGTTTTAGGTCGGCCTCGACTCATACCAAGGGTGGAACGTGTGCCGGCAACATAGTTCCGAATAGGTATCAATGGATAGACGGAGAGCGATGGCAAGGCGTATCCTTGCTGACATGGAAGAATGGGCATCCCGTGGGATAAGGCCTTACGGCAAGTGTCCACGTAAAATACAAGAGACGTTCTGTGTCACTAAGTTTCAAAACAGCTGGTCTTTATTTACAGACGTAGACGAGCGCAGGAATATGATCACTTTTTAGCCTGCGAATATTGGCTGTATTTCTCTAAATTCCCGAGTCAGTATAAAATAAATATAAACACAAAAACACAAACACCGGCGATATTAACCATAGTTGTGAAGTAAAAATGCATCAGTTGTATCACAAAGGTTCTGTATTACAAGTGTAAAGGTGACAAATGTCTCAGGCTTTTCTGCCTTTGTGAGGTACATGTTCTTAATTGTTCGAAGAAACGTGTTAATTATTAGCTCTCGTCTTCCGTACAGCATCTTCAAAGTTTCAATTACTCGTCGAACAGAATTGGGTTGTATTATGAGATTTCTAACTGCCTCAAGCGCATCTTTCAGAGCTTTATATAACCATATAAGGGGTCCACTTAGTTCTGTGTTTGTATTGAAACTGGCAATGAATGGCCAGTTAATTTAGTGGATTTCCAGCAATTTTCTGTGCTGGAACAAACTGTGGGTGTTGCGGATCAAGCTGTTGTATTATAATACTACTTCGGGTGCATTTGGTTCGGGGAATCTGTGGTATGCATACCAAACATGACGGTTGTTAGTGGATACCTAACTGTGACCCACGAATATATTTTGGGAGGTTAGCGGCACATAATCTTTGGGATGTACTACAATATTCTTCGTTCAATTCAGGCAGTTTCACTCTGAAACTTCGACGATCTACTTACCTCCGTTGATTTTTTAAGTTGTTGTTGTGTCTATCTCTTAACTGCTTCATCATTCTTCTGAAGAATCCACAGCTTGACTTAGGGACTGATATTTTTTGGTTAACCCATATTAGAACCTGAGTTTCTGAAAATGTGTTTTTATAATTTTTTATTTATATATGGATTTGATAATGATCAAGTAATATATCTCTGAGAAAAACAATTTTTTTTGCACACCCAATTTTGAGTTTTCGGCTGTTACCATATGGCAACGCTAAGTCAAAAAAAGTACAAAAACTAGTTTTTTTTGTTTTACACAAATAAGACGCACAAACTAACTTATTTATTTATTTGGTTGAATCTATAAAAAATATATATAGTATTATTTAAAACGATAATCTTTAAAACATTTCAGACATAAACCAACATCACATTTTGAACATGCTACCCTCCCAATAGTTGTACAGTCGACTCCAGCACATCTACGTTTATTTTCTATTGATTTTGGAAAGTGGTTTACTCCATCATATCTTATTCCTTCCAAATTTCTGGATCCAAACTTGGAGGTAGATTGTCGACCACCAGATTTAGAGGGGTACCATAATTTTGCAAATATGTTTGGACCAACTCACGACGAAAATTCAATTGAGAAATGCCTTTTCCTGATTTATACATTAGTATCCAAAAGTTATTTATGGCGACATCTACAAGCCATGCAAAAATAGGCCATCACCATTTCTTGCCTCGAATCCCAATCCTATAATTGTTAACATGAGCATCCATGAGCATCCATCCGGGTCTATACCTCCCATGTATTGATTATATACAGCTATAAGAGTGGTACTTTTACGTTTTGTTGGCTAGCCTTAGAATACCGGTCGACCCATCCGATTGGATTTACTTTGTGATCTATAGAAGCAACAGTTACAATAGAGTTATCCATCCATCGGGCGACAATGACATCATCTTACTGGTATATTCGTATGACTCTCTTTCTCTTTCTTTCATGGTTTCAACATTCGTAATTGGACATTCTTTTGGCAATCTGTTCTGGCGAAGTGTGCTGGTTCCTCCATAACCCAAACTTTTTAAGTGAATCAGAAGTGGAATACCCGTAAATACGAGTAGGTTGTCAAATAAAACTGAAGTTTCTGTTTTTTCATGGCTTCTGGTAATTCACTAATCATAGAAAGCATGGGTGCCGTTGCCTTTCCAAACTTTTGCTGATTTTCAATATTCGCTCCTGGGATAAAACCTTGGTACATTTCAAAATTTGCCAAATATCCATTACTATTGTTCCGGAGTCCAGAAACCTAGAAAGAAAGTGGTTAGGGAAGAATAATTTGTAATGATTTGTATACCAGCAGAAGTTCGGCCACCGCGATCAATGTTGACAAATATAATGACAACCACGAGGTAGTGTTCGATTCAACGAACAGCCTGAAAATAACTCAACGAGACGCCATGTTGGTTTATAGCAGTCAGCGAGGGGTCGCATTTTATGGATGAGCAAAAGGAAATAGATTCAAAGATTTTTGAGGAGAAGTCGTTACTGCCGTTGGGACTTCTCCAGCTTGAAACAGAAAAAGTAAGAAAAACTGTAGAAGCGAGATACGGGAATTTTTTACAAAAAACGGCAAGAAAACCGACGTTGGCTGACCGAAGTTTTTTTCCGTGGAGAGGAGTTCGAGCGGAGACACCAAAGACACAAGTCAAACAGAAAATTAATTAAGTGTAAACGAATTGAAATAATTTAATAAAAAAAAAAAACCTCTCGGGAATCAGAGATTCGAATATTGTTTGTTTCTTTTTTGTTTTTTGCTTCTGAGTCGAAATTGTCTGCTGAAGAAGGCTCATACCGTGGTAGCGGAAGGTAACATTGGTGTCAGGTGTGGGGTTTGCGATCGCAATTCAAGTCTGAAGCAAACTACGCTAAGCGAAATGGAGTCAGGAAGACAAGAAGAAGGGAAATCCACGTGATCGAGCGAGTGTACTCAGTTGCGCACTATACTACAGGAGTATCTGGTGGACCAGAGACAATTCTGGGAGAAAAAACTGACCGAATGGAAGAATGAGTATGCAGTACAAAGCTCTGACATTGTGAAAAGGGTCGAGGACCTTGAACGTTCGGTCAGCTGCCTTTCCTTTATGAACGCGGTAAATAACAGCCATCATTCGTCTCCAAATGATTTACTAGGCAGTGAAGCGCGTGCAAAAAACATGTATCATCGTCAGCAGGAAGCCACAAATCTGCAGTAGATAGATATGGAGGTGAGCAGCAAGACGGTAACGAATTTGGCCGGCGAAGTTTCTAGTGCATCAAGTGGTTCACCCCCGTTTGTTCCAACGCCGTTACCTCGGGCCAGAGCGCCTATACCGTTGACTTTGCAACCTTTCGATGGCACCGGTTCCTGGGCTGACTATGAACGACAATTTGAAATTGCGTCGCGATGCGCCCGTTGGAGTGGGAAAGAAAAAGTAGATGCTCTAGCAATGCAATTACGTGGAGAGGCTCTCACCGTGTTGAGTGTATTACCAGAAAGCAGCGAAGTGGATTACGGAGCATTGACGAGTCTACTGCGGCAACGGTTCTGCGAAAATACTGCGTCTAGCTACACCCAGCTGCGCAGTCGAGTTCAGGGCCCCAGGGAGACCGTGGCCGAATTTGCATTGAATCTGCGACGACTGGTAGCAATAGCACTCCCCGGATGCCCAGCGAAAGTGATAGAAGAAGTAATCGTTAGTCAATTTATAGAGGGACTAAGGGATGAGTCAACTCAAGATTTGCTGACGGTTAGTCGTCCATCTACGCTAATAGATGCCGTGAACATAGCACAAGAGCTAAGTGCGAGAACAAGAAGAAAACGTGTGTTTTATGGAGAGAGTAAACCTACAGCAAGTAGCAAAAAACAAAATGATACATGCTCAAAAACTAAGTAGTGGAGGCAATAAGGAGCGGTTGCCCACCATTAGTTCTCTACAAAGCGCTCCAGAGACATCGAATTTAAGTGGAATCAACGAGAACAACAGGAAGGTGAATGATGGGAGAATTGACTACACGGACGAAGACCAAGAAATAACAAGAGATGCTTTCATAGGAGCAACCGGCGAGGGAAGTCTTTGCTTAGAGGGTTTTGTGGGAGGAAAAAAATGCTCGCTAATCGTGGACTCCGGAGCAAATATCTCCATCTTAGCGTCAAAATATCTGCCTGGGAATACCTTGGTGAAGGGTTCCAAAACAAGATTGGTGGGTATAGCTGGCACGGCCATATGGAGCGAAGGGATGGCACTGGTGAGTTTCATCTTGAATAATAAAGAGTACTCTCATTCTTTTGCAGTAGTGGAACGTGATGTTCCTAATATACTTGGGGTCGATTTCTTGATGAGACAACGATGTCAATTGGATTTAGATGAAATGTCGATTGAAATTCACAACCGAAAATTTCCGCTGTTGCTTCCATCCGGATCTTCAAGACGACTGTTAAATACGTCCGCAAGTCAAAAGCTACCAGCGATGACAGAGACATTGATAGAGTTCAAAATCCCCTCTAATGTTCAAGGATGTGCAGCGATAGTTGAACCTGCATTAGGATTGGAGCTGCCACAAGGAGTGAAGTTGGGAAGAGGCCTGATCAATCCAAGTGAGAGAACATTTTTTGTAGGCATGGCGAACAGTTCTGCACAAGACATCATTTTGCCTCCGAATACAAACGTAGGACGAGTGGAGTCAGTAGAAGTCTGCGAAGTGCCAGCAACGTTTTCATCCAGTAAGTGTCCCAACATACAAGACCTTTGTGATGAAGCCCATGACGAATTAACGGAGGAGCAAAAAACGTCATTCAAAACTCTAATAAGAAAATTCAGTGATGTATTCTCTAAAGGGCCATCTGACTTCGGAAGGACTGCCATAACTTGGCATCGTATTGAAACAGGGTCTGCGAAGCCGGTCAAACTACGAGCCAGGAGAGTTCCTCTAGCCAAGCGACATGAGATGGATGAGCTCATCAGGGATATGAGCGAAAGGGGAGTAATAGAAACATCTAAGAGTCCATGGGCTGAACCGATTATACTAGTCAAGAAGAAGGATGTTTCCTCCAGGTTTTGCGTCGACTATTGGCAGCTCAACGAAGTGACCAAAAAAGACTCCTACCCATTACCCAGAATGGATGACCTCTTTTCAACACTGGCCGGCTCCAAATGGTTTTCGACCCTAGATCTCCAAAGCGGTTATTGGCAAGTTGAAATGGACCCCCACGATAATGGCAGTGGGTTGTGGCAATTTAATGTAATGCCTTTTGGGCTGTGTAACGCTCCGGCGACGTTCGAAAGGGTAATGGACGAAGTGATGCGAGGACTATCGTGGCGGACGGCTCTGATATACCTTGACGACATCATTGTTTACTCTGAAACGTTCGAGGAACACCTTATCAATCTGGAAGCGGTACTAAGTCGACTTCAAGCTGCAAATTTGAAACTGAGCCCGGGTAAGTGCAATTTTTTCAAAACAAGTGTGAGTTACTTAGGGCATGTCGTTTCGTTTAATGGACTTAGCACAGACCCGAACAAAATAAGAGCAGTCAAGGAATGGCCAACTCCAAAAACCAAGCGACAAGTTCGAGGCTTCCTGGGATTGTGTTCTTACTATCGGCGATTCATCAACGGATTTTCAACCGTGGCAAAACCCCTCTCAGAGTTAACCGAAGAAAAACGGCGATTTAGTTGGACTGAGGACAGCGCACGAGCCTTTGGCATATTGAAAGAAAAGTTAACTACGGCCCCTATCTTAGGATTTCCTTGCAACCATGGGCAAATTATCTTAGACACAGACGCATCAAATGTCGGTATTGGGGCTGTCCTAAGTCAAAAACAAGGTGCAACGGAGGGTGTAATCGAATATTTTAGTCGCACCTTGAATAGAGCAGAGAGGAATTACTGTGTGACGAGAAGAGAATTGCTGGCAGTAGTCCTATCCACGCATCACTTTCACCACTACCTCTTCGGCCGACAATTTCTGCTTCGAACGGATCATGCTTCGATCCGATGGCTGTGGAACTTCAAGCAACCGGAGGGGCAAATGGCGAGATGGCTGGAAAGACTACAGCAATATAACTTTGAGATAGTGCATCGACCTGGGCCTCAACACGGTAACGCAGACGCATTGTCTAGAAGACCTTGTGGGGCTTGCAAATACTGCACCAAAGCCGAGGTAAAAGAACATAATCAATGTCAAATCCTACGGTTGGAAAGCGATAATAGCAACTTGCAAAAAGAGCAACATGATGATGCAGCGCTTAGTAAAATTATCGAATGGATGCAAGAAGGCCGACGGCCTAAGAAGGAAGAGATTCTAAATGAGAACTCAGAGGCAAAAAGTTTTTGGTCCATGTTTCAGCAACTTAAAATGGAAGCAGGAAGCGGGTATGGGAAACGGGAGAGAAACAAGAAAAACTGCTACCGGTAATACCAAGAAAACTGATTCCAGAAATTCTATCGCATCTTCACGATAGTCCTAGCGGAGGGCACTTGGGTTACAGAAAAACTATTGGTAAAGTAAAAGACCGATACTTCTGGATTGGACGAACAATTGATGTTAAGCTATGGTGTCACAACTGCAAAACTTGTCAATCGAGGAGAGGTCCTACCCGGCTAACCAGATGTAAGCTAGAACCAAGTCAACCAGCAAGCCCCTTTGAACGAAAAGCAGCGGACGTCCTGGGTCCCCTTCCCAGAACGGCAGCAGGGAATCGATACGTCGTTGTCGCAATGGATTATTTCACGAAATGGCCCGAATGCTTTGCAGTTCCTAATCAGACAGCAGAAGTGGTAATTGAACAAATAGTTAATAACATCTTTTGCAGATTCGGGGTCCCACACATAATCCGTTCGGACCAAGGGAGGAACTGCCGAAGAAGGCTCATACCGTGGTAGCGGAAGGTAACACTATTATTTAAGCACCAACATTTATAACCAAACCGAATAGGCTTGTTACGAATACATTGCTTGCACCCATGTTTTCAAAAGTATTCCATCACACTTTCATCATAATTAAGATGTTGTTCAATAGGAATGTGATCAAGAAACTTTTGTCTAAGCCTATTCATCAGAGATCGCAATTTCGTTATTTTGTCGTTTTTATCAAGATTATTATTATCAGCTGCATGAATGAATCGCATAATCTGAATAAATCTGTCGCGTCTCATAGCATTATAGACCAATGTATTTCGCATGTCATCACCACTATTCCAGTAGGATCTTTTACTTGGTAACTTATTATACCCTGATAAAATCAAAATGGCAATAAAACATTTAAGATCACCCAAGGAAATGCGAGGGTCTGGACAGTTCAAAAACAGTGCATAACCAGTACTTTGTTCTATAAGAAATTCCCATAAGTTTTCATCAAAAAATAGTTCAAACATTTTCGCACATGTCATGCCTTTATAATCATGTGACAATGATGCAGAAAACTCTGGTGAAGGAAGGTCAGGAAGATCAGACTTCTTCCACTTGTAAGTTACCTTACGTCTCCTACTTGTTGATGGACCGTAATCTTCAACTTCGTTTGTGCTACGCGAAACTATTCTGCTCCCGCTAAAAGTTGTCTGCCTGTCAAATCGTCTATCAACCCACCAGAATCTTCATCAGCAGAATCCTCATCTGTATGCTCTGCAACTTCAGGAGGCTCAATATAAATGTCTTATAAATCACCATCATCTTCCTGTTCTATTAAATCTGCAATCTGATGCAACTTCAGGCTGAAAGTAATAAAAAACGTTTTTTAGGAAATAATATACTAATAACGGCCTAGCGTTGCCATATGGCAACAGGCAAAAAAACCTTCGTAACTTCAAATATACATATCAAACCCATTGAGCCAAAAGTGAGCTTCGTCACTGAAGATAATTTTGCGATGAAATTCATCATCTTGGCGCATCTTCTCCAGAACTCAATTGGAGAACGTACGTCGCTTCAAATGGTCCATCGGCTTCAATTCTTGAATCAACTTGTATGGGTGTAAGCCAAGAGCCTTACGCAAAATACTTCATAGTGTGGTCTGAGCGATGCCCAATTGTTGAGAACGCCGTGGAATTGACTGATTTGGATCGTTTGCTTTGAAGGCCACTAACATGGCAACATCACACAACGAATATGCAGACTCAAATTTTTGCACTACACTTGTTATTGCCTGTATTCTAGGGCAAGAATTACGACCGAAAATTGGAGTTAAAGTTGCAGTCACCGACTCCGAATTTCGGTAGAAAATTTTTATAATTTCCATACGTTGCTCGTTCCTGTACTTTACCATGATGAAAATGTTGAGTTTACTGAATAAATTGACAGTGACAGTATGATGATCAGTGAAAGAGTGCGTTCACAAATTAAATTCAAAGTTGTCAAGTCCCTATTGGAAAACCTTTTATGTCTTGTAAATTACCATCGTCTTCCTGTTGTAATAAATCTGCAATCTGATGCAACTTCAGCTGAAAGGAATAAGAAACGTTTCTTAGGAAATAATGTACGTATAACGGCCTAGCGTTGCCATATGCCAACAGGCAAAAAAGCCTTCATAACTTCAAATATACATATCAAACTTTTATCTCTACATGCTTAGAGCATACATGAATATAATATAATGTAAAGAAACCAAAATTAATCCACGAAACAAAAATAATTGAAACTAACTTTTTTATTATCACCATTTATGCAAAATGTATTGTGATAACCACTTAAATGTGAGCAGCGACACCTAGATTCACAGAGCAGGAAATTTCGATACTCGAAGACCAGAACATTTCGATACTTGAATAACAAAATCTCGGTCATTGATGACTGGAGAGTGGAATCGAATTTTCTAGCAAATTGGAAATTGTATGGGGCGCTGAATGGCAAGGATTGTTCTCGAAGTATGTCATTCGAGTATAAATATTTGGGAAAAGTTAAACCTCTAGAGGGTTTGGTCTTCAACTCAAGAAACTCAAGAAACGACACCGCATTTTTAATGTCTATCGTTGCCAGACTAATTACGGACCCAGAGTCTTAATTGAACTGGAACTGTTGTTTTTTTCTTTTTCTCTTGGTTTTACGATCCACAAAGAATTTTGAGGGGACAAACGATTGTTCAACACGTGTCAAAAGATTCAATTTATATGGATGTAAAGCTGAATTTCGCGTCAAGGATGTGCCAGACAAAATAGAACCAACAGATTAGATTGAAAATTCAATCAAGGGCTTGCTCCAGCGTGTTAAGGAAGATCTGGATTCTTCCGACATAGTGGGGGTAACGTTTACAGGTAAGGATTTCGAATATTAAGAGCCTGGTTGGATAAACTTCAGAAAAGTTTCAGAGTTAAGTTACAGTGAACTATGAGAAATGATATCGACAATTTGTCAAAGTAATTATACGGGCCTACTCGTAAGTACAGACATTTTTCGCATCAGTATAACATCGGTGAAGCTTCCTGATGGGAGAGGAAATGCTAGAAAGGAAAAGTATAATTCTTTTGATGAAGAGTATATAAAAAGAAAAGGCATCATTGTAGTAAAAAACGAAGACAATCTTTTTCACCACAAACACTAGTTGTAGCAATTGTTCAAATGGACAATGATCCGGAATATGCAAATCTCATAAACACGGTCGGTATTACTATACCCTCCGAGGGTTGCAGTATTCCGGAGCTTCGTACTTTTCAAAATTATTATATTTAAAATAATATAAGATTGTAGTATACGAATATGGAATTCTTTCCATATTTTTCCGAAATATTTTATGGGAAGGCACCGAAAATAGCAATAAGAAGAGACAAAATTTATTGTATTACAAAAACCACTTTAACGTTATAAGATCTTTGACAGCAGCATTTTGCTGTGTCTATTATTGTCAAATTTTCAGTGTATTATAAGTATTCATAAAAGTAAGTATTAAAAGTATTAAAAGTGTTCATAATTGTGTGAAGTCATGTCCGCAATGTCAACAATCACCTACTTGTCCATAAAATCTGCCTGAAATTGTATGTAAAGATTGCAACAGGAGTTTTAGAGCACAGGATTGTTTTGATAACCACAAAGTATCTGGATCAATAGGAAACAGGGCTATTTGTGAAATAGTAAAAATGTGTGTCTTTTATCTTAAAATGTACAGGTCACAGAGAACATGCTTGTGGTGAATTTTATTGCAAGAAATGGAAACAATATTATTATGTTTGTTTTAAAAGATGTTTGTGGATTGAAATTTAAGACTTGTGATTACTTTGCAATTCGAACAGGAAGGTCTTTATTCAGGAAAAGTCCAAGAAGAATAAAAGATTAATATTTAGTGATTTTTTGTTATACTTGAACCTAGCTTACATCGAGTATAATAATAATGTACTAGATTTTTAATATATAACATCTTCCCATTTTTATTTCATGTTTAGTTACTCATTATGACTTATTCATAAAATTCAATAATAATAAGTTAAGCAATTATTTTTTTAAATTCATTTTTAAACAATTCTTTATTCATACATTAACCTATCAGGCTGTCGTCTTGTTCTTGTAGTTCTTCTCAAAACTAACTGTTTACTTGCTACATGCAAAGTTTTTTCTAATTCAATTGAATTGTTTATTTCTTTTTTATTTAATATTTCAGGATCTGAAGTTTTTAAATTAATGCATTCGTCAGATTTATAAACCGGATGAAAATTGTCACTTAATTTTGAAAATCGAATTTGATTATGATGTACATATTTTATACTATTATTAACATTTATTAAATAAGTTAATGGACTTATAATTTTATAAACTGTGGCTGGAATCCATTTAGCAATTTCTTTAAAATGATTTCTATATAAAATCTTATCACCTTCTTTGAATTTACTGAACATTATTTTATTTACATTTTCATTTTTCTTGACTTTTGTTTTTTATTTTCATTTACATTTTTGTTACATTTTACGTTAGAATTTTGTTTATTGTCTTCATCAAAACAATAAGATACTTTTTTCTTCAAAAAATGTGATTTAGTTTGGGGAATATAAAAAAAAATTAAGGACACAGGTGTTCTCTTAGTAGTTGTAGAAGGTGTATTATTTTAAGCCATAATGATTGCATCGAGTTTGGCTTATATATCCAAATGTTTAAGTTTAACATTGCAAGCATATTTTTTTTAAACTATGCTTTATTGTTTGAACACCTCTCTCCGCTAGACCATTACTTTGTGGATGATAGACAGGTGCTTTATTCAATTTAATTCCATTTTTAGTACAAAGTTCATTTAATATTTTGGAATTGAACGGAAGACCATTATCACTAAAGATTTCACTCGGAACTCCAAATGTTTTGAAAAATAATCTTACACCTTTACATAACTGAATTGCATCAGTGTTTACGTAGCTTTGTACGTCTAGATATTTGCTATACGAATCTACTATAATTAAAAAAGTTTTTCCATCGAAATGAAAAAAATCCAAATGAATTCTTTGAAAGGGAGACATACTTGAGGACCATTTAGTACTAAGAACTTCTTTTGAAAAATGTTGAGTCATTTGACAACTAGGACAACTTTTTACATATTCTTCAATACATTTGTCAAAATTTGGCCACCATACAAAACTTGGAGCTATCATTTTCATACTGACAATCATCATGGTTTGAATGAATTATTCTTAAAATTTCATTTTGCAAATGACACAGGAATAACTACATCGAGTATAATAATAATGTACTAGATTTATAATATATAACAAGTATGTCACTTAAAAGCACTTGTGTTATATTCAACCGGATATTCCGAACCCCGAATGTGTTTTATGATTTGGAAAGTCATCAAAAGTCGTCGACAGTTATCGGTGAAAGCGTGATTAACGATTTTGTTTGATCAATAAAGCTTCACTAAACAAATTTATGTGTTTTTCAGCAAAGATGTGACCTTTGCTTGAATGATAAAAATCTTTACTTTTGCCAGAATTCTTAGAACACATTCTTAATATTGGAAAGACTTTTCGAAAAGTTATTGTGTTGGTACCTAACGCACAATCGTTTGATCACCAATTTATTTTAAATTATATTCTGCAACAAAACGAAATTTCAACCAACATTAATTATGAGGAGAACTAAAATAATACTCATGGAATTGGAAAACGTGAAATTTATAGACTTCTATGGGTTTGTCAGTTCTTCCAAACGCTTTCGATTTAACCCAAATATTTTCCACATTTTTTCAACACTAAAGTAAATGAAAATTATAATTGTCCATTGCCACCAGTGGAATATTATAATCCAGATGCAATGAAAACAAATGATCGCGATTGTATTCCTAAAATGGTATGAAGAAAATAAACACAGTGCATTTTATATGCAACGTGAATTTGTCGAATACTGTATCAGTGATGTACAGATTTTACTTGAAGTATGCATAAGGTTTCGAAATATCTTCTTAGATGAATGCAATGTGGAACCGTTTTTAGAAGCTGTTAGAATAGCATCTGCATGTAATCTTGTGTATCGTTGTTATTTTCTTAAACCAAACACAATAGGATTACTCTCAGTAAGATAAGTCCAGACAATTGAATGGGTCATCTACGAAGAAAAGAAGCGAAATTGTTATATTCAGCATGCAGCTAGGCAAAGAGAAACTGTATTATCAGGGGTAAAAGTCGATGGCTTTTACAAGGACACCAAACAAGTTTTCGAGTTTCATTAATGCTTTTATCATGAACACACATGTTTAAAAAACAATCGCGATATGTCCTGATACAATGAACCCTATATTAAATATACGCTATGAAAACACTCTTGCTAAATCGGCACGGCTAAGACAGGATATAAGGTTTTTGAAATGTGGGGTTGTAAATTTGAAAAACAACTGAGTAATAATGATGTCCAATATCTGAAATCACATCCATTAATACAAAATACTCCACTATGCATTTTAGGGAGGGCGTACATGAAATACGTATAATGATTACAAAGGTGGGAAAATCAGGTACATAGATATGTGCTCCCTTTATCTTTGGGTTTGCAAATACGGAAAATTTAAAGTGGTTCACCCTAAAATTCATATCACCGATTATTCTCAAATAGATTTGAAAAACATCAACGGAATTATCAAATGTACAATACCACCACCAGAGCAGTTATTACATCCCACAAAACAAAATAATAAACTCATTTTTACATTGTGCAGAATATGCAGCGATGAACTATCTCAAAAGGGATATTACACTCATGCCGATGATGAAAGAGCACGGAACCTGTGTTATGGACGAAATTTCGAGAGCTATAGAGGAAGGATATGAAGTATTAGATAATATATTCCACCGTTCAATATAACAGAGTAATAAAATCAGATGGACTTTTCAGTCAAATGATGAATAAATTTATTAAAATTAAATAGGAAACATCAGAATGGCATTGTAAATGTACTACAGAGGAGAAGAAAAACAAATATATTGAGGATTTCTTTTATAAGGAAGATGTAAATTCGGGCAACGGGAAAAATTACAGAAAGCAAGTATAATTACAAATCCAAATGTGCGTCATATCCTTCATATAAATGGGGAAAACTATTGTAGTAAGTTGGTTGTAATGAGTGTTCTTTTTAGAGGCATACAAATTCAATATGAAATAAAACACTTGAGGCTAATGTTAGTGTCTATGATATTAGCTTTATTTAATAGATAACTTTATTACATTAGTGCTTAAATATGATATCGGGTATATGCGCACCACGGCTAGCTCAAATGAAGCGTAATCGTGAACCCCAATTTTCGACAACTTTATCAACAACTGGGGACGTATATCAGCAATAACACGGCAAATGTTGACTTCCAAATCGTCCAACGTCTCTGGTTTATTGGCATAGGCTAGTGGCTTCACATACCCCCAAAGAAAGTAAACTGAAGGATGAAATCATAGGTTCGTGGAGGCCAGTTCACAGGTTCATTACGCGAAATTATGCGCTCAGCAAATGTATCCTGCAATAAATTGATGGTGTCACGCGCCTTGTCGCATGCTGCGTCATCTTGTTGAAACCAAAGCTCTGTCACGTCAATGCCATTCGACAGAGAAACGAAGAAGTCACAAATCATGTTTCTATAGCGCTATCCATTGACGGTAACATTCTGGCCTTAATCGTCCTTAAAGGAATATGAGCCGATGATTCCACCACCCCATAAAGACCACCAAACAATGAGTTTGAATGGTTTTAAGGGCGTTTTGCGTTTTCTCCACTCCAATTTCGGCAATGTGCCTTATTTACCTTTTTCTTTTGTAGCGCGCGCCCAAGGGGTTAAAGTACCCTTAAAATTTTTGCGTACAGAGCGGGCGAAGGAAAATTAGGGAGGGAAAAAATATAGGTACCGATGTACGTTGGTTTTAAATGTCTGAATATTATAATGACACAAGACATTTCGTCGGTGTTCGAGGGAGTCCATTGACTAGGTGATGTTAGCATCACCTATGAGTTTTATCGCACGATTTAGGATCCTATCTAGCAAGTGCAAAGTGGGCTTAGGGGCACCTGGCCAGATGTGGGCATTGTACTACAGTTTTGGGTGGATAAACGCCTTATATATTGAAGCCAGGTCAGAGAGGGTGAAATAGTTCTTACATCGCTTAAGGAAACCTAGATATTTCGCAGAATTTTTGGCGACATTGAATATGTGGTCGTAAGTTGTCATTAACACATATACCGAGGATGCAAGTGCCATTCATGGATAATGGCTGGGTGTTTAAATTTCGCTTTTGCTTGTTGCTACGAAAACGGTACTGCCGGTCATTTCATGAGCTGACGATTTATCAGCGTTTCCATGACCTTGGAAAGAAGGGACGTAAGTGCAATGGGCCTGCAGGAGGAGAGAGAAGATGATTCGCTTTTTTTAGGGACGACTTTTTCCATCTGCTCGGGAAGTGTCCTACAGAGTAGGATTGATGGAAAAGCTTACGCAGTGGTTTTGCCAGCGTGGAAGAACACTTCTTCAGAAGATGGGGAGATATACCATCTGGACCAACGCATTTATGTATGTTGAAATCTTTAAGTATTCTTGCTACTAGAGGAGTGCGAAAGTAGGTTCGTCCCATTGAAGATTCGACGCACTCTAGTGTAGGCGGAGACAAAGCACAATCTGGGAGTGTTGAACTGGCCGCAAAGTATGCAGCAATCAGATTGGCCTTGCCTAAAGAGCTTACAGCTGGAATGTCACTGTGAATGAGCGTTGGGATGGATACCCATTTAACCAAAAATAGTCCTCATCGGAGATTAAAATTTTGCATTGAAAATGAGGATCAAGCTGAATCATGTTTTTCGCCCATTCACCGGACGCGTATAATGGTCATCCGTTTTCAACTCTTGCACAAGCTGGATCCTATAAGCTTTTAAAACAAGATCTTTCCGTAAAATCTTCCACAAAGAGGGTGGGCATAGCTCCGATTCCTGTGCACGATGGCGAATCGACTCATTCGGATTCTCCTTAACACTGCGCACCACAACGGCAATAACTTCTTCAGTTTGCACTGTTTATCATCTTTGGGAATGCGTATTATACACTAGAGTGTACGTGGTGCGAAAACGATCCAACGTGTTCCGAATAACTTGCTCAGATGGACGATTATGTTGACCGTAAAATGGACGTAGCGCAAGATAAGTTTGGCGTACCGAACCATGATTTTCAAAATAAGTATGCACAATTTGAACGCGTTTTTCTAGCATTAATCTATTCGTCGTAAAATGGCAAAACGTAGTAAATACAAATCAACTTTCATCTGTCAAATTGACAAACTGTAGAAACAGTGCTGCCAGTTTAAAAACCAAACCTTTAAAAAAACACCTTTTCTATACAGGATTTGAAGCGGAGACATTGTCGTCTGACAAGCTCGTCTGAAATTGCACAGTTTCCCAGAAATGTTTGAGTTTTACATAGGAGAATGCGATGCACAGACAGTGCATGGACATGAAAGTTACATTGTTGAATTTGTAAGTAGTGGTCCGAAAAACTATGCTTACAAAGTCTATAGTAAAAAAAATTAATGCGAAAAAATCGTTTCCAAAGTTAAACGAATCAATGCAAATTATTCTGCATCGAAGAAGGTGAATTTTGGCACACTAAAGGAAGCTGTAATTAACGCAGAAAATACGGAGGATATAAAAATAATATTCTTCAAACACGAGAACATGAAGTAATCACCATCCCGGAAATAAAAACATACAAACCCAAGGCAGAAAAACGTATGTTTCTTGAAGATCATAGGTTTTTACCATAAGAAGACGAAAAATGTGTAATATGTAATGTAATCGAATATAAAATAGCTGAAAATCAATGTACGATTTATAAATATAGGGTTTTCCAATAAGGACTTGACAACTTTTTTTTTAAATAAACCGCAAACCATTTGAGTTATTTCAAAAACTTTATTATCGGCTTGAAGTACAATCAAAACATTTATGAATGGAACTCGACTTCGTTCATATAGCCACCGCGGGCACGTTTGTAGAGGTCGATTCGTTGGACCCAATTTTCAACGACTCGGCCACACATTTCGGCCGAAACGGCCACTATTTCGCGTTCAATGTTGGCTCTGAGCTCTTCCAACGTCGTCGGCGTGTTGGCATAAGCCAATGACTTAACGTAGACCCACAGAAAATAGTCAAGCGGCGTTTAATCGCACGAACGAGGCGGCCAATCGACTGGCCCATGTCTTGAGATAACACGCTCACCAGACTTACTCTTCAATAAATCGAATGTAGCGTGTGCTGTGTGGCTTGTGGCATCATCCTGTTGAAACCGCATGTCGGCCAAGTCCATATCCTCCAATTCGGGTCAAAAATAGTCGGTGATCAAGTCGCGATAACGCTGATCATTCACAGTAACGTGACGATCGTTATCGTCGACGAAAAAGTAGAAAAAATATGGCCCAATAACGCCGCCGGCATGCAAACCGCACCAAATAGATATTTTTTGTGAATGAAGTGGTGATTCATGAAGCACATGTGGATTTTCACCCGACCAATAACGCATATTTTGCTTATTGGCGAACCGATTGAGCCAAAAATGAGCTTCGTCACTGAAGATGATTTTGCGATGAAATTCATCATCTTGGCGCATCTTTTCCAGAACCCAATCGGAGAACGTACGTCGCTTCAAATGGTCCATCGGCTTCAATTCTTGAGTCAGCTTGATCTTGTATGGGTGTAAACCAAGATCCATACGCAAAATACGCCATAATGTGGTCTGAGCGATGCCCAATTCTTAAGAACGCCATGGAATTGACTGATTTGGATCGTTTGCTACAGACGCCTGAACGGCAGCTATATTTTCGACACTTCGACCAACCCGTTATCTCACTGACACGGCAACATCACACAACAAAGATGTAGACTCAAATTTTTGCACTAAACTTGTTATTGCCTGTCTACTAGAGCGAGAATTACGACCGAAAATTGGAGTTAATGCTCTTAAAGTTGCAGTCAACGACTCCAAATTTCGGTAGAAAATTTTTATAATTTGCAGACGTTGCTCGTTAGAGTACTTTACCACAATGAAAATATTGAGTTTACTGAATACTGACATTGACCGTTTGATGATTATTGAAAGATTGCGCTCACAAATTAAATTCAAAGTTGCCAAGTCCCTATTGGAAAACCCTTTATGTAATTAAATAGAAAAAAAATAAATTGTTCTTTTAAAAGGAAATAGTTTTATTTTAGCTCTAAAATTTGTTCACAGGTAAATACATTTCACCAAAAGGCGCTTCTTGCTAAGTTCGATATTTGTAACTTTAGTATTCCGAACTGATTGAGCTTAATGCAAACACTAGTATTTAAGTTAAGAATTCATTTTTTAGATGAACATTTTGCTATGCACAGCATTTGTTATGATAAAAACATCTTATTTCATTGGGAAAGCGGCGCTTCAATTCTTTAATGCTGGGAACAACCAGTTCTTCAATATTCATAATGGAAACATTTTAATCTTGAAGTAATTCCTTGAGTTTTTCAACCGCTGTGGTATTTTTGATTATTTCTCGGAGAAGTTTAATTTTTTTACTTCTCGAAATTCAGTGAATCCTCCATTCCAATGCCGACAGTTGATTCAAGTTAAATAGAGATTTAGGAATAAAATGAACACGATGTCCATTATGCAGTAGAGCTAGGGTTGCCAACCGTACTCTAAAATAGAGTATTGTACTCTATTTCATTCAGGTGCACTATATAATCTATAACTCTAATAGAGTACACAAAAATACCCTTTTTTTATCTAAACTAACTTTTTCCCCTTTTCTCTGCTTCCTTCAAATATATTTTCTGTAACGAAAGCATTTTTAAGAATATTTCCGTACCATCCATCTACCTGCGTACACAAATGTTACAAACTTGTTTTCTTCCTCCTTTGTACAATATAAGAAAGACCGGCTAATGTGAACCAAGCCTAAAACTCAAGTGTTTCTGAACACGCCCTCAATTTTCAAAATATATTAAATGTCAATGTGACAAGTTGTTGAGGGTGCGAGAGCGAGTGTCATTTTAATTGTCTAATTTGTAATCGTATAAAACGTGAAATGGCGAGAAGAGAAGATCAGAGAATCATTAAAATTAATTAAAAATGAGCTCCTGGTCTATATGAACCTAGAGTTAAAATGTTTAGATTCATACAATTATTTAAAAAAAAAAAGAATTGTATGTACTTGCAGTACAGAAAAATATATTTTTAAGAAATGAAATAAATGATATTCTTTGTTATTAAACTGTACTCTTTATTTATCCTCTCTAAAATCAAATATACTCTATTCCTTCTTAAAAAAGTTGGCAACTCTAAGTAGAGACAATTCTTTTAAAATAAACCTATTATTTTTCCCTTTGAAACCCTGAACATCAATAAAATGCATTGTCCATTCGATGATTTTACGCGCTCTGGTTTTCTCTATTCGATAATCAACATTCGAATATATTTCTCCCGAAACTATTTGACTCAAAGGATTGTAATTAATTATGTGATCATGTAACATTAAACAATATGCGGATATATGAAGTGAAATTGGTTTTGAACTTTTAATTTCAATACGGATGTCTACAGTCTATTACGAAAATTGGTCGATTGTAGTATGTTTTTGAAAGTCACTATACATATTGTACAACAAGCTGTCCTTTTTTTATCAAAAGCCAGATTTAAGTCGTCATAAATAAGATTATCCAAGTCGTATTCAAATAAGCTTTCAGATTTGTAACATCGCAATGGTCGAAAAAAGTTGGATTTCTTTTTAACAAGTTGCGTCTATTGGTTTGAAGAGCAACTAAGAGGTTGTTTTTATACTCCATATATGATGGCTGGTACTTGGTAATACAGGATATTCGTATTGATCCCAGTTTCGGAAAAGTATTTTAATTGTTTGACCATCGCTTATAGGTTTGTATAATTTTAATTTTACACATCAGACAGTGTAACATGTGGTATTTTTCCTTGTTCTTAAAGTAGGTTTATTATCTGTAAAGATTTATACAGAAAGTAGCTTTCATTCAATAAAATGAGATTCATACAACAAGCAGATCGCATTAAAATTAAAAACTATGATAATAAAATTATAAGGTAAATTATAAATAGTATTCGAGGAATAATTGTAGGCCCATCAAATTGTAGTAATACTAATGCATCTTAAGCATCCTTTTGGATCCGAAAGGTTTAAATTTGAAAACATTTATATTTATTCAAAATATTACCTTAAAAAACTAATAAAATTCATTCACATCGATGATGTGGCATGTGATAAGCAAGACAACATTCGAGATTATTTCTGCATGGAGCGGCACAGCAAAATGGACAGCTTTTATCTATGTCAATCATATACTCATACCTGGGCATCTGATTCATGATAATGCTAATTACATAATTCTTTTTAAACAGGATGATCTTAATCCGAAATAAACATATATACAACGACCATATATTCGTAAGTTCCGATAGGTCATTCAATCAGTTTCGAGAATTGTGCTCAAGTTGCTGGAAAGATTGGTTCTTGATCATTACCAAAGATTTCGCTATAAATTAAGGTAGATATAGTAGATCATTTAAAGAGATTGTGATTTTGAGAGAGTGTTCACTTATTGAGCAGCTATTTAAGTGAATATATCAGCTTGGAACCGAACTGCTACTAACAGACCCCATTAGAAACAGCCCTGATGGGAACAACCCTGATATGTACAACCCTATTGGAAATTGATCAGCTAACAACCTATGAGGAGGTTGAATTATTCTGAAAGCAATTATGAATGTAAATCCACATATCTTAAATAAGATCATTAAAAAATCATGGAAGGAAAGAGAATTTGAAAATACTTTCCATCCAACAGTTAACCTGATAAAAGAAATTGTAAAAAATACTAAAAGCGTCAGCGGTTCAAATAATAACATAGAACGAAATTTAGAACAACCTAGACGACGATTAAGATTTCAAAATACTCCAAAAGAAAAAAATTAAATTGAACAGAGTTTCAATACCTCATCCGAAATGACAACTTCCTCGGCAGAAGATATTTCTTTTTAAACACTTAGTAGGTAATGATAGCACTAATCAGCATGTTTCATTCTTTGGTGCGAATCCATCAGATGAGAATTATGACAGAGTCTATGGTCCGTATTTTGATAGGAAACTAAATTCTGTGAAATTCGGTAGATCAAATTTTTATATTGTGATAACCATTTAAACGTGAGCAGCGATATCCAGATTTACATAGCAGAAGATCTCGATACTCGAAGGGCAGAAGATTTCGATACTTGAATAGCAAAGTCTCAACCACTGATGACTGGAGAGTGGAATCGAATTTTCCAGTAAAATGGAAATTGTATGGGATGCTGGATGGCGAGTATGTCATTCGAGTATAAATACCAGCATCCCCAGGGTATGCAAGTCAGTTCATCAGTTGAATTTGAAGTGTGAATTAAGGGAAGTGATTTAGTGGTTTAAGTTTAAGTAAAAGATAAGCGGTTGAGAAATTGGATTGTATTGGGATAAGCGATTAAATTGTGAACTGTAACTGTATTCAATACAGAATTTTTAATTGAAAAGAATAAGTTCTATCAAACCCATACAAACATACAAACATTTTACAATATTAACGAAAACAATGGCTTCATTATCGATGATGAAATTTTCAGCAGAATAGATGGTGTTCGACCTCAAATTGAGTGGACTCTACCGTACTTTTGAGTTTAGAGCCAAAATAAAAAAAATGAACTTAGCCGTTCTGCGTTGTATGTTCAAATGTAGTTTTTATTTTTCGTTATAATTTATGATTCATGTTAGACAAAAACTGTTTTTCTTAATACATTGATTTTGTGTATTGCGTTTACTTAGTGTTATATGTTAAAATCGAGTGCCGATTCTATGTTTTAAAAAGTGTTGCCAATGACTGTTTTCATGTTTCCTCAACATTCTCCCCCACGTGAACAGCGTCCTCTTCTTTCTTCGGTCAACATCAGTCATCTTGTTTCATTTCGGAACACCCTGCATCATGGCTTCGCTCACATATAAATAAACCTTAATTATAACGTGTTACAGAGCTAACATGTAAGGAAACCAAAATACAGCACCAACAAGAAATGGAACAAAACATGATTTACTTCAACATGCATTCATTCATTATACGAGTAATATGTGCGTGTTGGTTTTTTTGTGTTTATGAGAAGTTTACTTTTTTAGTGTATTTATGTGTTTAGGATAACAGGTAAGTATGTTTTTATTAACTATTAGCTATTATTATATTATTCTGCAATTATTTACTACAACTCATGTGTTATTATATTATCAAGTTTCATTCATGAGTTGTTTTTGTGAGTTGCATTTGTGCTTTTGTATGCATGGAGTTGATGGAATATTTCGCCATACAAAATTACAAAAGTCGTTTGTCGCAGTGATGTAACAGTGGTGGGCACAAGTTTGAGTTGATTTTTTTTTATTATTATTATTTTTTTTTTTTCTTATATTTTGTTTCTATTATTATTATGAAAGCCATTATTATTATTTGAAGGCATTATTATTTTGTGTTGTGTTGCGGTAGAGTTAAGGATAGAATGTAGTTAGAAATGTATTGATTTATTATCGTTTTGTGTTGTGTTGTATGAGTAAATGTGAATTTAATGCTATATTGTGTTGTGTTGTTTGGACTTTTGAAATGACTCCAGCTAAGTGTTGTGTTATTTGATTAATTTTAATGTGTTGTATAGTTTGTTGTGTAGATAAGTGTAGATAGTGTTGCTACCTTGTAATGTAATGCGTAGTTTGTGTATTATTGTTGATTTTAATCCTGATGGTAGTGTTGATTGTTTCTTTGATGTTTGCTTTTAAATTGCTCGATTGTAAGTGTTGTTGAGATTTTTGTTATCTTATTAGGACGTTATGTGTTCTACGTTGGCGTTCGAAGTGTTGTTTGGCAGTAGACAAATTTTTGTGATTGGCCGTTTTACTTCTGCTGTCGCGGTTCTGAGAGTTACCAACCATATCAAGTTTTCAAGACCTGGATGAACTTGTATAACTCGGCCTAGGCTCCATTTCAAAGGTGGAAATCGCTCATCCTTGACCAATACCAAGTCACCAACTTTAGGCTGTGTAACTATTGTACCTCTTTTGTCCACTTTGGGCGCTGCTGCAATCTGGACAGATTGCTCCCTTTTTTCTCCAAAATGATTGAGTAAGAGGTTGAACTCTTTTCCATCTTTCGAGATGAGGGTCTTGAGTTGAGGCACGCCTCGATTTGCGTCAACAGCGTCATCAGTTCCTCGAAGGTACTTACCTTACCTGATTGCCTGCAACTCATTTCAAATGGAATTTCAGCGACTTGACCCTGCTTCCCACAATCCACCAAAATGAGGAGAAGCCAGGGGAATGAAATTCCACTTTGTTGCATCGTTTGCCAGAACTTCTGCGATGTGTGTCCAACTCACCTTGGCCTCAGTAAACTGTTTTTTTAATTCGTTGTCACTTCCTTTAAAGCTCGTGCCACAATCGCTAAACAGCTGCCTGCATAGCCCTCGCCTTGCTACAAACCGTCGAAATACAGCGAGAAATCCTTGCATTGTCATATCACTGACCAGTTCTATGTGAACTGCCTTTACTGCCATGCACAAAAAGATTGCAAAATATCCTTTTAGGGTTTCAGCATTCCGTCCTTTCCAGGTTTTAATCTCAATGGGGCCTGCATAATCAACGCCAGTAAAAGTGAACGGCCTTGATATGGTTGACCTTGCTACAGGCAGATTCCCCATTAGTTGCACCAGTGGTTTTGCTCTGAATCTATAACATATATTGCAGCTATGTATATATTTCTTTACCATATTTTTTACCCTTAATACCCAGAACTTTTGCCGTAAATATTCTACCATCTTTTGTGTGTTTCCATGTAGGGTCTTCATGTGAGCCTCCTCGATCACTAACTCCGTAAACCGATGTTTTGGTTGTAGTAATATTGGGTGTTTCCTATCATACGAAAGAGAAGAATTAG
Source organism: Volucella bombylans (assembly GCA_949129095.1). Taxonomy (NCBI): domain Eukaryota; kingdom Metazoa; phylum Arthropoda; class Insecta; order Diptera; family Syrphidae; genus Volucella; species Volucella bombylans. Next base: position 242,127,932 of record OX422140.1, read on the forward strand.
CGAGCCTACCACCAACACCCAAAATTCCGCTTTCGTCTGGAAATGGATTTAGTGCTGTGTAGCCCTTTTGCTGATTCTGCTTGTCGCCCTGTTGAAACATCTCCTGCTGTGCTCCAAAAACCAATTTCATAAATGCAGTTTGAAGCTCTCGTTGGCCTCTTTTCTTTCTCACTTCGACGCATTCGAAGGCACCACGCTACGACCCTAGTCGCCTTTTTCAGAGTCGAACACTTGGCTAAGAGATCTTTGATCACGTCGATAGCATTTTTCTCTACTGAAAAATGAACCTTGGTAGGTCGAACCTCTTCGTCAGTATTCCCATATGCTGTTTGGTCAGGTATTTGGGCTTCCCACTGATGCCTCAGGAATTCCGATCCATGCCACCATAACTCGTTTCCCACAATTGAGGATGGAAAAACACCTCGCGAAGCCAAATCGGCTGGATTATATTCTGATGGGATGTGCCTCCATTCTTCTGGATTGGTGAGTCGTTGGATCTGAGCGACTCTGTTTCCGATGAACGCTTTCCATTTGGATGGTGACGCTCTGATCCAGCAGAGGGTGATGACAGAATCCGTCCATGTCCATGATTTGACTCCGTCTAGCTTCAGAATATGACGAGTTTCCGCCATGAGAGTCGCCAACAGCACCGCACCGCACAACTCCAATCTTGGCAAGGTGACGGGTTTCAACGGGGCCACCTTGGGTTTAGCGCATAGTAGATGTATGTTGACTTCACCGTTGTCGTGCATCACTCTTATGTAGACTTCTGCCGCATATGCTCATTCCGAAGCATCGCTGAATCCATGGATTTCTATCTGCTGGTTGTCTTATGTTGTTTGGATCCACCGTGGGATGCGTACTCTTTCAATGGCTCTCAAGTCCTCTCGAAACCTCTTCCATTCGATACTGAGCTCTGATGGGACTAGTTTGTCACAGTCTAAGCCTTTGGCCCATAAACATTGCATAAGAATTTTAGCTTTGACAATGCACGGCGCGAGCCAGCCCATAGGATCGTATAGCTTTGCTTTTGCCGATAATATGGAACGTTCCGATGACTCGTTGTTGGTCTTCTGCTCAACTTGGAATGTGAAGACATCTGCTAATGGAAGTCACTTGATCCCCAATGTTTTAAATTCACTCTTCTCTGCGAATGGCATTGCAAAGTCCCGTTCGCGATGTTCTATGGGAATCCTTTCTTAAAGTTTTATAGAATTGCTCACGTGTTTTCGTAACTGGAACCCTGCTGTTGCTAACATCTTTCGAACTGCTTCTAGCTTCTGCTGTGGTTCATCAATAGAGTTGCCACCGCTTATAATGTTGTCTACATGCGTTTCCTCCTTGATGATCGATTGTGCAAGTGGAAAGTTTACAGCCTCATCCTCCGTTAGTTGCAACAGTACACGAATCGCTAGAAACGGCGAGCAGGCTGTCCCAAAAATTACCGTGTTGAGTCGAAATACCTGTAACTCTTTACTTGGATCATCTCTCCAGACAATCAACTGGTAATTTGCATTAGGAGGGTTGACGCGAATCTGTCGATACATTTTTTCGATGTCACCAGTGAATTTATACTTGTACTTTCTCCATCGAAGGATGATATCGATTACATCTGTTTGTATTTTAGGGCCGACCATCAACATGTCATTTAAGAAAGAGCCAAAAGACGGTTTAAAGGTCGCGTCAAATACGACCTTCAACCTTGTTGTGGTACTGGATTCCTTAATGGCAGCGTGGTGCGGAATAAAAAAATTAAATGAAGACTGCAATATCTCATCAGACCATTTCATTGGACTCATATGTCCCAACTGTCGTTACTCTGAGTAACGCCTGGAGTCTCTCTCCAGCTGCAAAAATCGCCTGACTGCTCCTTGCTGTGTTGGGGCCATACTCGGACATCTTCCACCCTTAAATGGCAATCGAATGGAAAACCGGCCGTCAGGTAATCGTATAGTGTTGTTTACAAAATATTGCTCACACATCTTATCTTCCTCAGATTCGGGTTTTTTATAAGGCTCTTCTTCTATCTCCCATAATCGGCGAATATTGGAGTCAAGGCTAAGATGACTTACGAAGCTACGGACTGATGATGGAATCTCCGAAGGAATTTTCCCTAGCAGTATCCAACCTAGCTGTGTCTTTTGCGCTGTGGGTCCGCAACTTTCAGTGCACCGGATCACCCCTTCTAGTATAATGTCAGTGTAGAACCGACTTCCTAGAAGTAAATCTATCTTAGCTGGTAGATGGAAAGTTGGATCCGCCAATTGAAGGTTAATCACATAAGGCCATTTGTCGAAATTAATTTTCCGAGCCGGTAAAAGCCCAATCAGGGACTTCAAAACTAGAGCCTTGATGCAACCTTGGAAGGATGACTTCAGCGATTTAATCTGTAAATCAACGATCTTACGCGCTGTTCCACTGCTGACCCTCCCCAGCCCATTAATTTCTACAAAGGCCTTCCTTGCCTTCACATTTAATCTTTGTACTCCTGATTCGATTATAAAGGACGCTTCTGAACCTGAATCAATCTCTTAGTGTCATGTTCCCTCCTTCCGGAGTCAGGACACTAACCAATGCCGTGGCCAACAGAACCTGCGTCTCTGTGTTTATGTGAAATGTGTTGACATTGGCTATGGCTTGACTTATGTGTGGTTGGAATTCTGGAGCATTGGGGTCAACACACACATGATGGGACTGTGGTTGGTTATAAGAGGGATAAGAAGTCTGAGTGGGTCGAACGGTGTTGGAAATATTTAGTTTTTGTATAACTATTTGGTGTGCCTAACGATTGGGTAACTGGATACATTGGGTACGTACTGTTGTTCGTATTTGCGTGTAGCAAGATGTTGTGGCGCTGCTTACAATAGTAACAGCACTTTATGCTGGGACCAGTTGCATCTGAAATGGCTATACGCCAAACAATTTTCACACACCCGTATGTTGTGGACAGTTTGTCTCCTTTGGTCAACGTTCATCTGCAAGAACTTGTTGCATTCTCTTAATGCATGTTGACTTTTCTTGCAGACCAGAAGTTTGCTTGTGTTTGTCTTCCTTGGAATGAAAAACTCGGGCTTCCGATTTTGATTGCCCTTTACGTTCAGCTGCTATTTGCTGCTCTACAGCTTCCAGTGCACGAAAACGGCGTTCAAGAAAATTGAAAAATTCTTTTAATTTCAGTAGTTCCTTGTTCATACCAAGTTTTTCCTCCCACAGTTGCTGGGTTCTATTGGCTAACTTCTGCATCACAATAAAGATTAAAATTGCATCCCAGTGGACTACAGTTAAGCCTAAATTTTCTAGTGAATATACTATTTCTTGAGATGTGTCTAATATTTTCTTTATAGTTGCTGCGAATTCGTTGTTACTACCTTCCTGACCAAAGAGTAACTTGAGTTGAGTGTTTACTAATACCCGTTTATGATCATAACGTTCCGTCAAAATGTCCCAAGCCCGCTGGTAGTGCCTTTGTCAATGGCTAGATGCTGGAGAAGACGTTCTGCCTCACCATTGACACCATTGACACCATTGTAACTTTTGAACCTCTGACAATGCCGTGTTGGACACAAATAGATCATGGAACGATCTCCATGTCTCATAATTACCCGAAAACGCAGGAATATTGATTTTGGGTAGCCGCAATTCGTTATGCCGTTGCTCGTTCAGAGCTTCAGCTGTTGTGCCTGAAGTGACGACTCTACTGTTACCAGCTGGAGTTTCCCCAGGTGGCAACTTATCTATGGCATCAAGTACATCCCTTTTGTAGTCTGAGTAGACTTCAAGAATTTTTTCATAAACTACTTCTAGATTGGACACTTTCAAATCTTCTTCTAACTTTCCAGCGCCCACGATCTGTTCGTTGTAATTCTCTGCGGTGCTTAACGCTTTTTCTATCATTTGAAGCCGGTTCTGGAAGTAATTGGACCGCTTAAGCCTGCTACTATCGGCTTTTAAAAAATTATCATAATCCTGCCTCAGACTTTGAAGTAAATTCATTTGCAATTTTCCGTAAGACATTTTATTTAATGCTTATATATATATTTGTAGGTACACACAAGATATGCAGAAAGTATATGTACATATATATAGATGTAACTATGCAACTTACTGCGATCCTATTTCGATGGCACACTTTGACCTTTCTGATGATGACCGCTGTACCCTTGAATGATGCAGAAACTCACTGTACTCCTGTTGCTATGACTTCACACCCTGACCTGTGATGACCTCTTCTCGGATTGCTCGGATGATGTAGCCCTCGATGCTTCGTTGGAACGTCAGCGTTTTTTATTGCAATTAATTTTAATTGAAATTTAATTTGATGCAAATTAATTATGTTGCGCACACACTTTTGAACAATATTGTTTCTTTGAATTTATACACACCAACTGTATTTAATGATATTAAATTAAATCGAATGGCTCAGAAGGACCAAAATATGTTCGACCTCAAATTGAGTGGACTGTACCGTACTTTTAAGTTTAGAGCCAAAATAAAAAAATAAACTTAGCCGTTCTGTGTTGTATTGTCAAGTGTAGTTTTTATTTTTATTCGTTATAAAAATTCATGTTAGACAAAAACTGTTTTTCTTAATACATTGATTTTGTGTGTTGCGTTTACTAAGTGTTATATGTTGGAATCGAGTGTCGATTCTATGTTTTAAAAAGTGCTGCCAATGACTGTTTTTATGTTTCCTCAACAGATAAGTTGAATTTTGTTTTTTAAATCCCAAAAAATGACAATATACTGAAGAGGATTTACAAAAATATCAAAAAATTCTACAAAAAACGTATTTACACATGAGAAACTTTGCGAGCACCTCACAAATGAGGAGTAACAAAGGTAAAAAGTGTAAACAAATTATTCAACCCATAATTCAAAATCTACCCCAAAATCTGAAACGCAAAGTTGGTAAATCTTGTTTAAGTACAAATGATATGATATGCTGTAGCAACCCTATCGATTATGTGCACTGGGATAACCAAAACGAACTTATAGCCAGATTATGACTTTTGATTGCATCCCAAAGCGCAGGTAATAATAACGTCAGAAATGAAATAAACTCTATTGTAGAGGAGTTACGCGAAGCAAATATCATATAGTGATACTGAACAATAGCTGATTACTTGTTATAAGTAAAATGAGCGTCGACAAGTTCAGGCTAAGTGTAAAGCAGTTATGGGAAGTAATAGCTGGTCCTGAAGGACCTGCTGGGGAAGGATATAAAGTATTACCCTCGACTAATTTAGATATTGAAGAAAAATGTCTTAACAATGCCGGAAAACGTGCTCCACATTAGGCGATCAACAAAAAATACATAGACGACAGTATTTACATTCTAAATAACTGCCTTTTTGTTTTTTTTTTTAAGTAGCGCGCGAATTAACAAAACGTTCCTTCGGAGTTTAAAAAAAAAATCGACTTTATTTCATCCTTTACAAAATACAAATGACAAAATATCTTTAATTTAACTCACAATTTATAATTTGTCAACAAAGTATGAAAACTGTGGGAACGGGAGCTTGGATTTGGTTTTCACACGGTTTTGCTTATGGTTTAGTTTTACAAAGTTGTGAAAAGCAAGCATGTATGTACATAATTTTCAAGAAAAAGGTTTAGTGTTACAATAAATGAATTTTGAAAAGCAAGCACTTTAATTATTTGACAAAAGAGTATTATGGGTATGTACGAGTATGTATAGCTTATGGATGTACGTAATTTGATGTACATAACTCCTCCCGCCTAAGATGAAGCGATGGCCATGAAAGGCTGTTACTTGAAGACTTATCATGAGCTGGAGCTTCTGAATTTATATCAGGCTGCATGATTCCGGCGGCATTTCTTTATATAGTTAATCAGGTACAAATTAGCAGGATCAGAGTTACTACAACACACACTGAAAGTGAATAATTTTTTGTTGGTTAGTGTTTTCTGCCAGGGTGATAACTTCTGCTGGTGTTTAATCGGTCTATAGGACAATAGGAACTTATATTAGTAAATATTGTGGATATATTTTGTATTCTATCCCAAAATAAGTTTGTGTTGCCTTATATACCACGTTGTTTAGGGTTACATCGCATTCTTCGTAGTGCAGTAAAAGTGTTCCTGATATTAGCTTGGTTTCGATTATGTTACTAAACCTTTCTATCATTTTGTTATTAATCTGGACCTGAAATGACAAATTCTTTGTTCATGTCGTGTTGATTAGATTGTAATAGTTTAATGTCATTATTTATTTGTACAGCGTCATTGTCGTCCATGTTCCCTGTGATACCCTTAATTAGCGATCCTATTCCGTTTATAAACCCTCTTTTATTTCGATATCGAGGAAGAAGTGTTAGAAATTTACTTTCTAATTCCCTAAATTTCATATTTGTGACTTCTTTTATTGGACCAATGTTTTTATTTTTATTAATAAGTTCTACAGATCTTTTGATATTGCTAACATTTTCTTCATAAGCTGTCAAATTTATAATGTGTATGAATTTTGTATGTGTATCAATTAAGCGTACTGGGCCTAATTTCATGGGAAGAAGATCTTGACTCTTCGAGAGGTCTTGAATTTCGATTCGTTGGCTGTGCTAACCTGAAATTTGCGTTTTTTAAGTAATTTATTTTTATGAGCTTTCCTATTATTTTTAGCTAATACAGTAACTTTATTGTTAGTCACTTCGCTTAAGGAGCTATTTTATTTCTTCTATTATTGTATTCATATACTATATCATCTGTACTAAAGTTGGGTGGTTCTTCACGATTCCTATTTAATCTAACAATGATTGATCTATTATGCTTTTCAAGCTTGGTTCTCATTTCGCTCTATAGTTTGTCTTGATAAGATCTTAGTTTATTTATATAATGGTGCTCAGAGACATGCTGTATTGATTTCCTAAATTTATATGTTATTTCTGTTATGAGTTCGAAAGGCGTAAAATTTGTAACCGAATGTATTGAATTGCTATATGTAGTCAATGGTTCGTTCAGTATGTCTGCCGGTATTTTTGTCGTAAATTATTCTGTAAATTTCAGTCAATGTTTAATGACAGGAGAATTGCCTGTAGAGTTTTGAGGAGAGGTTATATGTAACTGAATCTGGTATTGATCACAAAACTCTTTAAATAAGTTTGAAGTAAACTCAGCGGCTGAATCGCATACAATTTTCTTGGGTGTACCGTGTTGGGAAAAGAATCTCCTTAAGGAACTGATTATATTGATACTATTACGTGGAGTTAAGATAATAGCACAAGCGAACTTTGAAAATTCGTCGATTATTGTAAGTATTTGAATATTGTGAATACTGCAAACACCTATGTGCAGAATATCAAGAGGAATATTTGGAATTTCAGAAAGTTCATATCTTATTTTCGGGGGATGTCTATCGTACTTATATAATTTGCATTTCTCACAGTTGTTAATGACTTTATTTATTTTCTCTTTCATTTTCGGGAAATAAGATGTTCTGCGGAGGTGATTACAGGTTTCGTTAATGCAGCCAACCACCGCTGTGATACTTATTTATAAGGGCGTCGCGTTGATGTGTATTACTAATATCGTTTAGTTTTTCCATGCATCGTATTAATTTAAACACTTTACTATTGGCAAAGCATTTGGAGTATACTTCTTGAACTATTCTGAAAGTATCATCGTTGTGTAAATGGCTGTTAATTTATGGGGGTTTAGATATTCCTTGAGGATTGATACAATTATTTGTTCGTTATGGAGATCAGGTTGTCTAAATATACGTCTACGTTTTGTTTCAAAAAGGATGTTATAAATCATGGAAGGCTTAACAATGCAGTTCGTTTTAATCAAAACGAACTGTTCCGTAAACTCGTTAAGGGGTTTTTCGAAAATATATATTCCGTCGTCGAGATTTTCATGTGCAGAGTGAATGGTAGACAAGCTTAAACTGTTTTCTAAATCATTAGCGTTATTGTGTAAGGATACATTGGAATTTGCAAGAGAATTCGTATCAGTACTGCTCAAAACAAAACAACAGAAACCAAAAAAACCACGGCGCGCGTGTGCAAGAAAAATACAAAAAAAAGTGCAGTGCAGTGACAAAATAAAATAATATCACAAAGTGCGGGTATCCCACTTCTTCCGCTCCTAGTCGAAGTACTGTTGCTTGCACTCAATCACTGCCATTACTGTATTTACCATACGGTACGGGCAGTGGCTGAGTGTATGTAACAACTGATGGATAGCGGGTTGTGAGTGAAAATTTTGTTGGTGCACTGTTTCATATTGTTGTAAGGGCATAACACCTACAACAATTTGATCCGATAAATCAATGTCCGAATTTTCGCTTCGCAGCCTTGCTTAGTATCGTCGGTGTTTGTGTTTTCTGTGCTTGTATGTGATTATGACTAGGGAATTCAGGGTAGACGTAGCCAATATACGCGGGCTAAAAAGTAATCACTTTTCTGCGTACGTTCACGTCTGTAAGTACAGAGCAGATGTTTTGGCACTTAGTGAAACACAGGTAGATCCCCGCCCACACCTCTCAGATCATTCTGATCTGAAGCTACCTGGCTACGAACTAGTGCCATTATTCTTCTCTCACCGCGGTCTCGCCATTTATGTGCGTAGTGATGTAGCTTACCAAACTCCACCACAATGTGATCCATGTTCCAATCCGGAATTCAACTTCATGTAGTTAAAGTCCATCTCCGTAAGCAAATTATCCACTACTGCTTTATTTATAGAAGCCCCAAACTGGACAGCAATTCAACTTTTAACGAGTTTGATACACTGTCTGACTCCATTCAAAGAATTGTATCCCTGTATCCTCATACTGAAATCGTTATTACGGCCGAGTTCAATATACACAATTTTGGGTGGCTTCGACATTCTGGACAGACAACACCCGAAGGACGGTGTGTTGAGATCTTCGCTGCGGAAAACAACCTAACGCAGCTTGTAAATGAGCCCACGCGAATACCAGACGTTTGTAGTCATACCACCAACACCCTGGACTTGTTTTTAACTTCTCACCCTGATAAGTACACCATTGATGTGCTCTCTCCTCTAGGCTCGTCGGACCATTGTGTCACATCAACTAATTTCTGGTACACCGACCACACAGTTAGAGAAAAAATTCCGAAAAGAACCGTATGGCAATACGAGAAAGCCAACAGGAGCGGTCTTAACAGCTTCTTTAGGAATTTTAACTGGTCGTTATGCGATGCGGTCGATAACGACGTGGATGCCGCTGCTGATATGATTACAGACACCATTCTCTTTGGAATGAGATCCTTTATTCCTCATCGGATGAAGAGTATCAAACCAAAAGAAAAGGCATGGTACGACTCGAGCTGTAAAGAGGCCGTCAGGGTTAGAGAAATTTTTTTTCGGTCCTACAAGACCAACCCGACAGAGGAAAACCGAAAAATGTTCAAACGAGCCAGAAATGACTACAACGCCTTTCTTAAGCGTGTGAAATTCCTATACGACCAAAAACTGAGGCAAAAAATACTGCAATGTCCCTAAGGCAGTAAAAATGTTTGGTCGTTCGACAAAAACATTAGAAATTCCGCCTCATCCTCCATCCCAACCCTCATTTACAATGACATTCCAGCTGTCAGCTCTTTGGACAATTCCAATCTACTTGCTGCACACTTTGCGGCCAGCTCAACACTCCCAGAATGTGCTTTGTCTCCGCCTACACGTCGAATCTTCAATGGGACAAATCTACTTTCGCACTCGTGTAGTAGCAAGACTACTTAAAGACCTCAACATACATAAATCCGCTGGTCCAGATGGTATAACTCCCCTTCTTCTGAAGAGGTGTTCTTCCTCGCTGGCAAAACCACTGCGTAAGCTTTTTCATAAATCCTACTCTTTAGGACTCTTCCCGAGCAGATGGAAAACAGCATTTGTCCAGTCCGTCCCTAAAAAAGGCGAATTATTTCTCTCTCCTCCTACAGACCCATTGCACTTACGTCCCTTCTTTCCAAGGTCATGGAAACGCTGATAAATCGTCAGCTCATGAAATATCTCGAAACACGAAAACTTCTGAATAACCGGCAATTTAGTTTTCGTAGCAACAGGTCCACTGGTGATTTGATGGCATGTCTCACCGAAAAGTGGAACCAAAGCGTACATCAATCTGGCGAAAGCAAGATAGTTGCACTTGATATTTCTAAGCCATTTGACAGAGTCTGGCATCAGGGTCTTTTGTCGAAAATGCGACTCTCTTCTTCAATGGATTAGAAATTACCTTTCGGAACGTTCAATTCAAGTTGTCTTGGGCGGTTTCAAGTCTGATATTCACAAAATAAATGCTGGTGTGCCAGCATTACAATTTCTTTTGGCCTATCTATGTCTTCCGTCATTTTTTGAGCTAAAACAATTGATATATTTAGAAACTAAGAAATGATGTTGTTTTCGGCGAAAAAATATTTTGCGAGGAGACTTCCACTAAATTGATAGTACTAAAGTTTATAATTATTTGATTCCTAAATGTATTTAATAATTCTTTAATACGCTTCAATTTCTAGGTTGGATAACTTTGAGCTGATTGTTGTGAGCAACTCAAATTATTGGTAACCTGATGGCGGGACAGTGCATCACCGACAACGTTTTGGTATCCTGATTTGTATACTATTTTAGCTCCATATTTTTCTATGAAGTTTTTCTATCGTTTTAACTTTACGAGTATGTTTGTATTTTTATCCTAAATCGCAAAAATAAATGACTTATGATCTGTGAAAATTGTTAGATCTGCTATACCATACAGGTAATTTCTGAATTTTGACCAAACGATCGCGAGAAGTTCTCTTTCATTCGTGCTTTAGTTTTGTTCAATTTGACTAAAATTTCTAGATAAAAATGAAATGGGTTTCTTATTCTGAGAGAGTACAGCTCCTATTGCAAAGTTACTTGCATCTGTCGCTAGTTCAAAAGGTTTGTTAAAGTCTGGTTGAAATAATTCAGTATGCTCTTGTAATGGGTATTTTATGTTTGTTAATGCCTCGAGTGCTGGGTTGTTTAGATTATTTGGTATTTCTGGGCCAATTTCCTATAGTAGCTTGCAAGTCCTAAAAATGATCGCAATCCTTAGGAGTTGAAAAATCGTTTATCGTTTGAATTTTATTGGGATCCACAGTTATTTTATTATATTTTATTATATGTCCGATGTAATCTACTGAATGCTGGAAAAAATGTGATTTCTTGTTTGAGATTTTCGCATTGGCATTGCGAAGTGTGTTTACTATTTTGTGGATATGCTCCATATGTTCTTCGGGTGAGGAGGAATATATAAGTATATCGTCAATATAAACGTATGTGAACTTAGCAATATATGGAGGTAGGATATCGTCAACGCATCGTTGAAATATAGAGGGTCCGTTTTTTAAACCGAACGTTATTCTAAGGAATTCATATTTTCCGCCATTCACACTGAATGCGGTTTTTCTCTATCTAATTCCTTGACCAAGTTTTGGTGAAAGCCTGACTTCAAATCTAATGTCGTAAAAAACTGGGTATTGGATAGTTATTGTATTCTCTGGGATAGGGTATGTATCAGTGATAGTCTGACCATTAAGCTTCTGAAAATCTACTACCATACGCCTTTTAGGTTTCCCTTCGTTATCGGTACCTTTTTTTGCGACGGTCTAGATTGGAGAGTTCTAATAATTTTTCACTGCATTTCTTTATTAATAAATTCGTTGTCTGCTATCGGATACGGGTACGGTTTTACCCAAATAAGATCTTCTGATTTTGTCCTAATTGTGGCTTGTATTGTAGTCGTAAATGGCAGAATTTCCTTAGTTTCGGCATTTGTTCTCATGATATCTTCAATTTCAGTTTTATATTTATCGTTATCAATTGTATAATTTACTTTTACTTTACTAATTTCTTTTTTTTATATTTATATGTGAGTGTATACTCAAAAATGTCAATTTGTGGTTTCATGACCCTAAGGCCATGTTCATCCGAAAGCATTTCGAACTCCTCTAAAGCTTCAGTTTCAAAAAATACTAAATTATGATTAAATTATGTAATATTTTTTTTAGCTTTAGTCAAAGAGCATCCTTGAAGCGTTTTAACTGGTTTTATAGTTATAGAATCTCCTATTAATGTTAACGGATTTACTTGTTTTTTGCAGCGTCTTTGGAGACATGGTCATCGGTTTACTTCCTGTTTCATAGGTGGTATCAGCGTGTGGGACAACATGGTCGCATGTATTGACGAGAGTTATCCACTTCCATCGGTTCTTGGCGTGGCTGATGATAACATTGTACTTGTATATTTGGATTGTACTCCTTCTATCCTCATGTCTCTGTGGTGCAGGATTTGGTCGTTGTGTAATATGTAATATGTGCGCCAAACTGCATGTTCGCGTTATCGTGGTGTATTGTGCTTGCAATTGCATATACCGTTTCTAAATCCTTTGGGCGGTGGCTGTATAATGTGCCATTTGTATATTTGCTATAATCCTAAGGTTCAATGCTTTACTGACTTCGTTGTGGAATTCTGATAGTGTGCATATTCCTTGTGTGATTTTATGCATTTCTTCGAGAAGTACATACAGTGGTCCTTGGTCGGCATAAGTGTAGTCAAGTCTGTTGATAATTGAACAGATGTTCAGCTTGGTGTTGCGGTTAATTAGTATGTCTGCTGCTTCTCCAATAATTTTTGAGTAAATTGTAAAAGCTGTATAGTAGTTCAGGGGTTTAGAGGACTGCTTAATATTTTCCATAAATGTCCTTGCCTTTTTCCTCAAGGATCTGTATTGATTCTCATCTCCACTGAAGCATGGTACTACTTCGAAAGTTTTTAAATTGAGTTGATTTGCATCTGTAATGTTTGGGGTAAATTCTTCACTTTGATCTATCGTAGTGACTGTCTGGAAGGGTCGATGTGCCTAAAGTGTTTTTTTTTTATAATTTACGCGCGCCTAAGGGGTTAGGATACCCTTTCATTGTTGCCAAGGCGCGGGCGGAAAGGAAGAAGGAGGAGAAAGGAAAATTGTTTTGTAGTGGTTTGAAACTCAGGTGTATTTGGTTTCGATATTTGCTCTCCAGGGAGTCCGAATAGGACGGAGAGGTTTTTTTTTTTTCTTCACTCAGAGTGATTCGAAGATTATAACTCGCACTCGTTTTTTGTGCTTGAAACTCTACAACTGCCAAATCTACGTGTCAGTACTATGCCTTCACACGCAGAGTTTTTCTGTATGAGTTCCAATTACACAAATGAAAAACTTGAAAGACTTGTCATGGGCAGGATTCGAATCTTGACCCTCCGAGTGAGAGCGATTGCTAGTACCACTACACCACGGCCACCCGTGGCGTTTCTACTTTTAATTGTGTATTCTGCTAACACTGTGTGAGTACTTCTATCTGTGCTCGTAGGTTTGCGATGTCTTGAGCAATTGTTTATTGATTATTTATTTTATACTACGCTGAAATGCGTGCTCCTTATTGATATTCTTAAGACTAACCACTATATAAGATCTTAATGCTATTTATACTATTGATGCGACGACTGTTATCACCTTGGAATATTCCGTTCTTTGTTGTTTGTAGTTAATTGTTTGTGTTGATAATGCAATTCGTGATAATGTATTTTAGGTGATGTTTGTGGTAATGTTGTTTACATTCACGGAATAGGCGAGAGTGAGATTATGTTATTAACTCGCTCAAGGCGTTATGGTACCCTTAAAATGTTTGCACACAGCTTAGGCGAAGGGAGGAAGGAAAAATAGGTACCAATGTACGTTGGTTTTAAATATCTGAATGTTATAATGACTAGGGAATAGGAACGAACCATGATATTTCAGAGTACGTCCCAAAGTGGGCTTGAGGGTATACTGATGAGCATTCATAACGAGACGGGTGTTACGGTTAAAGGTTAGAAAGGGCAGAATGCTACTGGCGATTTCTATGGAGAACTTATGGTGGAAATAGCGATAAAACAAAGCGAGACACGAGATATTTCGTCGGTGTTCGAGGAAGTCCATTGACAGGGTGATATAATCATCACCATCATCAACTATGGGTTTTACCGCTCGGTATTTAACCGTAAATAGTAGGGGCAGAGATGTTTTAAGCGCACCTGACCAGATGTGGGCATTGTACTCCAATTTTGGGCTTATAAATGCCTTATATATTGACACCAGATCAGAAGGGAAAAAGTAATTCTTACATCGTTTGGGGAAACCCAGACATTTCGCAGTATTTTTGGCGATATCGAATATGAGGTCATTATAACGTAAGTTGTCATTGACACACATACCGAGAATGGAAAGTTTTTCGGTTTCGACGATGCAAGTGCAATTTTTAGATATTGGCTGAGTGTGCAAAGTTCGCTTTAACGACAGCAGACAGCATTGTATTTTGGAAGCATTAAGTTCCACTCTGTTGATAGTTCCCCAATTAGTTATGCTGTTAATATCGGAATTTAATGAGCTTAACATACATAGCTTAACAGCATAGCGCTGCCGTTCCCGTACTACAGCCGAAGAGCGGGGATGTGAGTGTTGCAACGAATATGAAAAGCAGAGAGTACTGCGTCAGCAAAGGAATATATTGGATTAGAAGTGGCAGACAAGAGATCATTGATAAAAATTAAAAAGATTATTTTGTAAGCATTAGACTTGAAACAATCCAAGAACACAAGAAGTTTTCATGTTTCGAGATATTTCAGAAGCAGATGATTTATCAGCGTTTTCATGACTTTGAAAAGAAGGGATGTAAGTGCAATGGGTCTGTTGGAGGAGAGAGAAGAAGATTCACCTTTTTTAGGGACGTTCTGGACAAATTCCATCCGCTCGGAAAGTGTCCTATGAGTACCCCTTCAGAAGAAGGGGGAATATACCATCTTGCTACTACGCGAGTGCGAAAAGAAAATTGATTACTTTTTAGCCCGCGTCTGTTTGCTATGTTCACCCTAAATTCCCGAGTCATTATCAAAAAAAAAACATAATTGATACTCTTGGTCCTTTTCTTTCTAGTTTAAAATTGTTAAAATAATTTAAAATCCATTTGTAAGAATCTTTGGGCTCATAAGAAAAACCTCTTTTATATTTGATGGCATTTTAATTTTTTGTAAAGTAAACCAATACATGTTATTAGAGGAACATTTCCACGGGGTTATTGAATGTATTTCTTATCTAAGGCAATTCGAAAATGTTTTCCAAATAAAAAGCAACAATGGAGTTGTATCAAAGATCAAAAAATTAAAAGAAAAAGAAAAACCTTAACACACTAGTATTGTTTAGCTTCTTTTTCTAAATAATGATTTATAAAAGAGGAATTTTCGACTTTTTTTCTATTCCATATGATGAGTAAATGAAACGCTGTGGAGGAATTGCACAAACCTGCGCGAAGGCGTTTCAGTAGGCGACGAGTTAAAATAAAAGGATTAGTTGATTTATAGCAACGAAACCTGGTCGAAATGATACCGTACGAGGGTTACAAATATTTAATGACAGTTATTGTTCATTTGTCAAAATAAGTTTGGGCTCTTCCTTTAGAAAACGAAACACCATCCCTGGAAACAGCATGGAAACAGTTTTCAGTAGTTATTAAGAAATGTAAATTTGAGATTAATTTAATATATTTAATTTTGAATTTCATTTGAATTTATTTAACTTAAATATTACAACAAATATTTGATAGCTTACCCTATGTATCTTTTCTGTATTGATTGTTACCAAGCGCAAAGTTGTTCCGTAAATTCTCTCTATGAAGAGTATGCCTACATTATGTATGTACACTTGTACCCTCGTACAGTGCACCCATTCTGCATATTGCAGTGCAAAAGTTAGCGGATCACCCTTACGGTTTTTGTTTGCCTATGCAATGCATATGCTTTGTTTTGTTGTGTGCACTTGTTCTGTGCTGTGGAATCAAATCGGGACTTTTCTTTTGAACAAAGCTTGCGATCTTTGGTAGTGCGTCTATTGCAAACCATACCGTACATTTGATAACCTATTTTTAGACAAGTTAAAATAGCACCCAAAAGCAAGGTCAAGGTGGGAGATTAGGTTTGAATAAGCAACTTTAAACATGCTTTTGAAAAAGGTTACACGCCCAACTAGTCTACTGAAGTATTTACAATAAAAAAATTAACATGACAAATCCGGTCACATATTTCTAGAATGATTTCGAAGGCCACCTCCATTCAAGATGGTTTCTATGAGATAGAACTCGTAAAAACCCTATATTTTATTATATTCCGTGTGGACAATGTATTGCAAATACGACGGGACCAAGTATATGTGAAATGGCTTGGTTTTCCAAGCGAAGAGAATTCATGGATAAATAAAACAAATCTCCTAAGTTAATATATTTTCCTAGTGTAATTAATAAGACACAATAATGAAAAATTGTTCTTATTTTTATTTATTATTTCTTAAGATATCTGCATATGGTATGCTTGTTTTGCTCTTTTCACATCCAGTATTTCATATTTCGATTTATAATCTATGTCAAACTTTGTAACGCGTTCTGTTTTACTACTACTTAGAATTCTTTCTGACTCGTATTCTCGAAGCATTTAATGATCAGAGACTTTTTCCCAAACTTGCTGTCATAAGAACAACGAACTTTAAGTTCTTTACTTTTGTCGAATTCCATGCTCCAAAATAAAGGAAAAATGCACATATTTCATATAAAGGTTGCTTTTGTGATACCTAGTTATGATAACAATGCATTTTTTGGAGTTATCGTAAAAATATTAAGTACAAGTAGATCTGGTATATTTAAAAATACCGCAAAAAAATAAAGGGGTCGTAACTTTCACATAGCCTCTACAAATGTCACTGAAACGATAAAAATCAATTTTAACGGTTTTGTAGAAGACTCAAATAGGTTAAAATGCCGCCTAGAAAGTTCAAATATGATGCTGATGCATTTTGTTATACATATACCACATGTATTTATTAAACTACGAGATATAAAATTTTATTGAAACGTATGTGAAAAGCTTTGTGAAGCTTACGAAGTTTATTTCATCTGCCCTGTTCAGATTCAAGATAAACTCTGGGATGTTTAGGAGGTAAACAATTTTCACAATAGTAAAAAAATATGTTTATTTTTATCTTTATTTATTTCAGGTTGGCATCGAGGTGAGAAACGGAGTATGAAATTCATAGTACCAAGAATGTGGCGAGAGTCAAAAGACCACGTTGATGACAGTTATTTTTGCGTAGTTAATCCTGCTAAAAAGCGTAAAAGCAAAAATGTGAAACCCATCGAATATCCTGACCTTGCTTCATCTTCTGCTCCAATCTCACATAGCTTACAACTTCAAATATCACGAGTATAAGTGGCAGTTAGTTGGACATTTTAATATGGTAGGATTTTAAATGGAACTACAGGGTAGATATACAAAATATCCGTGTTATCTCTGTTTGTTGGATTGTAGAGCGGATGCTCAATACTATGTTCAACGATCATGGCCACTAAGAACCGAATTTTGTGCTCGGAAACAAAATTCTAAATGTGAACCTATCCTATTGCTGAACCTGAAAACGTATTAATGCCTCATTTACACAACAAGTTAGGACTTATGAAACAATTCGTAAAAAAGCTAGATGAAAGATCTCAAGCTTTTATACTTTTAAAAAACTTGTTTCCAAAGTTGTCAGAAACAAATGTTAAAGCTGGAATTTTTATTAGTCCACAAATTAGCAAATTAAAAAAAATTATTTTTATATGGCGTATGCAATAAATTATTTTTTTCTTATTTTATTACAACAAGTGCCGAAACCGACCGTCCGATATGAATGCTGGATTGACAAATGTAATATAGAGGGACCTGATCACGTATGACTTGGTGAATTCTTTAGACCACCGTTTTACAAAACCTAGTGTAGAGTTGGCTTTGAGGATTATCTCATCCATATGTAAACGGAAGTTCAGCTCGCTATCACACAAAATGCCGTGGTCGCGAAGAGCGTGTACGGAGGAGATAGGTTGGTTATGAAGAAGATAGATTCGGGGAAGAGATTGATTCCGCTTATGTGAGAAGGTGATGGATTGGCATTTGGCGATATTGAGTTTCAAAGAATTTTTGAGACACCAGATCGAAAAAGTATCAAGATCTTGTTGAAGGAGGAAAGAGTCATGGGGAGAGGAAATGGTTTTGAAAAATTTGGTATCTTCGGCGTAAAGGGAGACAGACGAGTGTTTGATGATCATATCGAGATCATTTAAGGTTAATATAAAAAGAAGGGGACCGACATGGCTGCCTTGTGAAACTCCAGAGGTGGCTAAAAATGGAGCGGAGTGGGCTGACCTAAAACGAGCACTGTAAAAGCGGTTTTCGAGGGAAGAGGATATCCATTTTAACAGTATGGGCTCAAAGCCGAGGGCAGACGATTTAAAGATGATTAACCGATGAGAGATTTTATCGAAGACTTTGCTAAAATCGGTTGCAACTACATCGACCTTAACTGCCATTCTCTAGGGCAGAGAGGGCAAAGGATATATATTCAACGAGATTTGTGGTGGTTGACCTACCCTTTAGGAAGCCTGTTGTCTAGGGGAAATAAGTGATTTGCATTGGAAGCTTAGAGCTTCATACAAAATATTTTCGAAGAGTTTGGGTATATGGGAGAGTTTAGTGATGGGACGATAGTTGGTTATTTCATTCTTTGATCCTTTCTTGTGGATTGGGGTTATGAAGGAGGTTTTCTAAGACTGAGGAAATTCTCCTTGTGAAAGGGATAGACGGAAGAGATTAGAAAGTGCAAGGGAAAGAGAGGAAGAATATTTTTTAAGAAATATGGCAGGGAGGCCATCTGCGCCTGGTGTGAATTCGTCATTGAATTGGTGTAATTTATATTCGATATAAGACGGGTCCAAAATATGAGAGAGAAGAGGGTCATTGGAGAAGTTCAGTAGGTAACTAAAATAGGATGGATCTGGTACAAAGGAGTCGTTGGTGAAGGATTGTTTAAAAAAGGTGGCAAATAGGTTGGCAATGGTGAGTGGATCGGTTGATGACCTGTTGTTGAAAGAGAGGGAAGGAGGGTAACCATCGGACTTTCTTTTGTAGTTAACAAATTGGAAAAAGGACTTAGGGTGGTTTATAAGGTTGACTTTCGCATTGTTAAGGTAGCGCTGGTAAAGGGAATCGTAAAGTTCGGTGAAATGAAGATAAGCACCAAGATAGTTGGAATAGTCGGTAAAGGATCTGGTACGCACGAAAACAGCCCATAACTTATTTCTCTGATTTCGTAAGGAACGAAGGTTGCGATTATACCAAGGAGGACTAGTAGATGATGTTTTAAGGCGGGAAAACGGAACGTAAAGAGAAAAATAATTAAATATTTCTTTATAAAAAATGGATAAGGCATCATTTATACTTAGGTTGTGAAAGTTAAAGAGGGATCTGCTGAGATATTCACTGATTTTGTGAAAGTTTGCTTTATGAAATTCGTGGAATGAGAGAGTTGTGGGGGGAGTGGACTGGAATGAAGAGTTATGAAAAAATGAAAGTAGAAGGGGGGGATGGTAGTTATCGATTGTTGAGAGAGATAGGGACAAAGTGAGACTGTGGAGTTAATTGCATCTGTTGTGAAAATAAGGTCTAATTGCCTGCCCATATAATTGAATATACCACTGACTTGGCATAGACTTGAGTCTGTTAAGCGATCTAAAAAGAGACATTCTTAGCTGAGTTGGCATTTGAAGCGATGAAAAACGATTGATCATCTGATGGAGTCCACTGTAGCTAAGGAAGATTAAAGTCGCCAAAAATAAGGATATCATAAATAGGGTCTGACAGGTCAATTAAATGGTCGATCGCATCAATAACAAATTGGTAAGATTCGATAGGTTGAGCTGGTAGGATGTAGCAACATATAACGTAAAGGGACTTGAGAGGCTATGATATTTTTATTGCGACAAAGTCGGCTTTAGAGGATGAAGAAATTGTAATGGGAGAAGAGCGATGGCTGTTGTCCATCGCCAGTAGAACGCCTCGACAGGGGGAATCTTTATTTGTGCGGGTAGGATCGTCGTCGCGAAAAACATTAACAGTAGGGGGGAACAATTCCTGGTTCTTTATGTCGGGAATCAAATTGGTTTCGGTCAAGGCGTACATATCAAAGGGAAGAGCATGCGATTGACGTAGGACAGCATTGGTTTTAGAGCGAAGACCTCTTACATTCTGGTAGTAAAATGTAAGAGGTGTGAGGCAGGATGGTTTAAGGCCTGGTAAGGGAGGCACGTTATGGACGAAAAAATTTGTCGCGGTCGGCTCGGCTTCGCTGTAGGTGTGAAACTCATTTAGAGTGAACATAGTTGCCGAATGCAGCAACATCGTCTGCTACTTTCTGCTACTTTGTGACGACCGACATGCCCAAGCTCGTCATGGTATTTGCTTAACACCCGACTTTTCATCTTTTCAGGTACATAAAACAGTATATTATCTTTAACTTTCCTATAGACTACCCCGTTACGCATTTCATAAATCTTATTGTCCGATTTGTATAATTGTTTTCGGATATCACGTATATTCTGATGTCTATACTGGCTAATAGAAAGATTTTTTTCGAATGTGTTCTCCTCCAATACTAATATATATGTAGAGCGGCTTAATGCATCGACATGTTGCATTTTTACCCCGTTTCTATGTTCTAATACTTAGTCGTAGTTTTGCATCTGGTGATTCGAGGGTTTATGCCCTTTTACTCATAGTAAGTATCAATGAGTTGCAGTCCGTAATAAGTTGAATTTGATTCCTTGTGAATATATCCTAAATCGCTCTAATGAATATATAATTGCTAGAGTCTCTAACTCGAATCTATGAAATTTCTATTCGCCCTCTGTTTTTCTTTTAGAGACATAAAATATTGGGTGAAATTTCGCATCGGACTTTCTCTGCATTAATATTGCTCCAAAACCCAATAGAACTTGCATCGCAGTGAAATTCAGTTACATCCCTAGGGTCGTAGAGGGACAAAACTGGAGTTTCACTCAATTTTTGTTTAAGAAGTTGAAAACAATTCAATTCTCCCTCGCCAAACTTAAATTCCGACGTTTTTTTTATTAGGTTATATAATGGCTGAGCGATTACGGAAAAGTTTTTAACGAATCTTCGGAAGAAGGAACAAAGTCCCAAAAAATATGAACTTCTTTAACGTTCTGGGGAACAGGCCTTCACTCCCTTATCATCGAAACGCATGCTCTTTCCGGACACAGTATATCCTAGGTTCTTTACTTCTGAATGAATGAATTTGCACTTATCTAACCTGAGTTCAAGAGCGTTTCCAGCGAGCCTACATAAAACTTCCCTTAAAACACAAAAATTGTCCTCCTCCTCGGCAGACTCAATCATAATGTCGTCCAAATGTCACTAAAAATCATGTTTATGCACCTCTGGAACGTAAACGGAGCATTTTTTGGACCAAAAGGCATTCGTAAGAATTCGTACTGACCTGTCGGTGTAACGAAACATGTATATTTAACCGAATCACCACCCATGTGCACATGATAAAACTCACTTCTCAGATCTAGTAATGTAAAGAAACTCTTATTCGATAATCGTCAATTAACGAGAGGGGGTATTTACCCCTTAACGTAACTTTGTTCAGAGAACTTTTTTCACAAATACAATCGGAGAAGCGTATTCCGAATCGATAGGTCTAAAAATATGCTTTTCTACTAATTCGTCTATTGTTTCTTGCGACCTAGCTTTCTCAAAATACAATAGCCTTCTCGGAGTACAATGAAATGGCTTTTCGTTGTTAAGAGATATCTTCATTTCATATTTCACATTCGACAATCGGCGACGTTCACGGTCTACATAGCATGAATTATATACATGAATTATCTTTCCTCTAGTTATGTAGATTGACTTATCATTTATATTTAAATCTAAATTATCCTGCCCAATCTCCATTATGTTAAATTCGAACTCCTCATTTCCCAAAATTTGATTTTTTTCATTGTCATTATTCCTAATATTATCTTCTTTTAATCATGCTTTCATTCTTTGTAATCTTATTTCTGCTTTTAACAAAAAATCTCTACCTAACAATACAGGGTATACCATCGTCTCATCCTATACGACAATCATTTTCATTACAACATTTTCATTTTCAAACAAAACATTTATTTCCGTACTAAAATAAGTAACTAAATTAGTTTTATTAATTTCAAAGTAATTCATTGTATTAACTTTTATTTCAATAAAGTCCGATACAAACTGCTGGCGAATGAGGCTGATGGGACTCATCGTGTCAATCAAGCATTCTAACAAAAATAAGTCATTGTAATTTATTAAATTAAATCTTAAATGCAAATTTCTTACAAATTGGTTTTAATCATCATCATCTACGTAATGAACCATATTTTTCTTCTTTTTGTAGGCTAAAAATCCGGCTGCATAATGTCCAAACTGTCCGCAAGCATGACACGATCCGACTTTCCTCTTAAATTTGACGCAATTTGAGGCTAAGTGCCTCAGGGAGTTACAGTTGTAGCATCGAATTTGTAGTTTGTGCTCTCTGTCCTTAGCACCCTCGGTATTTGTATGACTCAGGCCACACGTTGATGGCTTTGGAAGGATACCCCTAAGAATGGTTCCAGAAGTTCGTTCTTATTCTGAAATCGGTGCATTTTAGCTTGTGTTCTCACTCATCACTACACTTCGGTTCCTTTTCTTTCTGTCCACACATTTCATTGTCAATTCCTATCTCATTCTTATTGTTACACTCTCTTTTTAACCGATCGTTATGTTCAAGCTGCAATTGTATTTCTTTTATTAAATACACACACTCCTTGTTCCTCTTTCCAGTTCATTTATCAGTTCATTTTCTTCTCATTTTCTCATCACTTTTAAACACTCATTTTCCTTTTTTAGCAAGTCCATTTCTTTTCGCTGTAGATTTATTCCTCTCTTCATTAACTGTGTCTCCCTCATCATTATCATCAGGCTACGAGTACTGTCTGCAGTGTTGTTCGTTGTTTCGTCGTTTGCTTTTGCTGCAACATCGTGGGCTTTATGTTGGTGTTCACGTTTAAAGTCGTCGTCGTTCTTTTCTGCTGTCGTCTTTCTGGTGCTTTCAATTGCGCCAATTATGCTCATCATTGTCTTCGTTGTTGATAGGGTCGTCGTTCATGTCATCCGTTACTTCGATATATTTTTCTCCTTCTGAATCGTTGTCGCTTTCCTTGCCGTCGTTTGCGGTACCATATGCATTTACGGCCGTGTTGGGTAGGTCATATTATGTGTCCGTTCTTCCTGGACTATTTCCCAGTTCGTTCTCTGGAATGGCATTCAAACGCAACACCAACGTGGCTTTGCTGCCGCTTGATTTTTTACCGAGCACTTTTAGCCACAATTTTAACTGCGCCGTTGATAAACCGTTTAAATTTTCGTCAACGCACATTATGATATTTTGTTTTTTTATTTGTATGTTACTGAGTTTATAGGGCGTATACATGAGTAAAATAAAACGCAATAAATTATTTTATCTTATTTTATTACAACAAGCGCCGAAGCCGTCCAATATGAATGCTCGATTGACAATGCCTCAAACTTATCTTCTATTGGTTCTTTCTCTTTCGTTCAATCTCACAGTGTTGCCACATTTTCCAGTAAAAAAATTCCAAAATTATTTACTAGTGCTCAACAAAAAAGTTGGAATAGTTTTAAAAGACTAGTTTCTTGATTTTTGGGGAATAACAAAGTTGAAAATTATCGAGAGCTAGTTGAAAACATGTTAGAAAACTTTAAAACTATGGATTGCAGAATGTCTCTAAAAGTACTCATGCTGCATGTTCATTTCGATAAATTTGAAAACTGAGAAGAACAAGGAGAACGTTTTAATCAAGATATCATAGACTTCGAACAATGCTACCAGAGTCAATACAACGAAAATATGATGGAGGACTACATTTGGGGTTATATATTATATATAAATATTTTTTTTTTCGATTTATCAATAAATAAAGGTTGCAACTATGGATTTTCTAAAATATTGATCAACCATTCTCCTGGATACAAAAGCAAACTTTTTCAGGCCATATATTTCTATAATAAATTTATTGAAATGTCATACTCTCTTATCAAACTCAAAATTTGAGTTGACCTGTCTTATTCTCCTTTAAAGTTTTTCTGTAAAACAATATTTTTTCGATCCTCCCATGATTAAACGCTCTCACCTCTTAAATATCGCACCACATTATATATGTATATTATTTTGCATCAATGACACAATTACAAAAGCTTTTTAACACTTTACAAAATCTTTCCAAAGGTTCAAAAATCAACTTGAACTTTGCAAAACACTCTCTTAAATGCTTTACACAACACCTGTAAATCCACCTCTCCCGATCTGTTCTCATAAAATATTTCATAATGTATGCTTCATCTGTTATGATTATATCTTCTTTTATACATTTCAAATTTCTGTACCATGACTTGCATTAGCAGTTTTTTTATTGTCAACCTGTTGTGCGTTTTCTTCAATTGCTTCATGTTATGTTGTTGTTGTTGTTCATGTTTTTCGCATCTTGGGTCCTTGCGCTTCGAATATACTTATCTTCTCTCTTCTCGACACTTCTACATCTAGTAGTTGCAGTTCCCATGTGTTCGATTTACCCACATTTCTATAGACGAAATTAACTTATAGGTCCATCGGTTTTTGGGGTGTTGTGCCATTTATTTTTCCAACTAGTTATTCAGTTATTCCCTTGGCGGTTTAACGTAATTTTGCTGTATACCCTAAACATCTCAACCGCGAGTATGTTGATGGGTACCATACTAGCTATAACATACGTTGCCTCATCAGATATCGTTCGAAAGCCACCTATTGTCCTTAATGCGCATAATCTGTATGACGACGATAGTATTTTCTTAGCATCCTGTCTGACTAGTGCCGTGCCCCAACACGGGGGGCAGCTTAAAGCAAAACCGAGCTGATCACTCTTCAAAGTAAAGGGTTTTACTTTAATGTAACCAGATCCACCGATATTTGGGAGAATTCGTGATAATGCCATTTGTAGTAAATGTATTATAAATATGTATGTAAATATGCCTTCTCGTTGGCATAGAAAACATGTGATGCAAATTTCGGTCTATTATCTAACATTACTCCCAGGTAAGCAGGAAGGTTGCACATTCCGCGGTCTTACGACTGGTTATTAAAATCAGTTTTGTGGTCAGCAAGCTCAAGTCCAACTTTGCGCAATAGCAACATTTGTAGCAGATTCTACTTTGTGAATGTGTTTGCCGACCGTAACAAAAGCAATGTCATCAGCGAAACCTTTTGTGTGAACTCCTCGTAGCAGCGCCAGTCACAGTAATCCGTCCTAGTAATACTATTCCCTGTGATACTCCTACGGAGATGTTGTAATATTCGACAGTATCTTCTGTTTGATATTGAAGCTGCCTATTGTTGAAATAGCTTCTTACTATCTTAAGTAAATTGCGTGGAGTATCCATTCTAGAAAGTGCTCTTGGTATGGATGACCAGCTTATATCACTTTGTGCCCCATCGCCGTCTTCCCCCATCTATTACTTTAGTCACAAGGTCTACTACCGCTTTTATGGCATCTATGGTAGACCACGATTTTCTAAAACCGAATTAGCGAGTTGATAAAGCTCTTTTTTCCTCAGCTACTGACAATAGTCTTTCGTAAATGATACGTTCCAGAATCTTGCCCAGGGTACTTAGAACACATGTTGGCTGATATGAAGATCGTTCATTTCCCATTTAGAGATGTCCATTTCATTTAGACATCTCTAGTATGCTGTTATGAACACGTCTGGTCTTTTCTGGGCAGCTACTTTTACGGCCTCATTTGGAATTCCGTCGGATCCATATAATTCCATTCGATATAATGCGTATGGGGCAGTCTGTGGGAAAAGGTGCTGTAGTATAGATGATAGCAGAGTGGGGCATGTTATTTGTGGAGCCCTAGCACTTTACTTTGGCTATTACCATCGTATATGGATCCTATATATTCCCAAGGATTTAGATCAGTTTCGTTACACAGACGCCTGAAGCGTGTCACTTTACTATCTTTGATTGCAGTTCTTATGTGGTGTCTTGCTCGTCTAGATGAGTTAAGGTCTTCTTGAAAAGATGGCCTTCTTCTATATCACTGCATTCTTCAACAAGTATATAGACACTTTGCACTGATTTCATCGTTTTCTTCAAACGTACCCTTATCAAAGAGAGTGTCCGTCCATTTAGGACCTGCAAGTTTTGGTTATTTCGTTTGTTGTCGATCCCCTATGTTTATCAATATCGCGTGCTGGTCACTGTGCGTATATTCCTCGCTGACTTTACATTTTGTTGTTGGCAAGAGGGAGCTGTTAATGAAAATAATATCGACCACCTTACTGTAGGTGTTTGACCAGCCAACTTTTGCGACACCTAGCCAGGTTGGGAAACCTGCTGCCCCACTAATTACTCAGACATTGAAATCCTCTCCTATAACAGTTTGATATTTTCCATTTATGTATGGCATTGATTTTTTCGCGGACAAAACCATATCTATGAGTGTAAGTTTCTTGTTTGCCGCCTGTTCATATTGCAGTCAGCTTTGTTTGATCGCAGATGCATAAGTTACTGTCAAGGTTTTTATATGGTTCGCTGACCAGGATTATGTCCCTCCCTCATCTTTAGCTGTCTGGCTCAAAATATTATGAGCTGTCTCACATTGATTGAGATTTAGCTGTATGATCTTCATGGGCGTCTTTTGATCAAAGTTTCCTTGGAAATCCGTCATCTACTGCTGCGGGGTACGTATTTTTAGTCTTCCGGGTAATCTTTCTTTCAAAACATGCAAAAGAGGTGTTTGTTGTGGCAGATCCACGTTTACACTTTGTTGTTGCTGACGGTTCTGGATTTGTTGATGTTTTTCCATCTCCCTCCTTGTCACTTGCTTTGCTGTTATAGCAAGCACTTTTTTCTGTAGCTGCTTGATGCTGTTTTTAATAGCTTCGACCTCGTTTTATTCGTGATCTGACTCAGAGGCTGTTAGGGATGCGAAGCGACCTTCACCACAGTCTAAGACGTATGGGTAATCGTCAGTATCTTGGTCCGGACGTTTCATAGCTGCTGCTGTTGATGTCATTGAATACGCCCCTTCCCCTACCACAGCTGGCAGCTTTTCAGTTGAAGTTGAAAGGGAGGGACCCTTTACAAAGTTAGGAGTCGGCCTTACCTTCTTCCTTCTCTTCATCATTGGTTCGGCTACTATTGCTGTTTGGCCTGATGTACTTGCCAATGCATCATCTGATTTGTCACCTGTTCCCGCTATTGGCACAGCCGTCTGCTCTCCAGAATCCATCGCGTGATGTTGTTTACCACTTTTATTGGATTTTTATTTTTAAATAAATAAAATAATAAAAAAAAACAAATCACACTCAGTTTATACGCATTTTTATTTATACACGTTAAATTACTCTTACGCGCTAGACAAAAAAATGCTTAAAAATTAGCTTAAATAACTTAAAATTATCTTATACTAACTTACTGGCCCATGCGGCACTATAAGTTAAACTTAACACTTAAACTATGTCTTTCGACGTATCTTACAGTCTAATTTTATTTCTATTTTTACATTTATTAATACTAAAACTAAGAAAATAAATTTTAAGCAAAAACTTACTAAATGGACATTTTTTAATTTTTTATAAAACTTAAAACTAAAAGCCTACAAACTGCCTGAAAATAAATCTTAATCTACTTAACCTACTTACATCTAACACAAACATATATATACATAATATGGATATACATAATATATAAATACATGTGAATATACATATATATTTTTTTTAATTTTTTTTTTTGCTGGTTTTTATGTTTTTTTTTTTCTTAAAACTAGCTTAATCCTACCTAAAACTATGTAAGCCAGTCATTGCAAAAAAATTTAGCTGACCCACTTTGCCTCAGATGAAGCTATCTATTACTGAAGGCATTCACCGACGAAGCATCCTCCCCTTCAACTAGCCACCAAAATTGCTGGTGCTGCCGAGCAACATCCCTCATGTCGCGACTCCTACCGCCCTGAAAATTACTGAACCGGAGAGGCTCCGCACTGCCATGAGCGACGTCTCTGTCGTAGTTGAGTCGCCCGTCCGCAGCTGTTCGAGCGACGTGGACGATTAGCGGCACCGCTAGTCTGTCCTGGATCAGACCTTTGCTATCCAGATAGAGGAACGCTTCTGGAGGAATAAAGCCGTCAAAGCGAACTCGCTCGTGATACAGATAATTGGGGTAGTAAGCCCCGGAGATCAGGTTGTTCGATGAGGTCATTGCTCTTGCAACGTGCCTTCGAGTCAACTTAATGACGAAATTGAGCACTTTTATTAGACTGCCCTATTGTACAAGACATCATTGGGATAAAGTATAATGTACTCAGACTCTGGTGTCCTGTGTAAGAGAATACAAGTCCTAAGACTCAAACACCCGAATGTTTCCGACTTCTGAAAGTTGATTTTCAACTTCCAGTCATCGCAATATCGCTTAATTTTGTCGAAGTCACGCTGCAAAAGTATATTAATGACCTCAATCTTTGGACCTATCTGTACGCGATACGTCGTCTGCGTACGCTATGGCATAGTGAAGAGAACCTATAAGATCACTCGTGTAAATCTTGAATAGGATCGGCGAATTTACCGCACCTTGTTAATGTTAAATATTTATGTTAATGTTAAATATTTATGTTAATGTTAAATATTTCAGCAGAAGTCACATCGCCGTTCTTCACGATTAGCTGTCTAATGGAGAGCATATCAAAAAGAATATGCAGCAGTGGTTTACTAATGCCCAAACTGTCCAGCTTGAAAAAGAGTCCCTCTAACCATACGGTACCGAAGGCTTTTTCTAAGTCAATCAAGCAGGCACCAGTGCATTGATTCTTGCCTTTGTTCCATTGGATATCAGAAACCAGTTTAGACGCAGCATTAATAATATCATGCCCCGCCTTGAAACCGAATTGATTATCCGGAACTATATGTTTCTAATCAACCCACTTAGTCAGGACTCTATTGATCACATTCTTGAAAACCTTACTGATGTTTAGAAGGTGACTGATCGACCAGAGATTCGCCGGATTGGATGTGACTTTATCCCTTTTAGGGATGACGCGTACCACCGCTGTTTTTAAATGCGCTGGATAATGTGCATTATTCATTGCATTATTAAACAGGGTGGTATAAATGTCCACCGCTTCTAGTGGCAGATGTCGAAGCACAATCTTCGGTATTTCATCGGTTCCCACTGATTTCTTACTTGTAAGCGATTCGAAGATCACTTGGAGCTCTGAATTCGAAATGAACGGTGGTAGTACCATTTCATTGGTGATGACCTTATTTGCCATATTCTCGTCACTGAACTAGGTGAAACCCAAGCTCTCGAATCACCAATTCCCAATTTTATTTCGAAGGTAGAAATTGTGCACAAGGACTCGATTCTCCAGATCGTGGTTTGGGCCAATGATAACATTCGGCTGGTACACTTACTGGAAAGTCGCTCTTATAACCTATACCTGCTCCCGCGGATCCTCGATCACAAAGAAGTTGACATCATCAACAGCCTCATTTGGATCTATGCCTGCTGCCACAAGTATTTGTTCGTTGTTCGCCGTTCGTCGGTCGTCGTTCGGGCGATTTTAAAACATAGAAGCTCGTTCTGATTATTCCTCCGAAATATTTTATTTATTTGTGCGAATATATTCGTGTTGCTGGTGTTCACAGCCTGAATTTTATTGTTCCAATACAAACTTACAGAATTGCTGTAATTTTCCTTTATTAATGTTTGGAGGTTTTTAATCGACGACTTCAGTGTCATAATCTCCGGGTTATGTCTGTCAGTAAGCTGTCTATACCAGGTTTTTAGTCTTGACAACAGTCTACTTTTATGTCGGTGCAGTGCGTCAATAGTTGCGTTGCGGAGTAAGTCTTCTTCGCAGTGCGTTGGTACCAAGGTATCGTTTTGTCCATTTTTCATTTTATTGTCTCGTGCATTAGTCTTAGATACCTTTCAATCTCCTCGTTTGACAGATTTCTGTTGGACGGCGGGTAGAACGAATTCGAAGAGAGTTCTCTAGTCTGTGTTCTGGTGAAGTGTGTCCAACGCACCTACTATAATTGTAGGAATGCCTTTGAACAAACTCATCCAATTACGCAATTTCGTGGGGAAGAGTTATTTCGGTGCTGAGACCGCAGTGGTCACTGTCATACACGAAAGTGCGTAGACAGTTTGTGGTTTGTTGGTTAGTACATGTCAGTTGTATTCGTGAGTCGAAAAGCAGAAGATCCCAGTAGGACCCGTATCTGGGGAACGACGGACTATCCGTCTAGTATGGTATAGTAGTTTCCCTCTTGTAGTTGGTGTATTATTTCCCACAATCACTGTGTTTGGCGTTGAAATCTCCGCCGATAATTAAATAGTTGCCTTCCAATTCCAGCCTTTGGAATCGAAATCTCGGGCTCTGAGATGAATAAGGTGGACTGAGTAGCCTTAGGTGCATAAAGAGACACCATATGCATGCTTCTAGCACTTGGAACCTTCTTACAACATGACTGTATACTCTTTTGAAACGCAGTCCTGTTCTTACAAAGATCACAACGCCTCCTTACTTAACCCATTTATGCCCGAGTTAATTTATTTTCAATATTTTATATAAATTCATTCAATTTATGTAGAAAAACATTTAACTTAAGCAAATACGTAATCAATTTCGAGATTTTAGCTGTTTAGAAATGTTGCGTTAACGCACCAATGGGCAACAAACAGCATTCGTGAAATTTTTTTTTAAACTTTATTTTTAATTTTCAAATGTGTTTATACAATTTTAGGAATGTCTATTTTGTTTAATGGAATTGCACAAGACATTTATCGTGTAATGCAATGTTTCATTGACTACAAATTTTGTTTGGTCTGGGATTTGCATAACCGGCAACGTTTTCGCTTAAGTCCTGGAGAAAAATTTCAATTTTATCACGCAAATTATTAAACGAATCTGTATTTAGTTACCTCCTGTGACGATTAGATGTTGTCCATTGACTCTTTCTTCTGGATCATGCGTTTTCGGTCTTCCACTGCGCACAGGTGAGTAATCGTACGAGTATATTTTCAAAACACCAATTGCCAGCTGCCTCCTGAACTCCAGTTGGTCTAAGCCTTTTCCACAATGTTTGTTTAAGAACCACGTATTAACAATGGAGGTGTACCATTTCTTTCCTCGAAATCCAATTCGGTTGCAATTCTACACCACCCATATGAGGGTTGTACTCATGATTGACGTTTGGTTGAGCGATATCTATCCTCCTTTTCTCAGAAAATGAAAACCTTTTTCCGCTCTTAATTGGATAAGTACCATAGACATTGGACACCATAGTATCTACATTTTTGTCTTTCCAGCTTGTTACAATTTGGCTAGTTTCGTTATCATAGTTAAAAATTTCTTTCTATCTTCCAATTTTATATTTTTCAACCGGTTCTCACGCAAAGTGCCTGTTCCACCGAATCCCATTAGCGAAAGTTTGTATATAAGATCTGGGCTTGAAAATAGGTTATCGAAAAATAATGAAAATTTAAACAAGGGGAACTCGTTGGCGATCGTTTTCCTAAAGTCTAGAACCACTGATTCTCCTAATCCTAAAAGAGGATCTCTATCCTGTCTCTTTCCTTGATAAATATCAAACTGAAGAAACTGCTTGCAACTATGTTTTCCGAAGTATGGAATCATGTATTCATCAATAGATATATTGCTTTCCATCGGACAGTATTGCAAAAATTTTGTATTTAGGTGATTAAGCAAAGGTCGAATCTATTAGAAGATAGTGTGCTAGTGAACAAAAGTTTGTAAAAACTAATGCTACCTTGAATTGCGCTTACCTTACACATCCTGTCCTTTGATGAGGGGAGTGGTGTTGGTTGAACAAAAAAAAATTGGAAAAAATGTCTTCAAATTTATTTCTTCTCATCAACTAAAGCGTTATGAGCGTCTTCGCAGGACTCCCAAAACATTCGCCTTCTTGGTATATGAATATATCCGCTTATTGTAAGTATTCCAATAAATGTATATATTTCATTTTTATGGACTTGAAGTACTCGTATCTTATTCTTTCTTTTAAGTGAATATGCTTTCGTTTTTTTCGACAATTACATTAATAATTTCTTCGTTCATAAAAAGTTCAAAGAAATCATAGCATAGCTCTCCGAAGATAAGGCAAGAGGCTTTGGATAAGTTATATCTGAAAACTTATTGTTGTAAACCATAGTTTTCAAGGTAAGGTTTTCTTCTGTACCACGTTTCCACTTTTGGGGAATTCTAAACCTCACTTGTGTAGGAGCTTCCGATGTGATTAGAAGAGCTGTCTCTATGAAATATCATTTCTCCACTGGACATAAGTTGCCTACTTCCCAGTCGATTTGCATCTTCATTGTCCTCATCTCCCGACTCTTCATCTGTTAAATACAAAAGTTTTGTGTTGGGAAAAATAACCTTAGCCACCTTAAACTTGATCACTTATATTTATATATCTGTCAGAGAATAAAGAAAAACGCAACCGTTTTGTGTTGAGATTTCAACGTCATATCTTCAGTTTTTATTTTCTGTATTTTTTTTTACTGTATTGTGTATATTTTGTATTTCGGTTAAGATACATGTTGCTAAACATTTCACATATCATTTGACATTTGTTCGAGTTATGTTTGTAATAACAAAAGGGTGCAAGCGGCAATGATCGATCTTTGCTTCAACAGTTTCCATCTTCTGGAGGAGTTATAAAAATTGCATCTGGAACGTCATCGACTTGAGTCATGTTTTCCAAAATCTCCAAAAATTCTCCAACAGTTAGACATTTATTCCCACATAAAAAAAATATATCAAACACTTGCATATACCATTGATGCGTTAATCTAGTACAATTGTCAACCTGTGCGGACATGTTTTTCTTTTTCTCCTGTATACCGAGTTCAGTTATTATTTTCCACTTTTTTTTCAAAGTCCCGTAAACTGCCGACTCAGTATATCTACCGTCGTTGTTCGTCGACCTAGTTTTGTCTGCCGATTCCTCAAACTCAACTGTGCCAGTTTTGACCCAAAAAAAAAACAAAAACAAAACAAAAACAAAACAAAAACAAAACAAAAACAAAAAAAAAACAAAACAAAAACAAAACAAAACAAAAAAAAAATCCAAACAAAAATTAACCTCAATAAACAAATAATGGAAAAGTGCTGTGCTTGTGTTGTGTGCTCAATTGTTGACCCCAACGCCGAATGGGTAGCATGCAATGGTCTCTGTGGAAAATCATTCCATGCCATATGCATCGGACTTCCCCGAAGATCCATAACCTACCTCAAGGAGTATTGCAGTCTTTTCAATTTTTACTACGACGAGTGCAAAGAGCTCACCTTGGCTCACGTTATGCTGGCAATTAAATGCAACAACGAGTCTATTAATGCGATGCTAACAGAGAATGGTCATATTAGCAGAACTATTTTGGACAGAATAGAAAAGATTGAGGACTCAATAAACTGCATTGACAGTAATATGGAAGCTTACAAGTCCACAGGTAGAATGATCGAAAAGCAACTGGCAGCGATCCAAAATCTGTCGAAAAACAAATCTAACCACGACAACGAGAGCGAAGTGATCAAATATCACTTCGGCGGAATTAAAGCTTCCCTTTAATTCCTTTGCCAACCTTCTTAAATCCAACGAACTCACACACATAAACGACTCTATCAATCTTCTCCGTACTGATCTCGACTTGCTCGATGGAATACCCCATCAAATTCAGTTCCAGGCTAATTCCCCGTACAATGTCTCAATTCATAATGAATTAGTAGATACGGAGTCTCATTTGCCATCATTTTCAAATACTCCTCCCGCCACCTTAACAACGGAAACCGAAACCGTTTTGCCTATCCCGCCCGTCGCCGCTCCACGCAAAC
Source organism: Volucella bombylans (assembly GCA_949129095.1). Taxonomy (NCBI): domain Eukaryota; kingdom Metazoa; phylum Arthropoda; class Insecta; order Diptera; family Syrphidae; genus Volucella; species Volucella bombylans. Next base: position 242,161,816 of record OX422140.1, read on the forward strand.
TGCTCAGATAATTTGGAACTTCATGGACCCCCTCCGAATGGAAAAACAGACTCGAAAAGCTGAAACAGGGAAACCATACGGCATTCTTCGTTGAAGGGGCTCCTCAACACGCTGATGTTTCTTGGGTGCGGAATTTCTTTCACCGAAGTTATGCTATCACCATTAGCGAGTGCCAGATGATTTCCTCCGCTGACTCCAGCAGTTCCTGCAGCTTCAAAGTCAACATCCCAACCAAATATTCGTGGTTGTTCCCTACTCCTCCTGGTAAGGCAACTAAACCTGGGAAGATAAGAATTACTAAATGCTCTGAGGAACGAGAAAACGCACATCTCGAGAGTAATGAAAATTTTAAAAATAATAGTAGTTTTAACAATCAATAAACTTAAAAAAATACCCCTCTCCAACTCCCTTCCAAGTAAAAACTTGCTACCAAAAAACGAAGCTCTAATCTCGATTTCAACTGGAGCTTCACAACAAACTTATTCCCCAATTTTAGTCCTCCCTCCTCACTTATCCGACACAAAGACCTTACACACCAATCTTCTAATCCGCCAATTCCCCCCGTTCTACCGAAGACCCCGCGCCAACGCGTCTCTTTCAACTTAACCCCAACCACGCATATTATTCCTTCTCAACCTTCTACGCCACGAAACCCAGCTAGCAACTCAATTCCCAACTTCGACCTTAAAACTGGAGCTAAGTACCGTAATTTCATTAACTCCCATACCGTAAACCCCACATCTCATCCCTCGTCCAACTCCATATCCAATCATTTATCTCTATCTCCCTTCTCCAAAGCTCTTATTCTTGATCCCCTTTTTCCCCCCACTGTTAAACTAGCACAGCAAACCAATGGCACTACAGGAAGTCGATATGCTCTCTCTAGGCTCAGAGAAAGAAAGATATATGAAAACATTCGTCTCTTTCTTGCCTATCTACATGACAAATCTGACTCGGTCTGCTAGGAAGGGAAAACCGAAACCAACGTCATAGTTTCCATCCAGCAGGAAGGTCTCCCTACCGACCCAGCAGTCTCAGGAACCTTTATGTCAGGTACCACGAGATTTTTAACATGTCCCCTCAGAAACTAGCAGACGACCTTGCTTCATTCGGCAACTATGTTCACTCGAATATCACACCTACAGCGAAGTCGAGCCGACCGCGACAAATTTTTCCTTCATAACGTGCCTCCTTTGCCAGCGCTTAAACCATCTTGCCTCACACCTCCACCCCACAACATCCCTCTTACATTTTACTACCAGAATGTAAGAGGTCTTCGCTCTAAAACCAATGCTGTCCTACGTCAATCGCATGCTCTCCCCTTTGATATTTACACCATGACAGAAACCAATTTGATTCCCGACATAAAGAACCAGGAATTGTTCCCTCCTACTTTTAATGTTTTCCGCGACGACGATCCTACCAGCACAAATAAAGATTCCCCCTGTCGAGGTGTTCTAATGGCGATGGACAACAGCCATCGCTCTTCTCCCATTACAATTTCTTCATCCTCTAAAGCCGATTTTGTCGGAATAAAAATATCACTGCCTCTCAAGTCCCTTTACGTTATATGTTGCAACATCCTACCAGCTCAACCTATCGAATCTTACCAGTTTGATATTGATGCGATCGATCATTTAATTGACCTGTCAGACCCTATTGATGATATCCTTATTTTCGGCGACTTTAATCTTCCTCAGCTACAGTTGACTCCATCAGATGATCAATCGTTTTTCATCGCTTCAAATGCCAACTCAGCTAAGAATGTCTCTTCTTAGATCGCTTAACAGACTCAAGTCTATGCCAAGTCAGTGGTATATCCAATTATATGGGCAGGCAATTAGACCTTATTTTCACAACAGATCCAATTAACTCCTCAGTCTCACTTTGTCCCCTATCTCTCTCAACAATCTATAACTACCATCCCCCCCTTATACTTTCATTTTTTCATAACTCTTCATTCCAGTCCACTCCCCCCACAACTCTCTCATTCCACGAATTTCATAAAGCAAACTTTCACAAAATCAGTGAAAATCTCAGCAGATCCCTCTTTAACTTTCACAACATAATTATAATAATTAATAATAATATAATGATGCCTTATCCATTTTTTATAAAGAAATATTTAATTCTTTTTCCCTTTACGTTCCGTTTTCCCGCCTTAAAACATCATATACTAGTCCTCCCTGGTATAATCGCAAGCTTCGTTCCTTAGGAAATCAGAGAAATAAGTTATGGGCTGTTTTCCTGCGTACCAGATCCTTTACCGACTATTCCAACTATCTTGGTGCTTATCTTCATTTCACCGAACTTTACGATTCCCTTTAAAAGCGCTACCTTAACAATGTGCAAGTCAACCTTATAAACCACCCTAAGTTTTTTTTCCAATTTGTTAACTACAAAAGAAAGTCCGATGGTTACCATGCTTCACTCTCTTTCAACAACAGGTCATCAACCGATCCACTCACCATTGCCAACCTATTTGCCACCTTTTTTAAACAATCCTTCACCAACGACTCCTTTGTACCAGATCCATCCAATTTTAGTTACCTACTGAACTTCTCCAATGACCCACTTCTTTCTCACATTCTGGACCCGTCTTATATCGAATATAAATTACACTAACTCAATGACGAATTCACACCAGGCGCAGATGGCCTCCCTGCCATATTTCTTAAAAAATGTTCTTCCTCCCTTTCCCTTGCACTTTCTAATCTCTTCCGTCTATCCCTTTCACAAGGAGAATTTCCTCAGTCTTAGAAAACCTCCTTCATAACCCCAATCCACAAGAAAGGATCAAAGAATGAAATAACCAACTATCGTCCCATCACTAAATACTCCCATATACCCAAACTCTTCGAAAGTATTTTGTATGAACCTCTAAGCTTCCAATGCAAATCACTTATTTCCCCTAGACAACATGGCTTCCTAAAGGGTAAGTCAACCACCACAAATCTCATTGAATTCGTACCCTTTGTCTCTGCCCTAGAGAATGGTCAATGAAGTCGATGTAGTTGCAACCGATTTTAGCAAACTCTTCTATAAAATCTCTCGTCGGTTAATCATCTTTAAATTGACTACCCTCGGCTTTGAACCCATACTGTTAAAATGGATATCCTCTTACCTCGAAAACCGTTTTTATAGTGTTCGTTTTAGGTCGGCCCATTTAGCCACCTCTGGAGTTCCACAACGCAGCCATCTCGGTCCCCTTCTTTTTATACTAACCATAAATAATCTCGATATGATAATCAAACACTCGTCTGTCTCCCTTTACGCCGATGATAATAAATTTTTCAAAACCATTTCCTCTCCCCATGACTCTTTCCTCCTTCAAAAAGATCTTGATAGTTTTTCGATCTGGTGCCTCAAAAATTCTTTAGAACTTAACATCGCCAAATGCCAATCCATCACCTTCTCACATAAGCGGAACCAATCTCCTCCCCGACTCTATCTTCTCCATAACCAACCCATCTCCTCCATACAATCTCTTCGCGACCTCGGCATTTTCTGTTATAGCGAGCTGAACTTCCGTCTACACATTGATGAGATAATCCTCAAAGCCAACTCTACACTAGGTTTTGTAAAACGGTGGTCCAAAGGATTCACCAACCCATACGTGACCAGGTCTCTCTATATTACCTTTGTTCGCCCCCTCCTAGAGTACCCCAATCAAGTATGGTCCCCATATCATCGTGTTCATATCTCGAGAATTGAAAGCATTCATCGCCGTTTTCTTCAATTTGCTCTTCGAGGTATGCCCTGGGACGATCCTTTTAATCTGCCCCCCTATCAAAACAGTCTCAACCTTATCAACTTAAACACCCTTGAAGATCGCAGAGATGCAGCTGACTTTCTCTTCATTCATCGACTCCTTTCAGGTCACGTTGAATGCGCGTCCCTTCACAACTCCATTTTCCTCAACACTAACCCTCGTAATCTACGTACCCCTCGACTCTTCTATCTACCAACCCACCACACCTCCTATGGCGCGAACGAACCAATCTCCCGTATGCTACGTCAAATCAACTCAAACCCTACCGTCTTTGACTTCCACCGCACCACTTCCTACCTCATATCCGTTCTCCTTCACCACTCCAACCAACCTTAGTTTTTAGTTTTAAGTTATAGCTTGTATTAAGCCGAATAAATGGGGGCGTTCGCCCCCACCAAAATTGAAATTAAATTAACGCAACGCCATTATTCAGCTTGATATAATAGTATGATAAATATGCTTTTCTGATCACGTTTTTATTTTATCACACTTATGTTTATGTAGTTGCAATAACCCTGATGTCAAATATCAGGTTTTATTCATTTTTTGTACTTACCATTTCATTTTATAAAACCACTTTACTGTTTTTCTTTAAAATTTTTTTTCACAATCTATAGTCACAAAAAACCAACTTTTCCACACGCCGAAAACTTTAAAGTAACACGAAATGCAAAGCTACTATTTTGAATGTGTAATAGCACTTTCCAAATGCAATTTCTTGATAAATTCAACAATTTAAAATTCGGAAAGGCTTACTCCCTTTTTTGTTGCGTTGACGCAACAGTGGTCATAAATGGGTTAAGGGGGGTAAGGTGTCAACGTTTTTTTTTTTTTTTTTTTTAAGTTTTTAATTAAATGCATAATATCTTAAGAATATTGTGTCCAAATATTCATGGACCTGGCATTGATGATTCAGTGTGAGATAAGTCGATAAAATTCGCTTATGAACGTTTTATACCAGATTTTTTAGTGTTCAGAATTTTAAAGCGTTTTCCGCACAACTCACGTTTTCAAAGTCGATGCCCCTCATAACTTCAAAACTACTGCGCCGATCTTTTTCAAATTTTGAACACTATTTCTGTACATAATTTGCGAGGTAACGCTTGGGAGTTATTTCAGATTTTTTAATAATTTTTTTATTTTTATTTTTTTAATAATTTTTATTTTACGTAACATATTAGCCGATTTTTTTTCGCAAAAAATTGTGTTTTTCCCTTCAAATTGTTCTAAAAAAGTGAAAAATCGAAATTTCGAACAACCCTCCCAGCGTTACCTTTGGGACAACTATTACCTAACGAATGAACTCTGATTTTTTGGTTTCGGATGATTCAGCACCAAGTTATGAGGGCACCGCAATTCTACTTTTTTCCGAGACACGTCCGAATAATTGCTACCATTGCCATATTTTTTAATATTTCTTCGTAAAAATTTTATACAATATTCTTCGAGTGTCATACTTTTATGTACTATTGGTCTTAATGAACAGATTTTAACTGTATCGTCACAAATTATTCACAAATACATTCCTTTTTTGTACGAATTAATCTTACCCCTCTGAATAGAGTTTGGTCGGTTTCTCCGTACTATTTTGTATCTTCTGTGCCTCATTTTGTATCTCTTGGTAAGCTTAGTTTCGCTAACCAAAAGTACATCAGGGGCTTGGTCTTTAAGCAACTTAAATAGTGCGGTTCACCGTTCGAACCTTATCAGTGAATTCACATTCACAGCAAGGACCTTCAGGGTTTGCTCCGCCACGTACGTACCCATTACGGCAAAAGGTGCATTAGGCCAGGCAGCAGCGCGTATACTTGATCCAACCACGCCGTCTGTTCAGTTAAATGACGTAGGAGCTGCGTCATCTGCCCCTGGATAGAGAGCAAGATAGTTAGCATGTTAGGTACTGGTTCCAGTGCTCTGGGCTGAGCTGGTGCCTGAGAAGCAACCTTCGCTTGTTGTACCGTATTGCCGCCATTTAGGCGTAGGTAACGTGGGGAGTAACGGCTGGTGTTTGTGCCTGCACGAGTGGACGTTTAACTTCCACATTCTGCTGGCGAGTCAGATTTAATTTTTCCCAGTGTACAACCTGGTAATCTATGTTGATGTTGTTTAGCACTTTGATTTGATATTTATTTTTAAACAAATAAAATAATAGAAAAAAACAGATCTATTCGACCCGGAGTCGAACCCAACACCTTTTGCTTGGTAGCCGGACGCACTACATTTCATTAATTTTTTTTTCATTTTATATGCATTTTTATTTTTAGACTTCATTTACACTTTCAAGCTAGACAAAAAAATGCTTAAAAATTAGCTTAAATTACTTACAAATAGTCTTATCCTATCTTAAACATAATACTTAATCTATGTCTTTCGACGTTTTTGTTTTTTTATTTACTTTTATTAAAACTAAAACTAAGAAAATAAACTTTAAGTAGAAAAACTTAGTAAATGGACTTTTGTTATAATAAAAAACTTATAACTAAACCTATAAACTACTTAAAACTAAATCTTAACCTACTTAATCCTACTTGAACTATCTAATCCTATACGGTATTTTAGAGTGTTTCTTATTTTTTATTATTTTTTATTTATATTTTTTTTATTTTTTTCTTAAATCTACCCTAATTCTACCTAACACTATGTAAGCCGGCCACGGCGAATAAAATATGCACAAGACCGACTTCGCTTCCTATGGAGCTACGTATTACTGGAGGAATTCGACGAAGAAACTTCCCCTCCTTCATCTAGCCACCAGCATTGTTGGTGCTGCCGTGTAACATCGCTTATGCCGCGACTCCCTACCGACCTACTGAACCGGAGACACTCCGCACTACTATGTGCGACGTCTCTGTAGTAGTTGAGTCGCCTGTCCGCAGCTGTTCGAGCGACGTGGAAGATTAGCGGTACCGCCAATCTGTCCTCGATTAGACTTTTCATATCTAGGTAGAGGAACGCTTCTGGAGGAACAAAGCCGTCAAAGCGAACTCTCTCATGATACTTATAATTAGGGTAGTAAGCCCCGGAGATCAGGTTGTTCGATGAGGTCATTGCTCTTGCAATGTGCCTTCGAGTCAACTTAATGACGAAATTGTCCACCCTTATTAGGTTCGCCCTATTGTATAAGACCTCATTAGGATAGAATTTTATGTACTCAGACTCTGGTGTTCTGTATAAGCGAAGACAAGCCCTCTCAAACACCCGCATCTTTTCCAATAAAATTGCTCTTACGTTGAACCACACGGGACATACAAACACAAGCATAGGCCTGATAAGGGCCATGTAGCAGATAACCTTCACGCTCGCATCGGGCCTCTTTGTAAGAACACAAGCGCCTTTGGCTCTCGCCAGAGCAACATCTATATGGTTAGTAAAATACAGAATTGATCTAGCCAGATCACAAGGTATCTGACTATATTTCGACAAGCAAGTGGCTGCCCGTGCTGCCCCACGATCGAGAACTTTCGCCAATTCTTTCTGGTATCCCTAGAGGCCCCAGACAAAGGCGTTCTAAACAGAATGGTTTCCGACTTCTGAAAGTTGATTTTCAACTTCCAGTCATCGCAATATCGCTTAATTTTGTCGAAGTCACGCTGCAAAGGTATATTAATGAGTTCAATCTTTGGAACTGATCTGAACACGATTACGTCGTCTGCGTACGCTATGGCATGGTGAAGTGAACCTATCAGATCACTCGTATAAATGTTGAATAGGATCGGCGAATTTACCGCACCTTTTTGTAGACTGTTTTTAATGTTAAAGGTTCCAGCAGAAGTCACATCGCCAATCTTCACGATGAACTGTCTACTGGAGAGCATATCAAAAAGAATATACAGCAGTGATTTACTAATGCCCAACCTGTCCAGCTTGAAAAAGAGTCCTTCTAATCATTCTTTCTCCAAGTCAATCAGGCAGGCACCAGTGCATTGATTCTTGCCTTTGTTCCATTGGATATCAGAAACCAGTTTAGACGCAGCATGAATAACATCATGCCCCGCCTTGAAACCGAATTAATTATCCGGAACTATATGTTTGTCCTCAACCCACTTAGTCAGGACTGTATTGATCATCTTCTCGAAAACTTTACTGTTGGAAGAAGACTGATCGAGCGGAGATTCGCCGCAGTTTATCAATGCGCTGGACAGTGTGCATCATTCATCGCATTATTAAACAGGGTGGTATAAATGTTCACCGATTCTAGTGGGAGATGTCGAAGCACATTGTTCGGTATTTCATCGGCTCCCACTGATTTCTTACTTCTAAGTGATTCGAAGATCGTTTGGAGCTCTTCCTTAGCAATGAACGGGGGTAGTACCCTATCGTTGTTGATGACATTATTTGCCATATTCTCATCACTGAACTGGGCGAAACCCGAGCTCTCGCCAATACACATTTTCATTTCGAAGGTAGTAATTGTGCACAAGGACTTGATTCCCCAGATCGTGGTTCGGGCCAATGATAAAATTCGCCTTGTACCCTTCCTGAAAAGACTCTCCTATAGCCTCCACCTGCTCCTTCGGATCCTCGATCACAAACAAACTGTCATCATCAACAGCCTCATTTGGATCTACGCCTGCTGCTACCAGTATTTGTTCGTTGTTCGTCGTTCGGGCGATTTTAAAACATGGAAGGTCGTTCTGATTATTTCTCCGAAATATTTTATTTATTTGCGGGAACATATTCGGGTTGCTGGTGTTTACAGCCCGAATTGTATTGTTCCAATACAAAGTTACAGAATTTCTGTGATTTTCCTTTATTAATGTTTGGAGGTTTCCAATCGACGACTTCAGTGTTATGATCTCCAGGTTATGTCTGTTAGTAAGCGGTCTGTACAAGGTTTTTAGCTTGACAGCAGCCTACTTTTTTGTCGGTAGAGTGCGTCAATGTTGCGTTGCGGAATAAGTCTTCTTCGTAAGTGTGTTGATACCGAGGTATGGTTTTGTCCATTGTTCGTTTAATTGTCTCGTCCATTAGTTTTATATATCTGTCAATCTCCTCGTTTGACAGACTTCTATTGGACGGTGGGTATAACAAATTCGAGGAGAGTGCTCTCGTCAGTGTTCTGGAGAAGTGTGTCCAACGCACCCTACTATAATTGTAGGAATGCCTTAAGCCCGAGTCTATACATTATACTGTGCTGACCCCACCAATTGAATAGTAGGTTCCCTCTAGTATTTGGTGTATTATTTTCCCAATCACTATGTTTGGCGTTGAAATCTCCGACGATAATAAAATAGTTGTCTTCCAGTTCCAGCCTCAGAACTCGAAAATGTGTCGCGAGCTCAGAGATAAATAAGATGGATTGAGTAGCCTTAGATGCATAGACAGACACCATGTACAACCGCTTTCCACTACGGACAGGGATAAACACGATGCATGCTTTCAGCACCTGGAATCTGCGTACTAGACGACTGTATACTCTTTTAAAATGTATACCTTTTCGTACGAAAATTGCAACGCCACCTCCCTGAATGAAGTTGGGTCGGTTTCACACATCAGGGGCTTGGTCTTTAAGCAACTTAAACAGTGCGGTTCTTCGGTCGAACCTAATCAGTTAATTAACATATACTGCAAGAACCTTCAGGGTTTGCTCCGCCATGTACGTACCCAATACGACTGGAGGTGCGTTAGGCCCGGCAGCAGCGCGTATATTTGATGTACTCGCGTAGTCTGTTCCTGTATTTGACCCTGAAGATGAGCCATCTGCCCCTGAATAGAAAGCAAACAGCCAGCATGTCAGGTACTGGTTCCGGTGCTCTGGGCGCTGGGGCCTGGGAAGCAACCCTCGCTTGCTGTACCGTATTTGCCTTACCTGTAACTTGGGGAGTAATGGCTAGTGTTTTTACCTGCACGAGTGGACGTTCAACTTCCACTTTCTGCTGCCGAGCCAGATTTACTGCTTTGATGTATTGGGATTTGGCACAGCCACGATAATTTGCGGTATGTCCCGTGTTCCTACATAACGCGCACGAAATTAGCTTTTTTCTGACGCTCTGTCCTTGCCTAGAGCGCATTCTTCGGACTTATGGTTCTTTCCGCATTTAACGCATCGAGGCTGCATTTCGCAGTTCGACGCGGCGTGCCCGAACCTTTGGCAGCGAACACATTGTAAAATGTAAAATTGTAAAATGTTTTCGCTCCTCTTTAATTTTTCCCAGTGTACAACCTGGTAGACTAGGACTTTGATGCTCCTTAGACCATTCCGCTTCTCCCTTTTGGCTCTAGCCGTGACACACGTCTGTACTCTACGGAGATCAATGAACAACGAACGACTGAACTGTGCGCACTACCTTGACGCCAAACCCCACATATGCGGACGATACTCCCACTGACCAAGACGTGAGTCCACACACCAATGTGGACGAAAATCTTTCAGAAATTAAACAATAATAAGTTTTAATAACCTTATTAATGTATGACATCTTAAAAATCCTAAACATAAAATACTCAAAATATATTGCTACAATAGAATATTAAGTATTCGATTACGCTTTCTTAGTGCAAGTTAATATATTAATAAAGAATTTAAAAAACATGTTTAAATTAAATTTAAATTAAAACATCGCTAGGATAGCACATGAAGAATGAATGAAAACTCGTGTTTTTGGTATACTTTTATATTATTAGGTTTATTATTTCTTCTGTAAGAACTAACGAAATATACATATAACAATAGGTTGCTTTTAATATACAATACATCAACAATTTTTTCACTTGATTAAACTAGAATTCATATACATATGTTATATGTATTTTTATATCCTCTGACAAGTTTGGCTAACAAAAAATATAAAATTAAATGTCGATACTTATGTATTTTTAATCTTTGCTTACCAATGAAGCAGCTATTTAAAATCCATCAAACAAACTATAAATAAGTAAATGTACTGATACATATAAGTGAATTACTGTTGATCGTTATATAACATATATGTACATAAATTTATTTTGAATTTATATAATATAAATTTCTCTTGTAAAAATATTAACTTTATCTTAAGAGAGTAATTAACCTATCCATATTTAACTAGCATAATAAATTCGACACAATACGATAAAAATTGCATTAAGTGAAAAATTACTTTTAAAATAACATTAAAGCAATAAAGAGCTTTTACTTAGTACAAAGTTACGTTGCAAATTGCATTGCATTAGTGATAATTTTAGTATATATATATACATTTATATGTTATATTCATTTATTTGTGTTGATTTGGTACATATATAGACTCAAAAGAAACAAATAAAAATATTAGAATATAGATTTTTAATAAAATAATTCTGTAAAAATAAAAGAAACTTTCAACTTACTTCAGGACAATAAAGAGTTCGAGTAATTATATTAAATCTGCCAAATAAGTAAATGATTTGTACTATCTTCTCGTCCAGCTATTTCACTTAAAGAATTTGCTCCTGAATTTCGGAAATCTTCGTAGCCGTCTCCTCCCGATATTATTAATATGTTACCAGCTTCTGATTTTATTTTAGAGTGTTTTGAAGATCTTTAATTAAAATCCATTAAACAACTAAAATATTGAGGAAAAATCAAACTCTATTACCTTCGGTTTTTATATTCTGATGTGGTTTCTTCGTCGGGCAATTTGGAAGAGTTCTTTTTTGTTGGAGCTATTTCAACAAAAGTAAGGAATCTAACATGACCAGTATGACCATGTGGGACACCTGTAGGCACAACATTGGGAGATCCTTTCTCAAAGCCATGTGCAGGTATGGTAAGGAGTACACCTGCACTTGTGCCAATCCAAATGAGATCTTTACATGAAAGCAGCGAAGTCACACGTAAGCAAGCGGCTTTGTGCTGACGAATAATGTCGTCACAATTTGAAAGCATTTTGTTTACAGCTGGTGCAAGATTTACTTCAGTAATAAGTTGGTGTCTATTGAATGTTTTAAAAATGTTATTTCATAAATAGTTTTACAAATAAGGGGCTAGTTATTTTAGACCGCAAGATCATATCCTGCATGTCCTAATTTCTAAAAGTCACTACCTATGGATAAATGAATACTTACGTATTGGAATGAAAACATTTTATATGGGCTGAATTTTGGATTGATATCCATACGTAACTACTAGATACAGTCATATTTGTTATTGGCTTTGAATCTGATGATATTTGTATTTGATTTACAACCTAGAAAAAAAAGCGAAAATAAATTTAATTGAAATAAATTAAGGCGCTTAAGGCTTAAATCTATTATTTCGTGTACTTGGACACATATACAGCAGAACTAGCTTTACCTTTTTAGTGAATCTTTACCTTTTTAGTGAATCTTAAGAAACCGCGTATTATTCGTTACCTAGTTTTTTTTTATTACATATATTGTTTTGGGATGTTAATAGCGATTAGCAAATTCCAAAATCGTATTGTATAACGCTGCGCAAGACACAAATAACTACAATCAGTACCAGTATTAAATGTAAAGTTTATCTTGTAGAAAGTGCAAGATATTCGCAGCTATACCTAGGTATGTGCAAATGCCCGTGCTGTGTAGAAATGTGCTTCATTTGCATCGCCCAGAGTAATATTGATAAATGTGTAGAATTGAATAATATTATTAATAATTGTATGATAGTTACTGTTCAAAGTCTAAACTCTAAAACTACAAAATTTCAATTGGAGTGCAAAACATAAAACACAGAAAACCAGAAACAAATAATGCTTTTTATAAAATATCTTGGTAAGCAATATTTGCTCGGGGTTGCTAGGCAGCAGAGCAAGCAAAAGTAGACCCTGCGAGAAACAGCTCGTCTCTGCGACTTCCTACTCATAATAAAAAAATTTCTAGAATTAAATAATACACATAGTAAGTATAAACACCCTCTGCCATGCTCCCCGAAAATATCCACATCTAGCATATTTCTTTGCAATATCATTATTTTGAATAGAAGTTTGTTATATAATTTCGAATGAATTAAATTCCGATGAAGCACTTTTGGAACACCGATTATAGTTTTGAGTAACCCCATTTGCATTGGGGAAGTTCAAGAATTTCACAAATTTATTTTGATCGACCTATGCATATGTATATAAATTTATTTCCCATAATTTCGGACAGAATGCATCCGCTGATTTCAGCACCTTCATTGCGTCAAGATTTCTCGATCATACACAAAACTTTGGTGTGAAACTAACATAGTATATAGTTTTTATATACCAAGGAATTAAATTCCTCTACGAATAAATATTTTTTGGCATTTCGGGAAGGTTTTCCTGGCCAACTTTCTTCGCCAACTTTGAACAACACAAATGGGAGTTGTTGACAAAAAAATTATAAAATTATCTATGAATCTTAGGCCATCGAGAGGCGCTTAGCGAGGAATTCACCCACCACCTACCAGAAGTGACTTAAAGAACCGTTTTTCAAAAATCGCAAAACACCTTGTTATTTTTGCGGATATCCTGTAGTACTCGGTCTATAGCCTCCAATGTGTCTTTCTTTGTCTTCCTAATTCCACCACGATAGGAATACTAAGGGAACTTTCAGAAAAATAAGCATCAAATAATTTTCACGCCTACAGAGTAACGAACATGTTTTCTGGTTGGAAATATTGTCAACAACAAACTCAAATTTTGTTTTCATCCTTCAAATTTGAATTTAAATGCACAAAAAGTGTTATTTTAAATGTTATTTAATTCTTAAAAGGAATGTTTGTTTTTCGTGATATTTGGTATATGAACAATATGTATCAGCACAATGTACTGCAAATGAAGCTTGGTCAATCCCTCTATTCAAGTGTACTTAATTGATTTAATGTTTTACCGTCTGCCGGTGCACGTACGATTTTGCTTTGTATCCAGCATTAGTGGATCACCGGCGACGCTTTAATGGGGATCGGTCCTCACCAATGACGGTCGTACTGACAAACCCTTCATGTTGAGTAAAATCATATTTAATGAACTTGATTTGCTTTTGCGATATTATGCGTGTCGTACAATATCTCCTCTTGAAGGAGCTTCCCGAAATTTTAGCCTAGTTGGATTTGAAGCGATCGTAATTGTTACGTAGTATTAAAAGAATTTTGTATAATTGGTAGCATTTAAACATAAATTGTAAGCACTGGTGTGGTCTGACTCTCAAATTGCCAAAATTTAAATGATCGAACTCGTAATTTCCGGTATTTTCGTTTTGATTATTGATTTTGGCTCTTAGACTGTATTTTTGATATATAATATATAATAGAAAAAGAGTAAAGAACTTATTGTGACTCTATTATACTCAAGAATTTATAAATTGTATGAACTGTAGCCTACTTAAGTTGTTTAGTACTACGTATAATTTATTTGGAATTGTGATGAATTACTTTATCAATTTATCAATAAACTAAATTGAATTGAATTGAAAACTATTCCAAGGGTCTTCGTGTCAAAGAACATCTAAGGAACGAACAATTTTAAACAGATGTGACCGCGGATAGGATGTTTTCATCCTTCTAAATTCTAAATTTTATTTCCAGTTCCACGGCCAGCTATTACTCGCCTGTTCGATGGTCAGGGGCTCCTCGAATCTTATCATTTACACTTCTGAGTACCAAAGAAGTAATGTAGTATACAGAGAGGCGTTGATTTAAAGTTAACAGTTCGGTTTTTTTTTATTCCCATCGGCAACCAGAGAAGGGCATTCACTTCATTCCCATAGTCTCTGTTCACTGAGACTATTAGTTGCTATTAGTGACGCAAAATCTGGAACCAACAAATTAAAAATACTAATGTAAACTCAATAAAAATTTGTTAAATATTTACTTTACCTTTACCTTTTAAAACATAAAATTAATGTTTTATCCTTGTTTTAAAGAACTTAACTCTGAAGAGAATATGAGGATTCTTTAAACTGAATCTAAATACCACAGACGATTTTAGTTGTCTGCAAAAATGTTTGTCTTCGGACTCCGGTCGAGATTGCACGCCGTACCATCCAATATCTTACTAAAAATAGATCCAATAACAGAAACAATCCAAGGGAAGATTCAAATAATCCAAAATCAGTAAGGTCTAGAACGAATGCGAATGAAAGTAGAAATACAAACAGCTGCGTTTGCTTTATCAAAACAATGGCAACCAGTGGAATATGAATGGAAATAATAGAACCAATTCTCAAAGTTCAATAGACGAGACAATGCTCTTGTCCACTTTTACACTTTATTATTTATCCTGGCTCAAAGTATTATAAAATCAGGAACGTAGTATTCTAAATGGAAGGCTGAAGTAGGGTCATCTGTGAGAGTAAAAATGCTCTTAGAAATATACACAATGCGTAAAACACCAGTTTTTAAAGAGTTTCTGAACAATTTTGTAGCCTTTTGTGAGTTCTTAGAAACAATTTACAAAATAACCCCCATCGTATTAGAGAAAAAATATTTTGAGAAGCTTAAGTGCAATTACTTGCTATCACCAACAAATGTATAAAATAGGAAATGAGGCTATACGTCAGTATTTTAATAAAGAAGATGAAGGTAACGATATTTAATCTTGTAAGGAAAGTATTGTATAAAATAAGTTTTTGATACTGAAGGGCGGAAAGACAATGTAATCGATTAAGTAGACACATCATCTCAATAAAAATGACAAAGGGCTATTGCATAAAGTGGTGACGCATAATATTTATTCCAACCCACAATACGACAAACTAACGTTTCCGAATAAGCTTAAAATTATATAAGCATATAATTGTAGCATATACATATTAGTTATTAAAAATTTCAAAGAGATTTAGGTCGTGGGTCGATTATCCCATCCTAACTTTCCTCAACAGAAGTGATGATGAAATTCATGATTTTGTAAGCATCTCATCTGTCCGAAATTTAAAGGATTATAGAATCATCATAATTTTCCTTTTTTTATACCGAGCGTCTTCGAATTAAATCTAAATCGAATGAAATAATTGAAAATGGCAAATCCTTGTGCACTAAACTACAATATTTTCACTACCATCTAATGAACGGGTGATGTGCGCTGAGGTGCAGAAACCTTGTTAGCCAAGGTACGTTCCTTTCCTTTTTTGTTATTTTTGGTGGTGGTATGATTTTAACCACAAGTCCTATGTTTCTATAAATACAGGGTGGTCCAAATACGTATGTTGTTTTGACATAGACCGCCCTTCTCCGCTCCGAATTTTGACTGCCAGTCAGTATCATACCTCCGCAGAACGAAACAAATCACTCTACGCTTGAACAACGTTAGGAAACATGGCGAGTGAGTACTGTGTTGCCCAAAATGTTATTTTAATGAAAAACATTTTTGGGACAAATGAAGCATCCATAGCGGCTGCCCTACACAAGTATGTGCAAAAAGTTCTTGGGACTGGCTTACTTGCGGTCAACACTCACGGTCCCCGAGAATGTGGCTGCTGTGGCCTAGAGTGTTCGACTCTATCCAGAAACATTGACCAGCCATCGATCTCAAAAACTCAATATTTCACGCACCAGCCTGATGAGAACTTTGCAAAAAGGTCTCGGATTATTCGCTTACAAAGTCCAATTGACTCAGCAATTGAAACTACCATCCGCTTCGTTATCGTTTCTCAGTTTGAGCCTTACAGCAGCTCGAAGTGGACGTCGAATTTGGCCAAAAAAATATTTTCTGACGGGCCGCATTTTTATCTCGGCGGCTATGTTATTTTAATTTATTTTTGTGTTTGAACCACCCTGTGGAAAACGTAACATCAATGTAATAAAGTGAATTCGGTTTAATGTAAGATTTGTATGTACATCTACACACATGCGTATGAAGATCGTATTTTTATAATATGCTGAAGACTTGGAACCAATAAAGAGGAAGATGAAATTTCGCTGTCTAAAAGCCGGTTATGGTTTTTTTTTTTTATTATTTCCGTGAAGTAAAGAGCATATACACTCTTACACTGTATTACGGAGAACTCCGAAATACATAAACTGTCCACCAGCAAAACAACAAACCTTTATTAACCCTAATCTAACCTAACCTTACATTTAACTGTTCATATTTTAATATAAGCATTAAGCATGTATGAAGTCACATACTGTTTGTAATTATTGACTTAAATCTCATTTACATGAGTATGTATTGTATTACAAAACATTATTGTAAATACGCCTACATTATTAAGTTATTGTTAATTTTATCTGTATCATATATACCTAGTTTTGTAAGTGCGAAAGGCCATATTTTCGATAAAACGCTTAGTTTAGTCAAACTTTTAACCCAGTCATATCTACATACAAATACACATATCGTGAAGAGGGCAAATGAACGGAGTCTATTACCCAGGTTACCCGGGAGCTCAATGTTGAAGCAACGAGTCCATTAATGCAATGCTAACGGAGAACGGTAATATGAGCAGAGCAATTCTTGACAGAAGAGAAAACATTGAAGACCCAGTAAACTGCATTGACAATACTGTGGAAGCTTACAAGTCCACAGGAAAAATATCGAAAAGCAACTGACAACGATCCAAAATCTGTCCAGAAAGCAAGCTAATCACGACAACGAGCGTGAAGTTATTAAATATCATTTCGATGTATTAAAACCATTCCTCAAAACAAATTTCGCCAACCTCGTTAAGTCCAACGTGGACATTCACATAAATGGCTCTGTCAATCTTCTCTGTACAGATCTCGACTTGCTTTTACAATCCTCCTGCAAAAAAATACATCCGACCCCGCATGCATCAGATTCTACTATTAGTAGACACGTAGTCTCACATGCTATCATTTTCAATAACGGAAAATAAAATCGCACTGCCTTCACCACATAGTATCCCGCCCGCGCTCCGCGGAAACTGCTCATACAATTCGGAACTTCGTGGACCCCCTCCGAATGGAAATGCAGACTCGAAAAGCTGAAAAATGGAAACCATACGGTATTCTACGTTGAAAGTGCTCCTCAACACCCTGATTCTTCTTAGCTACGTCCTACTAGCTCAACCTATCGAATCCTACCAACTTGCTATCGATGCGATCGACCATTTAATTGAACTGTATGACTCTATTAACGATATCCTTATTTTCGGAGACTTTAATCCTCCTCAGCTACAGTGTAATCCATCGGATGATCAATCGTTTTCCATCGCTTCAAATGCCAACTCAGCTTTTAGGTCGCTTAACAGACTCAAGTCAGCGGTATATCCAACTACATGGGCAGGCAATTAGACCTTATTTTCACAACAGATTCAATTAACTCCTCAGTCTCACTTTGTCCCCTACCTTTCTCAACCACTGATAACTACCGCCCTCCCCTTCTTCACCTGTTTTTTCATAACTCTTCCGTCCAGTCCACTCCCCCACATCTCACCCTACGACTTTCATAAAGCAAACTTTAACAAAATCGGTGACTATCTCAGCAGATCGCCATTTAACTTTCACAACCTAACTATAAATGATACCTTATCGATTCTTTATAGATAAATGTTTAATTCTTTTCCTCCTTACATTCTGTTTTCCTGCCATAAAACATCCTCCCTGGTATAATCGCAAGCTTTGTTCCTTACGAAATAAGCAGGTCCTTCGAAGCAGATTCTTTTCCGACTATTCCAAATATCTTGGTACTTATCTTCATTTCACTGAACTTTACGATTTCCTTTACCAGCCTTTACCTTAAACAATCATTTTTCCAATTCATTAACTACGAAAGAAACTCCGATGGTTACACTCCTTCCCTCTCTTTCAACAACAAGTCATCAACCGATCCACTCACCATTGCCAACCTACTTCCCACTTTTTTTATACAATTTCACTAACGACTGGTACATAATAGTCGTATTTTAATACCTACTAAATTTCCGCAATGACCCACTTCTCTCTCATGTCTTGAACCCGTCTTATATCGAATACAAGATACACCAACTTAATGTCGAATTCACACCCGGCCCAGATGATCTCCCTGCCATCTGGAGAACATTAAAGGATCAAAGAATGAAATTGCCAACTATCATCCTATCGCTAAACTGTCCCAAAAACCTAAACTCTTCGAAAGTATTTTGTATGAAGCTCTAAGCTTTCAACGCAAGTCAATTATTTCCGCTAGACAATATGGCTTCCAGAAGGGTAGGTCAACCACCACAAATCTAGTTGAATTCGTATCCTATGTCCTCCCTGCCATAAAAAATGGTAAATGGTCGATGTAGTTGCAATAGATTTTAGCAAGGCCTTCAATAAAATCTCTCATTGACTAATACTGTTCAAATTGTCTGTCCTCGGCTTTGAACCCATACTGGTAATGTGGATATTCTCTTACCTGGAAAACCGTTTTTACAGCCTTCAGTTTAAGTCAACCCACTTGCCTCCATTTGTGCCACCTCTGAAGTTCCACAAGGCAGCCATCTCGGTCCTCTTCTTTTCAAATTAACCACAAATGATCTCGATAGGATCATCAAACACTCGTCTATCTCCCTTTAGGCCGACGGTACCACAGTTTTCAAAACCATTTCCTCTCCCCATGACTCCTTCCTCCTTCAATAAGACCTTGATAGTTTTTCGATCTGGTGTCTCCAAAATTGTTTTGAACTTAATATCGCCAAATGAAAATCCATCACCCTTTCACATAAGCGGCCAAAATCTCCTCCCTGACTCTAACTTCTCCGCAACCAACCTATCTCCAACCTATAATCCTTAAAGCCAACTCTGCACTAGGTTTTGTAAAACGGTGGTCCAAAGAATTCACCAAACCCATACGTGACCAAGTCCCTCAATATTACCTTTATTCGTTCCCTCCTAGAGTACACCAGTCAAGTGTGGTCCCCATATTATCGTGTTCATATCTCGAGAACCAAAAGCATCCAGCGTCGTTTTCTTCGATTTGCTCTTCGAGGTATGCCCCGGGATGATCCTTTTATTCTGCCCCTCTATCAAAATCGTCTCAACCTTATTAACTTATAAACTCTTGAGGAACGCAGAAATGCAGCCCACTTTCTCTTCACTCATCGACTCCTTTCAGGTCACGTTGAATGCGCGTCCCTTCACAACTCTATTTTCCTCAGTACTAACCCTCGTAGTCTACTTACCCCTCGTCTCTCCTCTCTGCCAACCTACCATACCTTGTATGGCGCCAACGAATCAATCTCCCGTATGCTACGAAAGATCAATTCAAACCCTACCGTCTTTGATTTTCAACGCACCTCTTGCTACTTCACTTTAGGTTTAAATTTCAATTAAATTCAATTCAATTTGTTTATTTAGCAATGTTTAGCTATTCAATTACAATGGTCGGAAAAAGTATTTTGACAAACAAAATATCGTATATTTTTATTCAAATATTTTATTTGATCAATTGAAAAAATTTAAAAAAAATACATAATAATGTGAGCTTTCAAAAGAACTTTAATTAATTGAATTCAATGTTATAGTTCTGCAACTGAAAATTATTTTTCAGAAATATGTGGTGGAAAAAGTATTTTGACAAAACATGTTATGAGGAAAAAATGAGTTTGAAAAGAAAATTAAACAAAAATTAAGGCATAATTTAATAGAAAATGAAATTTCCGTTGCTATTAATGACTTTCTGCAATCGGCCTGGTTTACCAAATTTTGGAGAGTTTGCGGAGAAATTTCCTTCCAGAGGCTTTCGACCTCAGCGATTGTCTCTTCGCGCGTTCTTGTCAAGCATGGACTCCTTTTTCGCTTGATATAGGCCCACACATTTTCTATTATGTTTAAGTCGGGGCTTTGAGGTGGCCAATCTAGTGTTACACCCACTTGCTTTTCATCTTGGCTTTGTGGCAAGGTGCGTTGTCTTGTTGCAAAATGAACGACTGTCCAATCAATTTATCACCAGAACCAAAAGCGTGGTTATTTAAAATATCCAAATATTGTTGTTTGTTCATCATTCCCTCGATTGCTACCAAGTCTCCGGTGGGATTAAAGCAAACACATCCCCAAAACTCACTCGTTTACACACAGGTGCTACTTTGCTTCGCATTTTCCTAGGGATTCTGCAAAAAGTTTTCTTTTTTGATCCGTGGTACTCAAAATAGCTTTCATCAGTCCACAATACTTTTTCCCAAAATGATGAAGGCTTGTGTAAAATTTTTTTGGCAAACTGCAGGCGTTTAAGCTTATTTTTTTTGGATATTTGGGGTATTGTTCTGGCTATGTAAGTAGCAAAGTCAGTCTCCTTCAAACGATTTCTTACAGTTTTTTCTGAAATTTCAATTTCATACTCCTTTTTTATTTCAAATTTTGGGGTGTTCAGCACATTTTCTTTAAACTTTCTGACTATTAAACGGTCCTCTTTCTTGGAAGTCTTGCGTGGTCGCCCTGAACGTGGAACATTTCGCGTAGATTTGTTTTTTTTTCTGCTTATTTATTTGGTAATAGACGGTTTGACGAGGAACTTTATATTGTTTGCTTAACTTTTCCACCGAAATACCCGCACAATACTTGGTAATCATCCCAATTCTTAAATCTTGGCTAACTTCCGACGTTTTACCCATTATTATCAACTAATTGTTTGTAAATGTCGTCGAAGTTAATAAATTTTATTAAAAAGAGACAATATAAATAGGAAATCTCAACTCTGATGGCACGCGACACGAAAGAAACTGCAAAGATTACGATGTCAAAATACTTTTTCCAGTTAGTTATGGCTCAGTCTATTCATTAAAAGGGTCCCAAAAAAGAATGCATGACAAAAATAAAATATTTCTGGATTTTACCGTTGCCTAGGTGCTTTGTTTTTGGTTTTGAGTATCTAAAGATTCCCGTAACATTTCTTAGTTTATCATATCAAGTGGTCTAGCATTACAAATAGTATTGTCAAAATACTTTTTCCGACCATTGTACAACAAAATAATTAAATAGAGAAAAAATTAAATAATTTACATTTATCAAATCATACTTCATTTTTACATATGTGATAATATTTTGCTTACATCTTATTAGCAAAATTGGGGTGGCCGTGGTGTAGTGGTACTAGCAATCACTTCTCATTCGGAGGGTCCAGGTTCGAATCCTGCCCATGGCAAGTCAGTTTTTCATTTGTGTAATTGAAACTCAGACAGAAAAATTCTGCGTGTGAAGGCATAACACTGACACGTAGATTTGGCTGTTTGAGTTTCAAGCACAGAAAAAAATACTGTGAATTATACCTCGAATCACTCTGAGTGAAGAAAAAAACTCTTCGTCCTATCCGGACTCCCACCCCTGGAGAGCGAAACCATACACACCTGAGTTTCAAACCACTACAAAAACAATTTTCCTTTCTCTTCCTTCTACCTTTCCGCCCGCAACAGTAAAAGGGTATCTAACCCCTTAGGCGCGCGTAAATTACGAGTATAATAAAAGGCTGGTTCTCTTGCTTTAACCGTTATAGAAAACTGTATTTTGTGCTTTTTGAGTTCTAAGACAAGGAAGGCGAAAGTTATTTCTATTTCGCACATTATGGTTGTGCACATTATTAACATATAATATTTTATTAAGATAACTAGGTATTCATTTTTCATTTTAAATACAAACATAAGTACATTCATAATTGTCCTTTGTTTTACTCTTAACCACTTCAATACACTTAAATGTTTGCAATTGGTGTGAGCCAATGACAATTTAATATACTTCGCATTGCTCTATTTTGAAACTTCTGCAGTCTATCTAACATTGTGCTATTCGCTAAATATATGGTTGTGGAACAATATTCAAAATATGGTTTAATTATAGAATTATATACACTTATTGCACTTATTATTGACATTCTTTTCCGTATGCTTCCAAAGAATATGTACTCAATTGACTATTAAAGTTTAACTTCGTATCGATTTTAATTCCTACGTACTTAATCTCGTTAACATTTTCAACTATTTCATTATTAATTAATATATTATTATCAGATTGTCCGTTTCTAAACATACATTTGGTTTTGCTCACGTTTAAACTTTATTTGTTCATTTGAAACCATTTTTCCAATTGACTTAAATCACAATTAATTTTTTGAATTCATTCATTTATCTCATATAAAAGACCATCGTCAACAAACAGTTGCAAGCGATAACATTTAAAAACATTTGGCATTTCATTAACATATATTATAAACAATAATGCCCCTAAACCTGATCCTTGTGGTACACCTAGAACTACAGTTATTGCATCTGATATTGCATTATCCAATTTTGTTCTTTGTGTACGCCCTTGCAAGTATGACTCGAACCATTTCAACTCGTTTTCTTTAATTCCGTACTTGTCCAATTTATCGAGTAGGATTCTACTGTCAATTGCTTCAAAAGCTCGTCTGAGGTCGATAAAAACAGCAGCAATTTTCTTTTTCGAATGAACCTCAGTCTTCCAATCCGCAATAATTAGATTAAGCAGCAACTCGCAACTATATTTGCCCCTGAAGCCTGATTGACACTCAGCAAACATCTGATTGTCCTCCATGTATTTCTGACGCTGCTGCTGCACCACCTTTTCCAAAATTTTTGCTTCATTGGGTAGCATATTAATTGGACGAAAATCAACTGGTTTCGTAGTATTTTTTGATTTTTCAATTGACACTACAATCGATTCTTTCCATATTTCTGAGAATATTCCATTAGTCATTGATTTATTTATAATTTTGCACAATTTGGGACCAATACTATACAACGCGTCACTAATCATGCTCACACTTAACATATATGTGTCTTTTTTATTTTTCATAGTTTTTAAAATTTGTTTTAGTTCATTACCGGTTATACATACATTTAAATTTAAAACTTTTGTTTATTGGTTGAACAAAATTTACATAGGGTACGCATGAAATAGAGCTATTTAACTCACACACACTTTCAACAAAGAACACTTTAAATTTACTTGCCATAGTTCTACAGTCATTTATTGGAACATTACCAAAAACAACACATTTTATTGCACTCTTCTGCTTTCTTAGCACTAATGATATTATGGTTTTCCACATTGCTATTTGGTCTTTAGCTGTTTGTATTTTTTGAGTAACAAAATCGTTCTTTGCCTTTTCAAGCGCTGATTTAAAATTATTTCTAGCTAGTCTGTAGTTTTCCCAGTCACTTGGTGAATTTGACCTGGCTGTATGGTCATGTTTATAAATTTTTTTACTACGCATTATTTTAAGTTCGTTATTAACTCACTGATTTATGCCTGATTTATGTATCAACAAATCGCTTACATTTCAAAGAATCTATTGACTCTTTCAAGCACTTTGTAGCCTTTCTCACCAGGATGTTAACATAACTCTCGTATCTATCGTCTGCCACTTCTATTACACGTTGTAGGCACTCGCGAAACTTTTATTTATTATATTTTAAGGTTTCCGTTAGTTTTTTTTGCACTTTTTGAATTTTTGTTCATTTGTAAGCTGATTTCGATGCTTTCATGATCACTAATTTTCAGATTATCGACAACATTTGCCTTCACGTTATCATTATTTGTAATTACATAATCGATAATAGTTCGCGAAATAGGAGTAATTCTAGTTGGTTCTTTCACTATTTGTTTAAAAGCATTATCCCTTACGATTTGCTTAATTCTTATTGCATATGTGTTACATTTCAGCCAGTCGATATTTACATCTCCCACTACTATAATTTTGTTTTCATTTATTGGTAGTTTATCTAAATATTCACGAAAATTCGATTCAGATGCACTTGGGGATCTATATAGGCCGGCCAATACTAAAACATGTTCTCTATAAATAAGTCTTGTTACTAACCACCAACTTTCCATACCTAATGGAATATTCTCCAAAAGTTAAATTCTCCAGTGATCGCGTACATAAAAAATAACACCTCCTGTGTGTGATGAAATTCAGTCGCATTTGACTGGTTGGAAACCTTCTATATTAATTTCATTGTCTTCAACTTTTTCTGTTAAGCAAACAATTTCGTATTTTCGCGTGCTCATTATATTTTCAATTTCATTAAAGTTATTAATTAGTCCTTCCTTATTTAAGAATAAACACTTACATTCTGTTAGGGGCTAGTATAGAATTTTTTGTTTTTCGAATTGTATTCGAATTGTTTAAGGACCGGACAGTTCTCACTCCTTGTGTCATGATCAACCTCTCTATTTGGTAGATGAAGAAGTTCTCTACTTCTGATGCAGCTGATACATTTCACACAATCACTAACATAATCCTTTTGTTTATGTTCGCCACCATATTTAACACATGCCATCTTATTTGTACATACTTTAGCCGGGTGGTTAAATCCCAAACAATTAAAACACCTTTTTACATTTAACTCTTCATATATGACACATCTATCCCATCCAATATTAAGTTTTTTTACATTCATCATCGTTTGAAACACATCACCATCTACTTCAAGAACATCATTAAACATTCCTTTTCTTTTAGGCGACTGGTAAACATTGACACATTTTAGCGACTTAAACTGCAATACGATATTCTGCGCCCTAATAGCACACTCTATTTCTTCTTTCTCTAATTTTTCAGTCATACCACACACCAAAACTTTTGGATTTCTCATTCTCTGAATCTGAATATAATATTTGTCACTCATCTTTGTTTCTTTAAGCACTGATTGTATTTTATCATAACTGTTGCGGAAATCATCTGTACTCCTTCTTTTAATCGCTCATCATCATCCTCTTTTTGTTCGTTTTGTTTATATAATGTTTTTTGAATTGTGTTAGTCATTTCGGTAATTTGATCCGTTAATGATTTTGCGTTATTGTATAGTACTTCAATTATACTTTCATATTTCGACCTTTGAAAGTCTAACAAAACTTCGTATAATTTAAGAATTTTACCCTGAGTTCCAAAACAATCCATGCAATAGTAACCAATGTTTCGATTTGCTTTTAGTCGTCCCACATCGTATTCGGTTAATTTTCCTTCACAGCACGCCCGGTGGAAAATCTTTTTACAGAACCCGCTACACGGAACTATCACGATCAGTCGACTATCCAATTTTTTTTTTTTTAGAGAAGAGTGGCGACACTCGATAAAACACGTCCGATCACTGCCACTTACACTTGGGTTCAATTTTGATTTTATGTGGTAAGTTTGTGTACCTATAGTAGTGTTAGTACTAACCTTTGCGATATTCGACCCTCCACAGTCGATATGCAGCGCACACTGCTTTGACATTGACTAGTCCTGTGACTGTATGCTAGACAGTTCCGACAAACCCTGATTCTGTCCACTACCTTAGATCGTTCACAGATCTCCACGGCAATAAACTTCTGACAAGTCCGAAGGGAGTTATGACCTCTACCACATACCTGGCATGCAAACTGCTCCTTCCCAACGTGCAACACCGCTGACCGCTGACCGCTGACCTTTATGCCACTCGTTCCAGCTACTGCTTCCAAGGTTCGAAAACGTATTTCCAGGGACTCTGTAAATTGTGTCAGTGTTGGCAACTCCTTGCAAATACCCAACCTCTCCTCCCACAAACGTTGAGTAAAGGCAGGTAAATTTTGTACTAATATATATATTAATATGTCATCCCACGAACTAACCAGCAATTCTAAATTTTCTAGAACATGGAAACCTTCCTGGGAGGTGTCCAGTAGACACTTGATGTTGCTTGCAGTCTCCTTTGTCAACTGATGCTGCTCAAAAAAGAGTTTGAAATGAGCATTTACCAACACTTGCTTGTGGTCGTATCTGGCGACATGCTTTGTCATAATTGCCAGAATATAACCCTAAATGCTGCAACACACGAGAAGCTTCACCGACAAGAGAAGATTTTAAATAGTGTAATTTTTGAATTTCCCCTAGCCGTTTATTACTGTGGATTAAGGACAAAAAAAAAAAGACATCGTGGAAAGCCCGCCACTTCGTGTATTTATAAATTTAATTATAAACCAATATGTGTGTACTATCAAGTATTTATTAAATTGTATTAGATACAATTGTTATTAAATGATACTAATTAAATATTTTGTTTCAGAAACTTACGACCTTTGGTCAGCTTTGCCCAGCTGGTGAGAGTTGGGGTTAAAGTTGATAATTTAATTTAATTTTTACACGGCGCGGGAATGCGATCTATGCACAACCGCCGAAAGAGTCTGTAAGTCTATCAAAGGAGCCAGGCAAGGGGCAAGACACCGACCACGAGGGAGTAAATGCATGTACTTTATGTTTTATATATATCCACATATATATATTTTTTTATTTTTTTGTGCACTTGCACTTTGTTCTTGGACTTGCACTTTTTATTTTATTTCTACTTAAATGTTTAATGTTTTGTGTAGTATATTATCTATTAATATCTTCAGACACCAAATGATTTTTTACATGTATATATGTCTATTTACGGGCTTCCACTTTGCAGATTTTTATTTTAACAGTTTGAGCAAAAAGGTTTTTGGTTCGAATCCGGCTCGAAGGACCAAATGCTGAGGTGCGTAGGGTTTTTTCCCCTTTTTTTGTACTATATGTGGGTTTAAATAGGGTTGAAAAGTGCGGTTAAATAAAACACGACTTTGCTGTAACTATTTGTCACGAAAAGGCGTGTTTTACTTAACCGCATTTTTCAACCCTATTTAACCCCACACATAGTACATCGACTGGAACATACTAAACTTATGCCAGCGCTTGATCCAATCCTCGAAACATTTTTTATATTCGGTTTTCGGTATGTCCATCAGTGCTTCCTGCGATTTTCCCATTACTTCCTCTCGGCTGCTGAAACGCGTTCCCAGTAGTGATTTTTTAACTCGATTGAACAGAACGAAGTCACAGGGAGCCAAATCAGGTGAATTCAGTGGTTGTTGGATGGTATTTGTTGCATTTTTCGTCAAAAAATTACGAATAATGATGGAACAATTGAGGTCTTTTGGCACAATTTTGCTGCTACACGACGGAAACCCAAATCATTATCCAAAATGTCTTGGACGGATCCATAGGCAATGTTCAAGTCCTCCGCTATGTCTCTGATGGTTAGTTTGCGGTTATTGACCAACATATCTTTTACTTCATAAATGTTTTCATCGGTTTTCGATGTCGATGGTTTGATACTACGTTCATCATCTTCGATTGACTCACGACCACTTTTGAACAGCTCGTGACACTGGTAAACGACAGTTTTCTTCAGAGAATCGTTGCCGAAACACTTTTCCAACATTTCCAACGTTCGCGCACCATTAAATCCGTTTTTTACGCAAAATTTAATACAAGTTTGTTGTTGCATCCATTTCTAAAATTGTAAAAAATCGCCAATACACACAAAGATAGATGTACTCTTGGCTACGTAATTTTTGCAAATGTCAAACTATTATACTAAGATATAGAGGAAATGTAAACAACAGATGTACCAACTTAAAAAAAAAACAGAACTCAAATCGGAGCAATGGGAGCGCCACACGGTGGTTATCCCAGGAACTTTTTGATCAAGGTGGTATGTCGAATGCTTCTAGTCAGATATTTCGTCGACCCCAAAAACACGATCAAAATACTCTTATTATCTGGATCAAAGTATAAAATTAAAGATTCTGTGGAATAATAGAGATGACAAGTACCACCATTCCAATGAACACACTTAAAGAAATCTTTGTAAAAACTCAAAACTGGTACAAGCTTTTAAAGTCTACACATCCAAAACTACTGAATCTCCTTAACTAAGCTCTGAGAACACAGACAAAGACTTGTTGGTAAAAGGAACCGCCTACCTCTTTTCCATAAGCAATAGCTTAAACAGAGATCAGGCAAATCACCTGTTTCAAAACTCTGTACAAAATAATGACAGCATATATTAACAAAATGGTTTACGACTACTTAAATACACACAAAATGTTATGTGGATAACAGTAAGGACGTGTTACAGGATCTCGAAAATCGAAAGAACAGCTCACTGTTGAACAAGTTATAATCGAGCAAGCTACAAAAAAAGAGGAACTTATACGTCAGCTACATTGATTACAAGAAGTCTTTCGATAGTCCACTGCATACCTGGCTCATCGATGTCCTTGAAATATAAAAAATTCATCCAAGAGTTGTTTCGTTTCTGGCAAACAGCATGGTAGATGAAAAACATGTATAGAGAAGTTTAACAACACGTCATTAAAAACCAAAAATATTTAGCACTGAAGACTGCTTCGGTGCATTGCCATTAACCCGCGTAGCAACAAGCTCAATTCAGCGAAGTATGGTTTTAAAATAAAATCAAATAATTTTGAGTTTAAAATTAGTCACTTCTTGTAACTGGATGACCTTAGGACATAACATACATATGCGTCAACAAATGCTCAACTAATCATGTTTAGCAAAGACATAAAACTGAATTTTGGATTGAGTAAATGCAAGACTCTCAATACTGTAAGAGGAAGAGTCACCATCAGATCAATTTGAAACGTTTAGCTTAAAAGAAATGTATGAACACGAAATCAAAAGACGTTTGCCATAAGAGACAGTTGTAAGACGATGTATAAAAAGGAGCGGAATAACAAGAATGCGTCAGTCAGACGTCAGACGGATACTTCAACGTCGCACAGAGGAGTATTTCGATCAAAAACCTGGTCAAAAACCGATTTTCTGAAAAGTAAAATTGACAATAAAAAGCTTGGTATAGCGGGTGCTAAATACACATGGGTTAATATACTGTTGTTGTTTTTTTTTTGTAGATCGTGTGTTGTGATAAAAAGAGTTCAGTTAACAGTTGCATATCCTACAATTTTATTTCAATAAGAAATATCGAAGTGTTGTGATAGATAGTTAAAAAAAATTCAAATGGAGAATTCAGGTACATATTTACAATCTTAATTGAATTTTGGATATATAAGGCGATATTTTTTGTTTCAATTTGGGCTTAGAACTTTTGTATCAAAACAAAATATTTTTTTAACTTATTTTTTATGTTTTAATGATTTTGTTTTAGAATACTCTGTTATTCTGCAATGAATTTAAGTTTAGAAAGTAATTTGAATATTTCTTAAGTCAATGCAGCAAAGATTGGTTGCTCTTACGTGCTCTTAACAGTATTGTGGGTCAACGATTATCAACGATAAATTACTGGTGTTATTTGTTTACTTTTTGTGCGTGATCAAAATTTAGATTGAGGTGAAAAGGAAACATTTAAGGAGAAAGAAGTAGACCGTCTAATAAATTTACACGTTTTTAATGAGAATGTCCCGTGAATGTTTATTTTTCAGAGTATTTTTGTACCTCCTTAATGCATAACAATTTTTCCTATTAGGATCATCAGGTTTTACAGTTGTGACAAAACAATATTTATTTGACACTATGGATGAAAAATGCCAGGGGAATATTAATGAAAAATTAAGTTACTTAAAAAATTATATATTAAGTACTACTTCTTCTTGTTCAACACAGCTACTTGCAATTTTTAAACCAAAAGTAGCAACATTTTTGCGCGATCTTAAACGAAAATGGTTAGAATCAAGAAGAAAAAAGAATTTCTTTTTAGAAAGCAATAAATCATGGCTTGAAGGAACTTTATCAATCCCAAACACAACTGCCGGTAGACCTGAAAAGTCATTTGAAGAACTTAGTGATAGAGTAAAAGGAGAAAAACCGAAAATATTCGGGAAAATTTTCAAACCGAGGAACTAGCACTTGCAACTAAGATGACGTTAAGAGAGGCTGGGCAGAATGATGCTTCAAAATTAATGACAGAGATTTTAAAAACACCCCAAAGAGCGCAGAAGTATAGACAAGCATATTTTGATAACCTTACAGAAAATAAAGAAGAATTGCCGATATTAAAGGAACTTTCAATGTTTGTTGAAGCAGGATTATCGCGAAAACAATATGAAATTATCGCAGTAACAAATAAGGGTTTTTTTCCTTTTTACAGTATCCTTCCAAAAGCCAAAAAAGATTGTTATCCTATCCAAGAATCATACACTGTAACTGAAACCTTGGCCGAAATATCCCTGCAAATTTTGTTGGGTCACACTATAATTCGATTACTTATATATTTGCATGATGTTACAGCTACCCTAGATGAAAATGAATGCAAGTCCCTAGAGCTAATTACAAAGTGGGGTTATGACGGATCCCAGCAATCCCAATACAGACAAAAATTTGAAAATAGATCAGAGTCAGATACATTCATATTTTAAAGCTCACTTGTTCCCTTGCGCTTGGTAAAATCCGATTCCTTCTTCTCCACGATTCACCGTTATTACAAAAAAAAATTGACCCTAATATGTTAATCATAACAAACTTTTTGGCTTTATTTTAATTAAAACATATCTAAAATAAAGAGAATGTACTGTATATTGTACTTTAATGTGTAAATATTCATTTCTTAAAGAAATAATATCAAAAACAACGAATTGCACGAACTAACCAGCAATTCTAAATTTTCTAGAACATGGAAACCTTCCTGGGAGGTGTCCAGTAGACACTTGATGTTGCTTGCAGTCTCCTTTGTCAACTGATGCTGCTCAAAAAAGAGTTTGAAATGAGCATTTACCAACACTTGCTTGTGGTCGTATCTGGCGACATGCTTTGTCATAATTGCCAGAATATAACCCTAAATGCTGCAACACACGAGAAGCTTCACCGACAAGAGAAGATTTTAAATAGTGTAATTTTTGAATTTCCCCTAGCCGTTTATTACTGTGGATTAAGGACAAAAAAAAAAAGACATCGTGGAAAGCCCGCCACTTTTTGTATTTATAAATTTAATTATAAACCAATATGTGTGTACTATCAAGTATTTATTAAATTGTATTAGATACAATTGTCATTAAATGATACTAATTAAATATTTTGTTTCAGAAACTTACGACCTTTGGTCAGCTTTGCCCAGCTGGTGAGAGTTGGGGTTAAAGTTGATAATTTAATTTAATTTTTACACGGCGCGGGAATGCGATCTATGCACAACCGCCGAAAGAGTCTGTAAGTCTATCAAAGGAGCCAGGCAAGGGGCAAGACACCGACCACGAGGGAGTAAATGCATGTACTTTATGTTTTATATATATCCACATATATATATTTTTTTATTTTTTTGTGCACTTACACTTTGTTCTTGGACTTGCACTTTTTATTTTATTTCTACTTAAATGTTTAATGTTTTGTGTAGTATATTATCTATTAATATCTTCAGACACCAAATGATTTTTTACATGTATATATGTCTATTTACGGGCTTCCACTTTGCAGATTTTTATTTTAACAGTTTGAGCAAAAAGGTTTTTGGTTCGAATCCGACTCGAAGGACCAAATGCTGAGGTGCGTAGGGTTTTTTCCCCTTTTTTTGTACTATATGTGGGTTTAAATAGGGTTGAAAAGTGCGGTTAAATAAAACACGACTTTGCTGTAACTATTTGTCACGAAAAGGCGTGTTTTACTTAACCGCATTTTTCAACCCTATTTAACCCCACACATAGTACATCGACTGGAACATACTAAACTTATGCCAGCGCTTGATCCAATCCTCGAAACATTTTTTATATTCGGTTTTCGGTATGTCCATCAGTGCTTCCTGCGATTTTCCCATTACTTCCTCTCGGCTGCTGAAACGCGTTCCCAGTAGTGATTTTTTAACTCGATTGAACAGAACGAAGTCACAGGGAGCCAAATCAGGTGAATTCAGTGGTTGTTGGATGGTATTTGTTGCATTTTTCGTCAAAAAATTACGAATAATGATGGAACAATTGAGGTCTTTTGGCACAATTTTGCTGCTACACGACGGAAACCCAAATCATTATCCAAAATGTCTTGGACGGATCCATAGGCAATGTTCAAGTCCTCCGCTATGTCTCTGATGGTTAGTTTGCGGTTATTGACCAACATATCTTTTACTTCATAAATGTTTTCATCGGTTTTCGATGTCGATGGTTTGATACTACGTTCATCATCTTCGATTGACTCACGACCACTTTTGAACAGCTCGTGACACTGGTAAACGACAGTTTTCTTCAGAGAATCGTTGCCGAAACACTTTTCCAACATTTCCAACGTTCGCGCACCATTAAATCCGTTTTTTACGCAAAATTTAATACAAGTTTGTTGTTGCATCCATTTCTAAAATTGTAAAAAATCGCCAATACACACAAAGATAGATGTACTCTTGGCTACGTAATTTTTGCAAATGTCAAACTATTATACTAAGATATAGAGGGAATGTAAACAACAGATGTACCAACTTAAAAAAAAAACAGAACTCAAATCGGAGCAATGGGAGCGCCACACGGTGGTTATCCCAGGAACTTTTTGATCAAGGTGGTATGTCGAATGCTTCTAGTCAGATATTTCGTCGACCCCAAAAACACGATCAAAATACTCTTATTATCTGGATCAAAGTATAAAATTAAAGATTCTGTGGAATAATAGAGATGACAAGTACCACCATTCCAATGAACACACTTAAAGAAATCTTTGTAAAAACTCAAAACTGGTACAAGCTTTTAAAGTCTACACATCCAAAACTACTGAATCTCCTTAACTAAGCTCTGAGAACACAGACAAAGACTTGTTGGTAAAAGGAACCGCCTACCTCTTTTCCATAAGCAATAGCTTAAACAGAGATCAGGCAAATCACCTGTTTCAAAACTCTGTACAAAATAATGACAGCATATATTAACAAAATGGTTTACGACTACTTAAATACACACAAAATGTTATGTGGATAACAGTAAGGACGTGTTACAGGATCTCGAAAATCGAAAGAACAGCTCACTGTTGAACAAGTTATAATCGAGCAAGCTACAAAAAAAGAGGAACTTATACGTCAGCTACATTGATTACAAGAAGTCTTTCGATAGTCCACTGCATACCTGGCTCATCGATGTCCTTGAAATATAAAAAATTCATCCAAGAGTTGTTTCGTTTCTGGCAAACAGCATGGTAGATGAAAAACATGTATAGAGAAGTTTAACAACACGTCATTAAAAACCAAAAATATTTAGCACTGAAGACTGCTTCGGTGCATTGCCATTAACCCGCGTAGCAACAAGCTCAATTCAGCGAAGTATGGTTTTAAAATAAAATCAAATAATTTTGAGTTTAAAATTAGTCACTTCTTGTAACTGGATGACCTTAGGACATAACATACATATGCGTCAACAAATGCTCAACTAATCATGTTTAGCAAAGACATAAAACTGAATTTTGGATTGAGTAAATGCAAGACTCTCAATACTGTAAGAGGAAGAGTCACCATCAGATCAATTTGAAACGTTTAGCTTAAAAGAAATGTATGAACACGAAATCAAAAGACGTTTGCCATAAGAGACAGTTGTAAGACGATGTATAAAAAGGAGCGGAATAACAAGAATGCGTCAGTCAGACGTCAGACGGATACTTCAACGTCGCACAGAGGAGTATTTCGATCAAAAACCTGGTCAAAAACCGATTTTCTGAAAAGTAAAATTGACAATAAAAAGCTTGGTATAGCGGGTGCTAAATACACATGGGTTAATATACTGTTGTTGTTTTTTTTTTGTAGATCGTGTGTTGTGATAAAAAGAGTTCAGTTAACAGTTGCATATCCTACAATTTTATTTCAATAAGAAATATCGAAGTGTTGTGATAGATAGTTAAAAAAAATTCAAATGGAGAATTCAGGTACATATTTACAATCTTAATTGAATTTTGGATATATAAGGCGATATTTTTTGTTTCAATTTGGGCTTAGAACTTTTGTATCAAAACAAAATATTTTTTTAACTTATTTTTTATGTTTTAATGATTTTGTTTTAGAATACTCTGTTATTCTGCAATGAATTTAAGTTTAGAAAGTAATTTGAATATTTCTTAAGTCAATGCAGCAAAGATTGGTTGCTCTTACGTGCTCTTAACAGTATTGTGGGTCAACGATTATCAACGATAAATTACTGGTGTTATTTGTTTACTTTTTGTGCGTGATCAAAATTTAGATTGAGGTGAAAAGGAAACATTTAAGGAGAAAGAAGTAGACCGTCTAATAAATTTACACGTTTTTAATGAGAATGTCCCGTGAATGTTTATTTTTCAGAGTATTTGTGTACCTCCTTAATGCATAACAATTTTTCCTATTAGGATCATCAGGTTTTACAGTTGTGACAAAACAATATTTATTTGACACTATGGATGAAAAATGCCAGGGGAATATTAATGAAAAATTAAGTTACATAAAAAATTATATATTAAGTACTACTTCTTCTTGTTCAACACAGCTACTTGCAATTTTTAAACCAAAAGTAGCAACATTTTTGCGCGATCTTAAACGAAAATGGTTAGAATCAAGAAGAAAAAAGAATTTCTTTTTAGAAAGCAATAAATCATGGCTTGAAGGAACTTTATCAATCCCAAACACAACTGCCGGTAGACCTGAAAAGTCATTTGAAGAACTTAGTGATAGAAGTAAAAGGAGAAAAACCGAAAATATTCGGGAAAATTTTCAAACCGAGGAACTAGCACTTGCAACTAAGATGACGTTAAGAGAGGCTGGGCAGAATGATGCTTCAAAATTAATGACAGAGATTTTAAAAACACCCCAAAGAGCGCAGAAGTATAGACAAGCATATTTTGATAACCTTACAGAAAATAAAGAAGAATTGCCGATATTAAAGGAACTTTCAATGTTTGTTGAAGCAGGATTATCGCGAAAACAATATGAAATTATCGCAGTAACAAATAAGGGTTTTTTTCCTTTTTACAGTATCCTTCCAAAAGCCAAAAAAGATTGTTATCCTATCCAAGAATCATACACTGTAACTGAAACCTTGGCCGAAATATCCCTGCAAATTTTGTTGGGTCACACTATAATTCGATTACTTATATATTTGCATGATGTTACAGCTACCCTAGATGAAAATGAATGCAAGTCCCTAGAGCTAATTACAAAGTGGGGTTATGACGGATCCCAGCAATCCCAATACAGACAAAAATTTGAAAATAGATCAGAGTCAGATACATTCATATTTTAAAGCTCACTTGTTCCCTTGCGCTTGGTAAAATCCGATTCCTTCTTCTCCACGATTCACCGTTATTACAAAAAAAAATTTACCCTAATATGTTAATCATAACAAACTTTTTGGCTTTATTTTAATTAAAACATATCTAAAATAAAGAGAATGTACTGTATATTGTACTTTAATGTGTAAATATTCATTTCTTAAAGAAATAATATCAAAAACAACGAAAAATAATTTTGGCCAGGTTTTTGATGCAAATACTCCTCTATGCGTCGGCAAACTAACACGAGTGTAATCTGTATCTTTTTCTTTATAAATAAATATTTTATTATTCTTTACGGGTTATCTTTTTGTAATTTCTGAAAAACCGGAAACCTTTTAGTTCAGAAGAGGGATCGAAAATCCGCGTAATTTTCTCGACGTCGTTATCATCATCGTGGTCGCCGTCTCATTGTCGTTTCCCAATAAGGATAAATAAGAGAAAAAACGTAAAGCAAGCTTATAGTTGAAAGCAGAGTTATTGGATTATTTAAACAAACAAAACGAACAAGGAAAAAAAAGGAATCATAAAACGAAACAGACGAAAATAAGTTCTCTTAATATACAGCAGCTGTAGGAGATGCTCCGCGTAAACGAGCTACCAACTCCGGGTACAAAAAGTGACCTGGTACTGATGAGGTAGAAAAGGTTTCAGAACGGGAGGTGCCAATGCAAGAACAATTAGATGAACTAAAACAAATAATAGCAAAAGTGATGGGTGTCGTGCCGGCGATGCATTTCACAGACAATGAGGCTACAATTTCAGTAGAAAATCCCTTAGTGCCACAAAAATCGAATTCCTTTGAAATACATACCAGTTAAAAGAGATGCGGAAACGATGTCGGGATTCAATCCGACGAATGACCTCTCGTTAACGGCAGAACAATTTATTGAACGAGTGGACAGAGCAATCGATGTGTTGAAATGGGAATAAAAATGTCTCCTTTCAGCAATATTTAGCCCTATGAAAGGTGCGGCATGGCTTTGGTTAGTCGGCACTCAAATGGTTTATTCAAAATGGAGTGAATTTTCAGAAGCGCTATTGGAAGTGTTAGCGATGAAAGTTGATGAAGCGGATATTAGCTTTAAAATTAGCCACGTGAATCAGAGACCCGACGAGGAAATGGATGAATACTGTTTTCGAATGAGTGCGCTCGGGAACCGCTACAATTTGAGTGAATCGGTCTTTATCAAATATACTCGCGAAGGACTACGGTACCAGGGATATACGAAAATGAAAGAGATGCGCGAAGCGATCATTGATTACTTATGAAATATACCACAAACGTCGCGAAATACTGTGAATCATGTACGCAAGAACAATGAAATAAAGCCCTCACAGAAGTTTGCAAAACCGGTTAATGATATGATAAAGTTTTTTTTTTATTATAGGCGCGCGCACAAGGGATTTGATGTGCCCCTAGATGTTTGCACATAGAGCGAGCGAAACAAAGTTAAGGAAGGAAAAAAGAGAAATAACGATGTGCGTTAGTTTTTTTTAAATGTTTGCAAGTTATACTGACTAGAATATAAAGAGCTCGGCAGGGCATCTCATAAGCGAGTTATACGGTTGGGGAAAGAATCATCATTCTTCAGAGTACGTCCGAAGATGGGCTTGAGGGTGTATTGATGTGCATTCATAGCGAAACGGGTGTTACGGTTAAAAGTTCGAAGGGGTGGAGTGCTACTGGCAATTTTGGTGGAGCACAGATGGTAAAAATAGCGATACAACAAGGTTTTCGAGGGTGTCTAATGACTGTGTCATATTGGCATCACCTATGAGTTTTATCGCACGATTTTGGATCTTATCTAGCAAGTGCAAAGTGGAATTAGGGGCACCTGACCAGATGTTAGCATTGTACTCCAATTTTTGGCGGATATATATATTGTGGCCAGGTCAGAGAAGGTGAAATATTTCTTACATCGCTTAAGGAAATTTAGATATTTCGCAGCATTTGTGGCGACATCGAATATTTGGTCATTCATCATTGACACACATACCGATAATGGAAAGCTTTTCGATTTCAACGATGCCAGTGCCATTCATAGGTAACCGCCTGGTATTTAAATTTCGCTTTAACGACAGCAGACATTGTGTTTTGGAAGCATTAAATTCCACTCGACACTTAACATACCCTGACATTCCCGTTCTCCAGCCGAAGAGCAAGAAACGTGATGAGAACGTATATGAGAAGCAGAGCGTACTGTCGTCAGCAAGTGAGTATATTGGATTAGAAGTAGCAAACAGGAGTTCATTGAGGCACACCAGCATTTAGTTTGTGAATATTAGACTTGTAACCATCTAATACAAATTGAATTAAACATTCCGAAAGGTAGTTTCTAATCCATTAAAGAAGAGAGTCATCAATCCCTAATGCACACATTTTCGACGAAAGAGCCGAATGCCAAACTCTGTCAAATGCCTTAGAAATATCACGTGCATCTATCTTGTTTTCACCAAGCTGATGTACGTTTTGGTTCCACTTTTCGGTGAGACATGCCATCAAATCACCTGTTGCTACGAAAACCGTACTGCCGGTTTATCAGCGTTTCTATGACCTTGGAAAGAAGGAGTAAGTAAAATGGGTCTGTAGGAGAAAAGAGAAGAAGATTCGCCTTTTTTGGGACGGACAAATGCTGTTTCGCACGTGCTCGGAAAGAGTCGTAAAGAGTAGGATTGATGAAAAAACTTACGCAGAATACCTCTTCAGAAAAAGAGCTGATAACTGGGATGTCATTATAAATGAGCGTTAGAATGGAAGAGGCAGAATTTCTAATATCTTTGACGAACGACCAAAAATTATTACTTACCTTCGGGACATTGTAGTGTTCGTTGACTCAGTTTCTGGTCGTACTGGAATTTCACATGCTTAAGAAAGTCGTTGCAGTCATTCCTGGCTCGTTTGGATTTTTTCGGTTTTCCTCTGTCGGGTTGGTCTTGCAGGACTGAAAAAACATTACTCTAACCCCAACACCGTCCGTACAGCTCGAGTCGTACCATTTTCTTTCAGTTAGACGCTCTTCATCCGATGTGGGATAAAGGATCTCATTCCAAAGAGAATAGCTTCAGTGAGCATATCAGCCGCGGCATCTACGTTGTTATCGAGGAAACATAACGATCAATTAAAATTCCTAAAGAAGGTATTAAGTCCGCTCCAATTGGATTTTTCGTATTGCCATACGATTCTTTTAGGGATTTTTGCACTAACTGTGTGGTCAGTATATGAGTAATTAGCTTATAAGACACAATGGTCCGAGGAGCCAAGGGGAAAGGTTACATCAACTGTGTGAAGTTAAAAACAAGTCCAAGGTGTTGACGGTATGACTGTCAACGTCTAGTATTCGCGTGGGCTCAAGTCAAGTTGTTTTCCGCAGCGAGGATCTCAAGACATCGTCCTTCGGGTGTTGCCTGTCCAGAATGTCGAAGCCACCCAGAATTGTGTATATTGAAATCGCCCGTAATAATTATTTCAGTGCTATAATTGTTATGAGAAAGGGTACATCTCAAGCAATTGCCCAAACGTCGACGTAGTTGTAAAGACTGCCAGAATATCTCACACTTTCACATTGCGATTTTTATATGGTTATAGATTTTGACTTCTTGTGCATATAATTTCGAAGAAAACCGGTGCGCGTACGTGCACCTTTTTTTCCGAATCAAATATTTCCGAAAATTGGCTTATTTTATTCATTCATTTTCCTAAGTGGCTCTTATTTCTGTTTAGCTTCGCATTCAAAAGCTTTGTTTGTAAAAAGGATGGAGTTGTTCAACCTCATGGAGGAATCTGCACTTCAAACATTGCAAGAAAAACTTATATTTATGGAGGCACACCTCAAAACCACTACAATCTATGATGAAGATGAAGGGCTCCATCATACCATTCTACAATTTTTCGTCAAATGGATGATAGCCTGTAGACATGAAATCATCAATTGGTTTTAAACTCCTTAGCGAGATAGCACAAATGTCAAGTGTTGTGCGGTCAGCCCGTACCGTGATTAGTCTCTGTACTTTTTTTTTTTTATTGGGTCCGCCAAAAAATTTTTTTTTTGAAAATGCTATAAAAAAAACTACTGAATATTTTCTCAAATTTCTTTTTTTATTTGAAAGCACAATCCTCCCGGTTAATAATGGAAAATAATTTCATTCAAATGGCTGCCTCGGCTGGCCATGCAGTAGCCTACACGATCGTCGTAACACTTATCTCTTACGGCACTCCACAAATAATAGTCTAACGGTGTCAAATCGCAGCTCCGAGGTGGCCAAACGACATCAGCTCTGCGGCTGATAATGCGATTTTCAAAAACAGGGCGCAAAACATCGAGTGTAGCTTCGGCTATGTGGCACGTAGCGCCGTCCTGTTGAAACCAAATTTTGCCAATATCCTCCCCTTCAATTTTTGTGAACAAAAATTCGTTCAACATGGCCCGATAACGATCGCCATTGACTGTAACGGCCAAAAAAAAAGAAAAATGGCCCAATTATGCCTCTGGACCAAAATCCGCACCAAACAGTGACCCGTTTTGGGTGTATCGGCTTTTCAATGTATGCGTGCGGGTTTTCTGTGCCCCAAATGCGACAATTTTGCTTGTTTACATACCCGCCAAGATCAAAATGAGCTTCATCTGAAAAGATGATTTTTTTTGGCAAAATCGGCATCTTCTCTAAGTCGATCGCAGGCCCACGTTCCCAGCGTTGCTCAAGCGTACACACAACCACATTCGTTCAGCGGAAGGACAAAACTAATTATCTGTCAAATCAGACATGAGCTAAGTGTTACCATTCACGAAATAAGCACTAGTTGAAAAAAAAAACGTTAGATGGCAGACCCTCTATTATGGGGTCGATAAATTCCAACGCCCTTCATATGTAATGCTACCTATTATCTAGGGTGGGATTGGGGAAAAATTCAGGACATAGGTATATTTGTTGAATTTGCATACACTAGTCCGATCGTAATTGATTAGGTTCTCAACGTTTTTTATGGTTTTATTATTTGTGGTTTAGGTTTGGGTACCTGTATATGTGGCGTGTTTCCATTTATTTTATGGTGTTTGTGTTGGAATATCAAAACGCACGAGAGGACGGTTTAATTCAGAATGAGCATATATTTCTTAATGTATTCTAGTTCAAAGTTATAAATGTAATAGAATAGAATATAAGTGTAATATAAGAACATAATTGTCAAGCAATAGTTTTGTGCAATAAAAAGTAGTAAAGTAACATAAATAAATTTGACATAGTATTTCTATTTTATAGTATTCATAATTATTTTAATTTAGTTTTTAATTGATTTATTTACAGTTAACAGTTTGCTTCTATCTGTGGTACTTTAGTTCATAGGATTTAGGATAGGATTTTAGGTCTTAAAATAAAATTGTTTGAGTGTTTTATTTCCTTTTTTTGGTAATCACTTAAAGAAATTATTAACGCCATACTTTTTATTCAATTACTACCAAAAGTCCATTACTTTTTTTAGTTACATGTACCTAATTAGTAACAGTAATTGTTTAATTATTAATTACATGTAATTGTAAACAATAGCATTGCTCGAACAAAAGCTTATACAAATACAGGACATTTTAATGGATTCATCGCGAAAAGGAAAACCAATAGGAAGTCAGGCCCGTAAGATCGTTGTTAGCATGTGTAACAAAAAATTGGAAGAAGCTTTGAGTTTATGTTTGGATAATCCCATAACGTACGCAAACTCGCAGACTGAGGAGTTCACTGGAATTTCGAAAGGCGAAAGGTGTTACTAAATCAGGAAATAAAAAAGTACCACACAAAAAATGGAAAACTGCATTAGACGACTTTGACATCACAGCTATTCCGCGAATTATATACAACTTTCACCTTGAGGAAAAAATTATGATTACCTTAAAAATGTTGAGACAACGGGTCCAGGAGAATTTGAAGCTTAACGTAAGCATTATTTCGCTACACAGGATTCTAACAAGAAATGGATTTTCCTGTATAAAAACGGAGAATAACCGTAAACGTATGTGCGAAAAAATTAAGTTAAACTTTTACGAGTGAAATATCTGAGAAAGGTGCAGGAATACATATCAAAACTATATGAGATCATTTATTTGGACGAGAGCTATATTCACAGCTCACACACAAGACCAAGGGCATGGACTGATGGTACCAGACGTGGAATAAAGGCGCCAATTTCAAAGGGTCAGATGTTGATAATGGCGCATGCAGGTGGCGAGGAAGGCTTCGTAAATAATGTCTTGCTTTTAGTTAAATCTAGAACTAAAACAGGAGATTATAACGATGAGATGAATTTTGAAAATTTCTCCAAATGGATGACAGATCACATTTTGAATAACATAGAAGAACCTTCAGTTATTGTAATGGACAACGCATCAAATCACAACAAATGAGAAGACAAGCAAATCAGTTCTGGTTCCGGAAAATTTAAGATGTTACAATGGCTTGCCCACTACAATGTACCACATAGTTCACAGATGCTTAAACTCGAACTTTATGAGCTTATAAAGGAACATCGAACTATACGCCATCCAAAGCATAAGATTGACGCTATAATTCACGGCGCGGGACACGAAGTACTACGATTGCCACCGTATCATCCATTTCTTAACCCTATTGAAAGTATTTGGGCAACTGTCTAGACAATACTACTCTTGCCGTATCCGAAACCCAACACACTGGTGGCCGTGGTGTAGTGGTACTAGCAATCGCTTCTCACTCGGAGGGGTCTAGGTTCGAATCCTGCCCATGAACAAGTCTTTCAAGTTTTTCAGTTGTGTAATTGGAACTCAAACAGAAAAATTTTGCGTGTTTGGCTGTTGTAGAGTTTCAAGCACAAATAATTACTGCGAATTATAACCTTCCACTCTGAGTGAAGAAAAAACTCTCCGTCCTATTCGGACTCCCACCCCCACCCCCCCCCCCCCCTGGAGAGCAAATACCGAAACCAAACACACCTGAGTTTCAAACCACTACAAAAACAATTTTCCTTTCTCCTCCTTTCTACCTTTCCGCCCGCGCCCTGGCAACAGTAAAAGGGTATCTAACCCCTTAGGAGCGCGTAAATTATATAAAAAAAAAACATTTAAATTATCGGATGTTCAGAAACTAGCTGAAGAAGAATTTTCAAAAATTACAGTTGAAGATTGGTGCAAAGTTTGTGCAAAAGTTATAAGGACAGAAGAGGAATACTTTTCCCATGAGCTGATGTGGGACACAATATCGGGTGCAATAGTTATCAGTCCAGGAGATGACTCCACAAACAATTATGAAACTGACATTGAAGAACTGTCAGTTGAATTCAATATACCTAGTCCTGCCATAAGTTCTGTTACAAATATAAAACGCTATAAAAAAAATCAGTAAACATATTGTATTCAAAATTGTTTCATTTGTTAGACCACAATATTGATTATAAAACGGAATTGTATTGTATCACAACACCTTCTAGCACATCTTCTTGCTAAGCATTTGCACCAGTTATTACGCTTTTTTCACATAAATGGAGCTTTGCCAGCAATAATGATCTACGAAAGTATAATAAGCAAATAATCAAAAACCATATAACTACATAGAAACACAATCAAACAATCAATTCATGCGAGACCTCTTGCTTCATTTATCCAATCGTCATCATACGCAAATCCTATACAGTACCAACAGATATACTTGTACAGAACTTTTTTTTATATTTTATCAGAATATAATTTTCTCGAAGTAAATTTGGCATATAAGGATCTACATTTCCGCTCCCACCAGGGATGTAATAATTTTTTGGAAAACCGGATATACATAATGATTATACCTCAGGTACATAATGGCCGCCCCATCAGTGCGCTCTCAACTTCAGCTTAAAAGAAGGAAAATAAAAAAACCACCCTCAGACAGAACTGCTAT
The DNA here is from genome assembly GCA_949129095.1 of Volucella bombylans. Lineage (NCBI taxonomy): Eukaryota > Metazoa > Arthropoda > Insecta > Diptera > Syrphidae > Volucella > Volucella bombylans. Next base: position 242,205,289 of record OX422140.1, read on the forward strand.
CTTGAAAGCAACTTTGGGATGTAGATCCTTTTTGTTTATGGCTCCACCCATTTTCGTGTTTCTTAGGTCATATTTGTCAATTTAAGATATGATAACATAAAAGAAATTTTAAGAGACCTGCACAGTAGAATGGCAAACTGAATTGGTACGGACTATAAATCAAGATAAACACCACCAAGCATGTTACCGCTTGTGAGGCTGTGAACAACGAGCTGAAAATGCCATTGCTGTCTCTTTTTTTTTATAATTTACGCGCGCCTAAGGAGTGAGATACCCTTTTACTGTTGCCAGTGCGCGGGCGGAAAGGTAGAAGGAGGAGAAAGAGAAAATTGTTTTTGCAGTGGTTTGAAACTCAGGTGTGTTTGGTTTCGATAGACGCTCTCCAGGGGTTGGGAGTCCGAATAGGACGGAGAGTTTTTTCTTCACTCAGAGTTGAATTTCTTTGAATTAATATGCAAAACCTGAGAGATAATTTTCTTAATATTCCCTCCGTCAATTGCGAAGATATCAACTCTTTTGATCTTAACCGGAAATATGTAAGCAATTTTCTCGTTATCCATCAAAATATAAGGATCTGTGCATCTTGATTCGTTTGTGAATAAGCCAGTTTTATTTTCTTAACGGAAATATGGATTTATGAGGAAGAAAAATCTTTGTATGTTATTGAAGGGTATGAATTTATTCCTTGTTGTAATAAGGAATATGCTTCTTGGGGTGTGGTCGTGCTTGTTAAAAAGGAGTAATATGATTTAAATGTTGTCATTACCTATGAAAATTTGCAGAGCTGTGATGTGTTAAAAGTGAAAATTAGTGATATGATGTTATCAATATTCTGCGTTTATAGATTTATTGAGCCTTCTGACTTAAATAATGTGTTTCTTGAGAAATTAGAAAATTTGTTATCGAAGGATTCATTAAATGACATAATTTTATTGGGTGATATGAATATATACATCTTAAGTGATTCAGAACCGGTAGACAACTATTTGCTCATGTATAAATGGACCTACTCGTATTTCTTCAGGCACCTGCATTGACACGCACATCATGGTGCGCTTTTCCAACTCTGAAAAACTCAAACTTCATAGCTCCGCTTTCGATCTACAAATCAAGTTCGGTTACAAGTTCTAGTAGTGGTATTTCTTGCTCCCTGGTATTATCAATAATCATAGGGCGCTTAATAATAGTCTACGTTAGGAATGCTGGGTAAATGTACTATGTGAAAATGATCCTTCTTTAGCTTACAGTAAGTTCATTGTTATCTTAAATAAGCATGTCTCACGTTGTTCGAAAAACATAAAGAATAGCGGGAATAAATTGAAAAGATTAAAGCCTTGGATCAATACTAACTTAGTTATCAAAATAAAATAAAAGAATAAATTATACAAGAAAAAAAACGAAATATCCGAATAATGTCAATATTTTAAGTGCTTATAAACAACTATGTAAGGATATTTCCAAAAATGTTATTCTGTGTAAAAACAATTATTATTCTAACAGGTTTTGTGAGGTTGGTGGTGGTTCTAGAAAAGAATGGCAACTTGTTGAAGAAATTCAGAATAAAACTTCGGTCAGCCCACTAGTTTATAGTATTAAATGCAACGATGTCACCATTAATGATCCCAAAGATTTGGCTGAAAAATTTAACGAGTATTTCGCTTCAATTGACACTAAGGTAGTATCGGATAGCTGTTCTGAATTCTCTAACTGCAACTGCACAGTTGTTGATAAATCATTCGCTCATAGATTCTTTGCCGAGCCGATAACGTCCTTTGAACTGTTTAGAATTATTAACTCACTAACAAACTCGAACTCTTCAACAACAAACTGTTTTTCAAACAATTTCGTTAAAAAAATAGTTCTAAACATTTGTGACATTCTTTGTAATATTTTTAACTAAAGTATCTCATGTGGCATTTTTCAGACGGTCTTAAGCAAGCCGAAGTTAAACCTTTATATAAGAGAGGTGAAAAATCTGTCAATAATTATAGGCCTATTTCTTTACTTGCAGTGTTTTTGAGAAAGCTATAAAGAATAGAATGATCAAATTCTTAGATAAAAATAATTCCTTTAGCAAGTACCAATTTGGTTTTCGGTCAGTTTTTTTCAACTGAAGGAGAGCTATTAAATTTCTGCATAAATATTTATGATAGTTTTAACTGCAGAAATCTGACTGTGGCTCTTTTCAATAACATTACGAAAGCTTTTGTTACTGTCGATCATAATATTCCTTTAGTAAAATACAATTGTGGTTTTACGGGTAATATACATAATTGGTTCAGGTCGTATTTATCAAACAGGAAACAGAGGGTAAAAATTAATGTGCAAATGAGTTCTTTTAGAAACATCTCCATAGGAGATCCTCAAGGCTCTGTGCTAGGACCGATACTTTTCTTAATCTCTATTAACTCACTCTTTTTTCAGAACTTTCGTAGTAAGATTAATGCGTTTGCTGATGACACGGCATGTGCTTTCGAATATATCTCTCCTTTAAACTTAATTGCTGACATGAATCATGGAAGTTATGGGTCATTGACTCCAACGAAGATGATGTTTTTTAATCTATGTGGAAGAGAGTTGGACTTTGGTACGTTTTATTTCCACTGTTCAAAATGCAGAACATTTTCACATAGCAAAAATATTTGTAAATTAGGAACAACTGCACAAACATATTTTGAGTTTGGTTTAGTTTCCTGGGGTGGAACTCATTTCAACAAAATGAATCCACTTCAAATTTCTCAAAAACACATTATTCGTCTTATCTGTAACAAAAATCATCGTTTTACTAGTCTGTTACTTTTCAGAGGCCTTAAAATTCTTCCTTTAAAACATTTATACTGTTATAAGGTCTTAAAGATATTTTTTTCTAGATCAGGCTATAAACTGAATAGAAGCTCCGATTACTATAACCTAAGAACCAACTATTTGAATCTAGTTACTGTACCACATAATAATCTGAAAATTTTCTTCAACCTTTTTACGGTGTTGGCTCCCAGACTCTATAATAACTTACTAAATAACATTTGAATCATTAGAATTAAATCCGTATTTCTAAAGATGATAAAACTATGGCTCTTGAATAAAAGCTATGATGATATTTCTAACCTGCTTTGTGTTATCATCTAAATAATTGTCTCCTTATATTATTGTAATATTAATTCCTTGCTGTGTATTCTTTCCTACTACGCACATACTTATTTTTTTCTGTATTTTTTGTTGTCAACTTACTAGTAAATATCTCAATATATTTTGCGACCCCACTATCTTTCTTTCTATATTTTTATTTATTTTTGTTATTAATTTTTACATGGCTCCCTGTTTTCGCCTCTGGTTCCTTCTGAACTATACATTGCAGGTTCTTTTTAATTCATATATTTTATTAAATAATGTACCTTCAAAAACTATTTGTATTGCCATAATTTGAATTTTTTAAAGAATAAAATAATACTACTACTAATATTAATACTGCGATAGAAGCAAACGCCTAAACATACAAACTATTCACAATGCAGTTGGGATTTACGACAAAATATAATTAAGAGCTGAGGGTCATCCGAGTGCATCAAAATTCGTTGAAGACATTGTACGTTCATCAAACCGCGCCTCTATTTATAAAAAATCATATGAATGCTACGAGAAAAACCGCATTCTGCAGCTATCAGGAGAAGAAGCATTATCAGTTATAGTCGAAGCCAAGCTGAATATACTGATGTCTTACAAGGTAGTTCAAGCTGCCAAAAAAAACTTGTTATCCGAAAAGTGAGGACATTAAGGTAACTGATACTTCTGCTAAGTTACGATGCAGGCTTTGAAGAACCACACAGCAGAACGTTTGGTTGAAGTTCAAAGAGAAGTTGTATCGCAGTTAAAAAATGACCAGCTAAGCCAGTCATGTTTGATTTCAAAATGGGACTTTGAGGGCAGTTCGGGCCATAGTTCTTACAAACAAAAATTTCGTGTGGATGCTGATGATTCTAATGTGTTCATAAGTTCTGTGGTACCTTTGCAGGACATAATATTAAAGTCCTATTAGACTTGAATACACGAAAGAAACCAAACAATTTTCGGTATCTGAAAAGCTACGAATTGGTGCCCAAATTCAGAATCTTACACATTCAGTAATTGGAATTGAGGAAAGGGTTTTTCAGGTTCCGCATAAGTTTGTATTTACGATGTTGAATGGAAATGTTTGTAATGCTTTGACAGATACCGTCACTTCTCAGCGTTGTTATATCTGCGATGGAAGTTCAAAAGAATTTAACAATATTGAAAAACTGCTGGTGATGTCATACAACCACAGTGCGTTAAACTTTGGTTTGTCAGTGTTGCATTGTTCTCTTCGGGCTTTTGAATGCCTTTTGTATGTGGGCTATAAAATTGCAATTAAAAAATTGGAAGCTCGTACAGCAGGTGATGACATAGTAGTAACAAATAAAGCACGTATACAAAAGGAGTTCAAAGATCGTATGGGCCTCATTGTCGATCGACCTAAGCTTGGTTTTGGAAACTCCCAAAAAGCCAATACCGTAAGGCGATTCTTTGGCAACGTTGATGTTGCATCTGAAATTGTTGGTGTCGATAAGCTACTAATTGAGAAATTACATGCGATATGTTGGTAGCTATTTCAAGTGGCTTTGATATAAATATTGAAAAATTTAGAGCATATACACTCGATACGGCTAAATATTTTGTCAGTAGATATTACTGGTTTTACATGCCCACAACTATGCACAAGCTTTTAATACATGGTCCAGGTGTGATTTCGGCTGCCTTGAGTCCAATAGGACAAGGAACAAAGATTTGAAAAAGATATAGGGAAAGCTATTCAAGGAAATGTTCTCGCGAAAAATGCAATGAAGGTGTTTTTAATTTAATGCTGATAACATCAGATCCGTTGATAACAAGCTATAGAAAACTTCCTAAAAGAACATCTTCAAACTTTTCGAATTAATTTGTACACAAACTGATTTAAACGCCGAAACCTCAAGCTGTGGAGAAAAAAGTGAGGAGGATAGTTTATCGGATGAATTCGAAGTTTACTCTACCGAAGTTTACTCTACTTTGTTTTAAGTTTCTGAGTGTTAAAAAAGTACGAATTATATTTTAGTTTACATCTTACATTTACTTTTTGTCTTTGAACAAATTAAAAAACAACGATTTGTTTATTAATTTTTTATAAATGTAATAACATGAATTTAGCACTAAAATAAAAATTGTACATGTGTAAAATGTTATTTGTATATTCAGGTAGTTGATTTTTATACAAAAGAAGAGTTCTCAGCACGGATTGGCTATCCAGTGAATTTATTCTGGTTTCAGCGGTATTTTGCCCCACTGTGCGACGGTCAGCGGCTCAGAGCTTGGATTGTAGGGGAAGAAAATACGCGGAATTTGTGGAGGTATCCGATTTACTGACGAGAGACTCGTGGCTAACCTTCAGCTTGATGGAATAGTTCTGGGACTAGAAATGTACGTCGTCGAGGATGAACTTCTACCCTCAGATATATTATTGGGCCATGAAATCTTCAACCACAGCTGAATAAGAGCAACAATACAGGATGGAAAATTCACATCTACGAAACTTGACGATGTTCCAAGTGTAATCGCTGTTCAAGAAGAAAATATACTCGTAAGACAATATATAAAATTTGGTGCCCAGAGTGTTCTATGCTCACATAGCCGTGTTTTTCTTTCCGTCCACTGCTCAAGTGCGTCATGGATTTAAAGAGGACATCTCCAAACTAGTCAAAGGTTTGACGAGCTTAAAACGAAAATCGTCAGTATAGTTCAACGCAATGATTTCCTAGAGGAAAAAACCAACACAGCTAATCAAATGCATAACGCGGAAATTTCTACTCTTCAACAGCGATGTGGAGCTCTTGAGAGATGGGAGGCATCTTGCGACGCAGTTCTCTTTGGAATACCTGCACAACGCAACGAAAACTTAAAAAGTTTATTTAACAGACTCTGTCACACTATTGACTGTAAGCCGCCGCCTTTACAAAACATATTCCGACCCATCACAAAGCGTAACAGCAAAAACATCGCATCGTCATCGATTATTTTGAAATTCGCCAACTCTCACGAGCGAAACGCCATTCTGATGTCAGCAGCAAACTACCGCAAACAAAATGCAACTGAACTACGTCTACACGATCTTGGCATCGATTCGGGGAACAGCTGTTATCTCAATGAGAGTCTACCACGACAAACTAGATTTCTCTTGAGCAGCGCACTGGCGCTCAAGCGTGTTTATGTCAAGAAGTCAGCGGATGGGAAAAGCCTTCCAATCGAATGCACTGATGATTTGATTACTGCTGCGGCGACACAACTATGAAATTCGTACTTTTATAATTTAAGTAAGACTACTTAATATTGAAAAATATTTATTTTATTCGTTTTTACTCCTCCTCTTCTTATTTTCTATTTCTATCCTTCAGATCTTCTCTTTACCTACTTAAATCTTGACCCGCTGTTTGTTGTTTGAATGCACTTTTTTATTTGTTTTTAATGGCTGCATCTGCTTTAAGTAAACAATACAATGTGAATGAAAAGTCAATGTACACTATGTTAAATGTTCTTGCTAAGTCTCATAAGGGGTTAAAGGTATGCTATTTAAATGCACGTAGTCTAAATGACGAAAAATTGTTTCTAGTTCCTGCATTGATGTGATTTGTGTAAGTGAAACCTGGTTCAAGCCGAAAATATCTGACTTGTCGTATAAAATACCAGGTTATGAGATCTTTAGAAATGACAGAGTAACTGATACCACCGGAGGCGGAGTAGCAATATATTGTAAATCCAACACTAAATGTGATGTGATCAATAAGTCTAGTAGTGATGGTATTGAATATATACTTGTTGAATTACGTGATTGCAATACCAAATGTTTAGTTGCTTGTGCTTACAAGAAAAAGAGAAGTTTCTCCTCAGTTCCTTTGTTCTCTGTTGTTTCTGAATACTGTGCACACTACGATCACACTATAATCTGTGGCGATTTTAATGCTAACTTATTAAAAGCAGACTCATTTTGTTTTCATATGAAAGATTTAGTTTCGTCTGTAGGAATGAAAATTATCAACACTACATACGCTACCCGTTTCGCTGAAAATAGGTTACCCAGCCTCCTCGATCTTTTTATTGTCGCTAATCCATCTCTTGTCCTGCAGTTTGATCAATTATCGTTTGATATTTCTGATCACGATCTACTTTTCTGCACTTATGATGTGAATTCGGTGAAAAACGTTGTGCCTGATACATTTACCTATAAAGATTTTAGCTCAATTGACCGACTTGCCCTCCAGACTGCTACCTTTTCTGCGACTTGGGAGCAATGCCGTTTAAGCGCTGATCCAGATGAAAAAGTCTTTGTCCTGCAAACAATTCTGACTCAATTGTTTGATCAGTGTGTACCAACGAAAACGGTCAGAATTATAAATAAAGTGTGTCCATGGTATACTCCTGAAGTAGTTCGCTCTATAAAAACCCGAAACAAGTTGTATAGAAAATGGAAGCATAGACCATCTGCTACTGCCTGGTCTGAGTACAAGGCGGCACGGAACAACTCGACTTCTGTAGTAAGAATTTCTAAAAAAAACTATTACGCTTCCAAATTGGACACTTCCCTCCCGGCTAAGAAACTTTGGAGCAATATTCATGAAATCGGTGCCACTAAAGCTACCAGTGACTCCAAATGCTCTCTTGATCCCGATGATTTAAATGATTTCTTTCTTGGTGAAGGGCCCAGTCATTGCAACTTTAACTTTAGTCAAAATGAAAACTTTACTGTTCCAAGGTTGGACTGAAGACGAAATTTTTCAATGCGTGGCAGCGGTGAAGTCTGACTCTAAGGGTGAGGATGGAATACCTATGCGCTTCATTAAACTTGTACTACCACAAATTGTCTCCCATCTCACGCATGTAATTAACTGGTGCATTACTACCTCAACCTTTCCACAATGCTGGAAAGTTGCAAGAGTCTCGCCAATAGCTAAGAAAACTAACTCATCATCCCCTGCCGATTTTAGACCTGTTAGTATTCTACCGTGTTTATCAAAGGTCTTCGAGAAGATAATACTCGTATCAGTGCAGATAATATAGCATTTATCACTACACAAACTGCTGAGCCCCCGGCAATCCGGTTTTAGAGCTAACCACAGCTGTTCCACAGCGATGGTGAACTTGCTGGAGGAAATAAGGCAGGATTTCGACAAGGGGTTTGTTTCGCTCCTCTGCCTGCTAGACTTCTCAAAGGTCTTTGATAAAGTTAATCATTCAATCCTGTTATGGAAACTGCGAAATAATTTTGGGTTTAGCGAAAGGGCGTGTAAGCTAGTTTGTAGTTTTCTTTCTGGTAGATCGCAAAGGGTTAGTTGCGGTGAACATTGCTCATCTCTTAAAGAAATGATGCAAGGCGTTCCTCAGGGTTCAATTTTGGGCCCTATATTATTTAGCATGTTTATAAATGACCTCCCATCTGTTTGCAAATATGTTTCAGTACACCTCTATGCAGATGACGTACAACTTCATTTAGCTAAAAACTTTAAGGAGTTACCAGAGCTTGTTTTTGTTTTGAACGAGGAGCTCAAAAATATTTATAATTGGTCAGTATTAAATGGATTACTCTTGAACCCGATTAAAACTCAAATAATCCCTATTTCCAAGAAAAGTTTTAACTTAAATATTTTACCAGATATTTACCTAAATAATAGCAAAATTGAAGTTGTTGAAACCGTAACCAGCCTTGGCTATGTTATTAATTGCGCTCTCAGTGGTTATAACCACACTAACTTAGTGATTGGTCGTATATATGCGTGCCTTCGGAAACTGTGGCACAGTGCTTACTACACTCCCTTGGAACTACGAAAAAAGCTGCTACATATTAACACTCGTATTACTATTATTTTACTATATTTCATATGCTGAAGTTGTTTACAGTAATCTTGACCCATTATCACAACATAAGCTGCAAGTCGCTTTCAATGATGCTGTACGTTATATTCACCGCATCCGTAGACATGATCATGTGTCAGTGCATGCTAGGGATTTACTCGGTTGTACCTTACAAGAATACATCAACGCCATGAACTGCATATTCTTACATAAAATCATTCATAGGAAGTGCCCGTCTTACCTGTACAACAGGCTTACTTTCACTCGGTCCTCAAGAACCATTAGCCTTATTCCATTACGTTGCAATTACCTTAACTCCTCTCGTTTATTTTTCATATACACTGTTGGACTTTGGAATTCATTACCTATTCATATCAAAGCCATATTTAGTTGCTCGAATTTTAAAAGTGCAATCCTTCGACATTTTTCCTCTTCAACTCGCCCACAATAGTCCTGCCCCCTTCCTCTGCTTCTATAAACCTTTTACTATTCTTCACTCTTACTCCTTATTCATAGGTTTCAGTTTATTATTTTTTATTATTTTTATATTATTATTTTTTGTTAGTTTAATTTTAATATGTTCATATTGATCAAAAACCTATAATGCTAATGTATTGCACTCAGTACTAAAAAAGATGTTAAATCTTAATGTACAAACCATTATAATGAAATAAATGAAATGAAACATTGGTGCTTCTTATGATGTGGCAGATGAAGCAGTTAAATTAGAACTACTGAATTTGCTTAATGAGTACCGAGGAGTTTTTGCAGAAAGTATGCATGAATTTGGGAAAATGGACCGAGTAGAAATGAAGTTAGAATTGCATACGTTGGAGCCCATCAACCAAAAACCACATCATATACCAGAGCCCAAGAAAGTGGTGGTTACCGCAATGGTAAAGGAACTCATGCACAATGATATCGTCAGCGAGTCAACGTCCGAGTATGCTAGTCCCGTCGTATTAGTTCGAAAATACGGCAATGAACGCATGCGTGTAGATTACAGGAAAATAAACCGACACATGAGAAAAGAAATATTCCCGACACCAAATATTGAAGAAGACATGCAATTCTCATACTACACGATGCTCGATTTAGATAGCGGCTGCTATCAAATACCAATTAAATCGGAGAACCGCAAATATATGGCATTTGTGACAACGGATTGGCTGTACAAATTTAAACGGATGCCTTTTGGGCTCAAGAATGCGCCAGTTATGTTCCAACGCTTGATGGCGAAAATAAACGAAAAAAAAACGCAAAAATGTAATATGGTTCATAACATGGACCATATTCTCATTGGAAAGTGAACGATACCTGAGATGAAGAATAAGCTGAACCGTATATTAGCGAATTGAATTGGACAGTACTCAAATCCGGGCTGCTAAAACAAACTGTGGAGTTCTTGGGGCATCGATTGTCATAAAACGGTATCCGTCCAGGATCTGTCAAAACTGCAGAGGTTAAGAATTTCCACACGACTGAAGTGCGGCAGTTCCGAGGATTTACGGGTTACTTCAGGAAATTTGTGTCAGTCTACGCATTAATCTCTTACAAGGCTGTGGACCAACTCAAAACAGCGCTAATAACGCAGCCGATAATGGCGGCCTACCGACTGGATGTTGACCACGAAATCCACACCGGGGAAACTTTGGCAGTGGTAGAATCACTAGAACGATTTCGATATTTTATCTACGGAAAGCCAGTAAAGGTGACAACGGACTGTAGTGCGATTAAAACATCAATGGATAAAAAGGAGCTGATACAGAGAATCGCTAGATAGTTGCTGCGAATACAGGAATTCGATAATTCGATATTATGGTTGAGTATCGATCAGCAGCACTTAGGCCATATGTGGCCATTTCCGAAAAACAGAAAACGAAACGAGCACATTTACCAAGTACGTACTGATACGGGCAGTAAGAAGCACGGAAAAAAAATATGTCTTACCGATATTGAATGAAGTCAGCAGTTATGTAGGAATACCAACACGGATATTCACTAACAGAGGAACCGTATTCAACTCGAAGGAGTTTATAAAATATTGCGATGAAAATAACATCAAATACGTTCGAAATGCAGTACGTATGCCGCGGACAAATCGAACGGTGTTTTCGATGTTACGAAGTACCATCGACTGCTAAGGATAAACGGTGGGACGAAATGCTGCGAGCGATACAGAGGGCACTGCACTCAGCAAGAAATAAGCTATTGTTCGGACTTAAACCACGTGACATCCTACAAAATAAAGTTATATTGGCGATGAACTACAATGACATCCTATCCGAAATGGAATTGCAGCAAAGAAGGACGACGGCAGCCACAAGGGCTAACCCAGAGTGAGGGTTAGCAAAACAGCGCTACAATAATAAATATGGGATGCCAAAGACGTACACCGATGGGGATCTTGTGTTAGTGGAGAATGAACCTGCACACACCAGGACCTAAAGAAAACTTGAGCCACTCTACATAGGATCGTTCCAGGTAACGAAAGTACTGGACAAAGACCTTTATGTTATGGAAGATCTACGGGAGTCGCATCATAAGCAACGATACTATTGCGCTGTTTACGCATCCGACTGTGTACGTCGCTCAAGTGAATCAGGAAATGCCGACTCTGAGACGATGTATAAAAGGAAGTGGAATAACGAAAATGCGTCAGTAGCGAGGTATCGGTAGGGAAACTAACACTATTTATTTTAATATTCTTTGCGGGTCGTCTTCTCGTAATTCTTAAAAAACGGGACGTGTTTTACAATACAGTCAGAAATATTTTCGTTAGATGCGGCAAACGTAATGAGACAAGTTTAAATTTGTGTGAATTACTAAAATTTTATGCAAATTAAGTCAAAGGATGACTTGGGCATAGACAAAGAGGAGTAATGGAACTTATTAAACCCATATTACATCATTAAAATAGTAATGATAACCAATCAAAAAATCTTCATTTTGTTTTACAATTTCTTTTTTGTTTTGTTTTTACTTGTTACTTTTGACGTTTCAAACACATTTAACAAAAACGTGTTCCCGCAAGATTTTGTATTTAAGAGAGGATTTACTCCTACTCCCCAAACTTAAGCCAAAAATTCTCTTTTACAAATTATTACAAAAATCACACACCTATTATATTTTTGTTATACTTAGTTCCAGAGAAGTGCGAAAGCTCTAGATAATAAACTGAGACGAAAGTAACAAAGAAAGTCGACAAAAATAGGAAAGAAAACGTTGTTCTATATTTGTATATTATGTAATCAGTAACGCTTTTGATGAAAGAGAGAGAAAATAGAGTTCTTGGAATAATTCTGTATAAATCCAATGTGAATTAATAGAATTTAAACGTGATGTTGGAGTACTCGTAGCTATCAATATTTTGTCATCTGAAATACTTTTGTAAGAAACGTCTTAAATTTTATACTGGCAAAATTGAAATGTAAACGTGGATACGGATTTGCAAGTACGGAAAATTTAAATGGTAGTTTCGAACCCATCCTAGGTTTAAAGACATGCAGGAAAGCAACTTTATTTTATTTACAAAAGAAAAAATTTGTTTATGAAGGGTTTATAAAGGCGAAGATGATTTCATTATCAAGGCAAGGGTAGGATTCTTTGCACAAAATTTTAAAATCGAAATGAAAAACGGCTTCAGACGGTAGAGGCTGTGTGAAAGATTCTGTCGAAAATTCCGATTTTTGTTGAAAATTAATCAGAAAGATTATCAGGCATCGATATGATGCAAAAGAACAAAAATATTAATTTCAATACAGGGTGTTACGAATAAAGTCTGGGAAACCTTAATGGGTTATTCCTTAGCAAATTCCCAGGAAAAAAGGGCTGGGAGATGCCTACCCTTCTAGATATAGCAGTTTTAAGCAATCGCTGCTTTGAATATTACTTTTTGAATTTGCTACGGGCATAGCAAATGGAGTATCTTAACTCTTAATTATGCGCTATGAATACGTTATTCATTACTGAATTTAAGGTTCAATGAGTCTAGTATTTTTCTTGACAAACTCAAGATTTTGACTTAGGGAAAATATGTAAATACAAGTATATATTTCCTTTTTGTAACCAATAGAATGAGAAAATTTTTCTTCACATTTTCAGTATGCAATACAAATTATGAAATTATGAAACTTTGAGCTTTTGAAAAAATTAATTTTATTTTGACTCTAAACGTTTTTAATATAATGATGCCATTATATCTTACTAGATTTAAAGTACGTACTCATAATTATAAGTTCAATGATTCTTCGTTTGTTACTACACAGGCATGAATTCCTAAGATGGTATGTTCAAAAGGATTTAGGCCAGTGTAATGCAAGTCATTACATTAATCCGTTATCTTGGAAGTGATGCATTTTTGACTCCCCACCCATACAATTTTCATTTCAAACTATATCAACACTTTTATGTTTCTAAAACTCTATACGGAACACCCTGTGTAAGTAAAATCCAATAAGGAGTAATAGCGATAAAATTTCGTTAACCCTGAAACTCTACACTGAAGTGCGCACCTGATTTTATTGTACTATAAGGGAAGCTGGGGCACACCAAGTTGTTTAGTGAATTGTTTTCTTTTTAATAAAACCATATCTGTTCAAACTTGGATCATATTTTATAAATACGAATACATTAATGTAAATATCTAGATTAAGTTTATTGTAACGAGAGCTACCGTATGATAGGCAACATCAAAACTGTGTGAACCAAATTTTGTTTGTACTCACAATTTGTAATACAAGCCCGTGTGGTTTGTACATTTTACCTGGTCCCACGGCTCAAATTAATATTTTCATAATTTTGGTCACACGCTAGCTTCTCACATTAGATGTAATGTTTTCTTATAATGAAAAATAAAGCCACTTGTTTGTGAGACATCATCAACTCAATATCAATTTTGTTTGTGTTCAATATTGGCGACCGTGACAGGACACGACTAAAAGTATTTTAGTGGCCTGTAAATTGTGAAAAATAGAAAAACACTCGTGTTAGTGAAAGTGAAGTTAAAATAATAAAAAACAAAAATAATTTAGCATGTTGCAATCACTAGAAGAACTAACCAATCTGAAGGGAAATTTGCATTCTTGCCCGCAACTACGGTAAGGACGGGGAAGAATGCAAGACAGAAGAAAAATTTCAACATCGGATAAAGAAGCTGGAAAACTTGTGGGATCATTTCGATTCCAATGACAGTGAAATTCGAGATTATTACGCCGAATCTACAGCGCACGATTACTTGGTCAAGGGATACTATGACCAGATAAAGATAGTTTATGAGTCATTGCGCCTTACAAATAATCTCACATAAGAGGCAGCAGGTCAGAAGCAGGAAAAGCCATCAGCAGCACCATCCTCAGCACCACCGGCCGGGGCAATAGACCCATCAAGTTCACAGCAGATCAGACAACATTATAAAATTGCACTTCCAGCTAAAAATAGATTTAAAACCCTCGGTAAAATTTTCCAGAGATCACTGGAGAAATGCTAACCGAGCCTGAACAAATCGAATCCAAATTTGTTTAGCATTAAAGTGAAGAGCCTTCAATAAATATCATACCAAATGTCAAATTCATTTAAAAGGCTTGATGACGAAGCAACCGAGAGCGATATTGATATGTATTTCGACCTTCAGGAGCAGCTGGAGCTGCGATTAGCTGAGTTGCCCAAAGATGAAATGCCCATTATGCCTAACAATTCCGTATCAAATAGTGCAGCAGTTAAACTTCCGAAGATAGAGCTTCCAAAATTCGATGACTGTTACCTTAACTGGCGTCAATTTCATGACCTTTTTAAACAGTTAATCCACGACCAACCAATTTCTAACGCTCAGAAATTGTACTTTCTGAGAGCCAACGTAGCAGGCGAAGCGCACAATATAATTCAACATCTTCAGCCCACAGATGACAACTATGAAATCGCATGGAAAACATTGGTTGATCGGTATGACAATAAAAGGCTTTTGTTATCTGCACAATTGACCCGACTCTTGGGATTGCCTACTGCCGCAGGAACGGCATCAGCTATTAAAAAGCTCCATGATACACTCAAAGAAACCATGCAAGCTATTCAGAATTTGGATTTTGAAACCGAGAACTGGGATCCCATCATCGTCCACATCATGCTGCAAAAACTGGATCGTGAAAATTGGACTATTTTCGAGCAGTCTTTGGATGACACAAGGAACAGCCCAACATTGGAACAATTCCTCAAAATTCTGGAAACAAGATTTCTCCTAGAGACCGTCAAAGAAGAGAAAAGGAAGCCAGTCACAGTTGTGGCAACAAATAAGGACGATTGTCCTATGTGCAACTCAGGTAGTCACAAAATATATAAATGTCAAACATTTTTATCTCTTTCAAGTGGTGATCGTGAGAAGCTGTGCAACGTCTTCGTGTGTGTCGGAATTGTTTAAAATCCGGTCATTTTTCAAATTAGTGGCAGTCTCAGGGCTGCCGAGAATGCAATGGGAAACACAACTCTTTATTGCATCGGAAAAGGGAATCCAAACCCTCAGATCAGCATAAAAAGGTAATTAAACCAATTAGGCCAATGGTTCGAAAGTCAATCGGTTAATGCATCGGTGGGTTCCAAGTCAAAACCGCGACAAATCTATTTAGCTACAGCATTAGTTAAAGTGATTTCATCGTGAGGAACACGGGTGCCTTGTCGTGTGTTGCTAGATTCTGGATCCCAGATGCATTTTATAACCACATCGCTAGTGCAGACGTTAGGACTTTCAAAGTATCGCTCGGATACCCCTATAAGTGGAATAAGAGGGCATTGCACACAGGCGCAATTTGCTACATCGTGCACGTTTGAATAAAGGAATTCATCTTATAAGGCAAGTATACACACAAATATTATACCTCGCATTACAGACTATCAACCGAGCTGTAAATTCGGCACGACGAACTGGGACGTTCCAGATTTCATTCGATTGGCCGATCCAGAATTTTCATCAAATCGAAGAATTGACATGTTGTTGGGAGCAGAAATATTTGTTGATCTTATTTTGTCAGGAGAAATGAAAGTAGGAGATCATTTACCTACGCTTCGGAATACAATACTGCTGTGGATAGTTGCAGGAGGGGTTCGATCGATAAGTCAACATGCTGTTTGCACTATCGCAATTAAATCTTCTACATCCTTGGACAAACTGGTTGCGAAATATTGGGAAACGGAAAGTCATAACGCACCTACCAAGCACATTAGCTCTGAAGAACATGATTGCGAGGAGTTCTTTAAGAAGACAACAAAATTCTCGATGGACGGACAGTTTGTAGTAGGTCTACCTTTCAAAGGAAATCCACGTAATTTAGGTAATTCTCGGGAAACTGATAGAAAATGGTTTCTTTCGCTAGAAAGAAAACTAGAGAGAGATACTAAATTACGAAGTCTTTACACGGATCTTATGGCAGAATACGAGTCATTGGGCCACATGAGCCCAATAAATGATAACGAGATTCCAGAGTTTCACTTCTACATTCCCCATCACAGTGTTATTAAACCAGAAAGCTCATCGACTATTCTTCGTGTTGTATTTCATTGCTCAGCCTAAACAATTTTCGGCATTTCTCTTAACGATATTCTAAGCGTTGGAGCAACAGTTCAACCGGATTTATTTTCATTTGTTGTAAATTTCAGAATGAACAAATATGCCTTTACTGCCGATATTAGCAAAATGTATCGTCAAGTTCTAGTAAGGTCCGAAGACCAAGCGTTTCAGTTTCAGATCGCAGCGCGATGAACAGCTCAGAACCTACAAAACTAAACACATTAACATATGGATCAGATTCTGCGCCTTATTTGGCAACACGGTGCCTTGTACAACTTGCAGATGACACTATCGGTGATAACAAGAGGGCATCGGAATTAATAAGGAACCAAATTTACGTAGACGATCTATTGGCAGGAGCAGATACGATGTCTGAAACGAGAAAGTTGCTTGAAGAAGTGAAGATCGTATTACGAAAAGGTAATTTCGAGTTAAGAAAATTTTGTGCTAGTGATAAGGAAATCTTGAAAAACATTCCGGAGGAACATAAGGAGAGATTAGTCAAATTTCACCAGTCCGAAGTTATTAAGACATTAGGCTTGATATGATTTAGACATGATTTTGCTATAATTCAGAAAAACTCACTCACAACTCACCAGAAACACGAAGGACTGTTTTGTCAGATTTAGTACGATTGTTCGATCCTCTGGGCTTATTAAGTCCGGTAATAATGCTCGGTAAAATATTTATGTAGGATTTATGGAAAACTGAACTCTCTTGGGATGACCATCGTCCTTCAAATTTGGCGAACAAATGGACGAGGTATGTGGAACAATTTACCAAAATCGAAAATATAGGTATTCCTCGCTTTGTGATGTGTACATCGCCCCACATAATGCATTCTCAGACAGTAGTATGGTTGCATTTGGAACATGTGTTGACAAAACGGGTCGAATCCATTCAACTCTGCTTGTTCTAAGTCCCGTATATGCCCATTGAAGCTTGTAACAATAGCACGTCTCGAACTAGCAGCCGCTGTACTTATGGTTGAGTTGGTGGAACGATTGATTCATATTCTTAAGAAGGACATTCAAAAGATAGCGTATTATACGGATTCAACAGTCGTTCTGGCATGGGTACGCGCTCCTTCATATGTTTGGGAAACATATGTAGCCAATAGAGTGGCAAAAATTAAATCAAAGACCCAGACACAGCAGTGGAACTACGTGAAAGGAGAAATTAACCCTGCTGATTTAGTTTCAA
This sequence comes from Volucella bombylans, assembly GCA_949129095.1. Classification (NCBI taxonomy): domain Eukaryota; kingdom Metazoa; phylum Arthropoda; class Insecta; order Diptera; family Syrphidae; genus Volucella; species Volucella bombylans. The sequence continues at coordinate 242,222,939 of OX422140.1, forward strand.
GGGGATGTAATCTTGAGGATCTACAGACTTCATCTGCATGGTTTCAAGGCCCAGCTTTTCTTAAAATAGACGAAACTTTATGTGAACCAAGTAAGTACACTGTGCCCGAAATTGTACCTGAGCAACGTAAGACTAGAATAGCATTGACTGGTTCTTCAGATTCAACCATTTTAAGCCGTATAAATCATATAAATTTATTCTACACTTTACAGAAAATATTTTCATTTTGTGCCACATTTATAAAAAAATTCTCAAATTCCAAAACTCTTACGAGTTCTCAATGGCCGAGATGATAGAAGGCTCTCGTTTGATGATGGTATATACCCAACGGATGGCATTTCCAGAAGATTACAGTACGTTGCAAAAGAACAATAGTGAAACCAAGACCATCACCAAGACGCACAGCCGCTCGCTTTGAAGCCACTTTATAAGTTGAGAGTTGGAAACCCTCAATAAAGTGGAGTATGTTCAAACTTTAGATCATATTTTATAAATACGAATACATTAATGTAAATATCTAGATTAAATTTGTTGTAACGAGAGCTACCGTGTGATAGGCAACATCTAAACTGTGTGAACCAATTTTTGTCTGTACTCACAATTTGTAATACAAGCCCGTGTGGTTTGTACATTTTACCCAGGGCTCAAATTAATATTTTCATAATATTGCATTAGATGTAATGTTTTCTTATAATGAAAAATAAAGTCACTTGTTTGTGAGACATCATCAATTCAATATCAATTTTGTTTGTGTTCAATATCTTTATTAAATATGTTTTTTTAGTAAATTAACTCTAAGGAACTCAAATCACATTTTGACTCAAAAATTAAATTTTTATTATTATTTAAGGTCTTTCGCATACTGTTATTTGATACACCAAGCAAATTGGAATTTTGCACTTATTGTCTTTATATTTTTGGATAGAAAAAACAACGACTTGGTGACGCACAAGAACCAAGCATTGATCTGACACAGATTTTTTGAATATACGAGGGGCGTTCAACATATTCTCGGTATCGGGGTGAAGCTGTGGTTGTATATATAAATTGACTTATTTATCAAGTAATACTATTATTTTAGCGCATTCATGTAAAATTTCATATAAATGTGATTATTAATTCGCGTTTTATCTCTAGTTAAACAGAATCATAATGGCAACTGAGGCGATGATGGTGAAAATTGAGCATCGCGCTGTAATTAAATTTCTCACTAAGCAAGGAAAAAGTCAAAAAACTATTCATGAAGAGATGGTGGCTGTTTACCAGGGTACCGTAACTTCATTATCAACTGTGCAAAAGTGGTCAAGTGAGTTCAAGAGAGGCAGAGAGAGCATTGAAGACGATCCCCGCTCCGGCGCCCCGGCCACTGCTTGTACGGGAGAAAGCATCAAAGAAGTCGAAAAACTTGTTCTTGAGGATGCCCGAATAAAGGTGAAAATGATGGCAGAGATCACCAAGCTTTCAATTGGTAACATTCACACCATTCTTCATGACCATCTTAGCCTTTCAAAGGTCAGTGCAAGGTGGGTGCCACGAATGCTCACAGCGCCTCAGAAAAAAGTGAGAATCGCATGCTGTAGAGAGCTTTTGGAGATGTGTAGTGAGAACGCGGACGGTGTTATGGATCGAATTGTTACTGGGGATGAAACATGGGTCCACCACTATGACCCTGAAAGCAAACAAGAGTCCATGCAGTGGCACAAAAAAGGAACAGACCCCCCGAAGAAGTTCAAAGTCACTCCGTCTGCCGGGAAGCTCATGGCCACAGTTTTTTGGGACTCAAAGGGAATCTTGCTCATTGAGTACGAAAAAAAAGGTGAAACCATCAACGCCACATCCTACGCTTCCACTTTGCATAATTTTCGGGAGGAAATTAAAAAGAAAAGACGGGGTAAACTCGCAGCGGGTGAGTTGCTTCTTCATGACAACGCTCCTGTTCACACGGCGCGAGTTTCCAAGGCTGCTGCGCGAGATTGTGGTTTCGAAGAAATCCAACACCCACCCTATAGTCCAGACCTTGCCCCTAGTGATTATTTCCTGTTTCCGGATTTGAAAAAATGTCTTCGTGGAAAAAGATTTTCGGATGATGAAGAACTCAAGTCGGCAATAAATGGGTATTTTGCAGAGAAAGAGGAAATTTATTTTTTTGAGGGTTTAAAAAAGCTTATCTCAAGACGTAACAAATGCATTGAGGTTAGGGGAGATTATATTGAAAAATAAAAACAATTTAAATTGAATTCGCATTTTCCTTCATATCGATACCGAGAATATATTGAACGCCCCTCGTAGCTATCAATATATGGTTATTAAATAATCTATTTTGGATGAATGTTTGCAGTAAAATAAGGGATTGCTATGCTAATAGAAAATATAGGAAACAAGATATTTGGCCAACACGATGCTTCATTACTAAAACTAAAATATAACGATATGCTTTCTTATGTATTTATGATATTCATAAATTATAGTTAAATTTTAAGAAAACTTAGATGTTTATATTATATTATGAATATAATAATATTACGAAATGCATTCGTTTTATTGCAAATAATTAATAAGAATGTAATATCCCATCACAGACATCACAACGTACATTTTTAGATTGAAATAAAGAAAATTAATGAATGAAAATTAAAATTATTTGTTCACTTTCATTACAAAAGAGCGTTATTTTTGCACCCCGGAGATAAAATAAATTACATAAAACTGTTCCATTGGCACTATTCTCCCATTTCAGAAGCAACATTTTGTAATTCAATCCCTGGTGAATTGGGACTCATTCACAGCAAATAGAGACGAAATATCTTCCAAAAATTTAATGTCAGAATTCCAAGCCCTTCCCTGAGTCCATCGCTTTTAAATGCACATATATCTCCTCAGATATACGACTTGCTTCAATTAAAATTTCTGTGGTTGGTACTTTGCTGATTGCTCTATCAGAATGTGAGTCTCCCCCTTTTTTGTGACTTGACCGCGTCTGTCTCATTTAAGGAAATGACCTTATGACTGTCCTCGTTGTAGGCGTAGTTCTTTAATGATATTTTTTCCAATACAACCTCCAATCTCGGTTTTTCAACGTTACCATTGCAGAAACCGTAGACATAAACCATATCTGCGTGTTCCAGTGTTGAAAAGTCTGACACAGAGGAGTTTTTTAAGCTTTATTATATCGGTAAAAAAATACAAACTAGTTATGCAGTTTTTGGCCCTTTTTTCCTACTTTAGGGGTCATAAAATTAACCCATTTCAAAAACTGAGCGATATAATGAAGAAATTATTTTATATGTATGTACAAAATTTTATGTAATGGATAAATAAAACTGTACTCTTATTCGACTAATAGCAAAGAATATCTGATTTTGGGATTTTAATTGTTCTGATAAGTATTTCAAAAACTATGGGATTGTAAAGAATATGCATGCCATTTGTTTTATGAATATTACGTTTAAATTTTTAGAAAGAAAAAAAAAATTTTTTGAATAAAAATTTAAAACTGTGAGTTTTTTTAAACTTTAATATACATTCGACTTTGAGTAACTTATGATAATGTGACAAATTTTTCAGACTTTTAAGAGTTCAATAATGCCCTTTTTGTTACGACACAAGCAATAATGCTAAAGGTGTCATGCTCAAGACGATGTAAATATTGCAAAGCTTGACTTTGGTTAAAACCGCTATATTCCGAAATAGATGCATTTGCTATTCCCCATTCGTACAAACATATTCTCAAAATCGTCAAAAAACTCATACCGTAAAATTTCGGACATTTTATCCGGAATACCCTGTATTTAAATATGTGTTTTATTTTTCTAGCTGACAAGGCGAATTTGTATACACAGGTTATATATGGGATAATATATATGTATAAGGAAGCGGCAATATTGTATGACTTACTTGTAATGTTTTTGTGTCTAAAACTTTAATAATGCCTTGGATTGAGCACCACAATCTGCCATGAACATTTAAGAGTTTTGTCACCGGACTAGACACAGTACCAATTGAAATACAAAGAGGCGAATTCGTATTCCATCCACCTAAAAAAAAATATGTAAAGTTAGTTATAGCTTAATGAAATTACATATTACCACTGTCCCGGAGGTAGACGCATATATCTCCATTTGCCAATGATACAAACACTCTGTTATCTAGATATCTACAATAATTTGATAAATTTTAATAAAATGGCTATGGAAATGGTGAACTTACAGTATAGAGTAAACGGCAGACGGGTGCTGTATTTTAAGTTTGTTTTTCTTTATTCGTATCGTGTCAGTGCAATTATATACGTGTATATAACCATCTTCAGTACCTAGCCACATAGTAGATTGATTTCCATCTGATTCATCTGAATTTGAGTCCTGCAGTAAAATATATTTGATCTTTATATTTATAGTTGTACATGTTTTTGTGGTTAACATAGTAGGTTTACCTGAAGTTGATGGTGATGTGCTGCTAGCGGTCCAGTAGCACTTATTGGCGGTGGACTAGGTATTCGCTCTTTGTTTGAAACAGTTTCAGGTTCAGAGTCATCACTGGAACTATTTGAATCTAACTGAATGCTGTTATTTGATGTACTAGGGCTTGATTTTTTTGTTCTGTCTCTGTTATTTATATTCAGGTTTGGTGAATTACGCTTTTGAAAATCGCCCGTAGTGGTTCCATAATATGACGAGGATTGATTTTCCTTATGTTCGCTTTGAAAATTGCAAATAAAATATTTGTTTATCAGCAAATTATCTTCTCTTATTACCTTTCATTACATGCTGGAACCGAAGCAAGGCATAATATGCGGGCATTACAAACTCCGTTACAACTAGTGACATTGGGTTCAGGCGTTAAGCTCATGACACACACTTGACCAACGTACCCATCACTGTTGCATACCCAAACATCTATTTGGTCACTTAAAGTGGGCGCAGCACAAGTGAATTGCAATCCAGCTCTGGTCTTAACGATTGGAATAGAAGTCATAAATTCTGGAATGGGGTGTCGTTCTAAGGTTGCAGCTGAAAGAGAAATATAAAAATATTCTTAAAGAAATTTAATACGTAGTAATTACCTAATTTTTGCTTAGCCGCATTAAATGCTTCTTCCCATTGAGAACGCTTTTCTGATTTATTAAAAATGATCGACAGTTTTTGACTTCCGTTCCTAAATTTAATTTAAGGTAAATCGTTTAAATGACAACATAAAGACTTCACTTACGGGTAATTAACAGTCATTTCAAGCATATTGAGGTGTGCGTCGTTCGATTGCCGATCTGAAAGCTGTCGCTGAACATCACGATGCAAGTCACGAATAACGTCTTCCAAAATGTGATGAGGATATTTAACTGTGGCTGTTATTTCAGCAATTTGTTGCAACTTATTACAGTCTTCCGCTAACTGTTCGATTTCATTCACAATTCTTCGTAGATTTTCATCTTTTGCTAAAAAAAAAGCAGTTATTTGTTTAAAATAAATTGTATTTTAGCATAACTACTATAAATGAATTTTAAATTATAAACGCTAAAAGTGAATTGAAACGGTAAAGGGGATCAGCTAAGAGAAGCGCTTGGGAAGTAATTGGAGAAATATTCGGCAAGAACACCAAACGTTAAAGTCATATAAATAATAAATATAAATAATGAGTAACCTTAGTGTTAATGTATTTAAGGTACTCGTGTTCGCCCCGAACCACTTCGTCATTCATCGTTCCATTGAAATGCCACATTCTATCTAAGGTGGTAACTTCAATTTTCCTCGATCCCCATGCTGGATCCGGTAAACAACGTCGTCATTGCGGATTATCACCTTGTACGGGTCTTCCCAATCCTGTTCAAATTTTGGTGATTTGCCTTTCTTACGCAGAGGATTATACAGTCTCACCAGATCTTATTCGATGAAGCCGGAATAGTTCGCTTTGATGTTGTACCTAGTCTTCAAGTGGTTGCTCGCTAACTTCATAATTTTTCGGATGTTTTTATGCAATTTACGAATCCTGTTGCGCAAGTCATTCACGCAGTCGTTTACCTCCTTGGCCTCTGTAGGTGAAGATCCAAATTTCGTTTCACTTGGCAGCCGAACTGTTTGACCAAATAAGACCTCAGTTGGTATATGTCCTGTTGAACTGTGGACCGCGTTTCGGTAGGCCATTAAGAAGAAGGGTATGTGTCGATCCCAGTCCCGCTGGCAGTTGCTGACGACCTTAGAATAATGCTCATTCAAGGTCCGATTAAATCACTCGACCAACATGGCGTTGACCTTGTTTTCTTTATTCCCAGATATTCGCACGCTTCCTCGAAGACTTCTGATGCAAAGTTTCGCCCTTGATCGCATTGTAGCTTCATTGCGACCAAAGCTCTGATCACCCAGTTGTTGACTATCTTTTCTGCTATAGTCTTAGCCTATTGATTTTGGATGTCAAACACTTACAAACCATAACCGCGAGGGTGCATCGGTTGGCTGTTCGTTCGAATTGTGCTCTGAAATTGTATAGTTGTATTTGTCCCTGTGGCTATACTTTTGGGCCCCTGGTACTCGTAGATGCACACCTTATGCAATTTTCGCACCAATTCTCGACATCTTGTTTTGCACGTAGCCAATAGAAGCATTCCCTTACCTTCTCCAACGTCTTGTTTATTCCCAAATGACATGCTGAGATTCCGTCAAGTATTTCATGGAGCAATTGGCTAACTCTGGACCGTGGCACCATTAGCTGCATACGAGATGTTGTTTCATCTGCACTTTCCTTTTTTTCTCTTCAGCAAACCATCTTACTCACAAAGCGAGTCCCACTGTGCCCAGTATGTCTTCAGAGTTTGGCCCCGGTCTGATATCTCCTACCAGCTTGGTCTTTCCTCGTGTTCCTTCTAGGCCAATATTGATTCAATTCAATATCATTATATGCCTGTTAGGAGGAACAGATTTCATCTGTACTCTAACCCTCTATTGGCTCAACCCTGATCATTTGGATATTGGCCAACGTTATGGTTGCAGTGTCCACATTTCATAACGTCGAAGAGAGAGAGCATTAGCATTTAAGTGGAGTTTCAGGGTGTTTAAATTGGAGTAGCCAGTTTAGAGCTGTGTAGTCTGTCTGAATGAACTTTATCATAGATGTACTTATGGAAATGCCAGAAGCTTGCGGCGATTTACGCAGTACTTCCTTTCAGATCTGAAGAGTACCTTGCTGTAATATGCAACCACCTTCTCTTGACCATCATGAACTTGAGAGATCACAGCTCCGACCCCAACATAGCGTCTGCGTCCACAATGAACATTTTTCCGAGTGTGGGGTAACCCACGAGCTGTGCCATGAGTTCTTGGAATGATTTTTCACACTCCAAAGATCACCTGCACTGTCGGCCAGTTCCCGTCAGTTGATGCAGGCTTTTTACAATACCAAGAAAATTCTTTACGAACCTTCTGTTGTACGTAGCGAGTCCCAAAAAGTTTCTCAGTTGGTGTTTATTTTTTGGGACAGACCAACTTTTTACCGATTTTGTCATGATCCGTCCTTACTCATTCCGCGAACATAATGTGACCTAAATATTTCTACTAGAAGGTCTTTACATGGTCTTACATGGTCTTACTAGCGAGATTTGGATGATAGTCCTGGGGTTGTCGACTCTTGCTACCAACTTCTGCCCCGGGAAGATGCTGCTTAAGCATTTCCCGACTGATGGCTTCGGAAAGGTTGACCAGCTTCTTTATAGTCGTTTCTGCCGGTTTCTTGCTCTATTTGCTAGTTACCACAGTGATGACGACCTTTTCATCGAACCGGTTTTTTACACTGCCTTTGAAGGTGTTATATTTTATTGCGAGTCCAGCAGCGCATTCTTCGTATATCCCGTGGAGTATCTCGTTCCTCGGCACTAAGTCTTATGCGGGAGCAGTGTTCCTTTGGAAGCCTGATTGGCTGCTGCCATCGCTAGAGCGAAGGCAAGTGCTTCAGTAAGGTTTCTTTTCCCCTGATGCGTTGCTTGCCATTTGGTCAATAATTTCTTGGCCGGCGGTGGGGTATGACAAGTGTGCCAGTCTACTCACGCCTACTTGGAGCTGCTGCAGTGTTTCTCCTCGTTGCTGCATTCGACTTTGCAATTGGACCTAGTAAAGCTTCTGCATATGGCTATCCCCGAACCGTTTCTCGATAGCCTGTACTAAAACAACATAATCTTTATGCTTTTCGATGTCTATTGTTTGCAATAATTCTGGTCCAGGACCGTGCAAGGCCATTATTAGGGCAAAGCACAGCTCCTTGTTGTCCCAGTCGTTCGCACAGGCAGCCATTTCAAACTGGCCATCGAATGAGGGAGGCTTCAACCCTTTTCTCCTTGGACCGCTTAAGGGGGTAGTCTCTTGTCCGAGGTTACTGAGGTTTCGTGTGTTCAACCCGGATTTGAGTTGGGCGAGGGTCAACTGCAATAGTTTTCGACACATTATAGGTTTTTCAAGCAATCGCAACACCCTTTCTTTTTGCTTTACGCACAATAAGTCCTATCGTACTTCTGACACCAATGTAAAATGTTTGTTTGGGAACAAATGACGAAACTTTATTTAATACAGTTACAATTCACAATCAAATCGTTTTTAGAATGCTGATATCTATACTCCCCTGACTTCTTTCGATAATATTCTGTACCATCCAGCATTCCATACAATTTTCCATTTTGCTAGAAAATTCGATTCCATTCTCCATTCACAATGGTTGAGGCTTCTGCTAACCAAATATAGATGACGTTGTTCACATTCATATGTCACAATAGGTTAAATTCAAAAATTACAAAGCTCATCCAGAGAAAATTGAATGGAATTTGAGATCTCATAAACAAAAAGCCACTGAATGAGTTAACAAAATGCAACAAAATAAAATGGTTGGCGTGACCCTGTGAGCTAAGTTTATACAATTTTTCATTTAGAAAAATAATTAATTGAGCGTTCGGAAAAATGTAACGGAGTTTGATTAATTAAAGAGGAAACAGTTAAAATTTTAAAGATTTGACATTGCAATACATTAAAAAAGAGAGGAATACACCAAAATATCAAAAGTTATGAACACTGGATTCCAGGGTTCTGACATCTATGGCTAGAAGCCAGTGTTTTAAATAGTTAATATTTTTGTGTGACGAATAGTCCTCAGTCAATTAGGTAGCAAATTAACGAGGAAAGCAGATTTATGGAACAGCATAACCGTTTATTAGCTGTGGTCCGAAACGAAGGGATAGTGGCCAGATTTCTTATAATTACAACACTAGAAGTGTTGTAGTGAGATAGACTCCGCCTTAGAAAGTAATGCCATATTGAAGTTTGGAGACATTCCTGAGATAAAATAGATTTCTAAGTGTTGCGCGAAAATATTACCTTAAGTTTTCTATCTGGTTATGGAAACACATTATATCGTAGAATCAATAAGGAGCCGAAGGTATTTGAATTCTTTAATGTTTTACTCGTAAATTTAGAAACATTTTATGTTGCAGTTGAATTGCTACAGAATGTTATATTGGAAGAGCTTAGACAACAACCTCTATACTGAGCATCGAACTTGTCGAGCTGTAAAGACTGAGTAAGATTAATGAGTCTCAAAAAGTTCTCCAGATGAATCTCGAAACTAAAGATGCTCCCCCACCAGCATCCCAACCACTGCCGAGGCTCAGCCTGACTGAGGCCCAATAATAGCTCAGTCGCGAGTGGAGTATCCGGGTACCTCCGGAAGTTTGTGGCAGAACTTGTTGCTGCTACTAAAACTCAGGGGCTCAGCCGCATCGGCAAGCTCCATCTAAGGCGCTCTACATAAGACATCGAAATTCTTTTCGCATTATTAAAACATTCGGATCCATTCCGATTCCGATCCATTCCATATGAGGAAAACGTGCCGGTTCCCAAGAGGCCCAAAACTTATAACGCCAACACCCAAGGGCCATCCAACAGCAGATCTCTGAGGTTTTTTTTAGCGAAGTCCTAAAATGGAATGGATGGAATAAGGGTAGCAATAATCAACAAAAACGACACAGACGGATCGATAACGCCTGAACGGAGGCAGTTGCTCAAGTTAAAGTTTTCGGAAAACTTCTCGACCACCATGCGGGAAAGCCCCGGACCACCTCCCGTCACAAGCGACGCTGTCTGCCACCAAGGCCACACAAGCTTATCGTATGTGCCGAGCAAAGATCTCTCGATCTTTACACCAAAGCCCAAACTCGTGCTAAACAGTAGGGACATCCTCTAAAACCCTAAAACCCGCACCTGTATCCCAGCCGGCGGACTAAAAAGGTATCCATTTTGATCAGAGGAAAAAGATGAGCTCTTGGGCACATGTTCAGAATCGGAGGACTCTAACAGCACAGTGGTGGAGGCTACTCTGGTAAATTGTAGCAATGATACGGTTTCTCCAGATTAATCTCCATCACTCAAAAGAGGCTTCGGCCGCAATTATTCTGCGTTTTTCATCATCCTAATCCAGGAACCATGGATCGTGAAAGACGTGGTTTGTAGACTTGGGACACCTGTATACGCTCCGTTCTATACAAGAGACAAAGGTAAAATTAGATCTTGTGTATTAGTGGAACGTAGCCTTAATGCATTTTTACTTAATAACCATAGCGACCCCGACTTAACCGTTGCCAGACTAGAGACTGCCAAAGGCTCCTACTGGCTGGCACCGGCATATTTTGACCACGATCATGTGGGCCCTCCCTCTGGTGATAACCTAGAAAGAGTGGTACTGTAAGCTGGAAGGCTAAGAATTGGCTTCATCATCGGGTGCGAAGCTCACGCTCATCACACGGTATGGGCAGTACCGACACCAATGTTAGAGGTGACTCACTTTTTGATTATATTATAAGTATTAACCTAATTGATTGCAGCATTGACAATGAGCGCTTTTATATAATATGAAACTGACAGGAAGTTCTAGATATCACTCTTGTCTCCGACAATGTCACTCAAATGCTAACGAACTGGATGGTATCGTATGAACACTCATCTTCGCACCACAGATCATCCAATTCAGCCTGAGTGATGCTCCTCCCACCAATCAGCATTCTGCTAATCGAAAAACTGATTAGCCAATATACAGACGAATCCTCTGAACTCTCCCCCCCCGCGTGACACCAAGGGGCTTGACATGAAGAAATTCGCCCTGGCTCTCAATCAGGCTATGGTTGCTTCCTGCCCTAGAAGCAAGAAAAAGCCGTACTGGTGGACATCAGCACTGGGACCGCTTATAAAAGTTTATAGTCGTATAGTGCGTTCGTTTACCGCTACATTCACAAATGCGTTATTAATGTTTTTCATTGCAAGCACACGTACCACATAATTTTATAAAAAAAGAGAATATAACGTTCTGCCACAGATGTTCACTCGAGAACTTCTTATTTCCGACTGAGCGAACAATTTTATGTGGTATAATCCAATAGATATTGCGTTAATTTTTTAACTCCCGATAGGGAAGTTCTTGCATTCAACTCGAAAATTTAAATTTTGTGATATCTTTACGTTTTAAGGCGTCTATAATGTTTTTAGACAGGCTTTAAGAAAATGTGTGTTGTATGTATGTATTTCAGTATGTGTACATTTTTGGCCTACGAGAACTCTAGAACGAATAGTGCAAAACCATATGCAAAATACAATTATTTTTTTCTTAAAAATAGATTACTCTTTCAAAATGTTTGCAATACTAATAAAAACTTATTAACATACATAACTAGCACATATTTAACAAAAACTTTAAAAAGGCCAGAGGCCGGAATTACCGGAATTATTCAAAGAATAGCAAACATTTTAGAACCGCCAATGCAGTCTAATTACGATTTCGTAAGTACAGGGAGTTTCAGATCTGATCGGCTAAACTTTTATAGCTTACAGGTTTTGGTGAGACAAAAATTAGAAATTGCAAGCCATGCAATATTGAAACGTCCTCAAAATTGGTAGTTTTTTTTTTATATAAAGATCCACGGAGGTGAAATCTCATGCGTAAATTTCTTGTAAGGAAATAGAAATTCTCACGTTCTAGTAAATAAGGGCAAATATAATCGTCTGTCTTCAGGAGACGGCAAGTTTAAAATAATCAATCTAGTTGAGTAAGGCGGTGCGTAGATATTCCACTAAAGTTTTTTTTAAAAACAAACTGCGTGAAACATTTTCGTACCCTTTCCATCCTCTGAGGGTAATTGTCGTAGTATAGACTCCAAGTCGGGCTACAGTAATCTTACACAGATCTCCCGTAAGCAAAGTAGAGAGCCTTGAGTGCATCGGAGTCGGAGAGTTCTTTTGGACTACGAGCATTCTGAAAGCATTTCATACTGTGCACTATGCAGTCTACTTCAAATTTATTGTAAAAGTGATTTGCCAATCTAATACGACTCCAAGGTCCTTTTTTACAGTTTAATTAATTTCAAAGATTATTCAATTTTAGCTTCAGCTTCGCCAAATCATTGGCGAATAAACTTCGAAAGTTGGACGGAATGTCGTTAACAACGGGAATGATGTAATGGACTAATGTGACTTCTTTGCAAAACACCGGATGTTACTCTATTAGGATTCCAAAAATGTTCCCCAATTTTATTGCACTGCATTCGATTTCGGAGGCACGACGATATCCAATCTAAAATACTTTTGTCAAACCTAATGCAGTCAACCTATGAAGCAGCACTGCGTGGTTCACTCTGTCTATAGCTTTAGCAAGGACGGTGAAAATAATATCAGTCTGACAACCGAGCTCAAAACTTTTGACTGCCTAGTCACACAAGATTACTATTTAGCAGTCAGTGACTGTGGATTTACCTTGAACAGACCCATTTTGTGAAACGGAATTTATTTTATCACTGACAATCTTTTCGAAAACCTTGGAGATGATGTATAAATTAGAAATAAACCTTCTGCTTGGCTCTAGTCTTAAATATAGGAGAGGTAAAGGATGATTTTCCACTCAGGCTAAAAATAATGCATAAGGGTAATGCCAGATAATGGGCACATTCTTTTAGTAATATGGGAGGAATCCCAACTAGACCTACACCCCTTTTTACATCTAGCAAAGTTAAGGCTAGAAGTTGTGCAGGAAAAATTTGGCGACTGGGTCACCTCACGGCAAGCGTCTATCAATTGGCCACTGCGATCATGCGACTTGACACCACTCTATTATTTTCCCAGGGGCTGCGTCAAGTCCTTAGTCTACGCTAACAAGCCAACCATTTTGGACGAGCTCGACGCCAACATTCGACACGCTATTGCCGGAATAACGCCGCGCATATTGGACCGAGTCATCAAAAATTAGAGCGACCGCTTCAAGCACTGTCAGCGAAGCTGAGGGCATTTGAATGGTGTGCTATTCCACACATAATGGTATGAACGTAGCTTCAAAATAAATCCAGAAACTCACACCGTTGGTGTTTTATTTAAATTCTTCTCTTATCGTTCTTATCTGGTCACCCTATATTTATATTTTTTCTTAATAAATTTCAATAACAGTAACATTTTTAAAAAAAATTTAGCTGGATCTAAATGAAGGGACGTCTGCCTAATATGTTCTCTATTGCTTTTATGGAGATTTCTAAACTCATAATTAAAAACTTGTACTAATAAAATAAAAAATTCTCCATGCCTAAAAATTGCATTCCATTAATTGTTATTTTGGGTGGAATGTTTTCCGACTATATACAGATTTCAATTAGATATTACATCAGAAAAGCTAATAAAACCAACAAATATGCATACTCGTATATACCTATTATATAATACTTACGTTTGATAATTTCTAGATTGTCCAATGAGACCTTTGTGAGAAATTTATATTTGTTTGTATCTAGAGTTGATGCAACACTTCCAGGACATAAAATTCTGCAAGTAATATAATATTAATGTTTCACACAACCAATACAGGAGTAATATTTCTAACGTGTTCGGTTTTCTTATAGTGCCGCTTCTTCTTTTAATACTTGTTATCACGAGCAAATCATTAAATAGGAAAAATCCCCTTTCTTTTCGAGCACCTTGACCGGAGGGCATCGATACCAAATCAAATATTAAGAATTGTCGATCTGGGGCGATTAGTTCATTGATACCCTCAATTATGTTCTCCAATTCGCGGAGAGTAGCTTCTCTTTGACCATTCTCCAAAATTTCTCTTTCTTTACAATTTATGTGAACTAAAATATCATGAACTAGTTTAAGGACTTCTTGGAGATGTTTTTGATCAGGGTGGTCCGCGTCTGTGTGTTTTATTAGTCTAGTAAATAACATTTCATAACTAAAAAAAACACAGAATAAGATAACCAGAAAGATGTGAGATATTTCAAACAAACTTTGGGAACTTTTGAACAGGTTTAATAAGCAAATTATCTAAAGTTAGCTTTCCTTTATGCTCACGAGCGGTAGTTTCTAAAAATCTAGCAAAGGAAGGTCTTGAGTGCTTAGTTGTCCGAATAGCATTTTTGGCTCTATTGCAATTATTTACAAAGGAAGTATAGACTTCTAAAACTTCGGTTTTTGAAAACTAAAAAAAAAGAAATTGAATTTATATTATAACTAAAAAGTTGTTAATAATTGTAACTTACTGTTTCTATAAAAGCGTCTCCGACTTTCTGTTGTGGTTCCCATGAATCTAGTCGAGATTTCAATTCACTTAGGAATTTCTCATGGATTGTTAAAATATCAGGAACCATGAAAAATATTTCGTCAACAGTTCTACAGTCTATCATTCCCGCATATTCCGGCATTTTAAGAACTCTAAAATATTTTAATACAACGGTTTGGAGGGATTCAACGTAAGATTGTTCGTTCCGGAAAATTTCTTGAACAACGTGCGTTCGAGTATCCTAGAAAATGAAATATATATAAAAAATAATATAATAATATAAATAAAATATATACATATGTATACACATAATTAAATTTTTTTTTAAATCAGAAAACTTTTATTACTAATACAATAGTATGTTATCTATGGTATGAAACCAAGATGAATTATATTTGATTGATAGGTGATGTTAACTACCAGACTCAATTTAATTTTCCTTTAAATTGTCGGATATGTGAGATACATTCAATTACTGGATTGTAGCGATTTTTTGTTGAATAGAACTATTGTTGTGTGTGTCTTCACCCAAACGAACGATTGTGCCGATACTGTTAAGTCGTTTGCTATTGAGTGTAAAAACGGTATTGTATGCGACACATTGCACAGAAATCGTACAGAGCATATTCGTGCATACAACCGTAGTATGTTTACCGCTGTGGTAAATATTGTAAATTACTCGTATATCAAAAAAAGACGGATTTTGACAAATATTTTGAAGTTTTCTGCGTGTGAAATGCTCATTTAAAAAGTTATAGCAACACAATTTAAGGAAGAAAGTACTTTAGATTCCAACGGTAACATTCCCGAAATGGCAACAGATCAATATCAATTTATGCTAAAGAGAACAACATACATAGATGAAAATATATCTTCACAGAAATAAATTTTCATTTTATTTTTTTTTCATTCTATTTAAATCCATTATTAGTGAAACTTTTCTCTACCTCTAACTTCTGAGGACAGCAGCCCTACACTTTCACGTACGTCACTATTCTATTCTGACAAATCAAAGAAAAACGAAACACCTGAACAACACTAAACCATTTTTTCGAAAATAAAAGCAAGTTTATTACACCAACTTGAGAAAGGAGGATGAATTGTTTATTACGAGGAAGGGGGGTCTTGATCATTTTGGAATTCTATAAGCTCAGGAAGGAGCACAGTCAGATTGCCAATAATATAATAACCGATCTGACCTTTGACAGAATGAACCAGTTGACAATAAGTTTCTGATAGAAAAAGTTTATGAGGATAAACGTAGTTCTTTTTGTCCAACTTTTCTGGCTGTAGTTTTTAAAAGAAAACTTTTCATAAAAATCAGATCTTATTACAATTGCTCTGTCAAACTTTTTGTATCTTTATGAACGTATATAAATTCATATTTGGAACTTACTCAGGCAATTATTAATTTTTGGTTAGGATGTGCTTTTTATTACATGTTTGAAAACAGCTTTCAAAGCTCCACTTCTTTTCAAGTATTTTATATAATAGTTCGACAGGTTTCTGACTTTTTTTACGCCAGATTAATTTCAGAATGCTGTGTTGTTTTAGAAACCACTCATTGAATTACTTACTGTTCCGTATGTTTTTGCGTTTCAACACTCAACATTGCAGCAAATAATATTTCCTACTTCTATCATACACTTACTCAGGAAATCTCAAACCAACTGCTGTAGAAGGACTTAATAAAATGCTTCGTTTTGCATATATCGCACACAGCTTGTAAATACTCGTATAATGTGTGCGCTACATACGAAGTTATAACCACCTTTCAACAACACAGTGGATTCAGAGAAATTATTTATTTATTTCAGAGAAATGTGTGATGAGATATGTTAATTTTAGAAGCCATACTGTGATTGCACATCTTTCATGTATATAAGCAAACTAAAAATGTTAGCTCTAGAATATATAATATCTAAGTTTAATAACACATTGTAGTCTTAACGTTGAGGATTTTTTTTGCCAGTTCTACTGTCAGATGTCGAAAGCTGATAGTCTGTCTTTAACAAAGTATAGTATAATACTCGTATGTCAATGAAAATTATAAAACCTATAAGGGAGATATTGCTATAAACATTTCTATCTTATTTTCGATGTCTATGGATTTGTCTCTAATCCACTGACGCACAATAATCAGTATTATAATATACAGTAATATATACTCTTGTTTCGTTTACTAAATTTGACTGAAGTTTATTAACTTCCCCCAATATACGAGTATGTGGCAGGATGAAGTTAGAAGACGAAATAACTAGGATATTTAACTAGGCTTACGTCAAATTTTTTTCAAGACATATTCCTGCGAAGTTAACAAAGGTTAACATTTATTAAAATATGTATCTCCCCAACAAGCGATATCATATTGCAATGAAAAGTTAAAAACTCCATGATAAATTGTTTTAAATAGTGTATTTTTACAACAAATTGTTTCATTGTTTTCAGTTTTAAAGCTCATCACCAGGTCTTCAATAAATGTAGATCCCAACTGATGTCAAAAAATATTCATAGAGGACTGCTACAACTATAGGAAAAATCTACAACATCTGCCAAAGCAGTAATGAAGACAGGTTTCAGTTTAAGGCGTAATACGCCTTAATTATATTTTGCAAAACAAAATGATGTCAAAGGCTGTTCCTAGTAAACTGCTACAACAACAACATCTGCCAAATCAGTAGGTTTATCATTAAAATTGAGTAAAAGTAGTAAGTTAATATAAATTAGGAAATTGGTCCAAAATTATGTATCTTTGTGAATGTTAATTTATTTAGAATGATGATAAATTCTAAATTCTTGTGACAATTTTATGAAAATGAACACAAAAAAAGTCTTGGACATGGAAAAAGAGGCGAAAAAAGAGCTTCAGATTGAAGTGGTCGTCTAATACAATAAAACTAACTAAACGCATATTGCAACTATAAACTACGAATTTTGTTTCCTTTGTTGTGATTCACACACCACATGATGTTGCTATCACAACAATTCACTTATCCAGCTGCATATACATTTTCGGTCAAGTTCATACCCGAGTCATTCACCGAAATTCGAAGCCGCATGTAAATACGTGCTGGCATACATTCGCCGCACAACATGTTTTGTATTTGGGTCGATCCCAGGAAACAATTAAAGAATAATTATGAATGGGATTGCACTTACAATGTTCGCAGCGTGGAAGTGAATGACAAATGGGATGACATTTGAAACCGACGAAAGAAAAACCACCCAAGCTACAAAATAAACTGGAACAAGCGGTGAATGATCGTAAGTGTTATGGGAGTGGTTGCGCAAGCCGATTTGGCTACGCACAGAGGTTACGCAAAGGTTATAAAAGAGGTACGATGCGCAAAGAAAGGCAGACTAATTCAGACGACAAGGTTGCACTGACGCTAAAGACAGCGGACCTTTAGTCAGTAAAATAAAATAAAGTAAAAACAAAATAAAAAGTCTTTTTAATCAACTCCGTGGTAAGACTCTTTTCTCGTTAGATACGAGAAGCACGGGCTCGCGACGATACAATACCTTTTTAATTGCCACTATTGAGGTTTTACACATACTTTAAAAGAAAGCGTTTGAGCGAGATGAAGAGAGTATTCATCCCTACTTCTCACACTTAAAAGAATAATTCTCTTTTACAAATTGTTACAAAAATCTCGTCGGAACTGCTTTTCGAAATCAAACACATGTTTCTCACTATTTATGAAACTTTATTAAAATGCAAAACAATCTGGTCTAAGCATTTCCCAATACAGTCTTAGAAGACTTACTTATAAAATAGGAAAAACCATGCGATGATATTGTCAAATATGGTGATACCGTTTCACTTGTTTCCAGAATTTCTAGATTAAAAGTCTAGATTATATGTAGCCTTTAGACACACATTATGAAATCATCAATCAAATTAAAAGGCTGCGAGATTCTTACATATGGATGTATGTATATTTCTCTCCTAAAGAAACAAAATAACTCATGGATCGTAACTTTCATCGTAAGGACATAGTAGAAAAAAACTTGACAAAAAAGGAAACATTATAATAATTTTTTCTTCCTAAACCCGAATCTAAAAACCAAATATAACATCTGGAATACACTCAAAGAAATTTATATGAGGGACTAGAAACGTGTTTCATGTTTCGAGATGATAATTCATAAGTTGACGGTTGATCAGCATTTCGATGCTCTTACTACTAAAAAGTGCGAAAGTGGATTCGTCCCATTGAAGACACAACGCACTCACGTGTAGGCGGGGACAAAGCAGAATCTGGAAGTGTTGAGCTGGCCGGAAAGCAGATTGTGCTTGTCCAAAGAGCTGACAGCTGGAATGTCATTATAAATGAGCGCTGGGATGAACGATGAGGCAGAATTTCTAATGTTTTTGATGAACGAACAACAATTTTTACTACCTTTGGGATATTGCAGTACTTTTTGATTTAGTTTTTGGTCTTATTGAAATTCCAAACGGTTAAAAAAGACGTTGCAGTCATTCCTGGTTCATCTGAACTTTTTTCGGTTTTCCTCTGTCGGCTTGGTCTCGTGAGACCGAAAAAACGTTTCTCTAACCCTAAAAGCCTCCTTATAGGTCGAGCCATACCACACCTTTTATTTCGGTTTGATAGTCTTTATCTGATATGTATAAAGGATCTCATTCCAAAGAGAATAATGTCTGTGATCATATCAGCAGCAAAATCCACGTCGTTATCGAGGAAATGTAACGACCAGTTAAATATCCTAAAGAAGCTGTCAAGTGCACTCTAATTGACTTTCTTATCATACGTTTCTTTTAGGAATCTTTTTTTTCACCATGTGGTCGGTGTACGAGAAACTAAGCGGGTATGACATAGTGTTCCGACGAGCCTAGAGGGGATAGAATATCAACGTTGTACTTATGATGGTGAGGAGTTGAAAGCAAGTGCAGGATGTCGGTGGTATGACTATTAACGTCTGGTATTCACTCGGACTCATTTACAAGCTCGGCCAAGTTGTTTACCGCAGTGAAGACCTCAACACACCGTGCTTCGAGTGTTGTCTGCTCAGAATGGCGAAGCCACCCAGAACGGTGTACCTTGAAATCGCCGTAATAACGATTCCAGTATGAAGATGCAGGGATACAATTATTTGAACGATCTGAGAGGTGCGGGCGGAGATCTGCACGTGTTTTACTATGTGGTAAAACAGCTGGCCTGTATTTGCATAAGCGAATGTACGCAGAAAAGTACTTTTTAAGCCTGCGTATATTTGCTATGTCCACTCTAAATTCCCGAATAGCTAGTCCTCCAGGCATGAAGTGTTTTCTCTTGCGGAAACTCTAGAAACAAACGAATTTCCCAAAACAGATCACTCTGCCTTCAAAGAACACCAGAATTTGTTCAATCACTGAACGAGAAGTGATCATGACTCCAAGTGACAATTACTCCAAGTAGAACTACTGGAGTGTACTTTGTCGAACGTCTCTGCCGACAATTCATATGTCAGCACAAATCAAATTGTAACAAAAATCTAGTCATTTGGTTCATAAAACAGTTTTTGAGAATATCATTCAGCCAACTTGATCAAAAAAGATTCAACTCAATTCAATTTGACAGCATCTAATTACATAAAAATACTCTGGGTATTAATGTCTAGAACTACCAATTTTTTCTTATGAACTTTGATCTAAAAGGTGACTCAAATGAGTATTGTTTAATAAAAGTGAATAAATTAAATAAAGGTTAAGGATTATTAATCCTGAATTATAACAAAAAACCAAACGGCCACTTACATCAGTTGGTTCAACTTGTTCTATCAGAAAGAAACAAGATTTGATATTTTAATTAGTTAGCTCCAAACTAGTACTAATTCTATCTTAACTTACAAGTTTCCCTCTAGGATTCGATTGCACTCTATTTGAATAAATGCATTCCCAATACACCGACCGCTGAGTCAGCTAGGCATCTACCGGATGCGTGTATACAGGCTCAACATTATGGTTACTTCGGGAATCTTGGGAAATTGATGACTAAGCAGAATACAGTAACATCTTGTGGCACTCTGCTACAATGTACGGCGTTTTAACTGCCGTAAGGGCGTAAGAGCACAAACATTTTAATAATTATCAAACTTGTGTACCACCAAATCATAAAAACTCTCATCATTGTATGTTAAAATAACTTTCACATTTATCTTTTTCTTACAATATTATATATAATATATATATATTATATATAATATTATATATAATATTATATATATTATATTCATTTGTCCTTTTGTTATAAATTTTTATAAAAATTGTTGTCCTATGAATCCTTCCTTTTTAAAGTAACGGTAAAATATGATGCAATTTAAAATTAAAGTTTCATGATCATTCGCGATCATTCAAAAAAAAAAATCAGCCAACATGCAAGAAAGCAGCAACATTAAGCTCTTTCTTTATGTCTTCATTTCGACTTGGTTGTGGTCTAAATATACATATAATAAAGTTTCAACAAGTACTCAAATACCGTTTGTATTTGATTGCTTTTGTTGAATCAACATTCCAAATTTTGGATTCTATCAAACTGCACGTTTAAAAACAATTAACTTTATTGTTTGAGGTTCCACTTAGAACTAACTGACAATATTTCTGATAACCTAGGTAGAATTATGATGTAGCAACCAATGCAAATTCTTTTTCTCACATTGTTGCAAATTTGTGTAGTTGATGTAGTTTTAGGTTTCGTCTGCTCATTTCGTTTCAATTATGATTTGACATATGATGCTATTTTTTATTTGCTTGTGTTTCCAAAGAATGCGCCTAGTTGTCGTTAACTTACATAAGTCGCATACCAACTGCTATCCTAGTTGGACTGTACCAGCACTTCTGGAAGAAGGAATTCTACGTCGCAAGAGCTCTTCAATCACGTGGATCGCCAAGGAAATCTGATTTAGACTGTGCTAAAAGTGAAAACATAGAATGCGCATCTAAAAATCATCATTGACTACTAATTGAAAATCTAGTTGGACTGTGCCAACACTTTCTTTAAGAAGGAATTCTAATTCGCAAGCCCTCATTAACTGAGTTACTAGTAGGACTATGCCAAAACTTCCATGAAGACAAATTTCTAAACAAAAATTGCTTATAAGAATCATCATCTATCGTCGTAACCGGACATAGGTAAGTGAATCATGTCTTATAATACTAAGACAAATACTTTGAAAAGATCAACTGCTCAAACTCAAACGAATTGTCTTAGATGCTATATGACTATATGAGTTCGACAACATGGTCGAAGCAAAATGACCACACAACTAAATCCTATTGCTAAACAATCTCAACAAGCAGTCGCTCTTGATGACAGCATTATCGCGCAAACAAATTCACAACATAACTCATCTGTCAGCAATTTCAATAAAGCACCAGGGACAGATTCTGGATCAAAAATGCCATTAAACGTACGCCCCAATGCATCAAAATAGTAAAAAGTAACTTCGATCGGTGGGCAACTCTTGCACTGTATAGACTTTAGGAGTGGAAGGCACTGAAAGAGAAAAGGGACGAGGATTATTTGAAAAAAAAAAAAAACACTGGGGGATATCGAAGTTGGAAGCTATATTTTCTCCATCTAACAAAATGAGTTGGTTTCTAAAAACGTTAATAAGGATTTATACTGCGGTGATAAATTCGTGCTTCGTGCAATGAATTCTCATCACTATGTTGAGAGGCAGTAAGCGAATTGATTTGGGAGTCGAGTAAGTGGTCTGGAAAGGGCATCGGTAACAACACTAGCCTTACCTGGCTTATTCTTCCAATGATGCTTTCCACCATTTCATTTTCGAGTTCTGGTTTTTGCTACTAAGAGCGTATGTAAGGGGGTTGGTGATCCGTTAATATTTTAACCCCTGCAGATCCGTACAGGCAGTTTCTAAAGGATTTCAAAGCCCATATTATAACCAGCGTTTCTTTTTCATTTGCAACATAGGCTTTTTAAGTTTTACTGAACGCTTTGGAAATAAACATTATAGACTTTTCTCCCTGTGATAAAACTGCTCCCAAAGCATTTTTGTAATTCGGGTAGGTACATACGATGCTAGAGAGTTGTTTCCATTGCGTCTTTATTGAAATTGGATTTTGCATGTAACCATTTCTTTAAAAAAAAATTTGGATACTTTATGGTAATACAAGAGTTTAAGTGGTGGAATATTAAATGTTCGGAACTAGATCATATATCTTTGCGTGTGAAGGCATAACACTGACACGTGGATTTGGCTGTTGTAGAGTTTCAAGCACAGAAAAAAAAATACTGTGAATTATACCTCGAATCACTCTGAGTGAAAAAAAAACTCTCCGTCCTATTCGGACTCCCACCCCCTGGAGAGCGAATATCGAAACCAAACACACCTGAGTTTCAAACCACTACAAGACAATTTTTCTTTCTCTTCCTTATACCTTTCCGCCCGCGCCCTGGCAACAGTAAAAGGGTATCTAACCCCTTAGGCGCCCGTAAATCATATAAAAAAAAAAGTATCGTACCAAACTATTTGCCCCACAAATCATTCTACTAGTATATTTTTGTAAAACGATTAAAGGCAATAGCTTTGTATGATAGGCACCTCCCCAGCAACTTATACAATATTGTAGTTTTGAATCAACCAATTAAAAGTACACTGATCTCAAGGTGAAATAGAACATGGATAATAGAACGTAAATATTTTTTTAAGGATAAAATATGGTCAGACCAGCTCATTTTAAAATCGAAATATAAACCCAGGTATTTATACTGATTCACTGGTTCAATCTTGAAACAATTCTCATCACATGTCGTTTGTGTAAAAGAAGTATTTACCAAATTACAGTTACAGACTAACTCATTAGATATGGGGCATTTGTTTGAATGGAACCAGATTTCAAAGTCTAAAGAATGTTGAGTACCAGTCATAAAGTTCATTACTTTTGTTTTATTGCTTGCAACCAGCTTATGCACCCCAAACCAAGTTCTTAGGAGGTGAACATCATGATTTATATCAGCAGTTAAATCTAGACGACTTTTTGAACCATAGGCAATACCAAGATCATCTGCAAAGGCCTAAAAACGGTTGGTTGAAAAGCGAGTTGATGTTAATAAGAAATAATAATGGGCATAGAACTGAACCTTGGGGGACACCTAGGTTGAGTACTTTGGACTACTTGCAAAATTATCTATTAAGGCATTTTGAGTTCTATTAGTCAAGTAGGAAGTAAACCAATTGAGCACAAAATGGCGAAATCCTGCACAAAATAATTTATTTAATAAAATATTATGGTTTACCAGATCAAAGGGCTTGGTGATGTCTACAAAAAGCCCAGCGCAACACATTTCATTATCTAACGATTTGTAAATAAAGGAACTAAGCTCCAAGAGGGCATCTTCTGTACAAAAGCCTTCTCTAAATCCGAATTGAGCAGGGCTAAACATTTTTTGTTTTTTGAGATAGTTCAATACTCGCCTCTTAACAGCTTTTTCGAACACTTTTGAGAATGAAGGCAACAAGGAAATGGGTCTGTAATTCCTTTTGTCTTTTTTAGTACCTCTTTTAAAAAGGGGTATTGGCATTTTTTAATTTATTAGCAAAAGTACCCAAACACACACTTAAGGTAAACATATAGGCTAATATAACAGCTATATATATTGAAACATTTTTGAGTGTAATATTTGAGATGCCATCATTACCATATGACCTTGAATTGTTTATTGAGCATATAATTCTATATACCTCTGATCCTGTTATCTCTTCAAAGAAGAAGCTACTATTATTAGTATTTTCTATCACTAAGCTGTGTCCAATGCAACTACAACAGTAATCAAATGAATCCAGAGTAGATAGAAAACCTACCGAGGGAAAAAATCATTAAAAATGTTAGAAAATTCACTGTATCATCAGCAATAGTTCCGTCGTTTTCAAGTGTTATTGATTTAGAAGAATTGGTTGGATTACGATCAATTGTTCTATTTATAAAATTCCATTCTTTTTTAGAGTTGCCTAAAGCACCCCGTATCTTTGAATGATAGTATCTATCTCGAGCCACTATTATTTCTTTATTAACGATTTTACTGATTTTCTTGGATCTTAATTTAAGCCTTTGTTAGAGGGATTCTTACGCACTTACCATTATTGCAAGGTAAGAGTCAGCAAAAGTGCTTGACGTTAAAATGTCGATATTAAGGTCACCTAACAGAATAAGTTTAGCTGTCTTTTTATTATCAAGAAACATTGAGAATTCATTTATAAACACATGTATACCATGAAAGTGAAGTCCATGTATACAAATAAATTTAAATCTTTCATTACAAAAATTAAAAGAAATTTCGGTCAAATCGGCGCTTAAAAATTCCAAATTTTTAACTTTATAATTACCAAGTGATAAGACTTTACGAACAAAAACTCCTACACCTCCAGAATCATACGTTTCATTGCGGTTCGCAAAAAATTCATAACCCCGAATTCGATAATTATTTTTTTCAACATTATAGATCCAAATTTCACTTAGAAATATTAGATCAGGCAGTACCACAAAGGCTTCGAGATTACACACTAGGAGATAAAAATTTTGCGCAAACTCAGTTTTTCAGTTTTAAATGCATTTTATTTTCCTAACACTAACTCTTACATTCTAACAAAAAATGCTTAAATGCTAGCTTACAATTACTTAACAATCTTATGCTAACCTACTGGCCCGACACAGGCACTCTAAGCTATTCTAAATTCTTATATCTATGTCTTTCGACTTTATTTACATTTTACTTAGAACTACTTATTTTGTATACTTAAGGCTAAGAAATTTGCCCCAAAATCTTAGCATATGGAAATTTTTTTTATTTTTTATAAAAACTTAATATTTAACTTAAAATAAACCTTAGCCTACCTAAAATAAATACACAATGCACACATACACACATCCACACATAGACATTATACACAATTATATACATATATTTGTATATACCTTTGTATATACCAATATATGTATATATATTTCTTAAGTGCTAGCCTAAACCTATGTAAGCTGGCCATCGCTACTCACAGAGCAAATAGATTGGTCAGCTCTGCCTCATTAGTGAGACTGGTCCGTAATTGACCGAAACGACGACGAAACATCTTCTCCATCATTCAACCACCAGAAATGCTGGTGCTGCCGAACGACATCCCTCTTATCGCGATTCCCCACCACCCTACTGAACCTGAGACGATCCACCCTGCCGTGTGCGACGTCTCTGTTGTAGTTGAGTCGGCTGTCCCCAGCTGTCCGAGTGACATGGAAGATTAACGGTACCGCTGATCTATCCTGGATCAACCCTATCTGATCTAGGTAGAGGAATGCTTCCGGTGGAACGAATCCGCCAGAGCGCACACTCTCGTGGTAAGGGTAATTGGGGTAGTAAGCCCCAGATATCAGGTTATTCGTCGTGGTCATTGCTCTTGCAATGTGCCTTCGAGTCAGTTTAATTACGAAGTTATCCACTCGTATTAGGTTCGCCCTGTAGTACAGGACCTCATTAGGATAAAATTTCTTATACTCCGACTCCGGTGTTCTGTACAAACGAAGACAAGCCCTCTCAAACACCCGAATCTTTTCCATTAAGCTTGCTCGTACATTGAACCACATGGGACAACCAAATACCAGCATGGGCCTGATAAGGTATTAATGACCTCGATTTTTTGACCTGTTCTGTAGGCCATCAAATCGACTGCGTACGCAATAGTATGGGGAAGTGAACCTATCAAGTCGCTCGTAAAACTGTTGAATAGGATCGGCGAATTGACCGCGCCTTGCTGAAGACCATTTTTAATTTGAAATATTCCAACAGTCACATCACCATTCTTCATGATGAACAGTCTGCTAGTTAGCATATTATAAAGAATGTACAAGAGTGGTTTACTGATTCCTAGCCTAGTCAGCTTGTAGAAAAGACCCCTTAACCATACGGTGTCGAAGCCCTTCTCCAAGTCAACAAGGCAGGCACCAGTACATTGTTTTTTGCCTTTATTCCATTGGATATCAGACACCAGTTTAGTCGCGGCATGTGAGATATCATGTCCCGCCTTAAAACCGAATTGATTATCCGGAACTATATGTTTGTCCTCAACCCACCTAGACAGAACTCTATTGATTACTCTTTCAAAAACCTTACTGATATTCGGAAGGAGACTTATCGACCGGAGATTCGCCGGATTGGATATATCTTTTCCCTTTTTGGGGATAGGTTGAACCACCGCCGTTTACCAATGCGCTGGATAATGTGAATTATTCATTGCATTATTAAACAGAGTGGTGTAGATGTCCACCGCTTCTAGAGTAAGATGTCGAAGCACGATGTTCGGAATACCATCGGTCCCCACTGATTTCTTAACTCTGATTGTGTAGAAGATCTCATGGAGTCCTTCCTTCGAAATTAACGGGGGTAGGTCACACTCTCTGGCAATGACATTATTTGCCATATTTTCGTCGCTAAACCGGGTGAAACCAGAGCCGTTGGTTCGCCAATTCTCTATTTCATTTCGAATGTAGCAGTTGTGCACCAAGACGCGATTGTCCAGGTCATAATTAGGGCCAATGATATCAATGGCCTTGTATACTTCCTGGAAAGTCGCCCCTATGGTCTCGACCTTGATTTTTTCTCCGAAATAGTTTATTTATTTGGGGAAACATATTCGGGTTGCTGGTGTTTACAGCCCGAACCTTGTTGTTCCAATACAAACTAACAGAAATTCTGTAATTCTCTTTTATTAGCGTTTGAATATTTTTAATCGACGACTTCAGTGTCCTAATCTCTGGGTCAGTTAATGTCGGTCAGTTAACTGTCTGTACATATTTTTGAGTCTTGATAGAAGTCTACTTTCCTGTCGGTGCAGTGCGTCAATAGTAGGATTGCGGAACAGGTCTTCGTTCGTCGTACGTCGACACCGCGCTATTGTAGTGTCCATAGTTTGTTTAATTGTCTCGTCCATTTGCTTTAGGTAATTGTCGATCTCCTCGTTTGACAAACTCCTACTGGACGGTGGGTGGAGCGTGTTCGAGGAGAGCGATCTTTTCAAGGTTGCGGAGAAGCGTGTCCATCGAATCTTACTGTAGTTGTAAGAATATCTTTGAACAAACTCCTCCAATTCCGCAATTTCGTTGGGAACTGTAATTTCGGTGCTAAAACCGCAATGGTCGCTGTCATACACGAATGTGCGCAGACAGTTTAGCGCTCGTAAATTCGTACCTGTCAGTCGTATACGTTCGTCGTACAGCAGTAGATCCAAATAAGACCCGCCTCTGGGAAACGACTTGTTTTCCGTCGCCTTAAGACCGAGTCTGTACATGACATTGCGCTGACCCCACCAATCGAGTAGTAGGTTCCCTCTAGTATTTGACAAATTATTTCCCCAATCTCTGTATTTAGCGTTGAAATCCCCGCCGATTATAAAATAATTCTCCCCCGATTCCAGCCTCAGAAGTCGAAAATGCGTGTCGAGCTCTGTAATGAATAGGGTGGATTGTGAAGCCTCAAGTGCATAAACAGAGGCCAAGTACAGCCGCATTCCACTGCGGAGTGGTATGTAAATGACGATTGCTTCCAACACCCGGAACCTGCACAACACTCCCTTTGATCCACGTTTGGATCTGGGCCGATTTCTTCTTCTAACAATATAATTATTGTATTCTAGTTTCTGCTTATCGGTTATATTGCTTTTGCTAGCGAAAAGCACATCAGGAGTTTGATCTTGTAGCAATCTAAACATCGCGGTTCTTCGTTCGATCCTAATTAGTGAATTGACATTCACCGCAAGGACCTTCAAAGTTTGCTCCACCATGTGCATACCCATTACGACATGTGTTGCGTTAGGCCCGGCAGAAGCGCGTAGATCTGGTCCACCCACTTGGCCTGTTCTTGTACTTGCTGCTGCAGCTGAGCCATTTGCCCTTGGATCGCGAGCAATATGGCCAGCATGTTAGGTGCAGCTTCCGTTGTTCTCGGCATTGGCGCTGGAGAAGCAACATCGCTTGTTGTACCGTAGCCCACCTACCTGACGCCATTTGGGCGTAGGAAATTTGGGACGTGACGGCTGGTGTTTGAAATCTAACAGGTGAACGTTTGACCTCCACCTTCTGTTGCCGAGCTGGTTTTGCTTTTTTAATGTCAGCGAACTTAGAATAACCCCGATAGTTTGCGGTTTGCCCCAGGTTCCCACATAACACGCACGAGAGCTGCGTCTTATCGGATGCTCCGTCCCTATCCAGAGCACACTCCTCGGAACTGTGGTTCTTAGCGCACTTCACGCTCGAGGCTGCATTTGGCAGTTCGACGCGGCGTGCCCGAATCTCTGGCAGCGAACGCATTGTATAACGCCTTCGCTCCTTTTTAATATCTCCCAGTGAATCACCTGGTAGTCTAGGACATTGATTCTCCTTAGACTATTTAGACGACTTTCGGGACTGAGCTGCACCAGGAAGAACGACAGGCTCCGTTTCTCCGCCTGGCTCTAGCTGTGGTAAATGGCTTAAATGGCTTTACCCCCACAAACTTGAGTCCTTCGCATTCCTTCTCTTTGAGAAGTGCCAAGGGGTTCCAACCCCTTCAGCACCATCGATTGCCGCTTTTCGCACTTCGATGTGAATGAGTAGTGCTCCGTCGTCGTTTCTTTTAGGAGCTCTTTCACTTTCGCGTAGCCCCCCACTGTATTACAGTGGATGGCATGGCGATCGTTCCCCAATCGCGTAATATTAAAATTGTTACCAATGATCAACTTACACATATCCTTGGTTTCATTTCCCTCTAGTTTATAGGTGTTGATAGAAGGCACCTTCTCCTTCTTCTTCTTCTGCTGTTGTTGTTGTTGTTGCTGCTGCTGCTGGTTTTTCAGCTGCTGTGTTTTCAGCTGTTGTTGTTTTTGTGGCTGTTGATGTTTCTGCTGCCGCTGTTGTTTTTGCAGCTGCTGTTGTTTCTGCTGCTGCTCTTTTGTCTGCTGCAGTGGTTGTTTCTGCTGCTGCTGGTTATGTTGTTGCTGCATTTGTTGTGTCTGCTCGTGTTGCTTTTTTTGTTGGGCGCTTTCTACTTCTAATTGCTCCCTCTACCTACGTGCAGTTTGTTTTAGCTTAACAGCAATCATTTTTCCTGCAGCTTTTCTATGCTGCTGCTAATGTCTTTTATCATTTCATCCTCATCTTCCGACTCGGATGCCGCTAGAGAAGCAAAATTGTTATTGCCCCCTCATAATGTACATCATCCTCTGTTAGAACGGCATTTACTCTCTTTTTTGTTAGATTAGGAGGGGTTTTCAAACTGCTCCTCCTTTTAATGGCTTTCGCCACGGCACCGGCAACACTATTGTTGCCTTTTACAACTCCCGTTATGGAGCGGAGCGCACTCCACCATCCATCACGTGATTTGCTGATTTGCTTATTTACTTTTTGAGGAAAAAAAAAAACAAAAAAGTTCAGGATTTAGATTCAGCTCGAGAACCAGCGTCTTACTATTCGATGACCGACGCCGCTGACCGCTCGGCTACCGAGTCAACTAACTAAAATTTGTCTGATTATCCTTAGGAGGAAACTGATTCACTATTTTTGTTGCTTTAGACAAAGCCGAAACACGTTTGTTCTTTGCGAAGATCTGCGAACGACTCATTTTGCGCAAACTCCGTATGTTTTCATGCACGATAAAAAAATAGTTTTCATTTTTGGAATTTAAGGAAACAAAATCATCATTGACATTACATATTATATTAGTGGTAGGGTTGCTGATTTTAGGATCATAATTGTTGAAAAAAATCATTCTTTGGTTATTTTGTTAGTCTTCCAATACAGAAAGATCTTCAAAAGAGCTAATAGCAACAACTTTACCATTTTCAATTTTTCGCATAAAGATGCGTGAATTTTTAAACCACAAATACTTATAACTTTGTTCAACTTTAATTTTTTTTTGCTTTCATAAAGAGAGCACGAGTATAATTTGTAAAAGACTCGTTGACGAAAATTTATTCGTTCGTTCCAGCAGCAAATAGTGATGAATTCATCTTTTTTATTGCATATTTCTTGGTTCTCATGATTTTATTTTTAACATCGGGAGAAGAGAAATGACAACAAATGAAGTTTTGTTTTTTGGTTTTTTTTTTATTTGATGTATTCTTCGAGAAACGTTTTACTATATCATCGGAGGATAAGGAGACACCTAATGCGTTGTTGAAAATTGTTTTCGCACATTCGCCAACGTTATTTTCCTCAACTCCAGGTACACCAGTTATATCAACTTATAAACTACGTTTAAAAGCAGCCACAACTCAAAAAAGATAAACTGGAGATTTTAATATTTTGAAAATATTTGTTCCACATGTAGTCATGTGAGCTTCAGGTACACTAAACAATCCGTGTGTGATACAAGAGTTGGTGGATAATTACCTGCATCGATACAATTAAATTAAATTGGAGCTTTAAGCAAGATAAGGGTCACGTCAACCTAAAGACATTTAGTAACTGGTTGACTAACATTGCTGATACAGCTGTTGAAGTAACAAACACTTGAAACCTGTCACAAAAAAGAAAAGAAAACATTTATCAACATTCGCGTATCAAAATCAGTACTGCTTTTATAGAGTAGTGGATGTGAATCCAATTGCAAAAGCGTAAGTTTTTGTCCTAAGTTTCTGAAACTGAATATTCATGAAAGATGGCATGTTAAACTTCTGAGGCTATTCAAGTCGTGTCTTTGGCAGCACAAGAATTTTAATTGTAAAAAATCGAAAGCTTGTGATGTTGATGGCTGCCAGTACAAACATAATCGTAGTCTACGTAGTGAAAAAAATGTACAAAATAAAGAGGAACAAAAAGGTAACGATAAGCAGTTCAACTGCACAACTGATAGATAACTTTATACAATGGACAATGTTGCTTTTTTTCGACGATTTCTAGTCTGTTACATTAATTGATGAAAAATTTACGAAGCCGAAGAGGGCGAAAAAGATCCACTATTCGACCAAACAGCATTTCCTCATAGTCCGTACAAGGCGGGGAATCGACTCAACTGCCTAAGCAAAATGAAGTCAAAGGAAGCTGAACTCGCTTAAAATTAGAACAACTTATTGAAGAATATTTTAGTAAAGTGTATGCAAACAAGTTAACCCCAGCAGAAATCAACAGCAGTAACAAACATGCTGGGTAACGTTCCGGTTTTCCTGTACTTCAATTTAATTTAATTTGTTAAATTTATTCAATTTATACAATTTAGGATGTACAAAAACTTAGTCTTAGTCTTAGACTTAGTCTTCTATAGTACTTATAATTATGGATTATATACAGGGTGTCCCAATTTAGGTTTTCGTCCTGATAATTGAAGATTCCTGAAGTTATGGCGAACAAAAATTTGTATTGAATGGCGGTCTATTTCAGCCCCCTCCAAGTTGTATGCCGTTAAAGTGAGGAACATCTGATTTCGAGGTAAAACTTCTTAAAAGGCCGTAGCTTTTCAGGGATTCAGCTTAAAAAACCGTTGTGCACATTTTTTAAACAAGTGTGCATAAAATACTAAAATTTTGTCGAGTTCGATGAACGTCAGCCAAAATAATGGCATTTTAAATTTAACATTTTGAAAAACCTTTGGACCAATTTCGTGAGAAAAATGCGTTTATCTCGAAATTTTCAACTTTTAGGTAAACTTGCAAAACTTTTGTCTCCTCTTCATTATCTACGATTTTTATGTAAGACTTTTCAACCTACGAACAACGGAAGTTATTGCAAACCGCTATTTTATTCAGGTAAATGGGTCACAAACTAAATTTAGTATCCCTTTAAATAGTTTTTGTGGTCCCAAAAAGGACCGTTATGCTTTAAGATTTCAAAACGCTTTTATAGTAATTTTCAAAATGTTGCCCGTGCCTTTGGATGCACGTTCTATTGCGTTTGATGATTTCAGACTGGAAATTAATGTTTGGTAAAATGCCTCTTAGCGCCTTGGAGTGCTTTCCGACTTGAAATCTCAGTCAAATAAACCCTTTCTTTTATGGCTCCACAGAAAAAAAAATCCATTCTAATTCGGAAGCCCTCATCAACTGAGTTACTAGTAGGACTATGCCAAAACTTCCATGAAGATAAATTTCATAAAAAAAGAATTGCTCTAAGAATCATCATCTATCGTCGTAACCGGACATAGGTAAGTGAATCATATCTTATAATACTAAGACAAATACTTCGACAACATTCAATTCTCAGGCTCAAACGAATTGTCTTAAATGCTATATGACTTCGACAACATGGTCGAAGCAAAATGACCACAGAACTAAATCCTATCGCTAAACAATCTCGACGAGTAGTCGCTTTTGATGACAGCATTATCAAATTCGCAACATAACTCATCTGTCAGCAATTTCAATAAAGCACCAGGGACAGATTCTGGATCACAAATGCCATTAAACGTACGCCCCAATGCATCAGAATAGTAAAAAGTAACTTCGATCGGTGTGCAACTCTTGCACTGTATAGACTGTAGGAGTGGAAGGCACTGAAAGAGAAAAGGGACGAGTTATTTGAAAAAAAAAATACTGGGGGATATCGAAGTTGGAAGCTATATTTTCTCCATCTAACAAAATGAGTTGGTTTCTAAAAACGTTAATAAGGATTTATACTGCGGTGATAAATTCGTGCTTCGTACGATGAATTCTGATCACTATGTTGAGAGGCAGTAAGCAAATTGATTTGGGAGTCGAGTAGGTGGTCTGGAAAGGGCATCGGTAACAACACTAGCCTTACCTGGCTTATTCTTCCAATGATGCTTTCCACCATTTCATTTTCGAGTTCTGGTTTTTGCTACTAAGATGTATGTAAGGGGTTGGTGATCCGTTAATATTTTAACTCTTGCAGATCCGTACAGGCAGTTACTAAAGATTTCAAAGCCCATATTATAACCAGCGTTTCTTTTTCATTTGCAACATAGGCTTTCTCAGTTTTACTAAACGTTCTGGAAATAAACATTATAGGCTTTTCTTCCTGTGATAAAACTGCTCCCAATGTATAATTCGAAGCGTCGGTATTAAGCTTGAATTCCTTTTTGTAATTCGGGTAGGTAAGATGCTAGAGAGTTGTTTCCATTGCGTCTTTATACAGATGGATAAATTTTTTACTTGAGTGATTTTTGGACTGATGTCCATCTTCCCCTCTTAGAAGAGATGTTATCTTCGAAGAGGATATTGAATCCGATCACAGCGAAGCAACTAAACAGTGGTTTTCGAATACTTGAGATTTGTTTTGTTATTTTAATTTTTTGTTCTTACTTCCTTATTGAAAATTATTACACAATTTAAAATAACATTATGAATAAAATGAGAATAATGTATGAACTACATTCGGAAAAAAAGTCAAAAAGTGAAAAAGTGAAAGCTCACACACATACGCATCTGCCTCCTGGTAGTAAAAAACTGACCCAAAAAGCTATTTTTTTTACATTTTTACATTACAAACACCTGAATTGTTACTTCAACAGCTGTATCAGCAATGTTAGTCAACCAGTTACTAAATGTCTTTAGGTTGACGTGACCCTTATCTTGCTTAAAGCTCCAATTTAATTTAATTGTATCGATGCAGGTAATTATCCACCAACTCTTGTATCACACACGGATTGTTTAGTGTACCTGAAGCTCACATGACTACATGTGGAACAAATATTTTCAAAATATTAAAATCTCCAGTTTATCTTTTTTGAGTTGTGGCTGCTTTTAAACGTAGTTTATAAGTTGATATAACTGGTGTACCTGGAGTTGAGGAAAATAACGTTGGCGAATGTGCGAAAACAATTTTCAACAACGCATTAGGTGTCTCCTTATCCTCCGATGATATAGTAAAACGTTGCTCGAAGAATACATCAAATAAAAAAAAAAAACCAAAAAACAAAACTTCATTTGTTGTCATTTCTCTTCTCCCGATGTTAAAAATAAAATCATGAGAACCAAGAAATATGCAATAAAAAAGATGAATTCATCACTATTTGCTGCTGGAACGAACGAATAAATTTTCGTCAACGTGTCTTTTACAAATTATACTCGTGCTCTCTTTATGAAAGCAAAAAAAAATTAAAGTTGAACAAAATTATAAGTATTTGTGGTTTAAAAATTCACGCATCTTTATGCGAAAAATTGAAAATGGTAAAGTTGTTGCTATTAGCTCTTTTGAAGATCTTTCTGTATTGGAAGACTAACAAAATAACCAAAGAATGATTTTTTTCAACAATTATGTAATATGTAATGTCAATGATGATTTTGTTTCCTTAAATTCCAAAAATGAAAACTATTTTTTTATCGTGCATGAAAACATACGGAGTTTGCGCAAAATGAGTCGTTCGCAGATCTTCGCAAAGAACAAACGTGTTTCGGTCGTTTGTTTAAAATCTGCGTGAATCACAGCCCTCTCAATATGAAATCAGGAACTAATACATTTTTTTTTGTGAATGTATTAGTTCATTCTGAGCTTTCAAAAAGTAAAATACTTGAAAGTTAAGGGGTACTCCAACTTTCAAGTAAATTACTTTTTGAAAAGTTGAGAGAAAACTACAGATTTGTAATTGTGAAAAAAGAGACAAAACATTTTCGTGCACACACTTTACTTTTTGCCGAATGTAGTTCAGCCTTAAGAGTGAGTAGTAACATTCGTATTGAACTGTGAAATAAAATAGTAGCAATGTCACTTCATAGCAAAAATTCCAACCAAAAAAAAATTAAAAAATGTTATAAAAAGTTCCAAAAAGTGGGGTATTCTATACAATAATGTAAATTAATGTAAATTATTTTAAGTATTCAAAATTAAAGTACATACGGCAACAAATTTTTGATTTCCTCGCGGTCAAAAGTAAGAAGTCAGTTCTTAATCTTTTTAAAAAATTGGTTAGGAGAAATATGAATATATGCTGGAAGTTTGTCAAACAGTTTGCAGGACACAACAGTGAAGGAGTTTTTGTATAAAGTTGCTCGGAAGAACGACACTGGAATAGAATTTTTAGATCCGCATCGTAAGTTATGTATATTTGAAATTGGATTTTGCATGTAACCATTTCTTTAAAAAAAAATGGTTATTTTATAGTAATACAAGTGTTTAAGTTAATATTATTAACTAATATTAAATGTTCAGAATAAGATCATAGATCGTACCAAACTATTTGCCCCACAAATCATTCTAATAGTATATTTTTGTAAAACGATTAAAGGCAGCAGCTTTGTATGATAGGCACCTCCCCAGCAAATTATACCATATTGTAGTTTTGAATCAACCAATTCAAGGTACACTGACCTCAAGGCGAAATAGGACATGGATAACAGAACGTAAATATTTTTTTAAGGATAAAATATGGTCAGACCAGCTCATTTTAAAATCGAAATATAAACCCAGGTATTTATACTGATTCACTGATTCAATCTTGAAACAATTCGCATCACATGTCGTTTTTTTTTTTTTTGTTTTTTTTTTTTTTATAATTTACGCGCGCCTAAGGGGTTGATACCCTTTTACTGTTGCCAGGGCGCCGTCGGAAAGATAGAAGGAGGAGAAAGGAAAATTGTTTTTGTAGTGGTTTGAAACTCAGGTGTGTTTGGTTTCTATGTTTGCTCTCCAGGGGTGGGAGTCCGAATAGGACGGAGAGTTTTTCTTCACTCAGAGTGTGATTCGAGATATAATTCCCAGTATTTTTCTCATTGCTTGAAACTCTTATAACAGCCAAATCTACGTGTCAGTGTTATGCCTTCACACGCAGAATTTTTTTGTCTGAGTTCCAATTATACAATGAAAAACTGATTTTGCCATGGGCAGGATTCGAACCTGGACCCTCCGAGTGAGAAGCGTTTGCTACTACCACTACACCACGGCCACCCCATTGGGTGGTATTTACCAAATTACAGTTACAGACTAACTCATTAGATATCGGGCATTTGAATGGAACCAGATTTCAAAGTCCAACAAATGTTGTGTACCAGTCATAAAGTTCATTACTTTTGTTTTATTGCTTGCAACCAGCTTCTGCACCCCAAACCAAGTTCTTAGGAGGTGGGCATCATGATTTATATCAGCAGTTAAATCTAGATGAATTTTTAAACCATAGGCAACACCAAGATCATCTGCAAAGGCCTAAAAATGGTTGGCTGAAAAGCGAGTTGATGTAAATAAGAAATAATAATGGGCATAGAACTGAATCTTGGGGGACACCTAGGTTGAGTACTTTGGACTACTTGCAAAATTATCTATTAAGACCTTTTGAGTTCTATTAGTCAAGTAGGAAGTAAACCGATTGAGCACACAACGGCGAAATCCTGCACAAAATAATTTATTTAATAAAATATTATGGTTCACCATATCAAAGGCGATGGTGATGTCCACAAAAAGCCCAACGCAACACATTTTATTATCTAAAGATTTGTAAATAAAAGAACTAAACTCCAAGAGGGCATCTTCTGTACAAAAGCCTTTTCTAAATCCGAATTGAGCAAGGCTAATTTTTTTTTCTTTTTTGAGATAGTTCAATACTCGGCTCTTAACAGCTTTTTTGAACACTTTTGAGATTGAAGGCAACAAGGAAATGGGTCTGTAATTGCTTCTGTCTTTTTTATTACCTCTTTTAAAAAGGGGTATTACATTGGCATATTTTAATTTATTAGGAAAAGTACCCGAACACACACTTAAGGTAAAAATATAGGCTAATATTGAAACTTTTTGAGTGTAATATTTG
The DNA here is from genome assembly GCA_949129095.1 of Volucella bombylans. NCBI lineage: Eukaryota > Metazoa > Arthropoda > Insecta > Diptera > Syrphidae > Volucella > Volucella bombylans. The sequence continues at coordinate 242,260,162 of OX422140.1, forward strand.
AGATGCCATCATTACCACATGACCTTGAATTGTTTCTTGAGAATATAATTCTATATACCTCCGATCCTGTTATCTTTTCACAGAAGAAGCTACTATTATTAGAATTTTCTTTCAGTAAGCTGTGTCCAATGCAACTTCAACAGTAATCAAAAAAATCTAGAGTAGATAAAAAACCTAGCGAGGAAAAAAATCATTAAAAATGTTAGAAATTTGCACTGTATCATCAGCAATAATTCCGCCGTTTTCAAGTGTTATTGATTTAGATGAATTGGTTGGATTACGATCAATTGTTCTATTTATAAAATTCCATTCTTTTTTAGAGTTGCCTAAAGCGCCCCGTACCTTTGAATGATAATATCTATCTCGAGCCACTATTATTTTTTTATTAAAGATTTTACTGATTTTCTTGGATCTTAATTTAAGCCTTTGATTAGAGGGATTCTTACGCACTTACCATTATTGCAAGGTAAGAGTCAGCAAAAGTGCTTGATGTTGCAGCAAATAGTGATGATAGTACACCAATTATATCAACGGCATTCTCTAAGCTCTTCTGTTCTCTTCAATTTAGTTTATTCTCTAACCGATTTACTCTTAATCTAAGTTTGTCATTTTCTTCTTTGAGTTGGATTATCGTGTTGAGAAAATTGCAATTAATTATTTTGAGAGAAACCATTTCTTTATAAAGAACTTGAAGGGTAACTTCTTCTACTGTGGACACTGAAAGTAAATCAGTTGCGGCTTTTGCTGCTTGTCCAGCAGTTGGCAAAGAGGGGTTGGTTAGTTCAGTTGCTCTTTGTTGGTTTTTTGTGGTTGATTGTTTTGTGTTGAAACCTTTTGATGTTGTTGATGCCGATGTTGAAGGAGTCAACGAACCCTGCAGTTCGACGAGTAGCAGTACATTTGTCGCACCGATATGGAAACATTATGTGTGTTCATATATTCCATGTCTGCTTCATTTAGCTTAGCACAATTACAATGGTAATAAATTTTGCAATCCACACAAGTAATTTTCTTATCCAAACCGCGATCTATTTTCTTATTGCAAATAGAGAACAGCATTTTAAAAGGTATGCAAAGAACTTAATATATTAGTACAAAGTAAACACCCCACTTAACTCGGAATAAACACGTCTGTTCTTCACGACACTTCACTCAGTTCCGGTCAGTTCCAGTTCCGGTTTATTCTGATGCCCCTACACGAATAATCCTCCTCGTATTTCTGATGGTTTCTCTCGAGTTCACGTTACACAAAATTTGCAGGAACATCAGAAATGTCAGGCCTTTGATATTTCTATTCGTGCAAACCATATAAAGGAAATTAATTTGACAGGACAACAACTGGCTGCTAGGCCAGTCATTAAAGACCAAATATATTTTTCGGGTAGCATGGTGGAGTGGCCAGTAATGTTGGTGGAATAACTCAAATTGTGGATTTATTTCTCAAGAAAATTTACTTCGCTTACAACGCTCTTCAAAAGGACGCCGTAAAATGTAGACTAATGCATCCTGATCAAATAGATAGTGTTATAGCCATATTGAAACTTTTCGGGCGTCCTGATTTTATTATTGGCCAACTTATAAACTACGTTTAAAAGCAACCACCACTCAAAAAAGATAAACTGGAGACTTTAATATTTCGAAAATATTTGTTACACGCTGACTGCACTAAACAATCCGTGTGTGATACAAGAGTTGGTGGATAATCACCTGCATCGATAAAATTAAATTAAATTGGAGCTTTCAGCAAGATAAGGGTCACGTCGACCTAAAGACATTTAGTAACTAGTTGACTAACATTGCTGATACAGCTGTTGAAGTAACAAACACCTGGAACCTGTCACAAAAAAGAAAAGAAAACATTTATCAGCATTCGCGTATCAAAATCAGTACTTCTTTTACAGTGTAGTGGATGTGAATCCAATTGCAAAAGTGTAAGATTTTGTCTTAAGTTTCTGAAACTGAAATTCATGAAAGATGGAAATTTGTTAAACTTCTGAGGCTATTCAGGTCGTGTCTTTGGCAACACAAGAATTTTAATTGTAAAAAAGCGAAAGCTTGTGTTGTCAATGACTCCCAGTACAAACATAATCGTAGTCTTCGTAGTGAAAAAAATGTACAAAATAAAGAGGAACAAAAAGGTAACGATAAGCAGTTCAACCGCACAACTGATAGATAACTTTGTACAATGGAGATTTTACAATGGACAATGTGGCTTTTTTCGACGATTTCTAGTCTGTAACATTAATTGATGAAAAATATACGAAGCCGAAGAGGGCGAAAAAGATCCACTATTCGACCAAACAGCATTTCCTCATAGTCCGTACAAGGCGGGGAATCGACTCAACTGCCTAAGCAAAATGAAGTCAAAGGAAGCTGAACTCGCTTAAAATTAGAACAACTTATTGAAGAATATTTTAGTAAAGTGTATGCAAACAAGTTAACCCCAGCAGAAATCAACAGCAGTAACAAACATGCTGGGTAACGTTCCGGTTTTCCTGTACTTCAATTTAATTTAATTTGTTAAATTTATTCAATTTATACAATTTAGGATGTACAAAAACTTAGTCTTAGTCTTAGACTTAGTCTTCTATAGTACTTATAATTATGGATTATATACAGGGTGTCCCAATTTAGGTTTTCGTCCTGATAACTGAAGATTTCTGAAGTTATGGCGAACAAAAATTTGGATTGAAGGGGGGTCTATTTTCACCCCCCTCCAAGTTGTATGCCGTTAAAGTGAGGAACATCTGATTTCGAGGTAAAACTTCTTAAAAGGCCGGAGCTTTTAAGGGATTCAGCTTAAAAAACCGTTGTACACATTTTTTAAAGAAGTGTGCATAAAATACTAAAATTTCGTCGAGGTCGATGAACGCCAGCCAAAATTATGGCATTTTGAATTTAACATTTTGAAAAACCGTTGGACCAATTTCGTGAGAAAAATGCGTTTATCTCGAAATTTTCACCTTTTAGTCAAACTCCTTTTCTCAAAACTTTTGTCGGAAGTTATTGCAAACCACTATTTTATTCAGGCAAATGGGTCACAAAATAAATTTAGTATCCCTTTAAGTAGTTTTTGTGGTCACAAAAAGGACCGTTATGCTTTAAGATTTCAAAACGCTTTTATAGTAATTTTCGAAATGTTGCCCGTGTCTTTGGATGCAAGTTCTATTGTGTTTGATAATTTCAGACTTCAAATTAATGTTTGGTAAAATGCCTCTTAGCTCCTCTGCCACTGTATTTATTCTCTCTTGGAGCTCTTTCCGACTTGAAATCTCAGTCAAATAAACCCTTTCTTTTATGGCTCCCCAGAAAAAAAAATCTATTGGCGTTAGGTCAGGAGATCTAGGTGGCCAAGGAAAAGGACCAAATCGGCCAATCCACCGTCCATTAAATTGTTGATTTAAAAACGAAGTTACGTTATTGCTACAATGGCAAGGAGTTCCATCGAGTTTGAAAATCATTCTTTGCCTCTGAGTAATAGGAATATTTTCCAGGAGTTCCGGCAACTGGTCTCTCGAAAATTCTAAATAGAATGTTGAATTTAGGACATGTAGAAGTATAAATGTCCGGACTAAAGTACTACCCGATGTGCCGGCCCTGAGATTCTGTAAAATGGTAAACAGTTAAGAAAAACATCTGCATTTCAACTGAATCTTTGCCTTTGAGAAGATGTTGTTCGTGTTAAGTGAGGATTAGACACTGCTCAATAGTGGGAATTTCATTGGTTGGTAATGCCCGTTCTCGTAAACTGGGCTTCGTTAGTTCATACAATTTTTTGAAACTGCTCATTCTCATCTTGTTGATGTAACAGCCATTGGCAAAATTCAATGCTTTCTTGGAAGTCCAACGGCAAAATTTCCTCTACGGGCGTATAATGAAAGGGGTAAATGCGCTTGGATTGAAGAACTTTATTGATTGTAGTCATTGGAGTTTGCAACTGTGCTGCAAGTCTTTTGGTGCTAATAGATGGCTGCATTCTTACAGCATTTAAAATTCTTTCTTCCTCTTCTGCCACTGTTATGTTAGACAATCTTTCTCTTGGTGAAAGGCGGTGAAAAGCATTGCTAAAAGTTGGCCTAGAAAGAGTCCTCCATCCTAGACGGATGGCCGGATCGCCGTTGGTACTCTAATCTAGATAACCCTGCATCCCCATTACAGAAACCATAAACGAAAATTATATCGGCGTATTCGCGGATCGTAAACATTTTTTCTTAAACATTTGATAAACAATTTACTCGCTCACTCTTAATCAGTAAAGTGCTTAGCACTTTAACATCGGCACATTTCAAAAGTTGTCACCGAATTAAACAAAAACATTACGCAAAATTGCGGAAAATTTACCGTTGGCCATAACTTCAGGAATCTTCAGTTATCAGGACGAAAACCTAAATTGGGACACCCTGTATAAGATTTCATTTAATATATAGGGTGACTCCTAATTCGTCAACAATAATTTGGGAAATGATTCCTGGGTATATTCTAAGAAAAAAATCGTTTAACAGTAAGGGTCTATCTCAAACGCTTACTCGTACATCAATTATCGAGGATTTAAGGAAAGGCTTACTTTGGTATACCCTGACGTGTGTTAACGGAAATTGCTAAGTTAATACTAATGGCAGAAACAGATTTGATGACTTTGTTGTTAGAAGAAATACCACCCTTTGTAACTGCATTTAAATAAATTTTGTATCTTGTTACGGTCTTCAGATATCCAAGTTCTAAGACTGTTCCATTTCTCTTGCCCATGCTAATTTTTGAGGTCATATTTCTCCAGAAAATGCCTAATTAGCATACCATTTTACTATTTCAATAAGTTTGCAGGAAAAACCCACAGATTTTTTATTACCTGCAGCAGGTAAAATTTATAAAATAGGGTTTTTTCCTTTAAGCTCCAAAGGCTATGAATAACAAATGATTTTGTGTGGTTTTAGATAATTTTTATTTTAAGTGGTATACTAAAACAGTTATAACAGATGCCCAAAGTGTCCTCCTTGATTTTGTATTTACGAATGTTTATTAATGGTAACTGCTGCCTCACTTTTGATGAGGCTTCGAGAATACGCTCTTCCAATTCACTTAAAGTTGCTATTTCGGTTGAATAAACAAGTTCTTTCATTCATTCCCCATACAACAAAATTGAACACGTTAAGGTCAGGATAGGCTTTTACCTTGCGGTGATTACTGATGGGTCGAAGTCTGCAGTAAAAGACCGTAGAGGTTTGTTCAGGACAGGAATAACTTTATCCAGCTTCCAACTAGACGGAAGTGATGATTGGTTAGCGAAAGTAAGCTTACCAAAAGACACAAAATGAGGCACAGAAGATACAAAATAGTACGGAGAAACCGACCCAACTCCATTCAAGGAGGAGACGTTGCGATCTTTGTAAGAAAATGTATACGTTTTAAAAGAGTATACAGTCCTGTACGTAGCACGTAGGTTCCAGGTGCTGAAAGCATGCATCGTGTATATCCCGCTCCGTAGTTGAAAGCGCTTGTACATGGTGTCCGTCTATGCGCCTAAGGCTACTCAATTCACCTTATTCACCTCAGAGCTCGAGACGCTTTTTCAATTCCTGAGGCTGGAATTGGAAGCCAACTATTTTATTCTCGGCGGAGATTTCAATGCCAAACATAGTGATTAGGGAAATAATACACCAAATATTAGAGGGAACCTACTATTCAATTGGTGGGGTCAGTGTGTAATGTATCAACTGAGATTAAGGCCAAGGATAGTCCGTCGTTCCCCAGACACGGGTCCTATTTGGATCTTCGGCTGTTCGACTCACGAATACAACTGAAATGCACTAACCAACAAACCATAAACTGTCAACGCACTTTCGTGTATGACCGTGACCACTGCGGTCTCTGCGCCGAAATAACTGTTCCCAACGAAATTGCGGAATTGGATGAGTTTGTTCAAAGGCATTGCTACAATTAAAGTAGGGTGTGTTGGACACACTTCACCAGAACACTGACTAGAGAACTCTCCTTGAATTCGCTCTACCCACTGTCCAACAGAAATCTGTCAAACGAGGAGATTGAAAGGTATCTAATACTAATGGGCGAGGCAATCAAACGAACAATGGACAAAACGGTACCTCTGTACCAACACACTGACAACGAAGACGACAGAACATGTTTCGTCGTCGTTACCGTCAATTACGGACCAGCGTCACTAATGAGGCAGAGCTGACCAATCTATTTGTTCTGTAAATAGCTATGGCCGGCTTACATAAGTTTAGGTTAGCATCTTTTTTGTTATATAATTTACGCGCGCCTAAGGGGTTAGATACCCTTTTACTGTTGCCATGGCGCTGGCGGAAAGTTAGAAGGAGGAGAAAAGAAAAATTGTTTTTGTAGTGGTTTGAAACTCATGTGTGTTTGGTTTCGATATTCGCTCTCCAGGGGTGGGAGAGTCTGAATAGGACGGAGAGTTTTTTCTTCACTCAGAGTGATTCGCAGTATTTTTTTGTGCTTGAAACTCTACAGCAGCCAAATCTACGTGTCAGTGTTATGCCTTCACACGCAGAATTTTTCTGTCTGAGTTGCAATCACACAAATGAAAAACTTGAAAGACTTGTCATGGACAGGATTCGAACCTTGACCCTCCGAGTGAGGAAGCGATTGCTATTACCACTACACCACGAACACACCGTACATATGTTGACGAAGCCACGTACTTGAACGCAACAGTAAGTTTATTCTGGGATAAGGGGTCGAGTTTGCAGTATGAATAATCTGATGAATAATCAATACACGAACAAGTAAAGTTTTAACAAGTCCCAGCCTCGTATTTACATAAGTAAAACTAGAGAGCAGCCAAAGTTTGCATAGACATCCGTAAATTTGTCCCAAAGTTTAATTTATGTAGCTTACAGAGGAGAGGGAGCGGTTTATCTTCAAATCTAGGTTGGTTACAGTCTACACGAACTGCAATTGCGTGTCGTTGAGGTAAATGGGTGGCAGTAGTTCAGTATTGTGAATTTTTTTGGATATTAAAATCAGCTGACTTTGCTGGGTTAAACAAATACGTAGATACTATTGGTAGATTTCGGATAGATCCTCATTCAACCTGCAAGCAAGATCCTCAGCTACACCAATAGGCCTAAATAAGTATATTTGCGCATACAAGTGAAGACCAGCGTTTGATCAAACTTTAAGGAGGTCATTAATAAATATGCAAAACAATATTGGACCCAGTATTGAGCCCTTAGACACTCCTGCATGTATATTCCTAATATGAGAAGATTTATCACCAACCACAACCCTTAGTTTCACAAAAAAAATTGGGTGGTTAACTGTGTCAAAAGCTTTGGAGAAGCCAAGGAGGCGAAGTATAGTAAGGAAGCCCGAAAACCACACCGCACCGAAGTAAGTAGCTTAGGTTCATCTAGATGACTTGAAATTTGCTTGGCGAGGACTTTTTCAAAACTTTTGATAGGCTTTTACCTTGCGGTGATTACTGATGGGTCGAAGTCTGCAGTAAAAGACGGTAGAGCTTTTTTCGGGACAGGAATGACTTTATCCAGCTTCCAATTAGACGGAAGTGCTGATGACGTTATACAAAAATTAATTACGTGCCTAATTACACGAAAAATGTGGGTTAATATCGTTTTGACAAACCGGATAGGAACTCCATTCTCATCAACGGCATTTGATTTGCGAGATCGAGTGATATTAATGAGAACTTCGATACTGCTTCAAATTCAAAAACTGTGAGTGGTTCAAAAAAATTGTTGGGTAGAGAATTTCCACAAGACTTGAAGAATGGGGTAGCATATGCGTTAACAGCACCTAACGCGGACATTTCAACTAAGTCTAAGAGTTGGTGAGATCTACTGTCCCATTTTAATAGGTCAGTATTAAAATCACCGCATATAATTATGTGCTCCTAATATGCGGAGATTTCTTGGATTGTGGAGAACATAGGTTTTGAGACTGTGAACAACGCCTATAATGCACGTGGTATTTCCATCAGTAACTTCTACTAGAAGATACTTAGTAGAACTTGCCTAAGATTTCTAAATTGCATTGCAATTCAAGGAAATATCACAATAAAGAGCTACTCCACCACCTATTGTACTCGTGACTCCATCGTTCCGAACTATTCTGTACCGTTTCTTTCAATTGAGGCCTTAGCCAAGTTTCCGTAACACAGATAACATCAACATCCAAACCATTAAATTAATAATTCGTTTTATTATTCTGAATTTCAGACATTGCTTGGTTGAAAGCTTAAAGAATTTCCATTTGCAAATGTCCAAATGCTAGTGGTGAAAACTTGACACCATAAATTTTTTTTTGCTATGCTATTGAAAAATAGGTTCTACCGACGTTTGTTCCTCTGCCTTCGTTCGCTGTATTGATAACACTTAGTAGCTCTTGGGTGATTTGTGCTGGCACCTCAATCAATCCTGGTTTCTTACTCTTTTCCAGGTAAGTTTATAAATGTCTGCATTTTTACCTTTGCACAATCGCAGATCCTTCCTCGTTTGTTTTTGAGCTCATTCAATGCGCAGACATATCTTAGTATTATACAATCGTCTTTTATTTTGTGTTCAAAGAAGTCACGTCATGAGTAACATTCAGCCAAATCTTAGATTTGCTTTTGTCAAAAGAAAAAGAATTCCAAAGGAGCTGTTAACTATTGTAGTTAATTTGATTGGACTGTTGTAAAAAAATACTCCAATTTTAAGTTTTGTGCAATAGTTTGAATAAGTTAGGTCTTATCTTGGAAACTACTTATCAACTACTAAGTTGATATGAAATGAGCTGACTTTTTTTTGTTTCTAAATACTAGGTACACGGTTAAGAGTTGCAAAAAGTGGGGGTTAAAAATATATTTTTCCGAAAAAAAGTATGGATAATTCAAAATGTTAAGCCCACATTTAATTTCCAAAAAAAAGAAACTACGAGGGGCGTTCAATATATTCTCGGTATCGATATGAAGGAAAATGCGAATTCAATTTAAATTGTTTTTATTTTTCAATATAATCTCTCCTAACATCAATGCATTTGTTACATCTTGAGATAAGCTTTTTTAAACCCTCAAAAAAATAAATTTCTTCTTTCTCTGCAAAATACCCATTTATTGCCGACTTGAGTTCTTCATCATCCGAAAATCTTTTTCCATGAAGACATTTTTTCAAATCCGGAAACAGGAAATAATCACTAGGGGCAAGGTCTGGACTATAGGGTGGGTGTTGGATTTCTTCGAAACCACAATCTCGCGCAGCAGCCTTGGAAACCCGCGCCGTGTGAACAGGAGCGTTGTTATGAAGAAGCAACACACCCGCTGCGAGTTTACCCCGTCTTTTCTTTTTAATTTCCTCCCGCAAATTTCGTCCCCAGTAACAATTCGATCCATAACACCGTCCGCGTTCTCACTACACATCTCCAAAAGCCCTCTACAGCATGCGATTCTCACTTTTTTCTGAGGCGCTATGAGCATTCGTGGCACCCACCTTGCACTGACCTTTGAAAGGATAAGATGGTCATGAAGAATGGTGTGAATGGTACCAATTGAAAGCTTGGTGATCTCTGCCATCATTTTCACCTTTATTCGGGCATCCTCAAGAACAAGTTTTTCGACTTCTTTGATGCTTTCTCCCGTACAAGCAGTAGCCGGGGCGCCGGAGCGGGGGTCGTCTTCAATGCTCTCTCTGCCTCTCTTGAACTCACTTGACCACTTTTGCACAGTTGATAATGAAGTTGCAGAACCCTGGTGAACAGCCACCATCTCTTCATGAATAGTTTTTTGACTTTTTCCTTGCTTAGTGAGAAATTTAATTACAGCGCGATGCTCAATTTTCGCCATCATCGTCTCAGTTGCCATTATGATTCTGTTTAACTAGAGATAAAACGCGAATTAATAATCACATTTATATAAAATTTTACATGAGTGCACTAAAATAATAGTATTACTTGATAAATAAGTCAATTTATATATACAACCACAGCTTCACCCCGATACCGAGAATATGTTGAACGCCCCTCGTATAATTACAAATTCAATGATACCCAATTTGTTGCCGTGCACGCATAAATTTTAAAGATGTTATTTTCAATAGGAGTCAAAATAACCGCTAATCCCCCTTACAAATGTGGCAACACTGATTCAATAGAGAGAATAGAAAGAGAAGAAAGAATGAAAAAGGGTTTGCCGGTAGGTAGTCAGTCGATAGGTAGCCAAGCACGAACGAGGTTGTTTGCGGAAGCATAATAAAATAATAAAGAAAAGAAAAAATATTATCGACTACACTAATACGATTTTTTCCTTAGAATACGTCAAGGAATCTATCCTTAAGGTCTTCGACCATTATTCTGGATACCCTGTATGTACTAATATCCTACTTTGATTTCTATCCTTTTCCTTTTTTTTAATGTTTAAGGTGTTAACAGTCTTTAAAGACCAATCTCCTTTCAGTTTTCAATTTGTTCTTTTGTCAAACTTTAACTCGGTACGTTCGTTAAACTTATGAAACTTTTAAGATGCAATCAGATTTTAATTCAATAATTTGATACTATTCTGACTTGCCCTTTACTGATTGCGCCATTATATTATAGGAGAGAGGGGTTTATTTTTGATGTTCTTTTTTTGAAATTAAAAAAAGTCTGTGCTAAAACAAAAGCCTAATTTAACTGCAACGCTAACAAAATTGCAGTTCCAGATTCACACAAAACTGGAACTTAACACAATCCCTGGGCGACGTGGAGTTATCGCCGAATTGTTTCAATTCTTACTAAATTTTATCTAATTCTATAGTCGAATTTTTGATAACAAGAAGTTACTCGGTGCGATATTTTAATTTACATAAAATCTTTTTTTAGTAAGCAAAGCTTTCCAGCTTGGGTCAAACCCGGACAGATTTATTAAGGCTTATTGCAAGCATATTCTTAAAACTATCAATTTCACTTAAAACTAAAAACTAAATAGTTGGAGGGGTTAAAGAAAGTTAGGACATGAGGCATAGGCTGAGGTTGTAGTTGAAGAGAGGCAGAATATCATTAGCTTCACGAAGCATTCGAGACATTGGCTCTAGGTGTCCGTAATTCGTTCTGTGAAGATTGAGCCGGAAAAATGGCACAGACCTAAGATTGCGTGGGTTGGGTAAGAAATAAGTTGAAATAAAGAAGGACAATCGATATTACCAACTAAACTTTGATGAATAAAGAGAATATTAACAAGCTTTTGGCGTATACAAACGGGTTGTAAATTTATAAGTTTTAGCCGGTCAGTGTATGGTGCTACGTTTTGGCTATCATCCCAAGGAAGACCACGTAAAGCAAATTGTAAAACCCAACGTTGAACAGCTTCTATCCGGAGTATGTGAGTTCTGTAACAGGGTGACCAAACTTGGCTTGCATATTCAAGAAGAGGCCTGACAAAGGTTATGTAAAGGAATTTGGTAACATAGGAGTTGAAAACTCCTTAGACTAGCGCTTGATGAAGTCAAGGACAGAATTAGCTTTTTTTTATTATATTACCAATGTGAGAACGGAAAATGTGTTCCTTATCACAGATAACACATAAATCACGCATCTCATTCACTAAGGGAACAAACAGAATAAAGACAAGATAGCAGCGAGCTGAAGTAGGAGGGCGCTTACGGGTATAAGTTATAGCCTGACACCACGTACAAAACCTGTGAGGCGTAAAAAAAATATAAATACATTTTTAATGATTCCTTGAGGGAGACCAGAAGAGGCTTTAATGGGGCCAGAAGCCACGGACCTAAACAGAACATAGTAATGTCGTTCATTTAAATAGGATTGAACCCATGTTGTAAAGCTTATATGGAAACCAAGAGCCTTTAATTTTAAAACGATTATATCATGAGAAATTCAATCAAATTTCAATTCAATCGGTGGCAATCACGTCAACTTTACTTCCAGATTCTAGAGGGTTGATACGAATTCCGTTAAGTTGGTGGTTGTAGATCTACCTTTGAGAAATCCGTGCTGGTTTTGGAAAACAATAGATTTACAATGGAAGACCATTATGTCATAGATAATGCTCTCGAAAAGCTTAGGTTTGCAGGACAGCTTAGCAATTGGTCGACAATTGGAAGTATCCTCTTTTTTATCTTTTTTCTGTAGGGGAATAATAAAAGACTTTTTCCAGGTTGAGGGAAATAATCCTCGGGTGATTGAAAGCTGAAAGAGAGCTGCAAGAGATTGGGATAGGTGCATTTCACATTTCTTTAAAAATATAGGAGGAAGATCATCAGTGCCAGAATAATACTCTTTGAGGTTTATTATTTTATCTTTAGCTTGCTCTAAAATTCTAAACATAGATTCCAAAGTTGTTTGTGGGCAACTATTTAAGTAGGAAAAGTAAGAGTGGTCTGGCTCGTGGGAATGGATGGCGAACGATTGGCTATAAAGAATTGCGATGAGTTTTGCAATAATTTGGGGATCGCCTGAGGACTTATCAAGAAAATTCACAGATCCTGGATAGCTACCCGATTTACTTTTAATTTTGATGAACTGAAAGAGTCGTTTGGGGTCAGAAATAGTTTAAATAGTTGCCGTAGAGGGTTTGGCAAAATACAGAGAAATTTATTTGGGCGGACTGATAGGAGAAGAAATTGGTGTCGGAACGCCATTTTAAGTAACTATACCAGAGCTTATTTCTCTAGTTATGAAGAGATCGCAGCTCTTTATTATATCAGGGCGGTGACGATGAGTGATTCTTTTTGGGTATAAAAGGTACAAATTGGGAGAGACATTTGAAAATGTTGGTATAAAAGGATACGAGAACATTGTTAACCGTATGGTTAAGGTTATTTTAGTAAAAAAATAATATAAAGCATTTTAAAAACTGCCTTAAAGATAACATATTTTAAACTAAAGAGATAAAGTGTTAACACAACATGGATAATGAAAAACTTACGCCTTTATGACTGCCGGAATTCCACTTATTATTAAACTCAATATGGGTTCTTTTTTCAGAATCATCTTCAGAGTCAGAACAGGTAATTGATTGCATTTTTTTAAGTCTGTCACATTTGTCATTATGATTAATTTTATATAATTTTGAAGCCGAGGTTGAATATATTGTTGTTTGTGATAGCTGACTAACATTCCCTTCCGAGTTTCTATGGTTAGAGGGCGCTGATGTTGCATTATTTAATTCTAACAGACTTAGACGTAAGTTCTCACGGGTGATACTCATTGTCACTAATTTTTAAAGATTTTATATTACTTTGTTTTACTAAAACATTTTTTTTAGTAAAATTTCGATAGGATTGTAAATACTAAATCACATTAATATAGCACTTCAATTTGATTTCGAGCAAATTTATAATTTAATAATTCATTGGAATATATGCATATATTAGAACCACTTATTTCATTTCATAACATTTCTATTGTACTATAAATACGAACTATTAACTATTTAACTATTAAATATATAAAAACATCCGGTATACGAGTATATACAGTATATTAGCATGAAAGCATTTTAAAATGTCTACCAAGAAAAAAGAAACCTTGATTGTATAATCTGTTTACTTTGTTCATTTAGATGTTCGTGTATGATTTACGAATACTTAATATCTTTTGATTAAAGCCACAAAAAGTTTCAGAATAAAATGAACAGTTAGGCCTAAAATTACGAGTATATGATAATAAATCACTTCTTTAAATACTAAAAATTCGTAAAATTTTAAGTGGGACAGCAATTCCTTTGAACGTCTTCAGCATAATGTTATGGGATTCAATTAATAATTAATCAGAGAGAAAAAATACGAGCTAATATATATAATCCAGGCATATTATGCATTTATAAATTTATAAAATTGGTAGAATTCAATCAATATTTAATCCGAAAAAAAATTAAATATGAATTCGCTTATAAAATAAAAAACGCGTTGTACAATATTTTGTTATTGGTAGACCCTAGCTGTGCTCTAAGACATTGTGAGGAATATGGAAAAATGAGGAAAATAAAGCTATGTCAGGAAGTGTGTATGGTCAAGACAAGTCAAGTGTATGGCCTCGGATAATGACCTTCGGATCTGCACGTGGAATGTTCGGTGGCTGAACACGCCTCGTGCAGGCGAACAATTAGCAGAGGCCCTTGTTCGCTATCACGCAGATATTACAGCCATACAGGAGGTGCGATGGGATGGACCGAACATAAGGAGAATGCAAAACTGTGGCATGTACTATGGTGATTGCTGTAGCGAAAAGAAACAGGGCTTATTCGGATGCGGATTTGCCATACGCGACAGACGTAGGCAAGAAATTTTGTGGTCCCGACACGTGAGTGTATTATGACAATCCGTATCAAGGCTTAGTTCCCTAACATTTGCTAATATGCGTCCATGCCCCTACGGAAGACAAGGACGGAGCCACAATTGCCTAGTACGATTCTTACGCCAGGATAGGAAAGGAGGACTCCTTTGGTAGGACAATTGATAAGCATAGCATAGACGACATCACCTTAAGCACGGACCTAGGCTTATTTGCTTGGCTGCGGGACGAAATATCATATGGTTTCCTCATCTCAATATACACACAGAGGACATGGCTGTCTCCGGATCATCACACGCTGAATCAAATTGATCATTTTGCGATAGACGTAAGACATAGCTGTAGTACTCTGGACGTCCGAATGTTCTGTGTAGCCAACGTTGATTCGGATCACCACCTTTTTACAGCCAAGGTGCAAATTCGTATTTTCTAAGCGCCATAACCTAGAAGAATTACTGTGAGAAGATATAACGTAGAAAAATGGCAATCGCAAGAGACCACCAAGATGCTCGCCGAACGCGTAAACCGAAATCACTCAGCAACTCACATGCCGATACCATAAAGTACCGAAGACCAGCGACGACTATGCCAATGTTCCATCAGAGACGCCGGAATTGATGTGCTGTGTTTCACCCGATCACCAAGAAGAAATCCCTGGTTTGATGAAGAATGCCGACAAGCACATGCAGCTAAACTGTGCTAAAACAAAAACCGAATTTAACTGCAACGCTAACAAAATTGCAGTTCCAGATTCACATAAAACTGGAACTTAACCCAATCCCTGGGCGACGTGGAGTTATCGCCGAATTGTTTCAATTCTTACTAAATTTTATCTAATTCTATAGTCGAATTTTTGATAACAAGAAGTTACTCGGTGCGATATTTTAATTTACATAAAATTTTTTTTTAGTAAGCAAAGCTTTCCAGCTTGGGTCAAACCCGGACAGATTTATTAAGGCTTATTGCAAGCATATTCTTAAAACTATCAATTTCACTTAAAACTAAAAACTAAATAGTTGGAGGGGTTAAAGAAAGTTAGGACATGAGGCATAGGCTGAGGTTGTAGTTGAAGAGAAGCAGAATATCATTAGCTTCACGAAGCATTCGAGACATTGGCTCTAGGTGTCCGTAATTCGTTCTGTGAAGATTGAGCCGGAAAAATGGCACAGACCTAAGATTGCGTGGGTTGGGTAAGAAATAAGTTGAAATAAAGAAGGACAATCGATATTACCAACTAAACTTTGATGAATAAAGAGAATATTAACAAGCTTTTGGCGTATACAAACGGGTTGTAAATTTATAAGTTTTAGCCGGTCAGTGTATGGTGCTACGTTTTGGCGATCATCCCAAGGAAGACCACGTAAAGCAAATTGTAAAACCCAACGTTGAACAGCTTCTATCCGGAGTATGTGAGTTCTGTAACAGGGTGACCAAATTTGGCTTGCATATTCAAGAAGAGGCCTGACAAAGGTTATGTAAAGGAATTTGGTAACATAGGAGTTGAAAACTCCTTAGACTAGCGCTTGATGAAGTCAAGGGCAGAATTAGCTTTTTTTTATTATATTACCAATGTGAGAACGGAAAATGTGTTCCTTATCACAGATAACACATAAAGCACGCATCTCATTCACTAAGGGAACAAACAGAATAAAGACAAGATAGCAGCGAGCTGAAGTAGGAGGGCGCTTACGGGTATAAGTTATAGCCTGACACCACGTACAAAACCTGTGAGGCGTAAAAAAAATATAAATACATTTTTAATGATTCCTTGAGGGACACCAGAAGAGGCTTTAATGGGGCCAGAAGCCACGGACCTAAACAGAACATAGTAATGTCGTTCATTTAAATAGGATTGAACCCATGTTGTAAAGCTTATATGGAAACCAAGAGCCTTTAATTTTAAAACGATTATATCATGAGAAATTCAATAAAATTTCAATTCAATCGGTGGTAATCACGTCAACTTTACTTCCAGATTCTAGAGGGTTGATACGAATTCCGTTAAGTTGGTGGTTGTAGATCTACCTTTGAGAAATCCGTGCTGGTTTTGGAAAACAATAGATTTACAATGGAAGACCATTATGTCATAGATAATGCTCTCGAAAAGCTTAGGTTTGCAGGACAGCTTAGCAATTGGTCGACAATTGGAAGTATCCTCTTTTTTATCTTTTTTCTGTAGGGGAATAATAAAAGACTTTTTCCAGGTTGAGGGAAATAATCCTCGGGTGATTGAAAGCTGAAAGAGAGCTGCAAGAGATTGGGATAGGTGCATTTCACATTTCTTTAAAAATATAGGAGGAAGATCATCAGTGCCA
Source organism: Volucella bombylans (assembly GCA_949129095.1). Taxonomy (NCBI): domain Eukaryota; kingdom Metazoa; phylum Arthropoda; class Insecta; order Diptera; family Syrphidae; genus Volucella; species Volucella bombylans. Next base: position 242,276,739 of record OX422140.1, read on the forward strand.
GAATAATACTCTTTGAGGTTTATTATTTTATCTTTAGCTTGCTCTAAAATTCTAAACATAGATTCCAAAGTTGTTTGTGGGCAACTATTTAAGTAGGAAAAGTAAGAGTGGTCTGGCTCGTGGGAATGGATGGCGAACGATTGGCTATAAAGAATTGCGATGAGTTTTGCAATAATTTGGGGATCGCCTGAGGACTTATCAAGAAAATTCACAGATCCTGGATAGCTACCCGATTTACTTTTAATTTTGATGAACTGAAAGAGTCGTTTGGGGTCAGAAATAGTTTAAATAGTTGCCGTAGAGGGTTTGGCAAAATACAGAGAAATTTATTTGGGCGGACTGATAGGAGAAGAAATTGGTGTCGGAACGCCATTTTAAGTAACTATACCAGAGCTTATTTCTCTAGTTATGAAGAGATCGCAGCTCTTTATTATATCAGGGCGGTGACGATGAGTGATTCTTTTTGGGTATAAAAGGTACAAATTGGGAGAGACATTTGAAAATTTTGGTATAAAAGGATACGAGAACATTGTTAACCGTATGGTTAAGGTTATTTTAGTAAAAAAATAATATAAAGCATTTTAAAAACTGCCTTAAAGATAACATATTTTAAACTAAAGAGATAAAGTGTTAACACAACATGGATAATGAAAAACTTACGCCTTTATGACTGCCGGAATTCCACTTATTATTAAACTCAATATGGGTTCTTTTTTCAGAATCATCTTCAGAGTCAGAACAGGTAATTGATTGCATTTTTTTAAGTCTGTCACATTTGTCATTATGATTAATTTTATATAATTTTGAAGCCGAGGTTGAATATATTGTTGTTTGTGATAGCTGACTAACATTCCCTTCCGAGTTTCTATGGTTAGAGGGCGCTGATGTTGCATTATTTAATTCTAACAGACTTAGACGTAAGTTCTCACGGGTGATACTCATTGTCACTAATTTTTAAAGATTTTATATTACTTTGTTTTACTAAAACATTTTTTTTAGTAAAATTTCGATAGGATTGTAAATACTAAATCACATTAATATAGCACTTCAATTTGATTTCGAGCAAATTTATAATTTAATAATTCATTGGAATATATGCATATATTAGAACCACTTATTTCATTTCATAACATTTCTATTGTACTATAAATACGAACTATTAACTATTTAACTATTAAATATATAAAAACATCCGGTATACGAGTATATACAGTATATTAGCATGAAAGCATTTTAAAATGTCTACCAAGAAAAAAGAAACCTTGATTGTATAATCTGTTTACTTTGTTCATTTAGATGTTCGTGTATGATTTACGAATACTTAATATCTTTTGATTAAAGCCACAAAAAGTTTCAGAATAAAATGAACAGTTAGGCCTAAAATTACGAGTATATGATAATAAATCACTTCTTTAAATACTAAAAATTCGTAAAATTTTAAGTGGGACAGCAATTCCTTTGAACGTCTTCAGCATAATGTTATGGGATTCAATTAATAATTAATCAGAGAGAAAAAATACGAGCTAATATATATAATCCAGGCATATTATGCATTTATAAATTTATAAAATTGGTAGAATTCAATCAATATTTAATCCGAAAAAAAATTAAATATGAATTCGCTTATAAAATAAAAAACGCGTTGTACAATATTTTGTTATTGGTAGACCCTAGCTGTGCTCTAAGACATTGTGAGGAATATGGAAAAATGAGGAAAATAAAGCTATGTCAGGAAGTGTGTATGGTCAAGACAAGTCAAGTGTATGGCCTCGGATAATGACCTTCGGATCTGCACGTGGAATGTTCGGTGGCTGAACACGCCTCGTGCAGGCGAACAATTAGCAGAGGCCCTTGTTCGCTATCACGCAGATATTACAGCCATACAGGAGGTGCGATGGGATGGACCGAACATAAGGAGAATGCAAAACTGTGGAATGTACTATGGTGATTGCTGTAGCGAAAAGAAACAGGGCTTATTCGGATGCGGATTTGCCATACGCGACAGACGTAGGCAAGAAATTTTGTGGTCCCGACACGTGAGTGTATTATGACAATCCGTATCAAGGCTTAGTTCCCTAACATTTGCTAATATGCGTCCATGCCCCTACGGAAGACAAGGACGGAGCCACAATTGCCTAGTACGATTCTTACGCCAGGATAGGAAAGGAGGACTCCTTTGGTAGGACAATTGATAAGCATAGCATAGACGACATCACCTTAAGCACGGACCTAGGCTTATTTGCTTGGCTGCGGGACGAAATATCATATGGTTTCCTCATCTCAATATACACACAGAGGACATGGCTGTCTCCGGATCATCACACGCTGAATCAAATTGATCATTTTGCGATAGACGTAAGACATAGCTGTAGTACTCTGGACGTCCGAATGTTCTGTGTAGCCAACGTTGATTCGGATCACCACCTTTTTACAGCCAAGGTGCAAATTCGTATTTTCTAAGCGCCATAACCTAGAAGAATTACTGTGAGAAGATATAACGTAGAAAAATGGCAATCGCAAGAGACCACCAAGATGCTCGCCGAACGCGTAAACCGAAATCACTCAGCAACTCACATGCCGATACCATAAAGTACCGAAGACCAGCGACGACTATGCCAATGTTCCATCAGAGACGCCGGAATTGATGTGCTGTGTTTCACCCGATCACCAAGAAGAAATCCCTGGTTTGATGAAGAATGCCGACAAGCACATGCAGCTAAACTGTGCTAAAACAAAAACCGAATTTAACTGCAACGCTAACAAAATTGCAGTTCCAGATTCACATAAAACTGGAACTTAACCCAATCCCTGGGCGACGTGGAGTTATCGCCGAATTGTTTCAATTCTTACTAAATTTTATCTAATTCTATAGTCGAATTTTTGATAACAAGAAGTTACTCGGTGCGATATTTTAATTTACATAAAATTTTTTTTTAGTAAGCAAAGCTTTCCAGCTTGGGTCAAACCCGGACAGATTTATTAAGGCTTATTGCAAGCATATTCTTAAAACTATCAATTTCACTTAAAACTAAAAACTAAATAGTTGGAGGGGTTAAAGAAAGTTAGGACATGAGGCATAGGCTGAGGTTGTAGTTGAAGAGAAGCAGAATATCATTAGCTTCACGAAGCATTCGAGACATTGGCTCTAGGTGTCCGTAATTCGTTCTGTGAAGATTGAGCCGGAAAAATGGCACAGACCTAAGATTGCGTGGGTTGGGTAAGAAATAAGTTGAAATAAAGAAGGACAATCGATATTACCAACTAAACTTTGATGAATAAAGAGAATATTAACAAGCTTTTGGCGTATACAAACGGGTTGTAAATTTATAAGTTTTAGCCGGTCAGTGTATGGTGCTACGTTTTGGCGATCATCCCAAGGAAGACCACGTAAAGCAAATTGTAAAACCCAACGTTGAACAGCTTCTATCCGGAGTATGTGAGTTCTGTAACAGGGTGACCAAATTTGGCTTGCATATTCAAGAAGAGGCCTGACAAAGGTTATGTAAAGGAATTTGGTAACATAGGAGTTGAAAACTCCTTAGACTAGCGCTTGATGAAGTCAAGGGCAGAATTAGCTTTTTTTTATTATATTACCAATGTGAGAACGGAAAATGTGTTCCTTATCACAGATAACACATAAATCACGCATCTCATTCACTAAGGGAACAAACAGAATAAAGACAAGATAGCAGCGAGCTGAAGTAGGAGGGCGCTTACGGGTATAAGTTATAGCCTGACACCACGTACAAAACCTGTGAGGCGTAAAAAAAATATAAATACATTTTTAATGATTCCTTGAGGGAGACCAGAAGAGGCTTTAATGGGGCCAGAAGCCACGGACCTAAACAGAACATAGTAATGTCGTTCATTTAAATAGGATTGAACCCATGTTGTAAAGCTTATATGGAAACCAAGAGCCTTTAATTTTAAAACGATTATATCATGAGAAATTCAATCAAATTTCAATTCAATCGGTGGTAATCACGTCAACTTTACTTCCAGATTCTAGAGGGTTGATACGAATTCCGTTAAGTTGGTGGTTGTAGATCTACCTTTGAGAAATCCGTGCTGGTTTTGGAAAACAATAGATTTACAATGGAAGACCATTATGTCATAGATAATGCTCTCGAAAAGCTTAGGTTTGCAGGACAGCTTAGCAATTGGTCGACAATTGGAAGTATCCTCTTTTTTATCTTTTTTCTGTAGGGGAATAATAAAAGACTTTTTCCAGGTTGAGGGAAATAATCCTCGGGTGATTGAAAGCTGAAAGAGAGCTGCAAGAGATTGGGATAGGTGCATTTCACATTTCTTTAAAAATATAAGAGGAAGATCATCAGTGCCAGAATAATACTCTTTGAGGTTTATTATTTTATCTTTAGCTTGCTCTAAAATTCTAAACATAGATTCCAAAGTTGTTTGTGGGCAACTATTTAAGTAGGAAAAGTAAGAGTGGTCTGGCTCGTGGGAATGGATTGCGAACGATTGGCTATAAAGAATTGCGATGAGTTTTGCAATAATTTGGGGATCGCCTGAGGACTTATCAAGAAAATTCACAGATCCTGGATAGCTACCCGATTTACTTTTAATTTTGATGAACTGAAAGAGTCGTTTGGGGTCAGAAATAGTTTAAATAGTTGCCGTAGAGGGTTTGGCAAAATACAGAGAAATTTATTTGGGCGGACTGATAGGAGAAGAAATTGGTGTCGGAACGCCATTTTAAGTAACTATACCAGAGCTTATTTCTCTAGTTATGAAGAGATCGCAGCTCTTTATTATATCAGGGCGGTGACGATGAGTGATTCTTTTTGGGTATAAAAGGTACAAATTGGGAGAGACATTTGAAAATGTTGGTATAAAAGGATACGAGAACATTGTTAACCGTATGGTTAAGGTTATTTTAGTAAAAAAATAATATAAAGCATTTTAAAAACTGCCTTAAAGATAACATATTTTAAACTAAAGAGATAAAGTGTTAACACAACATGGATAATGAAAAACTTACGCCTTTATGACTGCCGGAATTCCACTTATTATTAAACTCAATATGGGTTCTTTTTTCAGAATCATCTTCAGAGTCAGAACAGGTAATTGATTGCATTTTTTTAAGTCTGTCACATTTGTCATTATGATTAATTTTATATAATTTTGAAGCCGAGGTTGAATATATTGTTGTTTGTGATAGCTGACTAACATTCCCTTCCGAGTTTCTATGGTTAGAGGGCGCTGATGTTGCATTATTTAATTCTAACAGACTTAGACGTAAGTTCTCACGGGTGATACTCATTGTCACTAATTTTTAAAGATTTTATATTACTTTGTTTTACTAAAACATTTTTTTTAGTAAAATTTCGATAGGATTGTAAATACTAAATCACATTAATATAGCACTTCAATTTGATTTCGAGCAAATTTATAATTTAATAATTCATTGGAATATATGCATATATTAGAACCACTTATTTCATTTCATAACATTTCTATTGTACTATAAATACGAACTATTAACTATTTAACTATTAAATATATAAAAACATCCGGTATACGAGTATATACAGTATATTAGCATGAAAGCATTTTAAAATGTCTACCAAGAAAAAAGAAACCTTGATTATATAATCTGTTTACTTTGTTCATTTAGATGTTCGTGTATGATTTACGAATACTTAATATCTTTTGATTAAAACCACAAAAAGTTTCAGAATAAAATGAACAGTTAGGCCTAAAATTACGAGTATATGCTAATAAATCACTTCTTTAAATACTAAAAACTCGTAAAATTTTAAGTGGGACAGCAATTCCTTTGAACGTCTTCAGCATAATGTTATGGGATTCAATTAATAATTAATCAGAGAGAAAAAATACGAGCTAATATATATAATCCAGGCATATTATGCATTTATAAATTTATAAAATTGGTAGAATTCAATCAATATTTAATCCGAAAAAAAATTAAATATGAATTCGCTTATAAAATAAAAAACGCGTTGTACAATATTTTGTTATTGGTAGACCCTAGCTGTGCTCTAAGACATTGTGAGGAATATGGAAAAATGAGGAAAATAAAGCTATGTCAGGAAGTGTGTATGGTCAAGACAAGTCAAGTGTATGGCCTCGGATAATGACCTTCGGATCTGGACGTGGAATGTTCGGTGGCTGAACACCAATGCCAATGTTCCATCAGAGACGCCAGAATTGATGTGCTGTGTTTCACCCGACCACCAAGAAGAAATCCCTGGTTTGATGAAGAATGCCGACAAGCACATGCAGCTAAACCGGAACACCACAAGGCGGCGCTACAACGAAGGACGATAATTGCTGGTGAGCTCTACGAGCAGAAAAGAGAGGAAGAACATTGATATCTTTAGAAGAAGAAAAAAGATTACGAGAAGTGCCCGATCGTTGATATTGAAAAGTTGTACTCAAGAAAAAACAAACAGAAGTTTTTCCAACAGGTAAAAAATACGTTTCAAGGCAACAGATAGCACAGCACGGGCAGTGCTGAGAAAATTTTAAGTCTTTTTCTTCAGACTGTATAACGGCGAAGAGGCCCGCCATGCCATACCGCCAAAACTTCCATCCACCTAACCAAAACGAAGTAGATAGATAGATAGATATTTTTATTTTTGCATAATTTAACTTACATTTGGTATTGCACATTTTACATTTAGAGATTTGGTACATTTGTTACCTTACTACTAAAAAACAGGATACAGTTTTTGATACAGAAGGAAAAGAATAAGCATAAAGAGTACAAGCGGAGGAAACTTGCTACTAAAACCTCCATGCAAAAAAAAAAGAAATATATATATATACGAGTATATACAATATATTTATTGGTACATAGCATATATTTATGTATATATATTATTATATACTAAGAAATTTTTGAAAAAGTGTGCATAGATGCATAATCACAGAAACGTACATAACTATATTAATATTCACATAAGAAAGTAGAGAAATAAATAAATTAGCAAATAAATTAATGACAAAAAATTGTTAAGTAGATATATACATGTATAAATGTATAAATAAATAAATAAATAAATAAATAAATAAATAAATAAATAAATAAATAAATAAATAAATAAATAAATAAATAAATAAATAAATAAATAAATAAATAGATAAATAAAGAAACAAACAAACAAAAAGACATGTATAAAAATAAGTAAGTAAACAAATAAATAGAACAGTTATATTACCTTTATTTCTAAGTATAAAGACTGTTTACAAGAGGATTGTCAGCAAAAGAACAACAAGTGATAAATTTTTCGTTTAACTTGTAAATACGTTCGCATATCAGTTCAACATCCGCCCTTAAGTGCAGATCTCTAGTTGAAAAACGCCAGGGTAAGTTAAGAATCATTTTCAAAGTTTTGTTTTGTGACACTTGCAGCCTTTTTAGGTGACATTTGGCTGCGCCACCCCAGACAGGACAACCATAGGTCAATATCGCTTGGAAAATAACTTTAAAAATAATTATTTTATTAACGTTAGATAGCTGTGATTTCCTGTTAATAAATGGGTATAATAAGGCAGTCGCAATGTTTATCTTTCTCAAAGTCTGTGTGATGTGTTCACTAAATGTCAGTTTTGAGTCTAAGTGTATGCCAAGTTATTTCACTGAAGGGTCCCAACTTATTTCATTTCTATAAATAAGAATCGGATGTTGTGGAAGGAAGCAAGTTTTTCTTTTTCTACTGAAAAAGATGGCTTGGGTTTTCTCACTATTAATTTTTATTTTCCATTTACTGCAAAACATTCCTACTATCTCACTAGCATCTATAAGTGTCCTCTCGATGTTAAGAGCGAACGTATGCGATGTGTAAATTGCAGTATCGTCAGCGAAGATTGCAGCTTGACAATGTGGCAGACTAGAAAAGTCAGATGTAAATATATTATATAAGATAGGATCCAATACTGACCCTTGTGGGACGCCCATGTTGAAATTAGTGGACTTAGACAAACAGGTATTAACATGGACTAGAAAACTACGACTTGACAGAAAACCTTGGACAATTTTAATTAAATACAATGGATAGCTAAACTTAATCATTTTATATATTAGGCCGTTATGCCAGACGGTGTCAAACGCCTTCTCAACATCAAGTAGGATCATACCAGTTGATTTCCCTTGTGACCGATTAGATTTAATATGGTTACATATTCTAAGAGCTTGATGCGATGTATTATGAAATTGCCTAAATCCAAACTGAATATTAGGGAATACATAATTATCACTACTAAACTCTAGAATATGATTTTTTATTACCTTTTCCAAGATTTAGCTTAGGCTGCTGAGTAAACTTATTGGTCTATAACTGGTGACAGACTCTGCAGGCTTTCCAGCTTTTAATATAGGGACAACTTTAGCCATTTTCCATTTTTGCGGAAAATATTGCAATTTTAGACAGTTAAATGTCTTACACCCAAAAAGGATAAATGCTTCAGGTAATTGTTTCTTATTCCATCTAACCCACCCGTTTTATTAACTTTAAGAGATTTTATGATGTTTGTAACAGTGGCTACAGAAACAAAGGCGTTTGTTGGGGTGTTACAAATATTGTTGTTAAAAGTCATAATTTTTTGTTCAACCAAGGTGTTGGTTTCATTATCTCCTAAATTTTGAGATAAAGAATGACTTTTAGAGAAAAATTCAGAGAGAGAATCTGCTTTCTCTTTGTCAGTAAAAATATATTCATCATCATTTCTGAGTGTTGGTATTAGTCTATTTTTATTCTTGATCACTTTGACTATATTCCAAAAAGGCTTACAATTTTTGTCTAAAGATTATAGTTTTTGATTCCATCTGTGGTTACGAAACTGTAGAATAAGTTTTTTGATCAAAATGTTTAAGTAATGGAGCTGTAATTTGAGATTAGGCTGACGGTATCTTTGCCAATTGCGTCTTAAGGTATTACGAATTTTTATGTGTTCAAGGGTATAATTTGGAAGCTGAACTGGAGAATTACATCTTGTTATTTTTGGAAAATTTTTTTTTAATAGCAACATTGATAAGTTTTGTGAACTTATCAACGATAGCATCCACATCATCTTTGCTTGAAACTGAATCCAAATTTCCTGTAATACTTCTAAGCCCCGAATTAATATTTGAACTGAATCTACGCCAGTTTGCATTTTTAAAATCATAGGACGAGGCTTGGTTAATCTTTTTTGAAAAATACAGCTTACAAAAAACAGGATAGTGATCAGAATATAGATCATTGACAGCGACGGGTTGAGACAGTAAACTCACACGATTGGTAATAAAAACGTCAAGAACAGAAGGACTTTTACGCATATCTGCAGGTACATAGGTAGGGTTTGGGGGAAAAAGAATGGATACACTGAATAAGATAACATACTAGAGAGTATATTACCCCATGTATTTACGCGTATACATCCCCATTCACGATGACGACAGTTAAAATCACCAGCAAGAATGACATCATCGCCTGTTAATAGAAGGCAACGCAAGTCCCTTTTAAAAAGCCTTTTATTTTCGGCCGATGAACTTGCGCCAGGAAAATATACGCAGTAGATTTTAACTGTTCTATTATTATATTTGAGTTCTATACCCACATTTTCAATAAGACGAATTCGAATGACTGGTAGCAGCGAATGTTGAACTGATCTACGAACAAGAATAGCAACTCCTCCTCCCCTTCTATTAATTCTGTCAACACGATAACTTATGTAAACAGAGTTAGATAAATTATTACTATTTGATTTAAGGCCAGTTTCAGTAATAAGGCCGATATCAATATTATTATCAAATAAAAAGTTCAAAAATTCAATTCTTTTGCTGTTAATACCCCTAGCATTCCAATTAATAATTCTGAGATTGGTATTAGTCATATTATTTAACATTAGTATAAAGATACTTGGTAGCTAAATGTGCAATAACCCTGAATTGATCAGTTCTCGAAGTACATTTGGATAGATCAGACAATAAGTCCATAACTAAATCGTTGATTTCGCAATTAGCGCAGTAGGTCTTAACCTGACAATTTTTTTCCCCGTGGCCAAACATTTGGCAATTATAGCATTGAGTGAGTTTACCTTTCAATTTTCTTTGGAAGCTCCAACTTATCTGTGTAAAGAACAATGATCGGTGGTTTTTCTTAAGCTCGGCTAACTTAACAGAACCATTTTCTAGTGACACCAGATAGATAGTGTCAACGTAGTGATCGTATTTTTTTATAATTTTCTTTACTTCAACACATTTTAAGCCGCGGGTACAAAGTTCATTTTTAAGAGTATCAACTTCAATATTTTCTAGCCCAAATAAGACCACTTTAAATAGTTTTACACTCTTAACGTCATGCGAAAAATATTGGCAATTCCTTTGCTTTAAAGAGTTTAACACTTCTCTATATGACTCCAACGATTCACAGGCAATTTTGATACCGATAGAAAGTTTTTTTAATAGAGTAGTCACTAATGTTAGATGATTTCATCAAAGTATGCACAAACTCGGGATTTTTGTGTAATAGCTTGATGGTGGGAACATGAATTTTTTTTTTAGGGTCATTATCCGGGTCGATAACAATATCACTCGAGTCAATGTCGTCCATATCACTGTCTGGATGACATTGAAGTGGACTCCAATAATTTGCACGTGAATTCTTTTTAAATTTAGCACTCCGAGAAGCCGAGTCGGCGCGGGGTTTCTTGATTGAGGACATGTTGATGTACTCAGGGTCGAGAGATCTAACGCGTTTAATAGTTCTAAGTACGTTAAACTTTATAGGCGAAAATATAATACTCGAGACCGTCGACTTTGAAAGCTCGCAGAGAACTGTCCAAAACGAAGTAAGGATAGCAATATCTAAGCTGAAATCGGACAAGCAGCTTAACCTGACACCTTACCGGCAGAGGTATTGCAAGCTGCTGGAAATGGCTTTGTGGAGGGCATGCAGCAACTCATTTCTCAGACCTTGTCAGAGAAGCGCATATATACCTAATGAATGTGATCCCAACACTGGGAAAGCCGTCCACAAAAAAGGTCAAACCTTTAACTGCACTAACTATTAAGGTATAAGTCTGCTCAACATCAGATACAAGATCTTATCTGCCATTTTGTGTGGACGTCTGAAACCCTTCACCAACAACCTGATTGTCCCTATCAGTGCGGTTTTAGACCAGGGAAGTCCACAATCGACCAAATCCTCACACTCTGGCAAATCCTGGAAAAAACTCAAGAAGTCCAAATCGATACCCACCATCTGTTCACATAAGAGCATTTACAGCCAGTCTAGTTTGGGCATCCCTACCAAACTGGTACGTCTGGCAGAATGAAGATTGAGAGCGATCGGTGTTTCGCCAAGGTCGCTAACAACTCACGGTAAAGAGGCTGTTGATGTCAAAAGGTTACAGACATTGTGACGCGCTGACATGTGACTTCTTTAACATCATACTTGAAAGAATTGCGCGGAACTCATAAGTGAACACTGGAGGCACAATCTTTTAAAAGTCTGTGCAATTACAATACTTACTTACGCCGATGATATCGGTATAATTGGGAGAACTCAGCGGGCTGTCACCTGTGTATTTACTAGTATTGAAACGAAAGCTGCCAAAATGGTTTTAGTGGTAAATGAAGGAAAAACCAAGTATATGATGTCACTAAGAAGGGTCACACAGAATCGGCGATTTGGACAGAACGTCACAATCGACAGCAATAATTACGAAATGTAAAGGACTTTGTCTACCTTTGTTCTGCTATAAATTCTATCAACTACACCTCAGCAGAAATAAAATGAAGAATCACTCTTTCCAATCGCTGTTTCCTTGACCTAAGAAAGTAGTACTACTCATTCCGAAATACTAAGAAGATTCTAGGTAATACCTTGATACCCCAGTCCTACTTTTTGGCGCTGAAGCATGGACTCTATCGAAAGCGAATGAAGATATCCTCAGTCGTTTCTAGAGAAAACCTTCCAAAAATATTCAGTCCAATTCGCGTTGACGGGTTTTGGAGGAGAAGGTTCAACGACGAACCATACGAGCTGTACAGCGACATCGACCTAGTCAGACAACTCCGCATCAGTTGCCTGATACCGACATGCTCGAATCTAACCCTGATTGACAACGCAATAGAAGAAGACCTCACACTAGGTGACGCGCACAAGTAGAAGGGGACACCTCAACCGACTTGGAGTACGTAACTGATACAGTTAGCTAAAACCCGGACTAACTGGAGTGGTTTGATGGCTGAGGCCCAGTTTCACCCCGAACTGTAGCCCCACCTAAGTAAGTAAGTAAGTAAGTGATCTAACATTTCTCCATGCACAACCGATTTGTGAACGAACGGTGAACTAGAGACATAATGGATGCGGGAAAATTGAATATGAGAAAATCAAGACAGACGAACAGAACAGAAAAAAAGAGGTTCGTTTAGTAGGTAAAACAAGAAGAGCAACATCTTGAAATTAAAAAGAAAAGATTAAGGTATATATAAATTTCACATCTTGACATTCTTATTTCATTTCCGTTTCAAACTTTGTGATAGTATCGTTAAATTTTCAATTGCGCAGATTTTATATAAGGCCTGATTATCGCTTATTAGAATATAACACACTACAAGTAGCCATATAGACTCAAAAAATCGAGCTTGAATAAAAATCAAATCGCTCGAGCTTAAGTAATTTTCTAACTAAGAACCAGATTTAGCTTTGGGATCAGAAGCTTTCTGAGTTAAGAGGTCGAAAAGTGAATTAAGGACTACAAACAATCAGTGAGCTGAAAAGAAAGAAGGAAAGGCGTTCTTCTTTCAAATAAAGATCGGAGGGTGATCAATATAAGGGGGCATACATTTTGTTAGTAATGCAGATAAAAGAAGAATGACTTGCTGTAATGAATATTGTCCCCCTTAACTTCGAATTGTTGGCCGAGTAATTTTTCGAGAATAGTTACATCTATCTGCCGCTCTTCTTCGGTGTCTAGAATAGTTTATCCAAGGAAATGCAGTACCAGAAATATAGCGCCAGAACTAAATTATAAATGCTTATTGCGCTAGAAAATGAACCTAAGTCTGTGATGCTAGACAAAATAAAACGGTCGCCAACACTTACAGAAAATTACCAACGACACGATTCTGCGGAATGAAAAAGAAAAAGGAGTTCAAAGAAACAGAATATGCACTATAGAAAGAAGCAATGGTTTTTCACTATATTTATTGGATTTTTAACCACTATTTGGAATAGGGAGTCAGAGAACAAAGTCCACATTTCTTATTTTGAGGCGAGTAAAAGTAGTTTTCCAATGAAGTTATTAGGCATTTCCCGTTTAGCGTAAAGAATGTTCAGAGTAAAAGAATGGCAGAAGTAAGCTTTTCTAAATAAATATAATAATGCACTTAATGCACTTCATTAAATAAAATGCACTTCATCTTACGTAATTCAGCGAATAGAGAGAAAACTTCTCTTAGATTTCACGTTTTATTACAATGGACTATATATTGGTGTTATCAGTAAGAACATATATAGTACGAAGTATTTTGAATTATTAACACCACATTTTTCTATTTGTAAATTATTTAAATCGAAATTTACGTTCGTTAACTCCAATTTTCGGCCGTTATTATCATGCCGATAAGCAAACAATTGAAAATGATAATCGACTTATTTACTTCATAAGACTGCCATGCTAGTGTCACAGCAAAACGCAAGAAATGAAAATAGTACTGCAGGTACATCCGAGTCGTTAAGACAAGACCACAGACAATCTCAAAAACTGACCGTCTCTCGAGGGTCTTTGTGGCGGATTTTGCGAAAATACGTGGTTATACATCATACTGTATCAATAGCTAAAGACAAATGACCATCGTGAATGTTGAGCTTTCGCAAATTGTGCTCTATTGAAGATGGAAAAAGATTAGAATTTTTACCAAAAAGTCATCCCAAACGACAAGACACTATTGTAGAATCTTTAGACGGTTTGTAGGTGAACATTCGATGAGAAATTACTGAATAACGGTTGAAATTAGAGAATAACATGCAAGCTATTCCTTGAAGGACATTTGAATTATGTCATAAATAAAAGTATCAATTATATTTGATTGCAAAATAAAAATTTTATTGATATAAGGTAACAAACGTCCTTTTTCCCAGAAAAAAATTGGGGTGCATCAAATGAAAAACTTTGTACATATAGGTATGTATACGTATCATAAGAAAGGAACATATTTTGTCGATCTTTAATAGCTTGGTGATACTATTCATTGGTGTTTCGCTTTCATAAGAAAATATATATATAAGTTATATAAGTATATATTGCACATACAGGTTGTTTCGGATAATATGTAGAAAACTTTAAGGGACGGTACCTTGACGTATTATGAGGAAAAAAAACTTATCGGGTGGGAGAAATGCGTTCCTTATTAGATTCCAACTTTTTAAACAAACCCCTATGCTGCCCTATTTCGACTGCTATTGAAAATAACGCCTTTAACATTTATGAGTGTATGGTAACATTTGGGATATCGTTGCACTCGTATTTAGGTGTACTTTAATTGTATCAAAGTAAATGTTGCCTTAAAATAATTGTAGCAACAATTATTTAAGGTCAAATGTGATTTTTTTTGAACTAAAAATTTAACATAACTTTTTTCGGAAAACTATGTAACTAACCTACCGTTTTTGCAACTTTGAAACATGTACCAAGTGTTTGCAAATAAACTGTCAGGTCATTTCAGCTCAAGTCAGTAGTTTTCAAGATACGACCCAATTTGTTCAAACTACATACTTATAAAATTCAAAAATGGGGTATTCTTTTAGACTAGCCCTATAAAATTAACTAATATAGTTAATTTGTTTCCTTATAATACTCGTACAAGTATTATTGTGCAATGAAAATCAAATATATTTGTTTTAAAAATGTGTATTTTATGATCCCTTTTGGGGTAAAAGGCACCACCTCAGTTAAAAAATCCATATCCCCGTTGATGGACTTATCAATACAAGAATACACAGACATGGTTTATGACTACGGTTTTGGTCAACGAGCGAGATTGGAATATCTGAGTCGATACTTTGATAGAAATGCAGGGCATTTATTAGAAAATTTTCTAGATTCAGGGAGACGGAAATTGCCGAGTCTCATATCCTGCCTTAGCGCTTGGTATTCGCTGCTACGAAGACGTTTTGCAGAACGTCAGAACCACCTAATATAAGCAGGACTTACATCTGGAGAAAGACACTTTGCGGAAGATATCTTTATTGGCGGGAAACTACTGCCGGGTGAATCTCAATTTACCAGAGACGGAATCACTATTTACGTACCTGCTCAAAAAGTAAGCCCACTCCATGAAACACAGATGTTTTCAGCATATTTTAAGTAGACATATTGGATAAAAATGCTGATCGGACCCTCCAAGCTGGCTTCCTCCAAGGCTTAATTCGAATCTCTACCTAGAATTTCTGCGAAACAAGTTATGAGAACTATTAGGTGAAGTAACACTGCAACAAAAAAAAAGCCATTGTATAATAACAGGATGGCGCTCGGGTGATTAGATTGCGTGTATGTAAATGCGTGGATAGTGCTGGATGGACCCATTCTGTGGCCTCCAAGATCTCCGGACTTGATCGCAGTGGACTTTTATTTATGGAGACGGATGAAGAACGTTGTTTACTCATCAGAAACAACAACATTGATTGACTTGAATCAAAGAATTGGCGAGCCAGTTGCAAAAGTCCGGGAAAAATGGGAAAGAATGGATATTGTCAGAGCCTTTCAAAGACGACCTCTGGCATGCATACAAAGCAATGCACAATGCCATGGTTTGCACTTTGAACAATTGGTATGATACAAGGTCTAATGACAAAAAAATAGAATTAAAATTGTGTAATCTATATTTGTATTTTTTGTCCAATAATTCTTAATAATTTTTAATTTAATGTTTTACCTGTTTCAATAAATTGGGTCGTATTATGTAAACTGCTAACTTGAGATGAAATAGACTGACTTGCTTTTTTTCGTTTGTAATTACGAGGTACACGTTTTAAAGTTCCAAAAAGTGGGGTTTATAAAATATTTTTCCGAAAGAAATTGTAACAAAATTAACATTTTAAGTTCAGAAAAAAATCACTTAAGATCTTCAATAACTTTCGATGGAATAATTGTAGGCAACATTTAATTCAAAAAGATTAAATTACTCATAATTACGAGTTCAAGCATACCCCATTTGTTACCATACGCGCATAAATTTGAAAGATGTTATTTTTAAAGGGGTTAAACAGGGCAGCGTATGCCTTTGTTTAAAACCTCTGTACCTGACTTATCTAGTTTCATATTTTACCCATTGAAAGGGCACAGTGCGACTTGTCTCCATACCCGAAAAGAAGATAATTTGCTTACATTGCACTAGCTCATAAGGAACACAAAAGTGCAATTTAAGAAAGCGTAGCATGTCATAAACCTGATAGAACAATGTAAACATTAATGGCCATGGGGATCAAGGAAAACGACGACGGTAAAGTCTTCGTGAAAAGCTGATTTCACCTTATTAACTCTGTTTTAAAAAACAACTGATTGAGAGAAAAGTTTTAAAAATTATGAGAATTGACAAAACGCTGCTGGTACAAGTATATACGTAAAAAAATATAATAACATATATACATATTTTGAGATAATTGTGCTTAAATAAAGAATTACTAAAAGAATTTTAAAAAAATGCTTAAATTTGGAAATAATCTTTTCAGAATAGTACTGTATACACGTATATACGTTACATATGTACATTTTACATAGGTGCGTATGCAACTAATAATAAAAAATATTGTCGTTATTAAGAATATGTATGCATACGAACATAATTTTTAATTTTTTTTTAACATATTATATATTATTATATATTTGAAATTAGTAGCAAAATTATCCTTTCATATTTTTATAATTGCGCATTATATTTAATAGTATTAACCATGGAAAGAAAAATAAATAAATTATCTGTTTTTTAAAATAATGTACTTAGTGAATTTTCTATTTATGTGAGAATGCAGTTGTAAATGCACAAATATCAAGGTAAACTTTTTTCCTAAACATTTTCCAAAACACCTAAACGTTACCGTTATATTTACATCTCAAAGGCATTAGCATATTTATACATGTATTTCCCTGTAAATACAATTATCGACGATAACAGCCAAAGGCGGTTCCTTAGACCCTTTCCTCAACAAACAAACAAACATACAGGTTTGTTCACATGTTTATTTATGGTAAAAGTTTGGAATTGTCGTTTTTAAATTAATATACTGTCTATAAATTGCGATACCTATAACAACAAGCTCTATTTGTCCATGAGACTAACATATCAGTTTATACCTTTTTCAAGTACCAATAACCAATGGAGCAATAATCTAAAGCGAAGCAAAAGAAGATATTGCTATGAACGCCTTTGGCCTCCATGGTATTAAGTATGTATGTAGTTTGACTTTGGAAGGAAAATGTCATCGAAACTTAAAGAGCTAAATGCGAATAGGTAATCAGATATTGGTGTTAAACCAGTCCCTGTGTTTATACAAATATAAACATTTTATGGTCTATTAATGTTACTTTTTTTATAATAATGCAAAGGTGAGACACGAGAAATTTTTTTGGGCTTACACCGAATTAATAATATTGGAAAACTTAAAGGTCGTTTTGTACGAACAAGTACAACTAAAATCTCAAATTTAGAAAGCTTTGAAAACATCACACACGATTACTTGAACATAAGTAACAGGCCTTTTAACATCCAAAGTAAACAATGACTTATTTTTATTTCAACTCTTTTTTCAAAACTTAATTATTTATGTGTTCATATTGTGGCTTCGAGTTTTGATTTCTTAGATTTTATATATACGAATATATGTAAAAAAAATCACTATTACACGAAGAAAAAAACACAAAAACTGCAATCTAATGATGGAGAGTAACACAACCGAATATTAAAAATAGTAAAAAGTAAAATTTGAAAAATGCTCCATGCATAAGTTAATTTACACGAAATATAAAAACATAAAAACCCGAAACAAAATAACTCTTCCAACACTTGAAGGAGAGTATTGATGAACAATTTTCGCGTGTTGGTTTTTTAAGCTAATTTGAAAAAAAAAACTTTCGTCTCATGCGCAATACATTGCTCTTTGGCCATATACGAGTACGTGTACTGTAACATATACGAGTATGTTCACTTACGAATAAAATGACCTAAACTTCGATTACTGCGTACTATCAGTTTGCGCACAAGATGGATATAATTTTAATAAAAGCTTTGATACTATGTTGCAGAGAAATAATATGCCTGTTTGTAAATACACATTATGTACATATATGTATATGAGTATGTGCACATATAGACAATTTTATATCTATTGTACTTAGAATTTGAGAGAGTTCTGAGAGTTTGTTCTTTTCAACACTTCTCTGTTCGGTGGCGTGTAAACATTTTCGTATATTTTTGATATGAGAAGAAACATTAGAAATATACTTACATATATGTACTAAGATTTCATACTTAATATTGATTTAAAATAATTATAATAATTTCTTTACAATGTTCTATATTCAAAGATAAAACATTTATATTCTTATTTGATGAACATATGAGTATGGATATGTATGTATAGGAAGTGATTTCTACTTGTGACTCTGTGATTGCACATCCACTATTTATTTGTATCTTATTATAGAGTTATTTGGAATATTTTTATGTATTTAACAGCTTAAAGTAAGAATGATCATCTTCAATTCAGAATTAATTTATATTTGCAAAGATTCATTCAAAAGGATTAAACTCATACTAAATCTTAACAGCAATTGCAGATAGATATCACAACTTCGTATTAACAGAACAAATTAATTCAAAGCTGTTCTTGGAATACTGAATCGATTAAAATAATGCTTGTCCTGCATGTTCGCGAGTATAGGGATGAGCGCTGGGCGACAATCCCGGCAAGGGAACTAGGATTTTTTTAAAACAGTAACACGTAACAAAAATACGTACTCGTATATTCATATATATTCGTACATAGTTCGGTATATTTCGAGAAGGGCATATGGAAGGGCATCCACGACACTTATTAAGTTACTTAAAATTCCGACTATACTGGTTCACCTGTTCAACAAAACGATACTTTCAGAAGTTGTTAAATTGGCATTAAATAAAGTCTGGGTGCAATTGTGCCAGAACAAAAAGTATTTTCTGGTTTCTGCCTTGAAATTTGGAGAGCTGCGTTATTGAGCTATTTGGCCGGTTGCTCAACACTTTTGTGAATTTTTTATCGGAACCTGTTGTCTTGTTTTGCTTTAAACCTTTACCAGTTTTATATTGTATTTATACCTTTAATATTCTTTTGATAATTTTTAACTTCATAGTTCTAATGTTTACTCAGTTTTTATTCTAGGAAGATGTTTTCTTTATAAAGTTAACATTTCAATTTCCAAAATTGCTCGATAAAAAATTTTCCTTTTTGGAGTTACAAGAGATATTCAGCAAATTGAAGATATTTTTAAACATTTTTGTCTGACAAACAAGCCATAGAACAATATGTTACACTCACATTGTTGTTATGTCAACAAAATCCCAGTCATTTATCGACGTTATACAGCTTCAAGCATTTTTGATAAATCCTGATAATCCAATTTTGGACACTTTTTCGAGCATTTAAGACCCAATCGCACTAATAACGCGCTAAATATTGACTTTCAATGCCTGAATAGTTGCAGTTTATCAGCATACACCAGACATTACATACCATAAGGAGTAATCGAATAAAATTAAATTGCACGATCTCATTAGCCAATTCACTGGATCACAATGTTGTTGTTATATTAAGTCAGTGGTTGCATCGACAGAATGATATGTAGCCTCAGCCTGCTGGAGCCACATATCACTCCGGATCAATGTCGTCCATATTTTCGAAGAAACAATCACTGATCATTGTCCGGCAATTTTGGCTATTGATAGTAATGCGACATTGGGTCATATTTTCCAATTGTGGTTGTTATTAATTCAAAAGTGAACATCGTCACTAAACACGATTTTATAATAAAAATACGAGTAGATAAACTGCCGAAAAGCACAATCCGCGAATTCACAAATGGATGAAATAAGACATTTCCCCTTCCAGTATTAGTTAAGTAATCGGCAAAATCAAAAACAACACCGAATTAGTTAGTAACCTGTTTTCCAATAGGGGCGCTAGATATTTGACAGTGTATGTCGGCCATGTTAAAGAAGTTACAGCTGCCAAATTTGGTGGTTATCGTAACTAATGTTGGGCAATTCATCGTGAAAAAAAATAACAGCTGAGCAACGCATGGCACTGTCAACAAAAAAAATTGTTGCATTTTGGGGAGTTTATAATCCACATGAGACCCATCAGTTGGAAATGCATTCAGAAAAAGTCACTGTTTGGTTGACACTCGTCTTGAGTGTCGGTTATCTTGCGTTTTGGCAACGCTCATAGAAGTATTAACACTAAAAAGCTGGCCAAAAGCTGGTTATCCAAAGCATGATAAAACTCAATGCAAATGACTGTTTACTACAGTTAAATAAATTGTCTATGACAACCCACTAGCTCAAACGTCTTTTCACCCAAACGGCACACAAGTAGACTAAACTCGGTCGTCATCTAATGCGCTCTATTGTTTTTTCGATGCATTATTTTGTTGACAAATTTCATAAAGTTTTTTATTTTTGTTAATTTGTTTGTGAAATAAAAAAGGTGAATATTCAAGATCTCGATGTATTTAATAATAACCATATTAACATTAATTTATTCCACGCATTAGTGATTTTTTTTACTCTTGTAAATAACTTCAAAAATACCCTTGCTTGTGATAATAATATTCAAACAAAGGTGGTATTGTACAACTTCCGGGTGCTTCCGAGTGGTTAATTTTGACTGTAAATAAAAGTGAGGCTTTCCTGAAGAGAATAGCATAAAAAAAATTCCGCTTTCTTCCGCCATTTTGTTTACTAGATATTTAAACTTATTGATACTGGATTTCATATTTCATATTATTTACAATAAAAACAATTTTATTTTAAGATTCGACCGGGAAGTTTGCGATTATAACTAAGAAACAGCTATATGATATAATTCAAGAATATGCAGATAAAACAATGGACGAAACTTTTTTGTTGCTCGAAAAAAAAATTGTAGAGTTAACAAAATGCCCATGTACCGAAATTGACCAACTAAAACATATATTAAGCCATTTTAAATACGACTTTAAACAGAAATGGATAGTTGCAAAATACAAAAATTATCGCTTTCTAAGAAAAAATAAGCAGCCTTAAATTTACCGTTTGGACTGCAAGAAAACCTGGTCGACCAACCACAGAAATCGCAGAATCAAGTGACCGATCCAAGCGAAGAAAACCTAAAGATTTAAGGGATAAAGTTCCTGCAGAGCAATTAACCTATGCTGATAATGAAAGTGATCACATTGACACCAACTAGAGCAACAAAGGTCCAAAAGATTATATCTTCGACAGATCTAAATAAAATAAAAAAGCATACTCCATCTGAGGCTTTGGCTATTTTCGTTGAAACAGATTTGAGTAGAAGACAATAGGAAATCCTACATAGTGCAAGAATATATATTCTTTCGACTCTCTCATAAAAAAAGCGAAGAAGGATTGCTATCCAGACGAGCAATCTACGAGAGTGACTGAAACATACGCGGAAGTAAAACTGCAAGACTTACTTGACCATATATCCCGATAGCCTTAAGTTCGGGCTTTCAATTCTCCACGCAAGGATAAGATTCATTGAATCATTGCTTCATCTATCCTACAAGTTTACCAATAAGAAATGGCAAATAAGGTCAGCTGAAGATAAGAAAACAGTGAAAGACCAAAGGAAAACATCCAAAAAGAATTTTGTCAGGAAATGGGCCTATTGGTGGACATACCAAAAGTAAGATTCGGAAACACTTACGATGGGAACACATCTCGAAGATTCTTTTCTGACCCTGAAGCTGCTTCCCGAATCACTGGAATAGACATGAAGTTAATCCAAAGTTCAAAGTGATCTTGAAAACAATTTCAAGTGGCCATGCGATTAAAATGAAAAAATTTGAAGACTACTCGTATACATTCAAAACTGCTGCTCTGTACAAGCAGCTGTACGGGTGGTATCCAATGCCTTCTACAGTGCATAAAATACTTGTACATGGTGCAATAGTAATTTCGCACTCTATCTTGCCAATCGGGCAACTCTTTGAAGAAGTTGCTGACGCTCGTAATAAGCACTTCAGGCTTTACAGACTGAACTTCTCGCGAAAGTTTGACAGAGTCAAATGCAATAGAAACATCTGGAGGAAGAACAAATGGAACTCAGTGATGACGAAGAAAATGATGAAAATGACGAGACCGACTTGGATGAATAATGTATTTTAGTTTTAAGCACTTTTTTTACTTATTATATTAAACAATGAAAAAACGACTCTGATAAATGGTGCCCAGTCAAGCCGCGGCGGCAATAAACAAAGCTTATTATTTATTTTAGAAAGAAAAGCATTTTCAGTACATTTGTTCATTCAATTGTCGCAAGAAAGTATGGTTACTCTTCTCTAGATTGGAAAGCTTAAATGAAGAGCATGTTCTCCCTCGATGTATGTTGATGGTCCAGTCGCTATTCGTCGGGCGTTGTAGCTACCCGCTTGTTATTTGTTGTCATCATTCAAAGTAAGCCCATTGTTGCTTTCTTGCCGCAAATGTTAAAACGGCACTTATCAGAAATGCATTTCCACAACAACAAGTGATATTTGCCGCAAGCACAAACTGTAAAGAGGTGATTAAAATTTTGGAGCTGCTGAGTAAGGTAATAGATCAGCTAGCTTGGATTGTATGGGACCGAGAGCTACCTTCCCCGTTGAAGCATGAGAAATGGGGGAAGGAAATGGGCATTCTAAGCATACGAAATGGATTAACAGATCCTAACATACGTTACAGAGAACGGCCCAAAGAAGGGGTACAAGTACATTCATGTCCACCAAGTGATGAATTCGCATGTGCAGAAATCACGGAAGGATATGATGCTCGACTATTTCAAAAGCAACCGATACGATTTTAGTTCGCTTCGTTAAAGAACTGAGTTCAAGAAGACGTACAACAGGCTGTGGTGGCTATACAGTTTTTCAGTAATTTGAGATTATACTCTATTTTGAACCTTATAAAGTAGGCAAAGAGTAAGGTACTCGTATATATGTTTTCGTGTTTGATTTTGATTTATCGGCGGAGTTTCCTGTCTGGAAACATTGTCTCTTTTTCTACGAAGGCTTGTCACTTTTCATCTCCGGTAACCAAGCGGCTTAACAACGGGTTCCTTTTCGAACGCGCAAAGTTTGAAGTTTATAAAACTTTATACTTTTATACTCGACAGAACTTTCCTTTGCACATAATAGAGTAAGATAAGTAATCTAATCGCAATTTCGGTATGATCTGTTTTAAATTCTAAATCTTCCCAGACTTTTCACTTTGATATATCCATCAGTCGCTGTCCTTACATCACGGTATTCCTTAGTGATCGCATCAAACAAATATTGTAGCAATGCAATACACATGACCTAAAACCCAGCAACTAAAACGTAGAGACGTAGCAGAAACTCCAAAAAATGTTGTACTGGGGAAAGTTGGTACACTAGTTACCAATGGAGCGAGTATAGCTGGAGTGGTTTTCAATAGGTCTGGGCGTGAAGCAAATAGCTGAAGCATATAAATGTTATTCAAAAAAAGATATCGGGGCGCAATTATGGAGAGTAAGTACCGTACTTAAAAAAGTGCAGGCTAGCTGTTTTGTCATTTTGTGAAAGACAGGTAGAACTATAGTCAAGTTTCTGACATCTGATTATTACGGAAACTCGTTTCAAATTCATTCTCCGTAAGCAAACTTTCCACTACTACTCTGCTGTGGCTTGTCAAACTTCACAGCGATCTCTATTTCCTCCTACTAAAATGGATATTGTGGACAATATCAACGAAATTATAAGCGGCTTGAATTTTCTCTGCAGACAGTATACGGAGAACGATGTGTTGAGAACTTCCCTGCAGAAAACAACTTATCCCAGCTTGTAAATGAGCCAACACCCTGGGCTTTATTTTCAACACCTCAGCTTGATAAGTGCACTGCCGATGTATTTTCCCATATATTCTTGTCAGACACCTGTGCAATGTCAGCTTAAACCTTATAGGTACATAGACTACACAGCTTGAGAAAAGAATATAAAAAAAGAACTCACGACAATACAAGAAAGCCGGTTAGTGGATACAACGACGCAGATATTTACACATCCAGATTGGTTCATATATTTCGCTTACACCATACCACATTAAATCTTCAATGTGACGAACATCTACACTTTCGCACTTGTGTAGTAGCAAGGGTACATAAAGTTCTTAAGATACAAAAATCAGCTAGTATATATGAGAGCAGATCCTCGTCGAGCAATGAATCTCCTGAACGCTGCTATAATCGTTCACTATCTCCGTGTGGATTGCTTTAGTGGCGAGACAAATAAAGATGGCGAAGTGTCTTTGAGCCTTGTTCCTTCTGAGAAAAGGTCAGCTAAATTAGCATGTGTCGGGATATGGTACCAGATATTGTGTATCTGTCTAAGCTGTATTTGTGCTACTCTGTTGATGGCTGCGCTGCTATCCAAGTCAAGGTTATCGTTGAATCCCCATGCATACTGCTTTGCTTCCTTCAACCCAAGAACGGTAGAAGTGAACTGCAGAAGAGTCACATGCATGTCTGATCCGCATAGTTCCAGAAGTGGAAGTAAGGCGGTCTTTAATGGAACTTCCTTGGTCTTGGATATCAGCAGTTTGGCGATTGCCGATAAAATTGTTCTTTTTGTTCGATCTGATGGTATTTCTTAACAGTTACTCACCCATTTTCTCAGATGCAAACAGCTTTATAGTAAATCCCGTACTAGTTCCCGTCGTATAAGGGTCTCTTCAACAATGTTAGCTCCGGTGATGAGGTCGTCGAGGTAAATGTCATCCTTTACCATCTCTGCGCCAAGTTGATTAATCGTCCGATGAGATATGGAGTGCTAGTGGCTCCGAAAGTGATGGTAGGGAGGCGGTACGTTTTAATTGGCTCTTGTGGATTGTTACGTTAGTGCACGAATTGACAATATGAGTCACTAGGAGTTACTCTCACCTGCCTATACATTTCAACATCGGCCGTAAAGGTAAATTTGAGTATTCTCCATCGCAATATGACGTTGGAAATGTTGCTTTGAACTTTAGGCCCTACGAAGAGATAATCATTAAGCGATGTTCCATCGGAGGTTTAGGCCAATGCATCAAAGATAACCCGCAATTTGGTCGTGGAAATTGACTCTTTGAAGACTGTAGGAAATAATGAAATGGAATATTCAGAACCTCGTCAGCCGTTTCATAAACTTCCGTCATGTGTCCCAGGTCAAGATATTCTTTGATGAAGTATTCTGTATGTAGCTTGTGATTCTGCTGGAAACGCTTTTCCAGATAAAGAAACCTACGAAAGGCTCTTGACTTCGAGGACCCTAACCCAGGTTTATTTCCCTCCTTGAATGGTAATGTCACTATAGAACCTCCATCTGACGTTCTTCGTGATAAAAACTGCTCCTCGCAGTTCTTGTTCTGCTGTGTGTCGCATTGTGGGAACGGTGCTTTTTCGATTTCCCAAAACTTTGTGAGTTATGTGTTGAGAACGACTAAGTTGTGGAAAATTTTAATTTGTTGTCTGTTTGCAGGTGCCTTCCAGATCAATATCCATCATAGTTCGGTTTTCTGGGCAACCGATGATCATCTCTTCCGACGTCTGGGAGGAGTAGAAGAAGTAGAAGAAGATCTACATTGGCTGCAGTGTAGAATGATGGGTCGCTTAAGGTCGCTCATATGCGGCCATTTGTCGAAGCTAACATTTGGCCGGCCTGTCAGGGATTTAAAAACGAATGCGCGGGAGCGCACTGTGAAGGACGAATGAGCCAACCCAAAAGCCAAGTGGATACAGCTGTGGCAGCCTACACTGTTGACCTTCCCCAACCCGGAAACCAACAAACGATCTTCTCCAGCACAAGTTAGGTGTCTGCACCGCCGACCCTGCAATAAAAGAAGCCTCCGATCCAAGATGAAGTAACGCCCTAAGTTGAATTAATTCCCCTAATGCGGCTCTAACCCTGACAACAGCTGTTGCTAAGAGAATTTGGGAAGTGTTATTGCAAGTATGAAATGAATTGGTATTTCACCATGTTTTCTACTATTTAGTATGAGGGTGAATAACGGGTGCACCAGGGTTGACTATTGATGTCTGGTGTGATTGTGTGTGGGATATCGAAGGGTATTATTTAGAGTTGTGAATAGTGTAAGATTGTGGGTTTAAATGCAACAGTAAATTGTGTGGTTGTCTGCAATGGTAGCAGGGTGAGTTGCTTGGCACTGGGGCGTCGAGTGACTATACGCCAAACAGTTTTCACACACTCCGATCTTATCTACAGTACTTTCTCTGACATCCATTTTTAAAAACCTATTTCACTTTCGTAGGGCATGCTGACTTTTGCTGCAGACCTTGCAATATATAAACTGTTTCCTACTTTACTAACAATTAGTGAATCAGTTTTTTTTTAAGTATTGTAAGATTTAGACACTGGTTGCGGATGAATGAGTTCCAAGGTCCTAAATCTAACTTCAGAAAATTCTTTGAAAGTCGGCAAATATTTTCTAACTCCTAGCTTTGCTTCCCATATCTGCTGAGTTCTGAGTGGAAGTTTCTGAATCATAAGGTCTAAGTTTTGAAGCGAGTGTCGACATTCGGTTGATGTGTCTAAAAAATATTTTATACCAGATGCCATTTTAGATTCGGCTGGCAAAGAAAATTTCAAACTAGATGTTAACTAGTATACGCATGTGAGGTTAACACTTCCCAAGCCTGATCGTAATCTCCCTCATCAACCTTTAAGTCCCGCAAAAGACGTTCAGCTTCTCCCAAAACAGTTGACTTAAATTACTCGTAGTGAAGTTTTTGAATTTTTGACAAAGAATAATGTATCAAAGAAATAAAATATCGCGAAAATCTCTCCATTCTTCATAATTACTGGAAAATGTTGGTATATTTATTTTTGTGAGTTTTAATTTTTGTTTCTGATTATTTGATTCCACAGAACTTACCGGTGCTCCTGACTGTTTTACCTTTTCGAAACCGCCCAGCAAGTCTGCGCGATGCTCCAGGAAGAACTCCTCAATTTTTTCGAAAATTTTTTCTACTACTTCCATATTTTCAGTACCCAACGAAGAAATCGCATCCGCATATGTGCTGGACTTAAAATTGCCTTCAAATACATCAAGCCGTCCTGCAATGTAATTTTTTGCTGCGTTGGTCTCCTGGCCTTCTCCCATAATTGGATATGTCCTTAAGCAACTGGGCTAAGATGTTCTTTTGCAGTTTTCCATAGTTAGCCATGATGTTAAGAAAAATAAAATTATATAAATTGGTATTTTTTTTGTATGTAAGTTTTGACAGCTAGGACTGTGCTGTAACTTGCGAGAATTGCGCAGTATATTGTATGTTGTGGTGTATGCACTGTTGAAGTATGCACCGTAATGTTGCAGTGTATGCACCGACATTTAAATTGAATGCACCGTATGTTGCACTATATGTACAGTTTTGCCGCTTGGCACTTTCTAAAAAAAAACTCACAATGTTCTTTGAATTTATATTATATGGGAACTTCCATTTTTTGTAATATAAAGTATGTAATGTATTAAAATGTTCTCTTCTCGATAGACCAATGTATTTGCCACAGTTTGATAAGTATTTCCGAGTTCTATATAGTATCTGTAAATTATTCTCACACCTTGAGTTTAAACTAAAATACAATACAATATCTTTAATAGTGATTTGATTTTACTTTGACGTAACATGTTGCTGTAATGTGTTACACATTTACTCTGTGTTCTTATACGTTTGTTCGAAGTTGTTATACATTTATTTTATGTTACGTTACATTATGTTTAATTCATATGATCTGATTTTTATTTGAATTGAATTACTTACTTTGTTTGTGTCCGGAGCGGAATTGCAACACTTTTTTAGGCCACTTATAGAGTATGCTAGCCAAATATGATCCTGTTGCTATGAAAATCATATTCCACGTTTCGCAGTGGTTCCTATGTTTCCCTCCGCGCAGGCTCCTATTGTCGGACCACTACATCCTTCCCACTGTGATGTCCGGCTCAAGTTGGAGGGTATTTTTTCTTTGGAAAAACTTCACGAATCTGCCGATATTCTCTTTATCCACCAGATTTTAACCGGCAACATCGTCTGTCCTTCACTGTTGCAGCAGCTTTTTTTAATATTAACTCACGCAATTTAAGGTTTCTCCCGATTAAATAACAACCAAACGGCATATGAAACCACATGTCGACCAGGTTCAGCTCGTGCATTTCGGGCAAAAAAAAGTTCAAAATCATTGAACGATATCAGGCGCCATTGACGGTGACATTGATCACACGGTCATCTTAAAAAAAAATACGATCCAATGATTCCACCAGCCCATAAACCAAACATACAGCAGTTGTATTGCCTAAAGTTGCTTATCGCACCAAATACGGCAGTTTTGTTCAATAACATACCCATTCAACCAGAAATGAGCTTCGTCGCTGAAGAAAATTTTTCGATTAAAAAGCGGATCATCCTAAAGCTTTTCTGAGGCCAACCACCGAAAATTCGCCACTGTGGCAGGTTGTTCGGCTTCAGTTCTTACACGAACTATATTTTGTAAGGTTTTAGATCAAGATTCTTGCGTAAAATGTTGTACGTAGTCGAGTAACACAATCCCAATTGCTGCGAACGGCTACGAATTGACAAATCACGGTCTTCATTAACACTTTCGAATACAGCAGCAATAATTCCTAATGTACACACTCTACACATACGGGTACGTGACTTGATGTCAAATAGTGCGAAATTTTGTCACTATGGCTTGAATTGTTTGTTTCGACCTACTCGATTATGACGACCGTAAAATGGTTGAAGTGCGCGAAAAGCATTTTTACAGAGGATGAATTTTGATAATAAAATTCAATAAATTGTGGGCACTAACTGAGCGTGTTTGACTTTGACCCATGTCACGAATCACGTGTGAGCTGTCAAAAATAGAACACTGAAAAACTAGTTTAAGTCATCAGGAAATGCATGAAATATCCTCAAAAATATCAAGCAATGGAGCAAACCTAATGCGTTTGTTTGACCTATAGACCGCATAAAGTATTAGATTTTCAGTTTTATATGTAATTTTAACAATAATACTCGAATAGTCAATAGGACACCTATGAGGCGATTCGTGCATGGTCTTCATATAATAGATACATATATAGCAACGCCTCCACCGGTGCAGCCAGCTGGGTTAGCTTGAAACATTTCATAGCTATCAAGAGAACAGATTTCTTTCTTCACATTGCTGTGAGGCCGAGTTTCGGTAAAACACAGCACATCGGAACGAGAATTAACAAAGTTACGAGAATAAAAGAATTTTTCTATTTTGGGCAATATACTTTGCTCGTTAAAATGGTATATGCCATAGCCATCACTCTGAGCTCAAAGCACTCTGATTATATTATGGTGAGATGCATACAAATTGTCGGTGTGTGACTCTATAACCGTTATCCAGGTTCATTATATGGTAACAAATAACACTAACTATAGAATTATCTAATAATACAAATAAAAGTGTGAAATTGCAAATTTTACTCACCGCGTTTGGTAAACAAAGATGAACATGATTTTGAGGAAACGCAATATGGAATTAATTGATTTAAATGTAGATATACTAAACACGTAACAATGAATATATAATACAACATAAGCATTTATAAGCAATAGTAGCAAATGTAGTAATATTTTTAATGTTGAAGCAGAGGGAAATTCTATACTGGGTGTCCCCTAATTCGTCAACAATAATTCGAAAAATAATTACTGGGTACATTCTAAGAAAAAATCGTTCCACAGTAATGGTCTATCTCCAATGTTGACATCATTTATCGAGGATTTAAGAGAAAGCTTACTTTGGTGTACCCTGACCCACGTTAACTGAAATTGCTCTGTTAGTACTAATGGTAGAAACTCCGTGTAGGACTTTATTTTTAGAAGATATATATTGTACTAGCTTTTGTAATTGCGCTTAAATAAAGTTGATATCTTGTTTGAGTACTTAGATACATAATTTGTAAGCATGCCCAATTAACATAATTAATTAACATAACATTGTACTATTTTTTTCCTATGAAAATATCAATAATTAAAAAAAATCGTCAATAAGATTTTAGATTTATGATACTTGAAAAACCTGCAGCAGGTAAAATTTATAAAAAATGATTTTGTGTGGTCATAGGTAATTTTAGTTTTATGTGTATACTAAAACAGTTATAACAGGGGCTCAAAGTGTCCTCCATACAAGGTAAGCATTTGATTAATTATTTCAGCAGAAATTCCGTTTTTGCAAAGGATGATTTTATTCAATTCGATATTTTCTTCCGTATTTATTAAGGACTAGCTGGCCCGTGCTCGCCTTGCTTCGCAAAGTTCTACGAAAACTTTTGTTGGTTAAAATATTGAAAAAAAATAAATTAAATATACTTATCGTATATAAAATAATGAATTTCACTGAAATCATTGTAAGAAAAATCGCCATTGTTGAAGTTTTTACATATATTTTAAAGCTTCAGGAGAGACAATGTTTACAGTTTTATTGTGCGTAGGAAGAAGCAAACACTGATTTTTCTTTGATCCCACTCTCTATAAGGCAACATAAAGCTGACATGGGAAAAAGCATTGCCCCTGAGATCCACACCAATAAATTTGAATGACTGCCCCTGAGCTTTATTATCGTCATGCAGAAGCAAGGCTTAATGGGAAACTGCAACCGTCTAAACTGAAAAGGGAGATCCGTTGGTATCATTGGAATCATCTAGGAATAAGGGCATCCTTCCCTACTGCGGTTTCAGTAAGAATTAGAGCTGTAATTATGTTTTTGTTTAGCTTCTTGACTTGAAGTCGTGTGTCATTGCAAAGGCTTGGGGGACTCAGATTTTTTTATTAGTATAATTGGTCTGTCGATTTTCAAATTTAATTGGTACGGAGGAAGACCTGCTGGGTTAAGTGAATTGAGAAATTCTTGAGGGTAGTTGACACTATCATTATCATTTATTACATTATCAATTGATTTGTATTGATGTGAAGCGTTTTTTAAACTTAGGAGCACGTGGTTGTTTATTTCATCCACAGAACTATTTTTTGGAGACACTATAGCTCTTTCGCAGAACCAAGAAAATGGTCTTGATTGTAAGGCCATCAGATCTACAAAAACACAATTTATAAGTTCTTCTGTGGTATGAACGATTTTTCCGAAACGCTCGTTTAATTGAATAGTATTCTCCGCACCTGAAAACGTATAACTTCCATCACCAATGCTAAGCAGAAGAGATGCGAACTCGGAATTGTCAGTATTTTCAGTAAGTTATACCCTCATATTGGTTTGAAGTTGCAGTTTTTGGACATACTGAAAAAATGAAGATGATTTAAGGCAAGCTTTGATGATATCCGTTCGAGTGCCTTTGGGAATTACTGACATTGCTTGCCGAAAATCACCCAAAAAAACCATTGTTACTCCACCCATAAGCTTCGACGACGATCTTAAGTCCTTTAAAACTCTATTGACAGCATCTAAAGGGTCCGCCATCTAACGTTTTTCTTTTCAACTAGTGTTTATTTCGTGAATGGTAACACTTAGCTCATGTCTGATTCGACAGATAATTAGTTTTATCCTTCCGCTGAACGAATATGGTTGTGTATACGCTTGAACAACGCTGGGAAATATTGCCTGCGATCGACTTAGAGAAGATACCGATTTTGCCAAAAAAAATCATCTTTTCAGATGAAGCCCATTTTGATCTTGGCGGGTATGTAAACAAGCAAAATTGTCGCATTTGGGGCACAGAAAACCCGCACGCATACATTGCAAAGCCGATACACCCAAAACGAGTCACTGTTTGGTGTGGATTTTGGTCCAGAGGCATAATTGGACCATTTTTCTTCGAAAATGAGCAAGGAGTGGCCGTTACAGTCAATGGCGATCGTTATGGGGCCATGTTGAACGAATTTTCGTTCACAAAAATTGAAGAGAAGGATATTGGCAATATTTGGTTTCAACAGGACGGCGCTACGTGTCGCACAGCCGAAGCTACACACGATGTTTTGCGCCCTGTTTTTGAAGATCGCATTATCAGCCGCAGAGCTGATGTCGTTTGGCCACCTCGGAGCTGCGATTTGACACCGTTGGACTATTATTTGTGGGGTGCCGTAAAAGGTAAGTGTTACGCCGACAAGCCAGAGACAATTGACGCTTTAAAGGACAATATTCGTGAAGCCATTGGTGAAATACAGCCGCACACAATCGATAATGTGCTTAAAAATTGGACCGATCGTGTAGACTACTGCATGGCCAGCCGAATGAAATTATTTTCCATTATTAACCGGAAGGATAAAACTAATTATCTGTCAAATCAGACATGAGCTAAGTATTACCATTCACGAAATAAGCACTAGTTGAAAAAAAAACGTTAGATGGCGGACCCTTTATATGAGTTTGATTACTCATGGTACATTTATCCCAAATAATAAGCACAGCTTCAGTCGTTCATAGACCTTAGTGGCGATAAGACGGGGTTGCTAAAGGGGTTGGAACCGTCTTCTGATCCTGAGGGGATCTTGGCACTGCTCAAAGAGAAGGAGTGCGAAGGACGCAAGTTTGTGGGGGTAAAGCCGTTTACCACAGCTAGAGCCAGGCGGGAGAAACGGAGTCTGACGTTCTTCCTGGTGCAGCTCAGTCCGAAAGAGCGAAGGCGTTATACAATGCGTTCGCTGCCAGAGGTTCGAGCACGCCGCGTCGAACTGCCAAATGCCGCCTCGATGCGTGAAGTACTCAAAGAACCACAGTTCCAAGGAGTGTGCTCTGGGTGTTGAGGGAGCATCCGATAGGTCGCAGCTCTCGTGCCTATTATGTGGGAACGTGGGACACACCGCAAACTATCGGGGTTGTCCTAAGTTCACCGAAATTAAAAAAGCAAAATTGGCTCGGCAGCAGAAGGTGGAGGTCAAACGTTCACCTGTGAGGTTTCAAACACCAGCCGTCACGCCCCAAATTTCCTACGCCCAAATGGCGTCAGGTAGGGGGGCTACGGTACAGCAAGCGACTGTTGCTTCTCCGGCTCCGATGCCGAGAACAACGGAAGCTGCACCCAACATGCTAGCCATCTTGCTCGCAATCCAAGGGCAGATGGCTCAGCTGCAAAAGCAGGTTCAAGAACAGGCCAAGCGGGTGGACCAGATCTACGCGTTGCTGCCGGGCCTAACGCAACACATGCCGTAATGGGTACGCACATGGTGGAGCACACTTTGAAGGTCCTTGCGGTGAATGTTAATTCACTGATTAGGATTGAACGAAGAGCCGCGATGTTTAAATTGCTACAAGACCAAACTCCTGATGTGCTTTTCGCTAGCGAAACCAAGCTAACCGATAAGCACAAACTGGAGTACAATAATTATATTGTTAGAAGAAGAAACCGGCCCAGATCCAAACGTGGAGGCGGTGTCGCGATCTTCATTAAAGAGGGTATAAAATTTCACAGGGTGTACAAGGGCGTGTTGCGCAGGATCCGGGTGTTGGAGGCAGTCGTCGTTTACATCCCGCTCCGCAGTGGAAAGCGGCTGTACTTGGCCTCTGTTTATGCACCTGAGGCTTCACAATCCACCCTATTCATTACAGAGCTCGACACGCTTTTTCGACTTCTGAGGCTGGAATCAGGGGAGAATTATTTTATAATCGGCGGGAATTTCAACGCTAGACATAGAGATTGGGGAAATAATTTGCCAAATACTAGAGGGAACCTACTACTCGATTGGTGGGGTCAGCACGATGTCATGTACAGACTCGGTCTTAAAGGGACAGATAGCCCGTCGTTTCCCAGAGGCGGGTCTTATTTGGATCTACTGCTGTACGACGAACGTATACGACTGACAGGTACGAATTTACAAACATTAAACTGTCTGCGCACATTCGTGTATGACAGCGACCATTGCGGTTTTAGCACCGAAATTACAGTTCCCAACGAAATTGCGGAATTGGAGGAGTTTGTCCAAAGATATTCTTACAACTACAGTAAGACTCGATGGACACGCTTCTCCGCAACCTTGACTAGAGCGCTGTCCTCGAACACGATCCACCCACCGTCCAATAGGAATTTGTCAAACGAGGAGATCGACAATTACCTAAAACAAATGGACGAGACAATTAAACAAACTATGGACACTACAATACCGCGGTATCGACGTACGACTAACGAAGACCTGTTCCGCAATCCTACTATTGACGCACTGCACCGACAGAAAAGTAGACTTCTGACCAGACTTAAAAACTTGTACAGACAGTTAACTGACCGACAAGACCCGGAGATTAGGACACTGAAGTCGTCGATTAAAAATATTCAAACGCTAATAAAAGAAAATTACAGAATTTCTGTAAGTTTGTATTGGAACAACAAGGTTCGGGCTGTAAACACCAGCAACCCGAATATGTTTCCGCAAATAAATAAACTATTTCGGAGAAAAAATCAAAACTACCTTCAGTGTCTTAAAATAGCCCGGACAACAGACAACGAACGGTTACTGACAATAGCAGGCATTGATCCAAATGAGGCCGCTGATGATGACGACTTTTTTGTGATCGAGGATCCACAGGAGAAGGTTGAGACCATAGGGGCCACTTTCCAGGAAGTATATAAGGCCATTGATAACATTGGCCCTAATTACGACCTGGACAATCGCGTCTTGGTGCACAACAGCTGCATTCGAAATGAAATAGAGAATTGGCGATCCAACGGCTCTGGTTTCACCCGGTTTAGCGACGAAAATATGGCAAATAATGTCATTGCCAGAGAGGGTGACCTACCCCCGTTCATTTCGAAGGAAGGACTCCATGAGATCTTCGACACAATCAGAGTTAAGAAATCAGTGGGGACCGATGGCATTCCGAACATCGTGCTTCGACATCTACACCACCCTGTTTAATAATGCAGTGAATAATGCACATTATCCAGCGCATTGGAAAACGGCGGTGGTTCAACCTATCCCCAAAAAGGGAAAGTATATATCCAATCCGGCGAATCTCCGGTCAATAAGTCTCCTTCCGAATATCAGTAAGGTTTTTGAAAAGGTAATCAATAGAGCTCTGACTAGGTGGGTTGAGGACAAACATATAGTTCCGGATAATCAATTCGGTTTTAAGGCGGGACATGATATCTCATATGCCGCGTCTAAACTGGTGTCCGATATCCAATGGAATAAGGGCAAAAAACAATGTACTGGTACCTGCCTTGTTAACTTGGAGAAGGCCTTCGACACCGTATGGTTAGGGGGTCTTTTGTATAAGCTGACCACGCTGGGGATCAGTAAACCACTCTTATACATTCTTTATAATATGCTAACTAACAGACAGTTCATCGTGAAGAATGGTGATGTGACTTCTGTTGGAATATTTCAAATTAAAAATGGTCTTCAGCAAGGCGCGGTCAATTCGCCGATCCTATTCAACATTTTTACAAGCGACTTGATAGGTTCATTTCCCCATACTATTGCGTACGCAGACGATTTGATAGCGTACAGAACAGGTCCAAAAATCGAGGTCATTAATACTCTCTTGCAGCGTGACTTCGATAAGATAAGACGATTTTGCGATGACTGGAAGTTGAAAATCAACTTTCAGAAGTCGGAAACCATTCTCTTTAGGACGCCGTTGTCTAGAGCCTCAAGGGATACCAGAAAAAATTGGAGAAAGTTCTCGATTATTGGACAACACGGACAGCCTCTTGCCTGCCGAAATGTAGTCAGATACCTTGGAATCTGGCTAGATCGGTTTCTATATTTTGGCAAAAATGTAGATGCTGCTCTGGCCAGAGCTAAAGGTGCTTTTGCCCTTACAAAGAGACTGTTTTATAGCAGCCAACTCGATGCGAGGGTAAAGGTAATCTGCTACATGGCCCTTATCAGGCCCATGCTGGTATTTGGTTGTCCCGTGTGGTTCAATGTACGAGCAAGCTTAATGGAAAAGTTCGGGTGTTTGAGAGGGCTTGCCTTAGGGCCTGTCTTCGCTTGTATAGAATACCAGAGTCGGAGTACAAAAAATGTTATCCTAATGAGGTCCTTTACAACAGGGCGAACCTAATACGAGTGGACAACTTCGTAATTAAGCTGACTCGAAGGCACATTACAAGAGCAATGACCTCGACGAATAACCTGATATCTGGGGCTTACTACCCCAATTACCTTTACCACGAGAGTGTGCGCTCTGACGGCTTCGTTCCACCGGAAGCATTCCTCTACCTAGATCAGAAAGGGTTGATCCAGGATAGATCAGCGGTGCCGTTAATCTTCCATGTCGCTCGGACAGCTGGGGACAGGCGACTCAACTACGACAGAGACGTCGCACACGGCAGTGTGGATCGCCTCAGGTTCAGTAGGGCGGTGGGGAATAGCGATAAGAGGGATGTCGTTCGGCAGCACCAGCATTTCTGGTGGTTGAATGATGGAGAAGATGTTTCGTCGTCGTTTCCGTCAATTACGGACCAGCCTCACTAATGAGGCAGAGCTGACCAAACTTTTTTCTCTGTAAACAGCGATGGCCGGCTTACATAGTTTTAGGTTAGCATTTAAGAAACATATACATATATCAGTGTATACAAAGGTGTATACTGATATATGTATATGATTGTATATAACGTCTAGGTGTGTTTATGTGTGTATTGTACATTTAGTTTAGGTAGGCTAAGGTTTATTTTAAGTTAGATACTAAGTTTTTATTAAAAATAAAAAATTATGTCCATATGCTAAGTTTTGTTAACAAATTTTTTTCTTAGCTTTAAGTATACAAAATAAATAGTTCTAAGAAAATGTAAATGAAGTCGAAAGACATAGTTATAAGAATTTAGAGTAGCTTAGAGTGCTTGTGTGGGGCCAGTAAGTTAGTGTAAGATTATTAAGTAATTGTAAGCTAGCATTTAAGCATTTTTTGTTAGAATGTAAGAGTTAGTGTTAAGAAAATAAAATGCATATAAAACTAAAACTATAAGCACAGCTTCTTTGAAAACCTTTCCTATCGAACTGTTCTTTCGGATGGAGCATGTAGCTTCCCGATGAGCAATGATGCTTAAAATTGGAATGAGCAGTTCGGCTTCCACTAAGCGATATTGCTGCGATCCCGGAAGCAAGAACTGCTTTATCTTCGTACCTATGTTTAGCCAGCAAAAGATTTATCAAAAAAGTTTTCCCGGTTAATCCTGGCGCGTCTATAAAGAAAAGTTTTCCCTTTTTTGAATCTACGCTTTCTGTTATTAGGTTGAATGCAATTTTTTTGTTCTGAATTAAGTTTTGGTAAATTTTCTTGCATGTGTTGTATTAAATTGTGCTTATCGTAACTGGTTTCTCGTGTATATTAGTGTTGTAAATCTATCTGATTACTCCTTTTTGGTCCTGGAAGTCCAAATTCACGACGTCGCTTATCACTTAACATTAAGACGTTGTCTTCGATTAGAATTAAACCTTGGTTGAAGATATCATCAGAGAATGGTAGCTTGCTATTTCCTTGCTCGGAACGCACTTCGTGTAATATATCTTCACACATATTTTCTCTAAACTCTTCCCATAAATTTTTTGGATCAGTTAATTGACAAAATATAAGCAAGACTCCAAACAAATCTCTTTAATTGAGGCATAAGTTAAAGTTTGTTTCCAGTGCTTATCATCTTCGAGAAGTCCTTGCACGCTGCTTGGTATGTTGGTTTAATTTCATCGTTGACTGCTCTTAACATTTCAAATGATACTGGTCCACGCACATTGTGAAGAAGAATTCGTAAAAAAAACATTCAGCAAAATTTGGATGAATTGTGTACACTCGGCCAAGAGTATCGTCTCTTCTTATGCCTGGATGCCCTGGAACTACTTGTCCACGCTTACGACGACTAAATTTTTTATTGTTCCAAGTGTAGTAGGAAGGAACATCACAATATTAAAGAGTTTTTGCAAAATCATCTTTCATGCAGAGCTTAAAAAAGCCAGTTAGCGTGGTTGGTGGTGGATTTTGCGCGACATGTTGAAAATTAGTATCATTAAAGAAACCTCGTTGACCATTTTCTACGTGAACAGCCAAGTGATAAACGGTTGGATAACGCTCATGAATAGGAAACTCAAATATTCGCCAGAATGCTTCTGAAGTGCTTAAGTAGCGGCCGTTCAAGTATTTTTCAATTTCATTTTTTTCGTTTGCTAATGAAAATGTAGCTTGATCATTTCCTTTGTTTATATATTTCGTAATATATTTAATACTCAGCATTAATATGAGCAAAGAAACATCTGCTTAAAATGGGAGAATATGGCACAACCCAACTATTAGTTATCTCCTTTGTACCTATGATAGCTACATTACCACCATGTTCAAAAGAACGTCGACGATATTGTGGATATCCGTCATCACCTGTTTGTGTGTTATGTACCAGTGGGCGTGGATATCGCTTGCTACATTTTCCCTCAACCATGCATGGAGATTGGGGATTAAGCTCACCGCAGGGTCCATGGATCATGTGCTTCCAAACTATGTCGTATAATAATCTGTCTTCATTCTTATTAGATATCTCAGCTCTTATAATAGAATCGATCTCATTACGTTGAATTTTCGCTGCAAGCCAGATCAATATATTTGTGTGTGGCAGGCCTCTTTTTTCCATTCGATGGACAGCACGTAACATTTTGTCTCCCCGAAAATATGATTTTTATGAATAAAAAGCATCAGTTTTTTATATTTATGGTGAAAAACCCGCGCAACTATGTCATGCCTGTCAAAAGATCTCTGGCCCGAAAAACTCTCAGCTTTGATTTCCGGCCACACTGGATTGCATGTCATAGTAATGAATAGATCTGGACGACGTTTTTTCTGACATATGTCATTGCATCTTGAGTTTTTTCATGCAGGTATCTTGGTGATCCAGTGAACGTAGATGGCAAAATTATATGTTGACCTATATACCGAGGATTAATGTTAACATCATTGCTTACAGTATCTCTGAGATCAATATAATTATCAGCTCTTAGAGTTTGCTGATGAGTTCTTATGAAAGTAAATATCTCTGTTATAATTTGGGCTGCTATATCCAAAACAAACTGACCCAAAGGCTTGCGAAATACAAGTAAACAATTTGTCTCATTGTCCCTCACCATTCTGTACGCATAAAATTCCCTGCAAGAAATAGTTTTATTGGAATTTAATTGGCCGGTTACAGGTAAAATTAGTGGAATCCCTATGCAATAACCGGCTTCACCGCGAATGAACATTAATGGGTATTGGAGTGGATCATATGATTGATGGAGTTCTGAAACGCGCTGTAAGTGACCACCTTTTGTATGGAAAACAATGTCTCTAGGACCCTTATCTTCATCCAACAATAATACGGCAATTTCATTTGCTGTTGGAGCATTGAAGCGACCACGATGTTCGTTTGCAGGTTTATGGTCTGCCTTAATGATTACTTTGAAGTCGGACATATTTGGAGGAGCATGTTCCAGAGTCGTCTTGAAAATAGATATATAGCCATTTTGACTATTTAGGAGACCTCGAAGTAATTCTATGATTTCCCGTTTGAGATTAGGAGCCATGTTTTGCCGCAAAAAGATCTGATTCGCTTCTGAGATGAAGTAAATTTGCAGGAAACTCGGATTCCTTGTTTCGGGGAGCAAGCTCCCGATGAGGTGGTATATTTGCCTTGGACTTTAAAAGTCGGCATGAAGTTTCCTTCCCTTACCTCTTTTCCACCAAAAGATGTCATTTGGAAGAGTGAATTATATGCCCTCACATTATCCAGAAATTTTTTGGAGTGTGGGTGAGATCCATTGAGCATACTTTTTAAAGGTTCAGATACTTCGGCTGTGGGGGGGAGTCTTACTTTGCCACTAACGCAACACATGCTACTAAATTCACCAGCCAATTTTTTGCTTTACATGAGCAAACTTCATCCATTTTACCTATTTCTGTTTTATCGTTATTTATGTAGGGAAACATTGGTTGGTAATTAAAAATTACCCTATTGCTCAAAAACTGATTTACATTTGAACTGTTAATACTTGCTGTTGATGTGCCTTGAACCTCGCTCCCCAGTATTCTTGTTGAATAATCTCGTTGGCCGTGTAATCTTTGTTCTCGCGGTGGAGGTTGTTGATTTGAACGTTGAAAAGATCTTCTTCTTGTGCTCCGCGATTTCCTTGATAAATTTGTCTTTCCCTTGACCATTATGGTTTCTTTATGATAAAAAAAATAAGAGAAAAAATCCTACACTATGTTTTCTTCATGTTCTTTAAAAAAGAAAGTACATAGGTAAATAAACCTGAAAAAAAAACATTTTCTTACCGTTTTATTTGTATCGTATTTTGTAGGTAATTCCCAAAGATATTTTGTATTAATATGTAGTGAATATACACACGTGTAACGAAAGCTGCAAACCGAAATAAATAAAATCATATTCTTTGTCATGCCAAACAGAATATTTACCGTTGTTCAGTTAAAAGAAAACAACATGAGTCTAAATAAAGTTAAATTCAAAATCAGTTTTTTTTATTCATATTTTCTCTTTCTATCTACATATGTATGTACATAGTTTCACTCAATTTTATATCTATCTTTGTCTTACCGAGTTTTTTTCTTGCGCTCTATTTTTTTACTTATACAAGAATAAAAACAGAGTCAGGAGGCCGAATTGGCAATCTTCCTTTTTTTGGCTCCCCTATAATAATAATATCAAAATGCATCCCAATGTCTAATTTTCTTACGCATATAATACTTCCCCTATACATGTGGAGGTAAAAAATAGCTCCACAATTCAGTTGATCGATGACATATCAAACGAAAAATTATGATACACATAAACTTGAAAATACATTCATATGTAATACGAATACGAATAGAAATGGGAGAGAGAGAGCGTGCGAGATAAGAAAACCACCCCGAAATGATGATGGAATGGAAAATGGAACAAAGCAGAGGCGATTGAATAGAGGTCGATCATGTAAAGAAATAAAAGTAATTGATGTTTTAAAAAAGTTTATCTATTTATTTCTCACCATGTACTCGTAGGTGTAGTAAAGAAGAAATTAAGGGCTCAAAATTTGCGTAATCAATTTGACTCTATCAAACAATTTATGTCGTTGCAATTTTTTAAGTGGCTGTAGAGTTATCAATGATTATGTGGGTCAACCTCAAAAAAATAGGTATAAATGTTGTATTTTCTTGTAAATAAAAAAAAGTAGCCTATGTCACTCTCATGAAAATAACGAATATTATAAAATTTGTTTCGCGTTAATCGGTTCAGTAGTTTTTGAAATTATCTTACGACAAAGTTTTAAAATGTTTCGTCTTTATATAATAGTAATGATTTCAGCTGTTTCAGGGTATCGTCTCCAGTTATTCAATCGTACGATTTCAAATTTGGAAGCCCCATCGAAATCGAGCCTAAATAATGAAAGAACCCCTCACAGATTTTATTTCCAACTAGGATACTCGTATTTGTAACGGCGCTATGGATGTGGAATGGGTTTTTTACGGGGTTGGAACACGAAAATAATCTGAGTTTAATAAAATTCTTATTAGCTCTAGCCTCCACGAGGAAATTCAGGATGTCCCCGTATTTCTGCCAACGAAGCCTTGTTAATATTTCCGGAGTATTGATGCGATCCCGAATTACCACTAAAACCATAGTTCACGGGGGAATATATATTCTTTGGTAATGTAATTTAACATGCACAGAAATTCTTCTGAAATTCAAGCTTTGCATCTCCAAACAGGCAGGAATGCTTCAGGCAATGTTCTCGGCTTTTGAATTATGAGAAGCCTTGAAAGAACCTCGTTTAGCCCACCGTGCAAATACGTCCAATGCACGGTTTATGTTTCTGTTGAATATTTTTCACCGCTAATCTTATTTATGTTGAGGAGAACTGATGATTCACGGTTGCGTAAAAATTGTCAATCATTGAACCGCGCTCCGTTAGCTGATTTAATTGGTATTCGAGCGCACGAATGTCCCTCTTTTCCGCGATTATTACAAGCAATCTTGAGTTCTAGACTTATAACTAGCAAAACTAACTTAAAACTATTGTATGTCTACAACCAAGGAGTGGGAGGAAGAGGAAGAGAAGCGTAAGTATAGTAAAAGACATTTTTTGGGATAGCTTGTTGAAGTGGAAGTCAAAGAGAGGTTGGTTGGACATCATTGACTTCGCGTAGCATTCTAGATATTGGTGCAATGTATCCGTAAAATTGTTCGGTGAAGAGTGAAGCGAAAGAGGGTAACATCCAGATCACGCAATTCAGTTACCCAGGGTTGATTTAAGATTAAATAATTGCGAGGGCGAGTTGAAAGGCGCTTACGTGGGTATGTTATTGCTTGGCACTTTTCAACATTGAGCTCACGGAAATTCATTTGACAATGGAAAACAATCACCGATAGATGCGATATGTATGAGGATTTTCATGTCGTCAGCGTAAATGTTTATATGTATATGAATTTTTGATCAGAAATTCGATATCATTAATTATTAGAATGAATAATAAGGGTACAAGATGGCTACCTTGTGAAACTCCTGAAATGGGTTTAGAAACCGTGGACCTAAATAGAGAATTGTTATGTCGAAAATCGAATTAATCCATATTATAAAACTTGATTCAAATCCTAGAACTTTCAGTGTGAGAATAATGAAGAGTGATTTTATGAAAGGCTTTGCTGAAATCGGTAGCGATCATATCAACATCTACCCCGCATTCAATAACACACAAAGTGTTTGAGACGAATTCATTAAGGTTTTTAGTTGTGGGTCAACTTTTTAGAAATCCAGGTTAATTTTGAGAAAATTTTCCTCTTTAGCTTGACCACCGCCACGTCAAAGTCTTCAAAAAATAATTCACTGTTTTGAGTGTTAGGCAATAGATTGACCTCCGTTAGGTCGAAAACGTCGTAAGGCAGTAGATGTGGTAGAGGTCTTTGTTTGCAGCACTCTTACTATTTGATATTACACGCATAGTCATTTGGGAAGAGACTTATGGAGATTGTAGCGAACTTGCAGAGAATTATTTGGTTGGTTAGGGACCGTAGTAGTTCTCAAAATTAGATCTAGTCCTTCGTAGTTGCCAAAGACCCTTAGAGCTCACATGGAACGCGAATTAGGCGAGATTGTTTGTCACATCAACGGTAGTGAATTCAAAGTTTTCATCATAGCGGATGCAATGTTTTTTTTAGGTCACTCGTAATAGTGTGAAGATACTCCTGTTGAATTGAAACCATTATATTAGTTTGGTTATTGTCATTGTCAATTGAATCGTCTATATGCTTTGCTAATTTAATTTTAGAAGGAAGAGAGAAGTCTAAACACGTAGGAGCTGAGAAATTAGTTTGGCTGTGGGCATCACTGGTGTGTAGAAGGATTAAACAAAGTTTGGGTAAGTCATTTTGGTTGGAACGGGATAAGGAAGGTTGTGTGAGTTAGAAGAGAATAAGAGTCGGTTGTGAGATTATATGACACACCGTTGCGGGATTTTGGTTGCGAAGTAGAAGGATTTATGGGACGGCCGTATTTCTGAACATATAGTGGATTGAACTTGGTTCATATTGGACTAAGGACGGAAATGTGCCCACTTTGAATGTCCAAGTAAGGTTAAGTTTCTTTGTTTGGTTTATTTTTTTTATGTTTGATTTTCACTAATATCATTTTATCGATTGACACTGTCACCAGATCGTCTGACAAAAAGCCACTCGTATTTCTTCAAAATGTTTAGCTTGACTGAGCTTGATTTTTTGTCTTTACTGGAGAAATCATTTTGCGATACGTATAATGATGGAAAGGGTGTTGTGAAATAAATTTATCAATTTTGGACAGCAATTTACAGAAAAGTTACTCAGGGTTACGTGATAAAAAAAAATCGAAGAAAATTTACTTCCATCTCTATAAGTATCCCACTCCCCTTGGAGTAAGCAGTAGTCAATAATTGACACTCCTTGCTCACCAACCGAGATCGATTCACCACTCAGGTCACCTTTTTTCGTCCCCTTAACAATTTAAAGCCCGAAGAAATCCAAGAACTTCCTTCCTCTTGTATTAAGATTTGTATCCTTAGATTGTCTGATTATTTATTCTTCATTATCAACTGTGCCTTCCTCAGTTCCTACTCTGGCTTTCATGTTTCCAATTACAGCACTCGAAAGATCGTCACAGGGTGTCAGATTTCTTGATGTTTTTTTGAGTGCCAATAATTTTAAAAGTACATGACCTAGATTTTTTTTTATAATTTTGTGATAGTAAAATGTAAGAGGGATGTTGTGGGGTGGAGATGTGAGGCAAGATGGTTTAAGGGCTGGCAAAGGAGGCACGTTATGTACGAAAAAATTCGTCGTGAGAAAAATTTTTTGTTTTGAGGAAAGTTCTTATTCCATCGAAGTGATAGATTTGTTTTTCGACAGATTTTGGATGGCTGCCAGTTTCTTTTCGATCATTCTTCAATGCAGCGTTACTGTCAATGCAGTTTATTGAGTCTTCAATCTTTTCTATTCTGGCAAGAATAGTTCTGCTAATATGACCATTCTCGGTTAGCATCGCATTAATAGACTCGTTGTTGGAAGGTGATCTTTTTGCACTCGTCGATGTAAAAATTGAACCAACTGCAATACTCCTTGAGGTAGGTAATGGATCTCTGTGTAAATCCGATGCATATGGCATGGAATGGTTTTCCACAGAGACCATTGCATGCTACCCATTCGGCATTGGGGTCAACAATTGAGCACAAAACACTATCACAGCACTTTTCCATTATTTGTTTATTGAGGTTAAATTAGGTCAA
Organism: Volucella bombylans; assembly: GCA_949129095.1. NCBI lineage: Eukaryota > Metazoa > Arthropoda > Insecta > Diptera > Syrphidae > Volucella > Volucella bombylans. Next base: position 242,321,700 of record OX422140.1, read on the forward strand.
CAATTTTTGTTTGGATTTTTTTTTGTTTTGTTTTTGGGGTTAAAACTCGCACAGTTGAATTTGAGGAATCTGCAGACAAAACTAAGTCGACGAACACTGAGTCGGCAGTTTACGGGGCTTTGAAAAAAAGTGGAAAAAATAATTGAACTCGGTATACGGGAGAAAAAAAAACGCGTCCGCACAGGTTGACATTGCAATTGCAATGAGTCAGACATGAGTCACCCCGTATGTGTTGCTCATCAGGAAAAGTGCAACCACCAGAAATTGAGACACCACCAGACCCAATGAACCTGTTCTTGAAGCCCATTCACAGAAGCGTGAATTGAATACGCTTCCAAATTCCATCGTTCGGAGCAACACAAATAGTTCACAACACTGCGGCAAATGGTTAACAATTCAACTCAACGTTCAAAATCAAAGGCCAAGTGTACCACAAAGTGAGCTCATTGCTGCTAATGCTAAACGAAACACATACATTTTTACAAATCTATTTTTGGGCGGTAGGTACATCAATTGTGTGGACCCCGAACTCGCACTCGCCAATCGTGTGGATGCACGTTGCGTCTACAATAACCTCAATTCGCCTGAAGCCAGGTGCACCGTCGGCGAGTTGGGCGAACTATTGAATGAGCACAATAAATTATTGAAATCCTTCAAATCATACAAGCACGAATTTCAAAGTGGGAGTCACGCTATTTTCATCAATCCTGATAAAACACCAGCTGGAGAGCACGTGCGTAGATTCAATGCGCCTGTTGTTGACGAAGTTGCTGGAATGTTGTTGGCGACCGCACAGCAATGCGAGAAATTGAGATTCGAAGAAGAAACAATAATCTGGAGTTCATCGCCGACACACAGCGTTCATAGGACGCACTCCAATATCCGCTAATTTTCTGCAACGGACAAGACGGATATTGCATAAATATTAACCAACGAGATCCCGTCACAGGTACTTCATTCATTATGATTTATGAACGTCATTACTCATTTTGAATTAATATTTATGACTATATTGTTACAGGAGCCGAAATAAAAAGGAAAGTGAGCTCGTTGGATTTTTATGCGTATCGAGTGACGATTCGACGCGGTTAGGACAACTTAATTCTACGATGTTGTGAGCCGTGCCAACAATTCATAGTCGACATGTACGCGAAGGTAGAGAGCGAACGACTGCGATTCCAACGACACAATCAACAGAAGCTGCGTGCAGAAAAATACATTCACTTGCGAGACGCTATCATGAACAATGCCAACACCGCCGAAATTGGTAACTCCGGCATTCTACCATCATCGTGCGTAAGCAGTCCGCGTCACGTCATATGCAAGAATACATACAGGATGCTATGACTTTCGTGCGCGATTGCGAACAACCGTATTTATTTATCACGCCAATTTACCACTCAGTCATTTCGGTATGCGTTCGCCAAATAGAATTGCATCTGATTTAATGGTCACCGAAATGAATCGTAAACTGCAGTACAATACTGCAGAAATGGTAGCAATTATTTCTCGCAATGTCCCACTACTGACTCATTAACAAAAACTAATTTACGACCGCATTATGCTGGTAGTTTCGGAGAGAAAATGTGGATTCTTTTGTTTTGTATGCACCAGGTGGAACTGGCAAAACATTTTTCATTTCGCTAATTTTCGCCGAAATACGATCAAATAATGGCATCGCATTGGCCGTTGTATCATCTGGCATTGCAGCAACTTAATTGGATGGAGGCAGAACAGCCCATTCAGAATTTAAGCTGCCTTTGAATATTCAAAATAATCCAGACGCAGTGTCCAACATAAAAAAACAATCGTCAATGGCCACAGTACTGAAACAATGCAAAATTATCATCTGGGATGAATGAACTATGGCACACAAACATTCTCCTGAGGTGTTGAACACAACACTCAAAGATATAAAAAACAACGACAAACTATTCGGCGGCACTTTGTTACTCCTTTCAGGTGATTTCAGACATACATTTCCCGTCATTACACGTTGGACGTACGCCGATGAGATCAACGCTTGCTTGAAATCATCGCCACTGCGGCGTAATGTTGAAAAAGTCGAAACAATTGTTAGATATCAGCGATGGAAAAGTTGCTGTCCATGAAAATACTGGCTGCGTAAAATTGCCCACCGATTTCTGCACAATCGTTGATTCGCAAATTGCTCTCATTGACCGCTACCCTGATGTACGCACACAAAACATAAATTATGCGTGGCTGGCAGCAAAATATGTGGACGTCAACGATTTAAACTTCAGCATACAGCAGTCGCTGCCAGGTGACGTGGTATCATACAAATCGGTCGATACAGTTTGCGATGCCAACGAAGATGTAAATTATCCAACAGAGTTTTTGAACTCACTCGATTTGCCAGTCATGCCACCACACCTTCCACGACTGAAAGTTGGATCTCCGGTTATTTTACTTCGGAATTGCGTGCTATTGCACATTAAAAAACTGATGAAATCCTTATTGAAGCCACCATTTGGAATGGCAAATTCCGAGGCGAAAATGTTTTGCTGCCACGCATTCCAATGATTCCCACTGACGTGTTAATTGAATTCAAACGCGTTCAATTTCCCATGTTTTTCACATGGACGTGGCATGTTCTCGCGTGGACAAACCGTCGAGCTTATTTGTGTTGCCTAGCTCTTCGAAATTAATATTGATTTTCTTTATTTCATTTTTATACTTTACGATAAAAAATATATTACTCTTTCACTTTACATTTAAATTTTAAGAGATCAAACATTGAATATATCAGTTACGTTAGTGAAATATATTGAATTGAGAAAATAAATGGTTGGTGTTTTTTTTTTATCTGCGGTCATCGTCTACAGCGATCCATTCCTCTTTCTGTCATAGATCCCATCCCCACATATCCGTTTGATCAGTTTCAGTTTTAAATGCGTTTTATTTTCTTAACACTACTCTTACATTCTAATAAAAAATGCTTAAATGCTAGCTTAAAATTACTTAACAATCTTATGCTAACTTACTGGCCCCACACAGGCACTCTAAGCTACTCTGAATACTTATATCTATATCTTTCGACTTCATTTACATTTTATTTATGAATACTTATTTTCTATACTTAAGGCTAAGAAAAAAATTTGTTTACAAAAACTTAGCATATGCACCTTTTTTTTATTTTTTATAAAAACTTAGTATCTAACTTAAAATAAACCTTAGCCTACCTAACCTAAATGTAAAATACACACATAAACACACATAGACATTATACACAATCATATACATATATCAGTATACACCTTTGTATACACTGATATATGTATATGTTTCTTAAATGCTAACCTAAACCTATGTAAGCTGGCCACCGCTATTCACAGAGCAAATACATTGGTCAGCTCTGACTCTTTAGTGAGGCTGGTCCGTAATTGACGGAAACGACGACGAAACATCAGAAATGCTGGTGCTGCCGAACCACATCCATCTTATCGCGATTCGAGTCAGCTTAATTACGAAGTTTTCCACTCGTATTAGGTTCGCCCTATTGTAAAGGGCCTCATTAGGATAAAAAAAATTGTACTCCGACTCTGGTGTTCTGTACAAGCGAAGGCAAACCCTAAGACAAGCCCTCTCAAACACCCGAATCTTTTCCATTAAGCTTGCTCGTACATTGAACCACACGGGACAACCAAATACCAGCATGGGCCTGATAAGGGCCATGTAGCAGATTACCTTTACCCTCGCATCGAGTTGGCTGCTATAAAACAGTCTCTTTGTAAGGGCTAAAGCACCTTTAGCTCTGGCCAGAGCAGCATCTACATTTTTGCCAAAATACAGAAACTGATCTAGCCAGATTCCAAGGTATCTGACTACATTTTGACAGGCAAGAGGCTGTCCGTGTTGTCCAATGATAGAGAACTTTCGAAAAATTTTTCTGGTATCCCTAGAGGCTCCAGAAAACGGCGTCCTAAAGACAATGGTTTCCGACTTCTGAATGTTGATTTTCAACTTCCAGTCTTCGCAAAATCGTTTTATATTATCGAAGTCATGCTGCAAGAGAGTATTAATGACCTCGATTTTTTGACCTGTTCTGTACGCTATCAAATCGTCTGCGTACGCAATAGTATGGGGAAGTGAAGCTATCAAGTCGCTTGTAAAAATGTTGAATAGGATCGGCGAATTAACCGCGCCTTGCTGAAGACCAATTTTAATTTGAAATATTCCAACAGAAGTCACATCACCATTCTTCACGATGAACTGTCTGTTAGTTAGCATATTATAAAGAATGTATAAGAGTGGTTTACTGATCCCCAGCGTGGTCAGCTTATAGAAAAGACCCCCTAACCATACGGTGTCGAAGGCCTTCTCCAAGTTAACAAGGCAGGTACCAGTACATTGTTTTTTGCCCTTATTCCATTGGATATCGGACACCAGTTTAGACGCGGCATATGAGATATCATGTCCCGCCTTAAAACCGAATTGATTATCCGGAACTATATGTTTGTCCTCAACCCACCTAGTCAGAGCTCTATTGATTACCTTTTCAAAAACCTTACTGATATTCGGAAGGAGACTTATCGACCGGAGATTCGCTGGATTGGATATATACTTTCCCTTTTTGGGGATAGGTTGAACCACCGCCGTTTTCCAATGCGCTGGATAATGTGCATTATTCACTGCATTATTAAACAGGGTGGTGTAGATGTCGAAGCACGATGTTCGGAATGCCATCGGTCCCCACTGATTTCTTAACTCTGATTGTGTCGAAGATCTCATGGAGTCTATTGTCCGCTCTATTTTAAGACACTGAAGGCCGTTTTGATTTTTTCTCCGAAATAGTTTATTTATTTGCGGAAACATATTCGGGCTGCCGGTGTTTACAGCCCGAACCTTGTTGTTCCAATACAAACTCACAGAAATTCTGTAATTCTCTTTTATTAACGTTTGCACATTTTTAGTCGACGACTTCAGTGTCCTAATCTCCGGGTCTTGTCTGTCAGTTAACTGTCTGTACAAGTTTTTGAGTCTTGTCAGAAGTCTACTCTTCTGTCGGTGCAGTGCGTCAATTGTAGGATTGCGGAACAGGTCTTCGTTAGTTGTACGTCGATATAGCGGTATTGTAGTGTCCATAGTTTGTTTAATAGTCTCGTCCACTTGCTTTAGGTAATTGTCGATATCCTCGTTTGATAAATTCCTATTGGACGGTGGGTGGAGCGTGTTCGAGGAGAGCGCTCTTGTCAAGGTTGCGGAAAAGCGTGTCCATCGAGTCTTACTGTAGTTGTAAGAATATCTTTGGACAAACTGCTCCAATTCCGCAATTTCGTTGGGAAATGTAATTTTGGTGCTAAAACCGCGATGCACAACCGCGTCATACACGAATGTGCGCAGACAGTTTAGCGTTTGTAAATTCGTAGCTGTCAGTCGAATGCGTTCGTCGTACAGCAGTAGATCCAAATAAGACCCGCCTCTGGGAAACGACGGGTTTTCCGTCGCTTTAAGACTAAGTCTGTAGATGACATCGTGCTGACAGCACCAATGGAGTAGTGGGTTCCATTCTAGTATTTGGCAAATTATTTCCCCAATCTCTGTGTCTAGCGTTGAAATCCCCGCCGATTATAAAATAATTCTCCCCCGATTCCAGCCTCAGAAGTCGAAAAAGTGTGTCGAGCTCTGTAATGAAAAGGGTGGATTGTGAAGCCTCAGGTGCATAAACAGATGCCAAGTACTGCGGAGCGATATGTAAATGACGACTGCCTCCAACACCCGGAACCTGCGCAACATTCCCTTGTACACTCTGTGAAATTTTATACCCTCTTTAGTGAAGATCGCGACACCGCCTACATG